>CM054057.1:245078247-245678247 GCA_028641055.1 Alopecurus myosuroides | reverse complement strand
ATATGCATCAGTCGGCCACAGTGCCATTGAAACAATTTATTTGTTAACTGGTGCGCCTGTGCTCCTCTGATACTTTTTAGTAAAACTTTGTAATACACTCTAAATTCCTGATGCACCTTACACCTCTTTTGGTTTTTGATTTATCTACTTTTGCATCTATTTGTTCTTGATATCCAACTTGCTTTATTCTTGATACCCGCACTTCTTTATTTTTCCTTTTGTGAGACCCGGCTTCCGGGTTTCATGGGTGTTTGGCGAACGGACTTGCTCCTAAGTCCCCAAGCCCCCAAGACCCGGATGTTTGGCTTCTTGGAATTTTAGCAACTGGATAATATATTTCTCTTTCGAAATTCGCGAGTCCCCAGGCCCGGATTTCCGAGCCTAGGACACGTGATTTTTAAAGGAGAACAATTTTCCTGCTGCTAGATTCACAAAAATCCCAGAACGGTTTCACATAGGATTTGAAGTTATGCTTAATAACCGTTGAGTTTCCGGCTATCAGCCTTATACTCTGCATAACTTGTGGTTTAGATGACCCTTTCGACTATCTTGTACTGTAAACCGGCTTTCCCGTGGATACCATGTTATTACATCTATACGAAAACAGGGTCAGGCAAGTCCCTTTGGGCTTCATGGCTGACTGTAATCGTAAGCGAACAAATCATGCCACTTTATTGCGAGTCACATCGAGCTTAAGTAAGAATAGCCGAGAAATTTGGACTTCTTTGTCCGGCTATAAGATTGTAGCCGCACTCGTTTTCGAGTAACCGGCCCTTATAACTCATTGGCATCAAGGCCGGGTCTTTTGAGTTTGCAACTGTGCCTATATGAGCGACCAGCCCTCAAGACCTAAAGATACACACCGTACTGAAAGTATAGATAATAACCACCTCTTTTCTTGATAATCGCCTCTTTATTTGATATGAAAAATTAGGTCGGCGGGCCGCCTCATTAAAAACCCGTCCAGTCCCCAAGGGTACCCTGGATAGGAAAAGAGTACGTCTGAAACCTGCTGCCTGATATATCATTTGATTCCACGTGCCAACATAATCCTTGCTAAGTATAATACGGGCGTAGCTGAGCCACGTTCCATGGTCTGTCTCTTTCTTGCATAGGTGCAGTGGTAGGAGCGGTGTCGTTAACTGTGGCCGACTCTTCCCTTGCGTCTATCAAGTAATATGACCCATTATGCAGATTCCGGCTTACGATGAAAGGCCCTTCCCATGGTGGTGATAGCTTGTGTTTCCCTTCGTTTGACTGAACCAGGCGCAGAACCAGGTCTCCTTCCTGGAAGACCCGGGTTTTCACACGCCGGCTATGATACCTCCGTAAATCCTGCTGATATATGGCTGACCTTTCCAAGGCTTGTTCTCTTTGTTCTTCTAACATATCCACGGCGTCCTGCCGGGTCTTCTCGCTCTCCACTTCAACATAAGCTGACACTCTCGGTGAATCATGAATGATATCGCTTGGTAGCACCGCTTCTGCACCATAGACCATGAAGAAGGGTGTCATCTGAGTGGATCTGTTGGGTGTAGTATTTATACCCCAGACCACGGAAGGAAGTTCTTCGACCCATGCACCGGAGGCCCTGATACATGGAACTCGTAGTCGTGGTTTTAATCCGCGAAGCAACTCTTGATTTGCTCTCTCCACTTGCCCATTGGCCTATGGGTGAGCGACTGATGCTACATCAAGCCGGATTCCATTGCTGCCACAGAATTTTTCCATCTCTCCAAGGGACATGTTGGTTCCATTGTCGGTAATTATGCTGTGGGGGTACCCGAATCGGTAAATAATTCTTTTCAGGAACTTGACCGCTGTAGCTGCTTCGCAATTAGTAACTGGCATAACCTCGACCCACTTGGTAAACTTATCGATAGCCACTAAAAGATGTGTCTTCTTGCAAGGTGACATATGAAAGGGGCCAACCATGTCCATACCCCAGACAGCGAACGGCCAAGTTAACGGGATGGTCCGTAATTCCATAGCCGGTACATGGGTTTGGCGAGCGTACCTTTGACATCCGTCGTACCTTGCTACTAACCGTTCCACATCTGCTAGGGCCGTAAGCCAGAAGAATCCATGTCGATAGGCCTTGGCCACAAGGGATCTTGTGGAGGCATGATGCCCGCAATCACCTTCGTGGATTTCCTTAAGGATCTGTTGGCCTTCTTCTGGTGCCACGCAGCGAAAAAAGACCCCCGCGGCACTTCTCTTGTATAATTCCCCGTTGATGATAGAATACCCCTTTGCTCGCCGTAAAATTTGCCTTGCTAACACCTCTTGCTGTGGTAACTCGCCCCGTGATAGGTAGGCCAAAAACGGTTCTGTCCATTCAGGAATAGTGCGTATAGTGGCCACAAGTGCTGCATCCGGGTCTTGGTTTGCCAGTTCCTCCTCTGACTCGGTTTTAACTGACGGTCGCCATAACTCGTCCAGGAAAACGTTGGGTGGAACCGGCTCTCTGCGCGAATCGAGTCTAGCCAGGGCGTCTGCTGCCTCATTCTTTCTTCTGTCTATATGCTCCACCTCATACCCGGAAAAACATCCTGCAACCCTGTCAACCTCCCTGCGGTACGCTGCCATGGTTGCATCCTTTCTATCCCAAGTTCCTGATACCTGTTGTACCACAAGGTCTGAATCTCCAAAGCATCGTATCCTTCGAATGTTCATTTCCTTGGCTACCTTTAAGCCATGCAATAGGGCCCCATACTCGGCCACGTTATTTGAACAGTCAAAGTGAATTTGCAGTACGTAACTCAATTTATCTCCTTTGGGTGATGTTAGCACCACTCCGGCTCCTGATCCCTCGTATTGTTTCGATCCATCGAAGTGCATGGTCCACGACTCGGAATTTGGGACTATGGTAGTCATTCCGGTGTGCGTCCAATCATTAACGAAATCGACCAAGGCCTGGGATTTGATTGCCGATCTGGGCTCGTAGCTGATATGATAATCCCCCATCTCTATCGCCCATTTGGCTATTCTTCCGGTCGCGTCCGAGTTTCTGATGATATCTGACATTGGTATTGAGCTGACTACTGTTATAGGGTGTTCCTGGAAGTACGGCTTCAATTTCCGGCTGGCCATGAAGACTCCGAAAACCAGCTTCTGCCAATGCGGGTAATGCTGCTTTGCCTCGGATAATACCTTGCTGACGTAATAAACCGGCCTCTGGACTGGATAACCTTTTCCGTCTTCTTTGCGTTCCACTACCACTACCGCACTGACGGCTCGGGGCCCAGCTGCCACATATAACAACATAGGTTCTTTGGGACCTGGGGCCGCTAGCACCGGTGCCTCAGATAGCTGCTTTTTTAATGTCTCGAATGCCTCATCCGCCTCTTGATCCCATACGAATTTATCGGATTTCCTCAGGAGCCGGTACAAGGGTATTGCCTTTTCCCCGAGTCTGGATATAAACCGGCTCAAGGCTGCCACGCAGCCCGTAAGCTTTTGAACCTGCTTCAAATTTTCCGGCTTTCTTAGATTTTGGATAGCTTTGATTTTGTCCGGGTTTGCCTCAATTCCTCTTTCTGAAACGATAAAACCGAGTAGCTTGCCAGCTGGAACCCCAAACACACACTTTGTCGGGTTGAGCTTCATCTGATATCTTCTTAGGTTTTTGAACGTCTCTTTTAGATCGTCTATAAATGTCTCAGCCTTCCGGGTCTTGATGACCACATCATCCACATAAGCATGCACGTTGCGTCCAATTTGGCCTTCGAAGCACTTCTGAATGCACCGCTGGTAGGTTGCGCCCGCGTTCTTTAATCCAAACGTCGTGGTTTTGTAGCAGAAGGCCCCAAAAGGGGTTATGAACGACGTTTTCTCCCAATCCTCCCTTTTGAGTTTAATCTGGTGATATCCCGAATATGCGTCCAAGAAACACAGCAAGTCACACCCGGCTACCGCGTCTATGATTTGGTCTATCCTTGGTAGCGCGAACGGATCCTTTGGACAATGCTTGTTGAGACTTGTGAAATCGATGCACATCCTCCATTCATTCGTTTTTTTCATCACAAGAACCGGATTCGCCAACTAGTCCGGGTGAAACACTTCCATGATGAAGCCTGCAGCTAATAGTCGCGCGATTTCCTCACCTATAGCTCTTCTTCTTTCCTCATTCATTTTTCTCAGACCCTGCTTCACTGGTCTAGACTTGGGATCTACATGCAGACTATGCTCTGCCAACTCGGTGGGGATACCCGGCATGTCGCTGGGTGTCCAAGCAAATACGTCCGCATTTGAACGAATGAACTCCACAAGTGCCTTTTTTTGCCCGCTTTCCAAGTTAGACCCTATAGTGAACTGCTTGGTGGGATCGCCTTCCACAAAATCTACTTTCTTGGTGTCCTGTGCCGCCTTGAATTTTACTCTTTCGTCCTCGGAATCCGGCCTTCTCAATGCTGTGCCATCACCCGGATCCACCTGAGACCGGTAATATTTGAGTTCTTCCTTTCTGCAAGCTTGCTCTGCCATCACTGAATCTCCTTCATCGCACTCAGCGGCTATATCACGACTCCCATGTATAGTGATGGTCTGTTTAGGGCCCGGAATCTTTAGCTGCAAATATACATAACACGGCCTAGCCATGAATTTAGCGTAAGCCGGCCTTCCGAACAGCGCATGATAAGGACTATGCAACTTGACCACCTCAAACGTGAGCCACTCCACTCGATAATTATCCACTGACTCTCCGAAAGCAACCTCCAGTGTAATTTTTCCTTCAGGGCGCGCCGAATGACCCGGTACGATTCCATGAAAGACTGTTGAACTTTTCTGCAGCTGAGATTCCTTGAGGTTCATGCGCAAGAAGGTTTCCCAATACAGGATGTTGATGCTGCTCCCGCCATCCATCAAGACCTTTTTCAATTCGTAACCATTGACCTGCGGCGCAACCACCAATGCCAAGATTCCGGGGCGTTCTATTCCTCCCGGGTGATCCCTTCTGCTCCATGTTACCTCTTGCTCCGCCCATCTCAAGTATCCCGGAACGGCCGAGGAAACTGAATTAGCCACTTGTTTTAGTGCTTCTTTGTCCCTGCTAGAAGTCCCTGTAACATGCACATGATATTGTCCTTTTAAATCGAGCGTACGTACCATACCGATGAAGATACGGATCTGGCCGATCGTCACAGTAGATCCGGATTCGAGGTGATCCGACTCTAGCTCCCAGCCGGAATCGTCCACCATCCTTTCTCCTTCGCCGTTGACGTAGATCTCTCCGACGGCGAGGTTCCTCATGCTTTTCCGAGCTTCTCCCGTGATGTAAACACCTTTGGACGCAGGCCCCACGGTGGGCGCCAACTGTCGTGGGATGATCACGGCAGATGTTACCAGAGGTAACTGATCTTGGGGTAAGTCGACACAGGTATTTGGGAGAGGGTTTAGCTCGAAAGAGAACATGATGATAAGCGATCTTAGGAATCGGCGCTCAACTCGCCGAGTCTCGAATATGGCTCTCGGGTTATACTGGATACTCGATAATAGGTGATATGATTATGTCGTGAATCTCTGTCAAACCAAGCCTAGGGGACGGCTTATAAAGCACCCGTACCCCCCCTTGGCTTGCCCTCCAAGGCGCATCTTGAATCATATCCGAACTCTACTTACAAACCCTAGCTTTCCTTACCGCAACCCACAATCCGGGTCACGAGGCCTACAAACTTTGGGCTTTCCAGAAGTTTCTTTATCCTTAGCCGGATCCCGCGCATCGTCCTTTCGGCCGGGTTACACCTTGGAGTTGGCCTACCGGGTTACTATCCCCCCATCAAATAGCAATCTGAAATAAAAATGGCAGCAAGAAACATGTAGCAAAACTTGTTGTAAACCGTGTTTCAATGCTTAGAAACAAGGCCTAGGGATCATACTTTCATTAGTGGACACTCTCAACAATGATAACATAATTGAATGCATAAATATCTCTCTTCACTACGCTACTCCGAACCACTCTCCGGTTGAATAACAAACACCAATTCATTGCGTAGGACTCCAAAAATCACTCCTCAAAGTCGCATTCCCATGTCTAGTTAACCCCACACTATCACTATGAGCGCCCTAGAAGGTACTAGACAAACACCACAATTTCATAGGGTCATCCAACACAAGATATAAATATCATGCTAAACCACACGGTGCACACACTGTCACCTTTACACCGTGATCAAAGTGTTTACATAGATCTCATAACAAAACCACTTGAGTAGCATAACAGATGAAGAGTAACATCTACTAATTCAAATAGATTACAAAGCTCACGATCACATAAAGATCACACCATGGGAGAGAGAGATGAGACACATAGCTACCGGTAGAGCCCTCGGCCCCGAGGGAAAACTACTCCCTCCTCATCATGGGAGACAACAACGACGATGAAGATGGCGGTGGAGTCGATGGAGATGGCTCCGGGGGCACTTCCCCGTCCGGCAGAGTGCCGGAACAGAAATTTCTGTCCCTCGAAACTTGTTGGCGGGGCGGCGGAGCTACGGATGTTTTTGGTGGAAAAGGCCGATTAATTTAGGGTTTATGCCTCGGGGGGAACAAATAGGCGAAAGGGCGATGCTAGGGGTGGCTAGGGGGGCCCACACCACCCCTTGGCGCGACTAGAGGGGGAACCGCACCCTCCTATGGTGTGGTGGCTCCCGGGCACCCCTCCGGGTCTCTACGGAACTCCGTTGACCCTCCGAGACTTCTAAGACTTCTGGGCTTCGAATTTTCCAATTTCGAGAATATTTCTAGAACAACTTTCTGAAAATAAAAACAACAGAAAACATGAACTGGCTCTTTGGCATCTTGTCAATAGGTTACTCCCGGGAAATCGATAAAAATGACATAAAGTGTAAGTAAAACATGTAGCATATGGCATGAAAACAACATGGAACATTAGAAATTAAGGATACGTTTATGACGTATCAATATCCCCAAGCTTAGTTCCTACTCATCCTCGAGTAGGTAAACGATAAAAACACATAATTTCTGAGGTGACATGCTACCAACATAAACTTGATAATCATAGTAATGTAAAGCATGTAAACTAGGATCAAATGAATAAAGGCTATGGTTTATAGTTGATATCAAAGAGTAATGTATAAACCATTAGGAATAACAAAGTAAAACCTTTCAATGAATCAATACTAAAAGACAATCCACTGTGCAAAGTATATTAGAGATGTTTTAAGCTTCAAGAACAAAAATACAATCATCCAAGGCATCAAACTCTCACAACAACTCCTGTTACGATCAAGTCACATGACAACAATATGCACATAGGAAAATCATTCAAATAATTGTGCGCTCAAAACAAGAAAGCGTTCTGTATTGGTTCCTGGCACCAGGATGTTATGGCTAAAAGAACATTATGGGGGTTTTGGATGGTCAATGAAGAAAGTCTCACACAACTGAAAGTGGTCATTAGACAAGAGGAAGTCTTATAATCGAAGTTATGCAAGGAATAGTGATTGCCACACAACGGATGCACATAGAGCTATAAGTGTATGAAAAATCTCCAATGGAACTAGTGGGGGTGCATCCAACCTGCTTGCTCTCGAAGACCTAGAGCTCTTTTGAGGAGGCTCATCATTGGAATATACAAGCCAAGTTATGTAATGTAAGTTCCCCACATAATTATGCATGTCATAATATGAAAACTCTCTCCAAACTGAAGTAATGATGCTAAACAAGCACAAGTGTGGAATAAATGATAGTAATGCTGCCCCCTCTCTCTTTATTTTCTCTCTTTTGCCTCCTTTTTTTCTTTTGGGCATTTTTTTCTTTTTTTGATATATAACCTCACTGGTAGGGGCAACACTCTATTTTACAATGAATCAACACACTTTTAGTACTCATAACTCAAATTGAAATATCTCACATGTATGTAAAACTAAATGCTCCTGCCAGTGTAGCAGTATGCAAAATAATAATGAAGCATGACAAGTAACATAGTGATGATGAATGTTGTATGGCAATATATCTCGGAATGGCTATGGAAATGCCATTGTAGGTAGGTATGGTGGCTGTTTTGAGGAAGATAAATTTTGGCTTATGTGTAGAAGAACAAAGTTCTCCCAAGGGGTTTGGATGCACTCGTGAATTTGCACCAACTCTCAATGTGAGAATGAGCAATGCACAATACCGAAGAGGCTAGCAAATATTTATGGTGGAAGTGCCAGGAAACCGTAACATAGAACTCACAAGTTTAAATATTCCAAATAAAATCATGATATCGCAAGGAATAATGAAAATCACTCCAAGAGGGTCCGTGGCAGTGACAAGTCACCGTTAGCTACCCCGGTCATAGCGCGTAACAAAAAGCCATTACGATTGCTATCGACAAAGGAAGTCATATACCATTATCCTATCAACTGATTATTTGAGTGTGGCACAGTTTCAAGCTTCTAGACCAACCATTAATTGTTTTTACTCTACTAAACCAGCAAGTTTACCATTAATCATATTAATATCTCAAAACAATAGCAAATAATCAAGTGAACCAGTTTAATGATCTACAAGAATATGCAAGCCTTTTCATTATACCATCTACCACACGTAGAATTTTCTATCAAACACCAAACAAAAAAAATCTCCAAGAGATATAGAAATGAAACAAGAGAGTACTAACACAACTCTACTAAAACTAACATCTCTGAAAAAGAGATGCATGAAAACAAGGTCTAAACGCAATATTAGCAAAAAGTGAACACTCACAGAACAATAAGAATGAAAACTAGAGTGTTCTAAGTAATGAAAATGGAGAGTGTCTCTCTCAAAAACAAGTATGATAGTATCCAACCATATTATTGCAGCAACAAAAACAAAAGAAAAACAAACATACGCTCCAAGTAAACTTCATACGATGTGACCAAATAAAAATATAGTTTCACTAGAAGTGACCTAATAGATTGTTGATGAAGAAGGGGATGCCTTGGGCATCCCCAAGCTTAGATGATTGAGTCTTCTTAAAATATTCTTGGATGAACCACGGGGGCATCCCCAAGCTTTGAACTTGCACTCTTCTTGATCACATATATCACCCTCTTCTCTTGACCCTTGAAAACTGCCTTCACACCACACTCAAAGAGTAATTCGCATTAGAGGGTTAGTGCAACAATAAAACATCCATGGATTCTGTATGGAACAATTTCTATTGATACTTTTAAACATTAGCTACATCCAATGATGTTTCGTGAAGCAAATAAATGCACTTGACATAGTAAAAGAGCATATGCAAGAAAAATGGCAGAATCTGCCAAAACCAGAGCAGTCTATAAAGACGAATTTTTTTTGGGGCACTTAGGTTGATCAGATCGAAAAACTTAAAGAATAATTTTTTTTCGGAATTAGCTGAGGAATAAGCACAAGAAATTTCAGGCCATTCTGATTTTTCTTTGAATTTTACGATTTTTTACGGCGGACAACATAAATCTGTTTCCTGCTTAGAAATCCGAAAACCAACTCCAACTCTAGTCAGAAACCTTACTTGGCACTACTAAAAAATTAAAAGAAAGATACAAAGGAGTTTCTACATAAGTATACAAACCCTTGACTCAAATAAAACAGAGAAAAATAAAGCAAAAAATTAAAGCATGGGTTATCTCCCAAGAAGTGTTTTTCTTTAAAGCCTTTTAGCTAGGCATGATAATTTGAGAAGATGCTCACATAAGAAATATTAATTGAAACAAAAGAGAGCATAAATAAGCAAATGTATAACAAATTTAAGTCTAACCCACTTCCTATGAAAAAGAATCTTGTAGAATAACAATTCCATAAAGCACAAAGTGGCTAGCATTTGAAAGCAAAACAAGTGGAACTTAAAAAATTTCAACATAAAGAGGGGAAAATTGATATTGTTGAGATGCATAAGATTATGTTTCCCTCTCTCATAATAACTTTAAGTAGAATCATGAATAAAATTAACACTATAACTATCACAATAAACATTCTTATCATGAGCCACATGCATAAAAGAATTAATACTCTCCACATAAGCATAGTCATTCTTATTAATAGCAGTCGGAGCAAATTCAACAAAATAGCTATCATTATGATTCTCGTCACCATAATAATCAAATATAGGAGGCATTTTGCAATCATAATTAATTTTCTCCTCAATATTAGGTGGATTTAAAATGTCATATTCATCATTGTAATCATCATAAAGAACTCCAACATGATAGACAAGTTGTATGTTAGGGAGATGGTTTTGGGTAATCCCTCCAAAACTATGACAAGTTTCATAAGGATAACTGTAATCATAGCCTATGTTATAACATATTTTATAATAGTTATCAAAGACTGGAGGCATAGTATCGTCATAAGAAATATCATCATTTTTACTAGAAAGAGATGTATCAAGCATATAATCATCAGTAGCAAAAGGATTTTCAAACACATCATCCACAAGCTCAGAGCTTTCTATATCATCATTGGAAGGAACATGGATGGTACTAATAGTACAGAAATTATCATCATCTTTAGAATTGGTACCAAATAAATTCTCAATTCAAAATTAGTGTCTTTATCCCAATCATGATCACTTTCATAAATAATAGGCATAGGAAAATCATCTAGTTCAGACTCATGAAAAACTATAATAGGAGCAACATGCTTAGGGGGAGATGCCGTTAACTCTCTCCTTTTACTCCTCCTCTTCTTCTTCTTCTTCATCATCTTCCTCTCTATAGGAAGGAGAGGCTTGAAAGGAAGCTCCTCCACATACCCTGGTTTATTGTAAGAAACAATAGAACAAACCTTGGAGGATTCCTCCTCTTCATTAATAAGATGAAAACAAATATTAGCCCTGTCATAGTTTGGTATAGTCTCCTCTTTTATAATATTTTGTATGTAAGTATTCGCATGGCAATTATTGACACAATAAAGATGACAACCATGCAGGACGCTATTCATATCAAGAGCACTCATATCTACCAAAGAAGTTTTTCTTGATAACTCTTCACACCCCAAAAATAATGTAAGTTCATCATGATGATTAGGAGTGATCATGTCATCACAATAAAAACTTCTAGTATTCGAATAACTATTACACCCTGAGCATTGAAAATTGAAATGACCCACTTTACAGCAAAGTTCACAAATAAAAGGATAGAGGGCACAAACTTTTTTTACCAAGATCATCTAAAGCCCTGTCCCACTTTCTAGTTTTTTCTTTCCTATGATGGATGCAATATTCTTCTTCGGTTTGATTCTTTTCAAAAGGTCTAAGTGATCCACAAAAATTAACATTCTTATAAGAAATAGTACTTTCAGAAGTTTGAGCATTTTCATTGCAATCATTAATAACAGTTTCATTTTTCATGCAAGTGTCTTTAAAAGGTTCATGATGTATGTCCCCATTTGATTTAGGAACATTAATATAAGAAGCCAAGGATCTATACAAACCAACAGTCATTTGAGGATCAAGACCATATTTAGTACTAAGCTCTTGAAAATCAACAGTTTCAGCAAAAGACCTAATGCAATCATACTCATAGTTTATACCTGATTCTTTACCTTTGTGGTTATTCTAACCTTCATTACTGGTTTCAATTGTTTGAAGAAGATCCCATTTAGCTTGAACCTTCTTACTTGAGAAAGAAACCTCTGAACATGCATCTAGATAATCCCTGTAATGTCCTGAAAGCCTTGCATAAAAATTAGTTACAATTATTTCCTTAGGAAGCTCATGGTTAGGACATTTAAGTATCAATGTTTTCAGTCTTCCCCAAGCTTGAGGAATGATTTTTCCATCACGAGGGCAAAAATTATAAATGTAATTCCTATCTAAATACAGTTCATGAGAATAATAAAATTTAGAATAAAATAGAGATTCAAGCTCCTTCCACTCCAAATGATGAGGATCATCTAGTAGCTCATACCACTCCCTTGCTTGGTCCTTAAGTGACAAAGAGAATAGCCTCCTCTTAACTTTGTACATTGCAATATATGCACACTTGAACAACCCGCATAATTCATTTATAAAGAGTAAATGATCACAAGGATGGATAGTTCAATCTCCAAAATAGCAGTTATTCGTGACACGTTCAACAATTTTCATAGGTATTTTAAAAGGAACAATTTCAGCATGAGGATTTAAAATATCACAAGCATCATTAGATTTATCACATATGGGAGATAAAGTATCATCAGAGCAAATTTTCTCCTCTAAAGATGGGGAACTAAAAAGTTTAGAAAACCTAGCTTCCCCAAGCTTAGACTTTTCCATAGTATTAGAAATAATGGTATGCAAATAATTAATGCTAATAACATTTCTACTATCATGCAAATAAAGCTCTCTCATATTTTTTTTGTTTTCCATTAAGACTAACTAGTAAAAATAAAAACAAGCAACAAGTGAAAACAAGCCTAACTAGTGAAAACAAAAACAAGAAACAAAAATATATAATTGCGGAATCTAAAAGAAATAACTTCGAGCACTCACAGAGGTTGTGAGAACCTTTTACCTTACCTCCCCAGCAACGACGCCAAAAAAGAGCTTGATGTCTACGCACGCTTCTATTCTTGTAGACAATGTTGGGCCTCCGAGTGCAGAGGTTTGTAGAACAGCAGCAAGTTTCCCTTAAGTGGATACCCAAGGTTTATCGAACTCAGGGAGGAAGAGGTCAAAAGTGTCCCTCTCAAGCAACCCTGCAAATACGATACAAGAAGTCTCTTGTGTCCCCAACACACCTAATACAATTTTCAGTTGTATAGGTGCACTAGTTCGGCGAAGAGAGAGTGAAATACAAGTAATATGGATGTGTATAATTGATAATAGCAATCTGAAATAAAAATGGCAGCAAGCAAACATGTAGCAGAACTTGTTGTAAATGGTGTTTCAATGCTTAGAAACAAGGCCTAGGGATCATACTTTCACTAGTGGACACTCCCAACAATGATAACATAATTGAATGCATAAATATCTCTCTTCACTACGATACTCCGAACCACTCTTCAGTTGAATAACAAAAACCAATTCATTGCGTAGGGCTGCAAAAAGCACTCCTCAAAGTCGCATTCCCATGTCTAGTTAACCCCACGCTGTCACTGAGCGCCCTAGAAGGTAGTAGACAAACACCACAATTTCATAGGATCATCCAACAGAAGATATAAATATCATGCTAAACCACAAAGTGCACACACTGTCACCTTTACACCGTGGTCAAAGTGTTTACGGAGATCTCATAACAAAACCACTTGAGTAGCATAACAGATGAAGAGTAACATCTACTAATTCAACTAGATTACAAAGCTCACAATCACATAAAGATCACACCATGGAAGAGAGATATGAGACACATAGCTACCGGTAGAGCCCTTGGCCCCGGGGGATAACTACTCCCTCCTCATCATGGGAGACAACAACAGCGATGAAGATGGCGGTGGAGTCGATGGAGATGGCTCCGGGGGCACTTCCCCGTCCGGCAGGGTGTCGGAATGGTTCCGGGGGCACTTCCCCGTCCGGCAAGGTGCCGGAATGGTTCCGGGGGCACTTCCTCGTCCGGTAGAGTGCCGGAACAGAGATTTCTGTCCCCCGAAACTTGTCGGCAGCGCCGGCGGATCTACAAATGTTTTTTTGGTGGAAAAGGCCGATTGATTTAGGGTTTATTCCTCGGGGGGAATAAATAGGCAAAAGGGCGATGTCGGGGGTGGCCAGGGGGCCCACACCACCCCTTGGCGCGTCTAGAGGGGGAACCGCGCCCCCCTATGGTGTGGTGGTCCCCGGCCACCCCTCCGGGTCTCTTCGGGACTCCGTGGACCTTCTAGGAATTTTAAGACTTCTGGGCTTCGAATTTTGCAATTCTGAGAATATTTCTAGAACAACTTTTCTGAAACTAAAAACAACAGAAAACATGAACTGGCTCTATGGCATCTTGTCAATAGGTTAGTCCCAAGAAATGGATTAAAAGGACATACAATGTAAGGAAAACATGTAGCATATGGCATGACAACAACATGGAACATGAGAAATTAAGGATACGTTTATGACATATCAGTGTGCATACATTCCCTATGCTCCACTCTAGGGAATACAATTTCTACTGCACTCTCTAGACCTTTGCAAGCATCTGTTTGTATAGCTAAACCTAGGGGTGTGCCTATAATGTTGCGCAACTGCTGCAAAAACCAGACCCAACTTTCCTCGGACTCTGCCTCCAAAACACCAAATGCAACTGGGAATAGCCAGTTGTGTCCATCAACAACAGAAGCTGCGACTAGCTATCCTCTCCATCTTTGAGTTAAATGGGTAGCATCTACAGCCAAATAAGGCATGCATCCATCAAGAAACCCTGCCAACAAGCCTTGAAACATACAAAAGCCCTTCTGAAGCACTCCTTCTCAAATGTCTTCCCTTTTATTTTGAATGGAACTGTATGCTTGTCAATTTCTACAACACTACCTGGACTAGCCATATCCACTTCAGCCTCGAGGATGTAAAGCAACTGAAAACTTTCATTCCATTAACCATTAATCCTGTCAAGACCCATTTATTTAGCTTTGAAAATCCTCATGTAAGGAATTATAATCTTATACTTCTAAAAAATCATCCCTTGGAGTGTTGTTGGACCATGACTGGGTTTTTCTCTCAGCCAATCCAATATTGCATCTGCCACCCATCGAGTTTTTTCTAGTTTGGATTTTTCCTTCCTCCTCCCCCTCCAGGTGGACATGTGTGCTTGTGTGGATTTTTCTTTATCTGAAACAAAAGAAAGGGTAAAAAGTAATGGATAAGAAACATTACTCAATGATCTGAAATAAAATAATCAATCAACTTGGAGTGCTTGAATCAGTTTGCTCTTTAGCATACGGATGCATGCAACCTCCACATACACCTATCATATGGACAATAAACTGTGAACCTTCTTGGCTCACCCCTTTTAATCTTATACAAATTTTCAGTAAGAATGCAATATGTAGTTACTGCATTCCGACAGTCCACCATCGATTGGAATATGGTGCCTTCAGTAAGCTCAGGATTATCCCTGTTCCACTCAATTGTTGGCACGTCGTCACCATCATATTCATCCAAAATTAAGCTGTCATTGTTCTCCGCATCCTCTTCATTGTCAGTGTCATCAAATCTAGCTCGGCTCATGGGCTCCTCCGGATATTCATCATCCACTGCTTACTGACTGGCTCTATCTACCAGTTCAGGGTACATCATCTCGTCTTCATCATCATTTTGAGGCACTTCCTCGTCAGGTTCTGCATCTTATTCTACAACAACCATAGCAGGTACAGGAGAAGCAGCAGCACTACCGGCAGCAGATTCAGCAGCAGACATGTTGTGGCTCCACGAACCACTCGCTTTATTTGGTCTCGACCTTCAAGGAGTCCCGTGGTGCTGGCTATTAGGAGAGACAGATGATTGCCGAACACCCTTCCCCTTGACTGGTTCTGCGCGTGGCTGAAAAACGTCGATATGAAGTTTACCAAAACGGTTGCCAGCATTCAGAGTAAAAAATAACCCGAGATGCTCGTCGCAAGTTAGTGGGAGAAATCTTTGCTCTGTACTGCTAAAGTGACTTAATTCAACAGCATCGGCATCGCTCCACGGATAGGCTGAACGGAGGGTAGTGAGAAAATCTCTGAAGCAAATGTTTGTTTCTATCACAACCGGATAGAAACACGAATGAAGAAAATGCGGTTTAGTACCACACAACACACTAGTTTCCATTCTAACCGCCAGCCGGAAAGCCAGCGCAGGATCAATCCTATTTAGTTCAAACATACGGCTGCAGTTAGGCACGGGACAGAGGAGATAAATTGGAATGATTCAAGCTAAAAAAATGTCAAATACGGCCATACTTACAAGCTATAACACCAATTCAAGGGGAAACATTGCTTACCCGGGTATAATCCATGAAGTATCTGCCGTTGATTTGACCCAATCCTCTCCATGGCTGAGGGCATTCTAGGGGTCCTGGATCAACATGGCTTCAGAGATGGTGAGGTGGGTTTGATGGTGAGGTGGGGTAGATGAGCCAGATAACACGGCGGAGGGGATGGGGCGGCGGCGAATGCGACACAACGGCGGCGGAGGGGATGGGGCGACGGTGGAGGGGGCGAGGCTGCGCGATGCGGCGGTGTCGATCTGTTTCAGCTTCAGACAAGCTCGCTTACGTGTCTCCTTGCGGTCCCACTAGGCACGCAACAGTCAAAGGACAACCCGGCCCCACTTTTCAGCACAAACTCAGAAGTTGACGGTCAATGCATTGATTGGACGGCAAACACGAGTTATCAACTTTTGCGAGAGTTTTAGCTAAGAGAATGGAGAAAAGTGAGCAAAATTTTAGAGCGTGGGGAAGAACTAGCAAGACTAAGGAATCGGGGGCACATGAGTACTAATCCCATTTCCCATTGGGATAGCTAAGGGAATATTTACAAAAATCTTAGGAAGAATGGTATCCACTGATTATCTTGTTATTGAATGTGTAGGAGAGGGCCAAATTACTCTTGGAAGATCTCTATTGAAGCTCTTAGGAGCAACTATTGATATGGGTAGAGGTACCATGACTTTTGCTCCAAAATCATGTCCAGACCATCAGTTCCCTAAAATCAAGAATAAGGGTAAGAAAGCTAAACGTAAGCCTCGTAACAATTTGGATTCTTCTTCACTTGAAAATACTTGATTCCACTTTTCTGGGCCTAGCTAAAAGGCGTTAAAGAAAAACACTTCTTGGGAGATAACTCATGTTTTTATTTTTGCTTTGTTTTTCTCTGTTTTCTTTGAGTCAAGGGGTTGTATACTTCTGTAGAAAATCCTTTGTACCTTTATTTTCTTGTTTTAGTAGTTCCAAGTAAGGTTTCTGACGGGAGTTGGAGTTGGTTTTCGGATTTCTGAGCAGGAAACAGATTTATGCTGTCCACCGTAAAAATCGGGTAAGTCGTAGAAAAATCATAATGACCTGAAATTTCTTGAGCTTATTCCTCGGCTGATTTCGCAACCTTTTCATTCTTTAAGTTTTTCAATCTAATTAACGTAAGTGCCTAAAAAAAATTCGTCTTTACAGACTGTTCTGGTTTTGACAGATTCTGCCATTTTTCTTGCATTTGCTCTTTTGCGATGTCAAGTGGATTTCTTTGCTTCACGAATGTAGCGTTCCCACATTTAAATAATGTAAGAACATCTATGTTATTGCGCTAGTCCCTGGATCAATTGCCAGCACCACAGTACAAGATGAAATATAATGCAAATGCATCAAGTTCTATTACATCGCATGATCCAGTCTTTACAAAATAGTATTACAACTTGCATAGTCTTAGAAGACTAGCATAAAACAAAGAAATACAGTGGAAAACAAAGTACAACATTGAGCCCATCTTATCCATGTGCCACAGGCAAAACATGTTGGCGATAGTCTCGAGATCCTAAACGAGATCCTCACTCGTGTTTAGAAACATCTGCAATATGGAATATGCATCCACAAGGGAGTCAATACAATTTAATGTATTGGCAAGTAACACTATGGTGGATATAAATGGCAAGACTAATACTACATGCTTATTTGGCTGAGTAGAGTTTTGGCTAAGTTTGCATAAAGCCAGTTTTCACCTATCACTTTTGTAAAAACAACTTTTCTTTTCAAAGGATGGCAACATTGGATTAAGATCCAAGCACCACAATACTCTTCACTTGGTCAAAATTTTACTTATTGAAATTGGTGATGAGATTCTTCCGTCAATCCTTGTCCAGCTCCTCATAGTTGTCCATAACCGGGGACACGGCTAAGATCTTAGTTTGTTGACTCTGCAGAGGTTGTGCACTTTCACCCTTTGTCTTCAATTAGCCCAAACATCCTATACACCTGGAGTGCATCATGGAAAGGAGAGAATTGAGACGAGATCTTTCAGAAGAAGAAGTCCAAACCCACCGGCAAGACCGTTCCACCTATAATTTTGCTACATCTGCTAGTCAAGCCTGGACTGAACTCTCACAACTTAGTTGATCAAGACAGAGCCCATATGTCAAAAGGCTGCACGGTAAGCTACTAGACTTAGAGGGACTTATTAATCTCTTTGTTCCTGGGTGGCCATCCTCAAGTGACAACCTCAAGTGGAATAACCCTTAGACAAGGGCCCTGAGGAAACACTCAACATAAACCAATCACATCCAAAATCCACCCAGGTGTTTCATTGAATGTTATACTCAGAATTTTTCCTCAACATCTAATAAAACAATTTGTAACATTGCATAGCATCTACTAAGTTCAAAGGCTATCAAAATAACAAGGTATAAGGGATGGATACACACTACTAGGATAATAGCATAGCATAATATAACTTAGTAAAATTTCCTATCATGCATACTACTCAAAATCACCTAATGCATATAGAAAATAATGGGTAGTTGATGGTATGTTACTTGCCTTGTTGAAGTTGGTGAAGATATTCACAGTCTCTTCACAAAAGATCGTTTCTCTGCGTACAATATATTCATTGAAAACACAATAACAAAATAAACAAGCATCCTAGCAATCAAACACATAAGTGGAGAAAGCAAACAGAGCAAATAACATAACAAAGGAGTTGGACCAAGTTGGCTAGGACAAGTTCAATGTTTGAGTTTGAAAGATTCATTCCCTAATTGTTCAACACTTGTTAAGGGGTTTCCAAGAGTTAACTAAGGATGTCTAGGTTGAGTTTGTAGTGATCAAACTTTATTGGAAACATATTTATCTAAGAAGTTCCAAGAGTTCACCAAGGTGATCTCACTATTTTAACTAAAGTAACACAATACAAAATGTAACACTTAGTTGTTTTCATCAAAACATTTGAGTGATCTAAGTTAGTCCTTCCATTTTGGTTTAGGCTAGGTCTAGGTTCAACTAACTTCATAACAAAGGATATAACAAGTTAAAGTCTTGGGCTTTTCCATTTGGGTCAAGGGTTGGACAAAAACAACTTGTTATTCTTCAACTTGTGTGGATTGCTCCTGGTCTTCACATGCTTGTCTTCTTGAAGATCATCTTCATCCTTCTATTTTAGACTTGTTCCTTGGATGGATTCTTCTCTTGGTCTTGATAAACCTTCATGGCTTTCACTTCACTAATTGGTTTAGGTATGGGATGGGCAAAAATACCACTAACTCAATTAGAAAGAAAATTGGAAGAAAGATAGAAAGAGAGAGGGAGATGTTTTCTTCTAAATTTCTTCACACTTGTACTTCTTGAGTTTCTTGTAGGTGTGGAGTATGAGTATTTTCTTCAAAACTTATTCATTGATCTTACTTGTAGCTCTTCATGTTGTCACTAAGTTGAAGATGAAGTTTTCTTCTGGTGCTTGAGTCTTGATCTCCATTTTGCTAACTTGATGATTTCTTGAAGCACGAAAGGGGAGTGGAGAAGTAGATAGAAAACTAAAGTTCACTACTTGGTACTATATGTGATTTACACATTCTAAGGACTTGGCTTGGCTCCAATTAGACATAACATAAAGGAATAACAGTTGAAAACAATTCCTAAGACATGGTGATAATGAATGTATCACTATGTTGGGTTTTTGGTCAAAAAATCATGGCCATGGTCCAAGGGTGTCCAAAATGGTTAGGAACTAATGTCTCTGGTTCAAGGTTACCCAATGGAGAAACTTTGCTTAAGAAAACATTTTCTAATTATTTATAGAATTAAATCTATGCCAAAAATACTCAAACAGACAACTTAATTCTAAATTCAATTTTAATTTGGTCAAAACTTATTTTGGGATAGAGGGTATGAAGGTAAACATTCTAAGGTTTCCAAATATATTTTATTTGCAATTTTTGGATTTCTAGAATTTGAATTATGCCAAAATTCATCAAACAAGCATATTTGAATTTGAACAAATTTTAAATGGTCAATTTTAAATTTGGCCAGTATCAAAAGTTTCTAAATGTTGTTCTGATTCTAAAAAATCAAAGTTTGCTAAATTTGGGCTTATGGATCAAAAGTTATGATAGACCTAAGATGCAGAGGCTTTTCTGCAAAACTGACATTCTAATTTTATTCGAAAACAAATCCAGAGGCTAACTGGGCTCGGTTTGTCTATTTACCGCGCAGTGCAGCAGATAAGAGGTGGGCCTGGGCCGATTACGCCTTGCGCCAGGCGATAGATAGATTACTTAACGCGCGGCTGACTGGGCCGCCACGTGGTGTTTCCTAATTAGCCGATACCTCTTCGAATAGGGAATCTAATCTAGGCCGCCCAGATCTGATCCAATGGTTGGAAAAAAAGAGAGGGAGAAGGGACCTCACCGGTCACCGGAAACGGAGATGCCGGCGGCGCTGCGGCACAGAGGTGGACGTCGGTGAGGTTCCCGTGGTGCTCCGGTCACGGGGATGGCATCACGGGGATCCGAGCGTCACTGCGGACTCGCGGGTGGCCACGGCGCGGTTTCTTTCTTCAGGGAGCACTGGCGCCAAGCGGACGGAGGGGCTCCCGACTCCGGCGAGACGCAGTCGTGCTCGGCGGCGTTGCTCCGGTGGTTCCTGCTCACGGTGGATACGACTACAGTGATCAGCGTGATGCGGGGGAAACGATGGAGGATACTGCACGGACCCGTGCTTCCTCAGGTGACGGCAAGGAGCGGACGGAGCCGCGAGGTCGTCGGAAAACTTCAGACGTGTACGGCATCGACGAATCCCTGCACCACAAAAATTGAACAAGAGGCTCTTAAGGGGAGCGGAGATAAGGAGAACCTAATGGGCTAGGTCTTGGCCACGGGGAACTACTCACCTCGCCGGAAACAACGAATTACTCCGGCAGCATTGACGAACTCCGGCGAAGGATTGTGGGCTCTTGGCTGCGGTATAATGGAAGGGATTAAGGGGGAATTGGAGAGGGGGGTGTGGGCTATAAGGGGTGAGCATATGGAGGAATTATTACGGCTTAATTCGCCCGCAATCAAGCGCGCAATCAAAGGGGCCGAAACGGGCGAAAATTCAGTTTCTGAGGTTTATGCCGATGACGTCATCGCTGACCTCATTTTTTTTTCTTTTCTTTTTATTTCCTGTTTTTAATATCTTTCAATATACAAGTCCAAAATACCTCAAACCAATTGCAAATTTTTTGTAAAAATAATATGTTTCACTTAGAAACATTCTTGTAAACTTTCAACATATTTGAAAAATCATAATTTGCAATTTATAAATAAATCTTTAATAGTACTTAATGTTATTTAAAATTGAAAAAATTAATAAACTGATGCTTTTGATTAAATAAAATTTTAGAGACATTATACATGTCAAATACTTTTTTGGAAGTCATTTTTAAACCATTTCATATTTTATAATTTTAAGATATGAAAGATTTATGAATATTAACTTAATGCTATGGTTAAAATAGAAAATTCAATAATTATCAAAGTGGCTTAGAAAAATTCCACAACCCATAATATTGTTTTCAAAGTCCTTTTTTATGTTATTTTCAAAGCAATGCATTTTATATTCACTCCTTTATGTTTATAACTTGGAATAACAACTAAAGTTATTATTAAAATATTTTATTCTCATCAAATATTTTTGAGGCTTGGGACTTTATTAAGGGTTATAAATCTTTGATTGTTGTTGCCATAAAATAATTTCACGGTAATATTTGAATTGAAAAAAATTATGTAATAAAGTTTGCTAAAGATAAAATGGTTTTCTTTATCTAATGAAAATTCATTTTGAGAGGGTTTTAGGCTTTATGGAATAGAGGTATAATTGGATTGGTAATTTCAATTTCATTGGAATATGTATTGTTTTATTTTGGTTCTTGCATCTCATTTGGTTTTTGGTGACATACTAAACATGAAAAGAAAAAGTTTCAATTTTTAGTGATTTTTGGACTTTCCAAAAAATCAGGGATGTTACAGACTACCACCCTTAAAAGAAATCTCGTCCCGAGATTTGGGAAGGCTAGAAAGAAAGATTGGGTAACTGGGCTCCAGAACAACTAGGTGGGCTACCACCCTTAAAAGAAACTTTTGTGGGTAGGCTATTTTCATTAGATTGGAGTGCAGATTGATTTGAGATTGGCTTGAGTATAACTTTCCTTCATGGTAGAGATGTAGACCAACATAGGTATGTTGAACTACCTTTGACACTGAGGGGTTACTCTTTGGGTCAATCAAAATTCTTTGGTCCTTAGCTATCTTCCATCTTGTTGTTGTCTTCCTTGGATGCAAACACCATGCTATTTCTAACGAAACTCTCATGGTAGGCAATATATTCATTTGTTTGATACCTCCAAGGTTGGCTTGATTCCTCACCGAAAATAGTACGTTTTCAGTAACACTAACATAGGGTCATTATTGTATTCTACCATTCTATGGTTCAGGTTTAACATCGTCGTCTCTCTAATAGGTATGTCACTCAGATTTAGCATTCCTCATAGCAAAAGTAAATAACGCGAGTAGTCACCATGGGGGCCAATCCATGTTGCACTCAATTATTACCTTGTACTTGGATTAATGAATCTTGTTTAATAACACTAGGTCACTTCACTTGTCCAACAGAAAGTTTCCAATCTGTCAGACAATCTTGAGCTAACTATCATTTCTCAACTAGTGGGTTGCGTAAAACTCTTATGTAACACAAACTAGATAGTTGTGTTTCTTCATTATTTCTTCTCTTGGTGTAGTTGGCTCTGAAATCTTCATAGCTAATGCAACTTTGAGTCCAATTCTCTATCTTCTCTTGCTGATTGGCTTGCTGCTCCTTATGATGTAGTTGGCATTGATCATGGATGTGATTGTTCCTTCACACAAAAGGATCTTGAAAATCTGTGAAATTCCTCAATTGTATGTCTTGTGTGTCTATAGAGAACTAGTCTTGACATTCTTGGGTGAAAGGTTTGTTGTTGCACTTCATATGGTAGATCTCTTTGGTTGGTAGATGGGTATGGGATTTGATTTGGCTTAGCATGGATGAGTAGAAATTAGAAAGAGACTAAAGAAGATCCTACCGCAACACAACAGATCAAGGAAACTCATCTTACAAACAATCTTCACACCAAACAACAAGGTTTTAGAAAACAAACTAATATTGTCATACCACACTCATTGGTATGATCAACACTCTAACAAGTTAACGTTGTTCTAACAAAGTAACTAGATTTGTGGTCTCATCTATATCTTCTTGAGTTTTTCTACAAATTCTTCTCTCGTTGTCTTGAGGTGTCTTGATTGTTGTGAAGATTGTTGTGAAGTATTGGTGTATCTCCAAGTTTTCTTCATTTGTCTTGAGTGTAGGTCTTCATATGGTGAAAACACTTCTTGCACTTCATGGTATGGTCATCAACATTCCTGTCTTGATGGTATTCAAGAGGGAGGTTATCTAGAAAATTTTGAAGGTGAATAATAGATGAGATGATATGAGAATAATTAAGATGATTGTTTTGTTTCTAGAAAGTTTGAACATAGTAAATTTTCAAACCCAGGGTCTTTTCCAAACTTAGGGTCTCGAATTCTACAGGCAACACAATGCTCTGATACCATTTTGTAGCGTTCCCACATTTAAATAATGCAAGAACATCTGTGTTATTGCGCTAGTCCCTGGATCAATTGCTAGCACCACAGTACAAGATGAAATATCATGCAAATGCATCAAGTTCTATTACATCGCATGATCCAGTCTTTACAAAATAGTATTACAACTTGCATAGTCTTAGAAGACTAGCAGAAAACAAAGAAATACAACAGAAAACAAAGTACAACATTGAGCCCATCTTATCCATGTGCCACAGAAAAAACATGTTGGCGATAGTCTCGAGATCCTAAACGAGATCCTCACTCGTGTTCAGAAACATCTGCAATATGGAATATGCAGCCACAAGGGAGTCAATACCATTTAATGTATTGGCAAGTAACACTATGCTGGATATAAATGGAAAGACTAATACTACATGCTTATTTGGCTGAGTGGAGTTTTGGCTAAGTTTGCATAAAGCCAGTTTCCACCTATCACTTTTGTAAAACAACTTTTCTTTTCAAAGGATGTCAACATTGGATTAAGATCCAAGCACCACAATACTATTCACTTGGTCAAAATTTTACTTATTGAAATTGGTGATGAGATTCTTCCGTCAATCCTTGTCCAGCTGCTCATAGTTGTCCATAACCGGGGACATGGCTAATATCTTAGTTTGTTGACTCTGAAGAGGTTGTGCACTTTCACCCTTTGTCTTCAATTAGCCCAAACATCCTATACACCCGGAGTGCATCATGGAAAGGAGAGAATTGAGACGAGATCTTTCAGAAGAAGAAGTCCAAACCCACCGGCAAGACCGTTCCACCTATAATTTTGCTACATCTGCTAGTCAAGCCTGGGCTGAACTCTCACAACTTAGTTGATCAAGACAGAGCCCATATGTCAAAAGGCTGCACTGTAAGCTACTAGACTTAGAGGGACTTATTAATCTCTTTGTTCCTGGGTGGCCATCCTCAAGTGACAACCTCAAGTGGAATAACCCTTAGACAAGGGCCCTGAGGAAACACTCAACATAAACCAATCACATCCAAAATCCACCCAGGTGTTTCATTGAATGTTATACTTAGATTTTTTTCTCAGCATCTAATAAAACAACTTCTAACATTGCATAGCATCTACTAAGTTCAAAGACTATCAAAATAACAAGGAATAAGGGATGGATACACACTACTAGGATAATAGCATAACATAATATAACTTAGTAAAATTTCCTATCATGCATACTACTCAAAATCACCTAATGCATATAGGAAATAATGGGTAGTTGATGGTATGTTACTTGCCTTGTTGAAGTTGGTGAAGATATTCACACTCTCTTCACAAAAGATCATTTCTCTCCATACAATCTATTCATTGAAAACACAATAACAAAATAAACAAGCATCCTAGCAATCAAACACATAAGTGGAGAAAGCAAACAGAGCAAATAACATAACAAAGGAGTTGGACCAAGTTGGCTAGGACAAGTTCAATGTTTGAGTTTGAAAGATTCATTCCCTAATTGTTCAACACTTGTTAAGGGGTTTTCAAGAGTTAACTAAGGATGTCTAGGTTGAGTTTTGATGCATTTAAAATGCATACATGAACTTTGCATGTTATTAATTGTTTTTACTACATATTAGCAACTTATATTCATGTTTTATAATGATTTGGGGGATTTTCTGAACAATCCCCCTTCTTTTGGTTCTAACCATGTTTTTCCAGAAAACGTACTTTTTAGTGTTTCAGACTTTCCGGGAGCTTCGGGACTCCAAAAAGGGCAGGTCCAAAGAGCACGGTTCAGAATTTTCGAGGCGAAGAACATGGGCCAAAGCAGAGGGCCAAAAGGCCAACCAGGTGGAAAAGAGGACCCTCCATGCGGCCAGATTCCTTGGCCGCGTGTGGGGCCCCCTTTTTGCCCCCGTGGCTCCGGTGCCGTCGATCTTTCTTCTCCCGAGTGTCCCGTGACCCAAAAACGACTATATAAAGGGTCCCCTGGCCTTTTCGAGAAGGAGGTGGCACCAAGAGACGAAACCACGAAACAGAGAGACAGAAGGCTGCCGCCGGAGAAGATCGGAGGGGGGAAACGCCGTCGGGATCACCCCCGGAGGGCTCCACCCCCCTCCGGCGTGTTCATCATCAACATCTACAGCAAGATCAGCTCCATCTCTCCACTGTAATCTCTTGGCAAACACGATGTATGATGTAATACTATATTCCCTTGATGTATTGTGTCTCCCCATCTATGTTTGAGTAGTGAATTGTTCTTGGCAATGGTGAAATAGTTCGTTGATTGGTTGCATACAAGTTTGTTATCTTCTATGATTGTCTTTATGTACAATATATGAGTGCACGCATATGTTGGGGAATGCATTTAAGGTGATCACCGGTAGCATAATGGAGTGGTGGTGACTTGGGAGTGACAGTAACCTGAGAGAGAGCCACAAAGTTAAGTTATTGGGGGATATATATAGGGGACCTTAGAACGTAAGGCTATGGTGGGACTTTATGTCTTAATCAATCTTGTGCAGTCATTTACTTGGCCACATGATCCATCATAAGGGGTTTTAGATCATTTACTTGACTATACCTATTCATGGCTCCTTCCTAGAAGAAACAACTAAGACTAAAACATGTGCTTCACTAATTGTGACAACCACACGAACGAAACACCTATTGCTAGAACACTTGCTCCCTTGAGATACTTGAGATATTTGCTGCTTGCTACTTGTGAAACTTGCTTTAGAAACTTGCTCTAGGATTTCTTGCATTTTAAACTTGCTTCACTAGTTACTAGACAAACCACACTCCACGTCACTTGCTTTTAATTAGTTAGTTCCTTTTAGTCAAACTTATTACTTTGCATAAACAGCCATATAAGAGGGTTATAGGGCTTTAGATAATAGATAGCTTACCTTCAGCTCCTCGTGGGTTCGACACTCAAATACTTATCGAAAGGTACTACAATTGATCTCCTGCACTTGGGAGTCATCAAGCACTTTTCTGGCGCCTTTGCCGGGGAGCGGTGTGCTAAGTTTTTATTCTTGTTTGCATTGCATACTAACATATAAACCTAAAACACAAAAAAAATTTATAAAATGGAAAACAACCAAACAATTTTAGAACTGTATAATATCTACCTTGAATTAGGACATGAAGTGTTTGAGGAGAAATTGAAAAATTATTTGCACAACAATCATATTTGTGGTAGTACTAATTCTTTGAACACCTTTATTGCTAAGGAAAACTTTGAGCTTGGGGAAGTTTGCCTTGATGAATATGATATTTTTAGTCCCCCTACTATTGAAGATAAAAATGATATACTTGCTGATTCTATGGAAAGTTTTAAGCTTGGAGAAGTTGGTTTTGATGAGCATGATATTTCTAGTTCCCCAAGCTTGGAGGAGAAAATTCACTTTGATGATACTATGCCTCCTATATATGATGATTGCAATGAAAATTATGAATGTTTAACTTCCACTATCACTAATGAGGATTTTACTTATGTGGAGAGTAGTAATTATTTTATGCATGTGGCTCATGATAAGAATGTTTTATGTGATATTCATATTGTTGAATCTATTCATGATGCTACTGAAAATTATTATGAGAGAGGGAAACATGGTTACACATATTTCAACAATATTAAGTTTCCCCTCTTTATTCTGAAAGTATTGAAGTTGCACTTGATCTACCTTTCTATGCTTGCTATTATGTGCTTCTTTTATTTGTTTCATTACAAAATGCCAATGCATAGAAAAGGGGTTAGACTTAAAAATAAATTGTTTAATATTTTTTGGTGTGTTCCTTATGCTTTAATTTCCTATTCGGTTTGAGCACACATTTATGTCTTTTCAACATGTAAAATACCTTTACCTACTGTTATATATCATTTAGTTTAAGATTTTCATTTTATAATTTTTTTGGGAAACTAAATGAGAAGGATGAGTAATGGAGAAGTTGGGGTCGACCTTGAACATGTGTTGTTCATGCCAATGAAACCATTGCAAAGTCTCTATCATTAAAACTTTTTCCAAAGCTAAAAACAATAAAAATATTAGTTCACTACTGTAACATCACATTTCTGTCTTATTTCTCATCATAAATGGCAAGAATAATCTTACATGAGAGATAGGATTAAACAATAGTAATTAGCTGTCCAAAAAACAGATTCCTGAACTTCACTGCGAAAAATGTTTAAAATCACAGAAGTGGAATTTTGACCTGGTAATTTACGACAGAAATATTTAGTTATCACTACATATTTCATTAGTTTTAAGTCTGATTTGAGCAACTTAAGTGCCTCTAAAAATTCACTCTTTACGGGCTGTTCAGTTTTTGGCAGATTATGTCTTTATTTTGCATTGCTCTCATTACTTGTGTTTTGTGTGGTTATTTTGATCAAGGAGCAATGCACAACTGTAGTAACAGTAGTTAATATTTAGAATCAACTCATGATGTGTCTTTGCTGTACCTATGTGGATTTTATTTATGGAGGCACTAACCCCTCTAATCAAGTTTTATGTTGAGATTTGTGTAAGAAGAATTTTTCAGGAAGAAGAGTTGAGTGAGATGAACAAAGATCAAGAGGGACAACCAATAAAGCTTGGGGATGTACCCCTGGGCTTACCCTACATGTATTAAATAAGTACAAGAATCCAAGCTTGGGGATGCCGAGCCACCTCACTCCAACCATCATGATGTTAAGTAAGAAAAGCCTAGCTATACGGCTATCAATAAAGCGCTTTACGGGAGGCAACCCGGTTGTTCTTAGTTGGTTTTTCCTAGTGTCCTCTTGCTATAACAAGAGAGTTAGTATTTAGTTTAGTTTCTGGAGTTTTCAATAAAGTGTCAAGTTTCACCCATTTGGATTTAAAAGTTGCTATCCTAGTGCTTGGAATTTCTGTTTCAGCACGATTCTGCTCACCGTACGATTTTTCATTTTTTATCTGTAAGTCGGATTGAGCTAATTTTTTAGTATGTTCTGCAACTTTTCGTACTATGTAAGCAAAAAAATTGGATCAATTTTTTTATGAGTCTAGCGTAGGTAAAACGTTCGTTTTTATGCTATTGCTTTTCTGGACAGATTTTGCCTTCTTTTGTTGGATGCACTCTTTGGGTTTGGGACTTGAATTTCCTTGATCTTTTCGAGCTAGAGAGTGAACATACAACATTATGAACCTTATTGTCTATCTTATGGAGCATTTGTTTTGTAATTTTGTGCAGGATGCATACGTTTTGTTTGTCCTTGCTAATCTCACCCCACAGAAAAAGAATGGGAGAAACATGTTTTGTAAAGTTTTTTCACAGGGAATAGAGGAGCTGCGCCAAGAGAGATCCAAGAGTGGTGAAAACCACAAGCTTGGGGATGTGGTGAACACCCCCCTGGACCAACACTATTTTGGTTAGCACACGTCTACTTTCTGTTTTTCTAAGCAAAGCATTTATCGCAGAAATTTGAAGCGTCTAATTTTGTTTTTTTTAGTTTATTTGTGAGACCACCACCACAATTATCTTTATGAGAATCAGCTACTATAATAATGGGTTGAATTAAGTTGGATGCTGTTATATTTATTGGGAAAGGGATGCTTTAGTTGATTATAAAAGCTACTTATAGTTGCATGATTTATATGCTGTTTTAGGTGTAGAAATTTGCAATAGTGTTGTCATGAGATATCTCTTATTCATGTTTTTGATGTTAATTGTTAGTTTACTTAGTTTGTCATGAAATGATTAGTTCTATGGACACTAATGCATCCATAGTATCTGGTCAACTATCTCTCTCTTGCTAGCAAAAAAGTAAAAATTCCAACAAGTATAAACTTGTTTTCAACACCCTTTAGCCAAGTATTTCCAGTGAGTCAACCATATCTACCTATTAGCTTCAGAGCTATTCCGAGTATGTTCACCATGTTATAGTGTTATTTATGTTCTAAATTAAGATATGCACTTTATTAATTGTCATGAGCTGAATTTGGGATAGGACTCTCACGAACTTTTGAATGCACACCTTTACTTTTCATTGCACTTAATAAACATGACCCAATAACGGGAGCTAAAAGTTTTGCGTTTGACAAGTGTTTGGTTGGGAGCTAGCTATAAACGTGTATCACTGGAAAGCTTTCAACATTGCACAAAAATTTACATTTGGTTGATATCATGTACTTTTGTTTTTGGACTCCTGCCATGCCGAAATGAAATAGATGAATAGTAAGTTTGGATGAGTAAGTATATTTATGACTAGAGAAACGCATTGGGCCGCTAACCCAAGCCATGCTTGATCATGGTGGAAATTTACTTACAGCTAGAGTGGACTCTACAGACACATCCTACAATAAAATAAGAAGCTATGCATATAGTGAATGAAATAAAAAAGGATGATGAGTCTACTCCGTTTGTTCATCTTTTCATTGTGACATGGGCTGGTTTCCATGTCATGGGGCAAGAGGTACCTCTTTGCGGTTCTCTATGATGTCATTAATACTTATTATGATTGTACAAAGCTTATTAGGAACCTTAAGTTGAGTAATCATGGAGTAGGTTTTCACACTCACGGGGCATGAGGCATTCAACCAACACCTTGTCAATCACATTAGTTTAACATTCACAATTTAAGATGCTAGTGATAAAGGGGCAATGAGAGTCTTAGACCAATGGATGCCACATTTCAATTAGTAATTTTAGTTGAATAATTTAGAGGCTAAATAAGGCTTGGTCATGTTTTACCTCTACTCAATTTTCTCCAAAGTGTCCACCATATTTTCTATTTTCCATTATGCCATTCTTTGACCAATATAGGATTTTATTTTTCATTTTGTGTATGCATTTGGTCCATAGTGCTTTTATTCCATTATACACTTTGTGAACTTTCATGAAGCATCTTTGCTTGCATATTTGATATTTCTTATAACATGAATTGTATGTTGCTACTCATCTACATTACGAATCATTTGATTATATGTAGCATGAATAATCTTCTTTGATATTCCATGATTGTTTTAAAATGCAAAGTCCATGTTAGTTTTATCACCTTCATACTCGAGGACGAGTATGGGTTAAGCTTGGGGATGTTGATGCATGTAAAATTCATACATGAACTTTGCATGTTATTACTTGTTTTTCCTACATATTAGCAACTTATATTCATGTTTTATAATGATTTGGGGGATTTTCTGAACAATCCCCCTTCTTTTGGTTCTAACCCTGTTTTTCCAGAAAACGTACTTTTTAGTGTTTCAGACTTTCCAGGAGCTTCGGGACTCCAAAAAGGGCAAGGCCAAAGAGAACGGTTCAGAAATTTTTGAGACAAAGACCATGGGCCAAAGTAGAGGGCCAAAAGGCCAACCAGGTGGAAAAGAGGACCCTCCACGCGGCCAGATTCCTTGGCCGCGTGTGGGGCCCCCTTTTTGCCCCCGTGGCTCCGGTGCCGTCGATCTTTCTTCTCCCGAGTGTCTCGTGACCTAAAAACGACTATATAAAGGGTCCCCTGGCCTTTTCGAGAAGGAGGCGGCGCCGAGAGACGAAACCACGAAACAGAGAGACAGAAGGCTGCCGCCGGAGAAGATCGGAGGGGGGAAACGCCGCCAGGATCACCCCCGGAGGGCTCCACCCCCTCCGGCGTGTTCATCATCAACATCTGCAGCAAGATCAGCTCCATCTCTCCACTGTAATCTCTTGGCAAACACGATGTATGATGCAATACTATATTCCCTTGATGTATTGTGTCTCCCCATCTATGTTTGAGTAGTGAATTGTTCTTGGCAATGGTGAAATAGTTCGTTGATTGGTTGCATACAAGTTTGTTATCTTCTATGATTGTCTTTATGTACAATATATGAGTGCACGCATATGTTGGGGAATGCATGTAAGGTGATCATCGGTAGCATAATGGAGTGGTGGTGACTTGGGAGTGACAGTAACCTGAGACCGAGCCACAAAGTTAAGTTATTGGGGGATATATATAGGGGACCTTAGAACGTAAGGCTATGGTGGGACTTTATGTCTTAATCAATCTTGTGCAGTCATTTACTTGGACACATGATCCATCATAAGGGGTTGTAGATCATTTACTTGACTATACCTATTCATGGATCCTTCCTAGAAGAAACAACTAAGACTAAAACTTGTGCTTCACTAATTGTGACAACCACACGAACGAAACACCTATTGCTAGAACACTTGCTCCCTTGAGATACTTGAGATATTTGCTGCTTGCTACTTGTGAAACTTTCTTAGAAGCTTGCTTTAGAAACTTGCTCTAGGATTTCTTGCATTTTAAACTTGCTTCACTAGTTAATAGACAAACCACACTCCACGTCACTTGCTTTTAATTAGTTAGTTCCTTTTAGTCAAACTTATTTCTTTGCATAAACAGCCATATAAGAGGGTTATAGGGCTTTAGAGAATAGATAGCTTACCTTCAGCTCCTCGTGGGTTCGACACTCAAATACTTATCGAAAGTTACTACAATTGATCTCCTGCACTTGGGAGTCATCAAGTTTGTAGTGATCAAACTTTATTGAAAACATATTTATCTAAGAAGTTCCAAGAGTTCACCAAGGTGATCTCACTATTTTAACTAAAGTAACACAATACAAAGTGTAACACTTAGTTGTTTTCATCAAAACATTTGAGTGATCTAAGTTAGTCCTTCCATTTTGGTTTAGGCTAGGTCTAGGTTCAACTAACTTCATAACAAAGGAGATAACAAGTTAAAGTATTGGGCTTTTCCATTTGGGTCAAGGGTTGGACAAAAACAACTTGTTATTCTTCAACTTGTGTGGATTGCTCCTGGTCTTCACATGCTTGTCTTCTTGAACATCATCTTCATCCTTCTATTTTAGACTTGTTCCTTGGATGGATTCTTCTCTTGGTCTTGATAAACCTTCATGGCTTTCACTTCACTAATTGATTTGGGTATGGGATGGGCAAAAATACCACTAACTCAATTAGAAAGAAAATAGGAAGAAAGATAGAAAGAGAGAGGGAGATGTTTTCTTCTAAATTTCTTCACACTTGTACTTCTTGAGTTTCTTGTAGGTGTGGAGTCTGAGTATTTTCTTCAAATCTTTTTCATTGATCTTACTTGTAGCTCTTCATGTTGTCACTAAGTTGAAGATGAAGTTTTGTTCTAGTGCTTGAGTCTTGATCTCCATTTTGCTAACTTGATGATTTCTTGAAGCATGAAAGGGGAGCGGAGAAGTAGATAGAAAACTAAAGTTCACTACTTGGTACTATATGTGATTTACACATTCTAAGGACTTAGCTTGGCTCCAATTAGACATAACATCAAGGAATAACAGTTGAAAACAATTCCTAAGACATGGTGATAATGAATGTATCACTATGTTGGGTTTTTGGTCAAAAAATTTCCACTCATTAGAAGTTGAGATAGAAGTGATGAACTCTTGTTTCCCTAGTTCTCCCTCCATGTCTTCCAATGTTTCTTCCATTATCAACTCGTCATTATCAAGTGGGTCAATCGGCATCTTTTGCAAGCCATGATGATTCGTCCTTGCGTCTTCAAAAGAAAAAAAGATGGCGACCTCAAAATAGCCCACCGACCCTTAAGCCTTCCAGAGCCTCTTTCTACAATATTTCGAGCTATAGCATGGCATTTGTTGAAGTACTCTTCTGCACTACGAGGTTGGTTTTGAGCTGTCCAACCACCTAAATGGTACCTCTGACCTCGGTATGGAGCTACAAATCCCTTTGCATTTGTGTAACCAGCATCAACAAGGTAATATTGGTCTTCGGGGACACGATACCCATTTGGCCTTGAGATGGCATCCCTAAGAATACGACCATCATGTGCAGAACCCTCCCAGCCAGGTAATACATAGATGAACTGCATGTCAGGTGCACATACACCTAACACATTTGTATCTATGTCACCCAACCTTGATCGATACCTTCCTTTCAGATTAGCCGAGACAATTACCTCTATGTGTGTACCATCTAACGCACCAAGACAATTCTGCAACATAGAAAAAATGTGCAAATATTAGTATCCTTTACCACCGTTGATTTTAGTGAATAATATTTTATTAGTAGTTATTTACCTTGAAATACTTCCATTTATCATCAGTTGAATCCTCGGGTATTGGTTCTGGTTTCTTAAGTAGAATTTGGTTCAGCTTCAAAACAGCTAGCAGACAAGCATTGAAGTTTCTACTTACTGGCTCCGGGCTTCGGTAAAAGATTTTCCCTATTGTCCTATTTTTGAAATGGTGGGCTAATACATAGAGGAATGATGCCACTATCTCCTCCAATGATGTGTTCCTTGAAGCCTTTAAACCACCAACATCTCTCACCATCCCACATAATATATGAAATGTTTTTCTATCCATACGAAGCTCACTTATACACACTGCGTCACTCTCACCAATCAGTTGGTACAAGTGCGCTCCTCTTAGTTCTTTAATCCTAATCATCCTTTCTATTTTCCAAGACTTTCTCCTATAACTAATGCAAAAAAAGCACCCATACATAGTAGTATACAAGCATGATAGTACTTGTGAGATTCATAAATGCTAGGTTTCTCCTTCGACTTCTCGCGCTTAACGGAAGAAGAGCCATACTTGTAAACTGAAAGTACAATACGATGTATAAGCATAAATAAACTCTTCAGTTCATTAGTACACTTCAACAAGAAACTAAAACAGTCAACATTAAAATTTTACAATAAAACCTGCTTGCTCAAATAAACACCATTTTTTTGGAGCAACCAATCAATTTAAAATGTTTATTTAGTTGTTCAACCATCACTGTACAAGGTACACTCCTAAAAAAATGCTATAAGACTAGAACTGCCAAGAGAGAAGGTGTAGAGAGAAGATTCCAAGTAGAGCAATATGTAGTACTACCTGCATACTGAAACTAGTACTAGGATAACCAATCATGGGAAATATTATTGCAGTTGGTATTCAAGATTTTAAGTGCCTACCAGAAAGAAAGAATGTCTTATCTGTAAAGAAGTTGTTGGTTTTTTTTTGTTAAATGTGGGCTTAGGCACAATTGTGTATAGGAGACATTAGCCAAGACACAATTGGCCTGTATATTGGGTGCAGTTTTGTTATCAGCGAGAAGTGTTTTCTAAGAAGGAATGCCAATAAATATGACTAGACATCAGAAGAACACAATAATCAGAGATCAGACAAGGATGGTTCCATAATGCATGAAGGAATCAGGGACCAGAGGTTTGAGACGGACTCTCTAACCTCAGGAGAAGAGACTTTTGGGGGAAGTTGAAAGATGTTGGAAGCTTGGAGGTTGGCACGACTTGGCTATGGCATCGTTAACAGGTTCATGTGTTCAGTACAATACAGGCCCTTGGAAACCGACTCTGTTAGAACCAATCTACTACATACTAGAATTACTATCTAGAGCTGAAACCAAAGACTCCTCCGTTTCTGTTGTTGTTGATCTTGTGATCCCGCTAGTATCTTTCTCGTCAATTTCCGTGGAAGAAAATCAGAGGGGAATAAACAGCGAGGCAAGGGGTTCTTACCGTCGAGCTCGATGCTCTCGTGGCTGGAGCGGTCGCCGAACTCGTCGGGCTCGATGCTCTCGCGGCTGGCGGGGTGGATGTATCTCGGGGAAGCCTCCTTGTCGTCGGGCTCCTGTCCTGGACAATCTCCCGGCCGGAATCTTGGACGAGAAGGCACAGAGGAGCGAGCAGGACCCTGTCCGAGCCCAGTAGGAGTAGGAGCAGCGCAGGACCATGCCCGAGCTCGAGCTCATCGGCTGGCAGGGACCTTGACCGACGAATCTTGGGGGGGGGGGGCGGCGACGGATCTCGGAGGCGGGCGATGAGGGACTGGCTGCAGGGATGGGCTGGCGGCGGGGATGGTTCAGCAGCGGCCGGCGGTCTGGCGGCGGGGATGGATGGCAGCGGTGGATGGGAGCGGCTGGCAGGGATCGTGGGTGGCGGCGACGCAGCTCGGAGCCGCAATTCGGGGGAGATAGGGTTCGAGGAGCGGTATCGTAATAAGAATACGGAGGGGGGGTGGGTGTAATCGGTGGAGAATAGGGCCGTTATTCGATTACGTGGTATCGGAATACAGCCGTTCCGAAACAAACAACCTTTAACGGTTTGGCGTAGCGGTGGTATCGGGTTATGGGAGAAAATCTTCAAACCAAACACGTCCTATATGTTTTTTTATCCAAGGTTCTCTTTCTTTACCATGCTTCCTAGCAGTAAAGCCTTCTTTGTCATAATTTTTGTTCTTAGGAGGGTTTTCAGGTTCTACTTCACTTTCTTCTTATCAGAAGCATCATTGATGTGGCAATGACTCCCGGTCCTATCAGATGAGCCTACCCGGTCTGAGGCCCAGTGCTAAATCCCAGTATGAAGGGCTACCTCGTGGTTCTAGAAGGTTCAGCAACGGCCCACCCGCAAGACTTACGGATCAAGATGGAAGGTTTCCACCGACTAGAACTAGGGTTTGTACAGTACAGTTTGAGAACCAGCCACCTATTTAAGGGCTGGGAGAGCCACCTGAGGGGGGACATCCAATCTAGGTTTTAAACCATTGAAGCCGCATCTCGAGAACTAATCTCTCGACCTGCGCAGCCCCCATTGTAACCAAAACATCATATACAGAAATAGACAAGCAAGAGTAAAGGGTATTACCTCTATGAGGGCCCCAAACCTGGGTAAAATTGTGCCCCCTTGTTAGTCGTCGAGTCTTCCAGCGCCTACATCGTTCCTCTACTCGAAACCCTACCAGCTCACCCGAGGGATTTGTTGATATGAGTCATCGACAATTGGCGTCGTCTGTGGGAACTGCACGCGTTGTATCCACGACATCGCCGACCTCATCTGCATCGAGCTTCAACTGGAGCCCGGAATCTTCGGCTCCTTTAGAGCCAATCTGCTTCAGGTCGTTCATCTACATGCCCAACTCGCCGGAATCTCGCCTAGCATTCAGCGGTCTCCAGGAGGGCGTCAACATGATGTTCAACAACCTCCACTTCCACGCCAGCAAGGAGGGGACCTTGCGCTTCCCTGACTTGACTACGCTCGACGGATTGGAGACTGAGTCCATCTCGAGCACGGTGACCCAAGAATTGCTGATTAGCGACACTGATCGCAACTCGGAGTCCACACCATCGCGGCTGAAGAACCCGTCGAACTCGGTGAGAACCGCTGGCCCGTGCTAAAGACTCACGATCCATATATGGCTCCCGTCTATATGGCCGATCTAGTCGAGGAACCCGCCAAAACGGAGGCAAGCCTAACGGCAAGGCAACATATTCATGTCTTCCGTGCCGCCTAAAACAAAGCGAAAACGGCGGTGCAGAAGCATCAACCACTGGCACCTGGAGCCACACAGGAAGACCTGACAGCATATCACTACTTCCAGTCGCCAAAAATTCAAGAGATGGCACATGCCCGCAAAGAACTCGACGCGTGCCGAGTCGCAGCTGATGCCTCGAGTGCGCGACGAGCAACGCTCTCCAAAACTCGCGACTCGATGGGAGAACAATGTCGGGGGGTTACCCCCGAGTAGGGTAAAGGCAAGTGCTAAGGGCAAGATCAGAAGAGACGTTAGGCAGAGTAGCTGGCTCCGGTCTCGCTACCCGGTCGACTGCTATTCGGCCGTACACGCTGATGGCCAGGAGAAAGAATCAAGGAAGTTATTCTCCTCCGAGTAGAAGAAGTGGTCCGACTAGAGATGGCGGTCTCCTACTCGGCCAGAAGTCAAAGGAGCCGTTCTGACACAGGATCCCGCGTATCCTGGGTCCGTACTGGTGCACTGTTCATCTGCAGAGCGCGTGCTTATCCGCGCCAGGGTGTCAGCAGGGCGGTGCAGGTTAGGGGGCCTACCCCGTGACAGTGTCAGTGATAACAGATCAGTTTCTTGGTTTTGCACAACGACTTTCCACACGGAGACAAACTAGGAAGCCAAAGCTGTCAACGGGAAGCTGGAAGTGTGTAGTGTGCACACTATGTCGACATCTTGGTTGTATCTGACTGGGCACCAGTATATAAGGTGCCCTGCCTCCTCCTGCGCGAGGGACGACACCACTAGAGGCTATAGTTGCATAGAGAGAAGGGTGGCTACTCGGCTGTAAGCTAAACTTGTACTGTGGCTACTCGGTGACACACGAATACAAAGAGAGAAAGGCAGGAGTAGGGGCTTTACCTCCACACGAGGGCCCTGAACCTGGGTAGATCTTGTTGTTTGCAGTGATTGTTTCATTCCTCACGCGGCTACTTGCTGCGTGATCCCTCCCCGAGCACCTCCAGCGTCCATCGTTCCCACATATTTAGCCATCCTATGGCATCTGCCGTGACACCACCACGACAGTTGGCGCCCACCGTGGGGCAACTAGCGGCGCTGGCTGGAGTTTACGTTCGAACGGGATCCATTTCTGCTACAGGGGAGCGCGTGGTCTGTGGCCTTGTCCACAGATTCGGCTCCTTCGACTTCGTCACCGACAACACTGGCGATTTCGGCGGCAGGGCCATGCCGGAGGGCGGCGCGGTGCTCTCCTTAGGCTCGCACCTCGTCTACGTCGCCACCGTCATCGACCGCGAGTACCCCGAGCAGGTGCATGTCGCGGAAGATCCCCCTGCTGTCATCACTGCCCGCGGGAGGCCGATTGGCCGCTCTGCGGACAGCGTGGAGGTGATGATGACCGGCCCTGCTGCTGATGCCGGGAAGGGTGCGGCTGCTGCCGCGGGCGTCATCGAGGATCTCGCTGGCTCGAGTGCTGGCGGGAAGACCCACAAGCCCTACGAGAAGGACTGCAACCTTCCTCCCTCCACTACTCCGACGATACCTGCGTCCGCCGTGCGGATGGGCATACCGCCTCCCACCGAGCTCGAGCTGGAAAAGGTTAGGCTTGAGCTGAACCTGGACCAGAACGAGTACAACAGGGCTCACGGCTTTACGCCCGTTGTCAGGAGGCCTGCCAAAGCTGGCGCTACGCGCCGCAATCTAGGCACTGAGATGGCAGCAGTTGGAGAAACTGCTGGCTAGGCTGCTAGCCAAAACACCGCCACCACCAGACCCAAATACAGCACCCCCGCCAAAACCCTTAGAGCTGCTGAGGCTGTAGCCGCTGAGTTGCCGCATCTCGCAGGCGACGCGCGCGTTAGGCAGCAGGAGAGACTCAATGAGCTAGTGCTGGAGGCTGCTAGGCAGAACGAGGAGTTCCGGAAAGCCAATCCGGGTGCTGGAGCTTCTCAGGTGGTGCACTCGCATGCGGCTAGATCTAACGATCAGGCCTCATCACTGCATCCCAGCCGTGAAAAGGACCGGAGTGAGCATTCCGGCAGAGACAGGCAGATGCAGGTGTACGACCCGACTGTCGCCGCGAAACAGCACGCTGTGCTGCGGCAGTCCGGTCAAAAACACAACACTGCAGGAGCAGGCTATCAAGCCCATAAAGCTCAGAGCCAGCCGCAAGATGGAGAACGCCCATGCCCTTCTCAGCATCCAGTTGCTCAACCTACTCGGCAGAGGCCGCAGCCGTGCGCAGTCGCGCCAGCCGCCAACCCGGTGGAGCAACCTGCTGTTGTGCAGGTGGACAGATACGATGATGGCTACTCGGCTATGGGTTTGGCTGGCTATGATATCTTGGATCGTGTGGGTGAGCGTGTGCTGGAGCCTAGTGATGCTAGGCACAAGCTGGACCGGATCAGTTTGTCCGTGCAAATCGAGAGCAAGGGGCCGCCTGGCCCAGAATGCTTTGGCCCACGCATCATGACGGAGCCATCCGTGAAGCAGTTCCAGCTCGCTAGAGGGACCAAGTGCTATGATGGCAGCACCAAGCCGGAAGACTGGCTCAATGACTATGTCACAGCCGTGCACATTGCAGGCGGCAACCGGATATGGGCTGTGCGGTACATCCCGCAGATGCTAGAAGGACCGGCGAGAACTTGGCTCAACAACCTGCCCAAGCATATCATTAACTGCTGGCTTGACTTCGTGGAGGCGTTTGTCAGCAACTTCACTAGCACCTACCGGAGGCCGAATAGGCCGCAACAGCTATCCGCTTGCAGGCAGCGGGAAGAGGAGACGGACCGAGAGTATCTTACTCGGTGGAGCACTCTGAGGAACACCTGCGAAGGTGTGAACGAGGCCCAGGCCATCACTTGGTTTGCGCAGGGTTGCAGGCATGGCATCATGTTGTGGCAAAGGCTGCAGAGGGAGATGCCGAGTACTCTCGCTGAAACCATCCGGATTGCGGATCAGTATGCACTCGGCGATCCAACTCAGCCTCTTCTTGATGCTGCTGAGCCGAGAAGGAACTACAACATTAACACCAACAAGCGCAATGAGTTCCGCAACAAGCGCAGAGGTGACCGGATTGATACTCGGTACGATCCAGAGGAGGTGAATGCTGTGGCTACCAGAGCTGGGAGTAGCCAGAGGCTAAAAACTGCTGGAGCCCAATACGGGCAGAACCAGAATCAGGGCCAAGGAAACAAGAAGCCGTACAGCGCTCCACAGCAGGGTAGCGGCAACTCGGGTCCGGCTCAGAACTTTGTCTTCAAGGACATGAAGGATGGCCCATGCAGCTTCCATACTCGGCATCCCGCTAGACCCGCCAACCACTCTACACGGCAGTGCAGTTGGTGGGAAGAGATCAAGAATGAGGGCCTGCCTCCTCCTCCTCCTCTGCCAGCTGCGAATGCCGCTGTGCAGCCTGCTCGCGCACCCGTTGCTCGGCCTCCAGCTTTCCCGAGAAGAGAGAATGTGAACCAGGTGGCTTTAGGAGCCAACCGCTACTTCAACAACGATGGCTACCGCAACAACAACAACTACTACTACTACACCCGCAACAACAACAGAGGCAACAACAACAACAACAATAACAACCAAGGTAACAACAACAACGGCAACAATGGTGGTGGAGACCGCAACCGGTACCAGGAGCATCACGAGAGCTACATGATCTTCACCTCTGAGCCCGTCGACAAGAAGTCTCAGCACAGGCGTGCCATGGAGGTCAATGCTGTGATCCCTGCTGTTCCTCACTACATGCACTGGTGCAACCAAGAGATCACGTGGTCCAGAGCGGATCGTCCTAAGGTGATGCCCAACCCGGGTAGCTACGCCTTGGTACTGGATCCCACCTTCTTGGGTCCTGAGAAGAACGTGAGGTTCAGCAAGGTACTGATCGACAACGGCAGCAGCATCAACATCGTGTACAGAGACACGCTTGAGAAACTCGGTATGGCCGAGAACATGCTGCTACCCAGCAAGACCACTTTCCACGGCATTGTGCCGGGGGTCTCTTGCAATCCGATTGGCCGAGTGTGGATAGACGTTCTATTCGGCACCAGGGAGAATTGCCGCACAGAGAGCCTGCAGTTTGAGGTGGTTGATCACCAGAGCCCCTACCACGCCCTACTCGGCAGGCCTGCTCTGAGCAAGTTCATGGCCTCTACTCATACTGCATACTTGAAGATGAAGATCCCTGGTCCCAATGGCGTGATCACCATCTCTGGTGATTACAAGAAGTCTATGGAGTGTGCCTCTGCTGGCTCTCAGTTGGCGGAGTCTATGGTGATTGCTGCAGAGAAGAAGAAGATGTACGAGGTGGTGGCCATGGCGCAATCTGCGCAAGCTGGTGCGCCTGGGATGCCGAGTTCCCAGCACGGGACGGCGTTCCAGGCATCCCAGGAGACGAAGAAGATCTAGGTCGACCCTGAGTTCCCCGACCGAGTTGCCATCATTGGTTCAGGGTTGGGGGAGAAATAGGAAAGCGAGCTCATCCACTTCCTCCGTGAGAATCGGGACGTGTTCGCCTGGTCCAATGAGGATCTACCAGGTGTCCCGAGGGAGTTGGTTGAGCACTCGCTACATATGCATCCTGACGCCAAACCAGTGAAGCAGGCTATGCGCCGCTTCGGAGATGAGAGAAGGAAGGCCATCGGTGATCAGATCACCAAGCTGCTGATAAGCAATTTCATCATGGAGGTGCTGCATCCGGATTGGCTAGCCAACCCGGTCATGGTTGAGAAGAAGAAGGAGGACCCCAAAGCCGCTACTGCGTGGCGCATGTGCGTCGACTACACTGACTTGAACAAGGAATGCCCCAAGGATCCCTTTCCGCTACCCCGCATCGATCAAGTGATCGATTCCACTGCTGGTTGTGAGCTGTTGTCTTTCATAGATGCCTACTCTGGTTTTCATCAGATAGCTCTCAACCCTGCTGATCAAATAAAGACTGCTTTCATTACCCCGTATGGGGCTTATTGCTATCGTGTCATGTGCTTTGGGTTGCGGAATGCGGGTGCTACTTATCAGAGATGCATGCAGAAATGCTTGCATGATCAACTCGGCAAAAATGTGCAGGTGTACGTAGATGACATTGTCATCAAAACGAATAAAACACATACTCTGCTCAGTGACCTTGAGGAAACTTTCGCTAACTTGCGCAAGTATAAGATGAAGTTGAACTCGAGTAAATGCACCTTTGGCGTCCCGGCTGGCAAGCTACTCGGCTTCTTGGTATCCAGTCGGGGCATTGAGGCCAATCCTTCAAAGATAAAAGCTATTGAGAGCATGTCCTTGCCGAGATCCCTGAAGGATGTGCAAAAATTCACTGGTTGCTTGGCATCTCTGAGCCGTTTCTTGGGCAGAATGGGTGAGAAGGCTCTGCCTTTGTATCAATTGATGAAGAAAAGCGACAAGTTCGTCTGGACTCCGCAAGCCGATGTGGCATTCAATGAGATGAAAGCGATGCTGGGTAGCGCTCCCATCTTGGCTAGTCCGCTACCCAAGGAGCCAATGCTGATGTACATTGCCGCTACTAACCGGGTAGTCAGCGTGGTGATTGTGGTGGAACGAGAAGAGGAAGGCAAGAGTGTGCAGCGGCCGGTGTACTATCTAAGTGAGGTGCTATCCAGCTCCAAATAGAACTACCCACACTACCAGAAGATGACTTACGGCGTGTACCTAGGCGCCAAGAAGTTGAAGCACTATTTCCAAGAACATCCCATCACTGTGGTGAGTTCAGCTCCCATCTCGGATATCATGGGCAACAAGGAAGCAAGTGGCAGAGTAGCCAAGTGGGCAATCGAGCTGGCCGCGTACTCTCCCGCGTATGCGAGAAGAGAAGCCATCAAGTCTCAGATTCTGGAGGAATTTCTTGTGGATTGGGCTGAGGTGCAGTATGAGCCTCCTACTCCGGTATCCAACTACTGGAAGATGCACTTTGATGGCTCCAAGATGAAGGAAGGCCTTGGCGCTGGCGTGGTGCTTACGTCACCCAAGCGAGATCAACTCAAGTACGTGCTGCAGACCCACTCCAAGGCATCCAACAACGTAGCAGAGTACGAGGCTGTGGTGCACGGCTTGAAGGTAGCAAAGGAAGTTGGTGTGCAGCGCATCATATGCTATGGCGACTCGGATCTGGTTGTGCAACAAGTTTCTGGTACTTGGGATGCTCTGGATGCCAACATGGCGTCATACCGCTTCCTGGTCCAAACCATGATGGGATTCTTTGAAGGTTGTGAGTTCCAACACATCCACCGAGCAGAGAACGAGGCATCTGACGAGCTGTCCAAGTTGGGGTCTTCTCGGCAGTACATCCCGGCTGGGGTTGCCTTGGAGCATTTGAGAAAGCCATCCATCAAGCCATCCCCCAACTCGGAGTCCATTTTTCATTCCTTCTCTGCCTAATGGAGAAGCAGTTCCAATGGAGATTGACTGGGAAGGTGCAAAGGAGAACCCGGGGACTGCAGTCTCCATCCCGGGGACTGGCGCCTGCAACCCGGGGACTGCCCCTCCTTACTAGGGGACTGCGCCTCCTTACTCGGGGACTGTGTTGACTTACTCGGGGACTGCCCCTCTCAGCTCGGGGACTGTCGCATTCCTTGAAGAAGTCCTTGCAAACCGTTCGGGGCTGCAGAGAGTCAATCCCAACTCAGAAAAAGATGCAGTGGTGGCTGTTCCGATGGAAGTGGACGAACCAGTGTTTCCCGCACGGGAGACGCCGAGTTGGGCCATGCCCATATTATCCTTTCTAAAGGACGGCACCCTCCCAGATGATGAGGTTACCGCAAGGCAGATTCAGAGAAGATCCAAGGGCTACACCATCTTCAGAGAGGTGCTGCATAAAAGAAGTCCCACTGGTGTGTTGCAACGCTGTGTGGAACCGGAAGAAGGAGAAGAAATTCTGGTGGAAATACATCAAGGGGAATGCGGGCATCACGCCTCTTCTCGGGCTCTAGTCAAGAAGGCTTTTCGGCATGGCTTCTTCTGGCTCACTGCTTTGAAGCAAGCTGAAGATATTGTGAGGAAGTGCAACGGCTGCCAGAGATTCGCAAGTAAGATCCACATGCCTGCTTCCGAGTTGAAAACAATTCCCATCACTTGGCCATTTGCTGTTTGGTGTCTGGATATGGTCGGTCCCTTCAAACCGGCTAGAGGCAATATGACACACATCTTGGTCATGGTCGATAAGTTCACCAAGTGGATTGAAGCGAAGCCTATTCGGAAATGTGATGGAGCCACTGCTGTGAGTTTCCTGAAGGATGTGATCCTGAGATACGGCTACCCGCACTGCATCATCACGGATAATGGCACAAATTTTGCTGACGGTGCCATGGTGAGATTCTGCAGAGACAAGCACATCCGGCTAGATGTCGCTTCTGTCGCGCATCCCGCCTCGAATGGGCAGGTGGAAAGAGAAAATGGCATGGTGCTTGCAGGCATAAAGCCAAGGCTGATTGAGCCGCTGCTGAAAACACCAGGGTGTTGGTTAGACGAGTTGCCAGCGGTGTTGTGGAGTCTAAGGACTACCCCTAACCGGTCAACCGGCTACACACCATTCTTCTTGGTTTACGGGGCTGAGGCCGTGTTGCCAATCGACCTAGAGCATGACTCCCCCCGAGTAACCCTCTACACTGAGGCGGAGGCGAGAGAAGCTCGAGAAAATGACGTTGACCTGCTAGAAGAAGCAAGAGAGCTCACTCTGTCACGTTCAGCTGCTTACCAGCAAAACTTGAGGCGTTATCATAGCCGGAAAGTAAACCCAAGGGTTTTCCGAGAAAGAGACATGGTCCTCAGGCTCGTGCAACGCACAGCCGGGATGCACAAACTATCCCCTCCGTGGGAAGGGCATTTCATTGTGAGCAAGGCTCTACACAATGACGCGTACTACCTTGTAGATGCGCAACCATCGCAGAAGAACAGGCCGGATAAAGCTGGGGAGGAATCCAAGCGCCCCTGGAATGTAGCTCTACTTCGTCGCTTTCATTCATGAGAAAAAGTGTGTATGTACTTTCTTATCCGAGTTAAACTCCTACTCTGCAATCTGAAATTGAACTCGGGGACTGCCCTCGTCCAAAATTGTTCTAACTGTTTCTATTTTGTTTTACCTTTGTCTACTCGGTTGCTCTGCTCAAAATTTCAGAGGTACATCTAGTACTGTGTTTAAACCTAAAAGCCAACTCTTCGACTTTGCTGCTGTCCGAAACACGGCTTCATGGCAAGCAAGAGAACAAGCTAGAGGTCAATGAGCACAAGAAAAATGACTAAGGAAAAGAGGGGTGCAGGAACCGAGTAGAGCGCACTTTACTCCTGTTTTTTGCTAACTCTTTTCGGCTAAGTGGTGGGTAGCGTTACTATGACTGTTTCTAAGTGGCTAAGTATTTGAAACTCCAACTTTGAACTCTTGTGACTCGAATACCAAAAAAGCAACAAGTTGCAGGTAAGAGCTGAGATAAAAAGGAAGAGTGGATGAAAAATGCAACTCGAGGACTCGCATGATAACGCAACCCGGCATCGAGCCAAAGCTGCTCAAATTACTAAGTGTAAAACATCAAGTGGGATAAAAACTGAGTAGCAACGGGAAGAATAATTGTTTGATACATTTGCACCCGGCATCCCGGGGATCTGATGAAAGTTTCAAAGCATAAGTGTTTCAGGAAAAAACTAGCTCGAGGTAGCGGTGTTCTCCAAGTTGGCGTTGGCGGCGTCCGCTTCAGGGTGGGCAGCATCTTGATCTGAGGTGGCAGTGGCCACCGAGATGGGGTCGGACTGAGTGCGGGGTAGCACCGCGTCGTCGAGTGTCGTGCCGGAAGATGAGCCCATCTCGGGAGCGGCACCCTGGGTGGCGTCCTGGCTCTCGATCTCCTCGTCGCTACCCGCGGCGGCCTTGCCCTTCCCCTTCTCGGCGCTTGTCTCTTCAAAGCAGCCCAAGTCTTCCGACTCGGTTTCCTCGTCGTCATCTTCATCACCCTCGCTTTCCGCCTCCGTGTCAGGCTCAGTGAGGCCCTCGGTGAAGCGCGCGGTATAGGCGTAGGAGGCGATCTCGTACGCGACTGCCTGGCGGCGAGTCACGCACTCGGGATCTTTCTCCCACTTTGAGTCCCGGCGCATTTCGAGGATAGTATTGAGATTTAGATTCTCATACCAGCTGGAAATGAAGAGGAGAAGCATGTCGGCGCCTGCCCGAGCTCCGGATGCTCGCCATTTCTTCAACTCGGCTTTGACACCGTTGAGCTTCTCGGCGAGCGCGCGGATGGTTTTTGGCATAGGATCTTGGGGCCAGAACAGCGCATGAAGCTTGAAGGCAGTGGATGCCAAGTCGGTGCCCAAGCCCCTGAGATGCTGGACCTGTCCCTGCAAGTTTGTGAAGCTATCTTCAATCGAAGCCTTGGTGTCCATGGGCAGTCCCTTCTCGGTGCGAATTTCTTGTGCCTTAGACAGGACAGGTTTGCAAGACGAGCAGAGGTCGGGGAAGATCTCTGAAAATTCTATCAGAAAGAATTAGAAACGGAGGCAGAGAAGAGATGGAAATCAAACCACAGAGAAGAAGAAGGAAGCAGGAAGGCGCAGAGAAAGCGAGAACTTACTGTTCAGGTCGCAGAGTAGCGACTGCAGCTTCCTCTTCCATGCCTCCTCGTCAGCAATGTGCTTCTCTTCAACCTTGCGGAACTCGGCCAGCTGGCTCATGAGGTCCACGTTGCTTTTCTTCAGCACCTCTTTCTCCAGCTCAAGGGCCCTCTGCTTGGCCTTGGCTGCCGCCTCCATCTTGTCCTTCTCGGCGGCCAGGTCTATGGCGTCCTGGAGGGTAGCCCGCAATTGGACTTGCAGCGGTTCCATCTCGGTGAGGTGTCTGTCCCTGAACTCTACCTCTAGGCTCTCAATCTGCTGCTTCAACTCGGCGGGCTTCAGACAGTCAAGATGCTCCTCACGGAACTTCTTGTACTTTTCTGCGGACAGAAACAACACGGTGAGCAGGGTAGCCAAGAGAAAGGACTAAAACGACCGAGACGACGGCAACTCACCTTCCAGTTCCTTAATCTTGCTTTCAGCAGAAGCAACAAAGACATGGCAGTGTTTGTGTTCCTCTGCCATCGCCTCAAATTTGCCTGCAGGGTAGAAGGAGTTAGAGCGAAAAGCAAATACGGGCGTAAACACAAAACGCGTTAACCGAATAGCTAGAAGCTTACTCTCGAGTGCTGAAAGCTGGAGGGCACGATCCACGGCTGCTTGCTCCGTTTCAGCATCAGTTTTGCGTTCTGTTTCAAGGGCCTCAAGGCGCCTTTTGGCAATGCTATGATTCCAGAGCAGCCGCCGGTAGAGGGTCGTCCTCTTCAAAAGGCTATTCTGAGAAAAAGAAAGAAAGGGAGTTAGACAGTGTTTTGAAGATTTGGCCCGAGAAGACGGCAACTCGGTTGAGTACCCGTCTACTCGGCCCGAATCTCGGGGACTGGATGGTGGTTAAGGAGAAAGAGAAGAATAGAAGAAGAAGGAAAATTGCAAATCGGAAGAAGAAACCGCAACTCGGAAAAAGCAAACAAAACTTACAGCATAGGTCTGTTCGAGATCTTCAGCGGCCTTGCGGTGGACATACATCTTCGCGGCCAGCGTGCTGGTGGTGGACGAAATGGTCATGGGATTGTAACCCATGTCCGCCTTGTTCCAATCAGTGCGCCAGTGATCCAGCGGGCCCAAGGCCAGGCCATTCCAGGTCTTGTTGCCAAGGACCTCACTATTCCACTCCGCTTCGATGAAGCCTACCCGGTCGATCATCTGCTCGAGCCCCTGGGACACCACCTCAGTCTCTTGGACCTCTCGCGAGTAGATCGAAAGGGGCTTGTGCTTTGCTGGCAACTTGGAGTCTACCGCTGTGGCCTGCTTGCCCTTCGTAATAGCGAGCCGCTGCTCGGTCTTGTTCAGACTGATGCCATGCTGCTTGCTCATCTGCACCATGTAGGGCAGGTAGCTAGGCGGTTCTTGAGCGCTTGATCCCGCGGCGGCGCCTGCAGAGCTGCCGGTAGCGCCGATGGTGAGCTGCCCAGTCTTCGCGGCAGGCTTCACGGGTAGTTTTGGTGGCGGCATCTTGGCAGAGTCCAGCGCAGCGTTGCGCGGTGGGTTCTTGCGGACTGCGGCATCAGGCTGGGTAGCCTGCTTCTCGGCGGCATCCGTCGTCTTGGTGCTCTGCTTGGCGGAAGGGCTCGATGCAGTCTTGGTCTTCTTTGATGGCCGCGGAGGGCTTGGTGCAGTGGGTGGAGCAACCTGCGGGGTAGGCGGCACAGGGGGCTGGCTACCCGGCGCAGCGTCTGGCTGCGCTTGGCTATGCGGGTTCGGCTCCACCGCAGTCGTCTCAACCCGCTGCTCGGCAGCGGGATCTGGTCGTGCATCTCCTGTTACTTCTACCCGTGGCGGGGCCGCGGGGTCATCTTGGACGGCAGCCTCAGCTTCCGGCTGCTCCTGGTTCTCTTCCTGCCGCTCAAGGGCAGCACGGTCTTGGTACTCGGCGTCTTGGTCAGCCTTCTCCCCAGCTGAGGCAGCTGGAGAAGAAGGCGGGGTCTCATCTTGAGCAGCATCATGCGCATCTTGTTCTGCGCGGGCCTGCTGCTCTGTGTCCATATCTTGGGCACCAGTGCCCGTGTCCTTGGCGTTGGTGTCTTCTTCATCTTCCTTCACGGGAGAGGGCGCACGCATCCTACCCCGCGCTCCGGGCTCACCCTCGTCCTCATCAAGATCAATGAGCGAATCGAGGTCGATAGCTGATCTCTTCTTGGAGGCGGCGGGAGCCGCAGCAGCATCGGCGTTCAAAGGATCGCTGAAGAGAAAAAGAAATTCAGAAAAGAAGGAGGGGAAGAAGAACACCAAGAAGCAGCAACAAGATATAAGTTAGAGGGAAACTACTTACCCTTGGCGGGTAGGGAGTGGCCTCCTGGTGGAAACCTTCTTCTTCTCGGCTTTCGGCTTCTTGGCAGGGGGCTCTTGAGCACCGCTACCCGTCCTCTTCCGGGTAGAAGGAGCAGCCACCACAACCGGATCGACGTCGAGGACGTCCTCGTCGTCCTCATCAGCATCGGCATCGTCTGCAAAGTAGAGAAGCAACGGTTGAGAAGCGGAAAGAAAGGATAGATTGCGCTACCCGCAACTGCAGAAGCGAGCTCAGCCACCTTCTTCATCGTCCTCAGACCAATCCCGAATGGACGCATCGACGTGGTGCTTACCCTGCTGTTCGGTGTGAGGGACACAGAGTGTAGCATGGGTGTCATAGGCGGTCTCGTCGTCTTCCTTTCGGTCTGGGTCCCAGTTGGCCTCAAGGAGCTCTTGGTTCTCAGCGAGCTGGCGGTCAAGATGCTGGAAACACAAGCAGGCAATACGAATCAGTTGAGCAATATAAGGAATCCTACCCGGTACGGAATGCAAACGCAAATCATATTTGGCTAAGGTCCTCTACTCGACATGGCGTGCAAACATAAAGTACATAAAGCCTAGCGGATGCTAGTAAGTGCTCTACTCGACATGGCGTGCAAACATAAAGCACATAAAGCCTAGCAGATACTAGTGAGTGTTTTTACTCGGTGCAGCGTGCAAAGACTAATCGCACTAAGCTGGGAAGCCATCTACTCGGTATCATGATGCAAAGATAAAGCATAAAAGTACCAACCTGTCCGATGGGCTTCTCGCGGCTATACGGCACAAAGCCGTATTGCCAGTTGTCGGTGAGGCCAGTGCTCATGATCGAGCGCGCCCAGACGGCCACATCCGCATTGCTCAACTCGAACGTGGTCGTCCGTGTGCAGTCTCTGTTGCCCCCCATGTAGCACATGAGGTGCGTACGGCGCTGTAGCGGGAGCACTCGCCTGGAAATCCAGTAGGCGATGGGGTCATCGCTCCTGAGTCCCAATTCCTTCAGCTGGGCGAGGCGCTTGTTGACCTGCTTGATGTCGCCATCTAGCGGTGGCTTGTATCCCCGATTTTGTTGAGTGGGCGCCGTGTTCGTCCACTTGGGGAGATTGATCTGGTCCACGGGGAGCACTCCTTCCTCAACAGCAACATTCTTCACGTAGAAGAAGGACCTCTCCCACTTGCGCACGGAGTCGAGGCCCTTGATGCGCGGATGGTTGGTCCCTCCGCGTTGCAGCATCATAGCGCTGCCAGTCTTGGTCATGCTGCGGGTGCTCTCGGTGCTACCCGGCTTGGGCACGCTCTGCTTCCGGAAGAAGAAGTAGCGCGCCCGGGTGTGCACCGTGGGGCGCACACCCAAGAACGCCTCGCACACCACGGCGTGGTATGCGAGCATCACCATGGCGTTCGGCGGCAGGTGGTGCGGCTGGAGCCCGAAGTGGTTGAGGAAGGAACGGAAGAAATCCGAGACGGGAAGCCCGAATCCTCGCTTGAAGTGAGCGAGGAACACGACAAACTCGTCCGCCTCCGGAGTGGGGACGAGCTCGCTGTTCGAAGGCCTGCAGCGCACGCCGGCGGGAACCCGGCGGGTGTTCACCAGCCACTGGCAATCGTCTGCCGTGACCTCGGATCCAGCCCATCCAGCGCGGGCATCATCATCGCGGGCCATCGAGAAGAGGAGATTTGGTGGGATTTGCTAGCCTACCGGCGTCGCAGGGAGCAGCGGCGCGGCGAGATGCGTGGCGGCGGAGTGCTCTGTGGCGGCGGAGAGGCAGGGAGGCAGGGAGCGAATGAGAGCAGGAAGGGGAACGAGGAGTTACCGAGGGGGTATTTATCCCTCCCCTCGGGTAGCCGTTACTAATGGAGTTAGTGGGATCAGTTTGTGTGCGGAGATCGTGCGACGTGGGGTGTGGGCCGGTTAGAAACGCACACAGCGCAGTTTGCGCGCGTAACGGCCGCAATTGATCCCACGTCGAAATTGTGTGCGAATAACTGCACTTGATGTGACCTAACGGGCCGGTGGGCCCAGGCCGCAGTGATGGCCGCGTGGCCTGCCATATCCCAGGCACCGATGCGTCGGGGGTGCGAGAACGTGACACGTGCCCAGTTGCGGTGCAGAAAGGTGGATTTGGTCTGCCACGCCGAGATTCTCTCCAGGAAGTCATTTTACTCGGCGACAGAGAAGAGAAATAGTTCTATTCGGAAGAGAAGAGACTCGAGCCAGAATTAAGGGCTATTCGAAGGTTCTACTCGGAATCCAAAGGTTCAAAGGCAACATTGTTTTTTAAGCTGGGAGAGCCCAATGAACAAGTTCGCAGGACTCTACCAGCTTCGGGGACTAGTGTCGGGGGGTTACCCCCGAGTAGGGTAAAGGCAAGTGCTAAGGGCAAGATCAGAAGAGACGTTAGGCAGAGTAGCTGGCTACCCGGTACTTGCTACCCGGTCGACTGCTATTCGGCCGTACACGCTGATGGCCAGGAGAAAGAATCAAGGAAGTTATTCTCCTCCGAGTAGAAGAAGTGGTCCGAGTAGAGATGGCGGTCTCCTACTCGGGCCAGAAGTCAAAGGAGCCGTTCTGACACAGGATCCCACGTATCCTGGGTCTATACTGGTGCACTGTTCATCTGCAGAGCGCGTTCTTATCCGCGCCAGGGTGTCAGCAGGGCGGTGCAGGTTAGGGGGCCTACCCCGTGACAGTGTCAGTGATAACAGATCAGTTTCTTGGTTTTGCACAACGACTTTCCACACGGAGACAAACTAGGAAGCCAAAGCTGTCAGCAGGAAGCTGGAAGTGTGCAGTGTGCACACTATGTCAACATCTTGGCTGTATCTGGCTGGGCACCAGTATATAAGGTGCCCTGCCTCCTCCTGCGCGAGGGACGACACCACTAGAGGCTACAGTTGCATAGAGAGAAGGGTGGCTACTCGGTTGTAAGCTAAACTTGTACTGTGGCTACTCAGTGACACACGAATACAAAGAGAGAAAGGCAGCAGTAGGGGTTTTACCTCCACACGAGGGCCCTGAACCTGGGTAGATCTTGTTGTTTGAAGTGATTGTTTCATCCCTCACGCGGCTACTCGCTGCGTGATCCCTCCCCGAGCACCTCCAGCGTCCATCGTTCCCACATCTTTAGCCATTCTATGGCATCTGCCGTGACACCACCACGACAAACAACCTCACAAGAGAGGAAAATACGCTTCCAGGACTGCTCGCATGAACCAAGAGGCCCTCGGCAAGATTTCCAGAACCATCGAGACCTCCTTAATGCACGTCAACGAGGAGGCCAATGTGCACCAGACGACCCCTGCCGCAGCGGTCCTGGCCACCGCTACCTATCTACAGGCAAACCAGCCGCCAGAAAACGTCCCCCGTGCAGAACAACAACGCCAAGTCCAAAGGGGGCTAGGCATGGCCGGAGCGGCAATCTTCGGCCAAACTTGCAAGATTGCGGCCACCTCCGAAGGAGAAAAAACGCCTCGAGCAGACAGAACACCTCGCAGAGGCGAGAGTACGTTGCCTAGAAGAGGAGACAAGGAGTCACCCCGCCGCCACATGGGCAAGAAGGCAAGACGCCGCTGCGACAGCCCGCGTAGCAATGATGACAGCCCACGGCGCCGTGACGATAGCCCGCGACATCATGGAAGCCGCTCGCGACATCGTAGCAAGGAACCACGGCGGGGAGAAAGTCGTGACCGCGCCCAATACGATGCACGGGGCGACATCACCCAAAACAAGGTCGACAGGGCCCACACACACACAGGAAATGTGCCCGCTCATTATCTACCTCCTCTTACCTCCTTTGACGAGGAAGCTTGCAGCGTGATGTGCTTCAGCAGTAGCATTCGCGAGGCACCAATGCCCAATAGATTTAAGCTCACCTCGGAGGTCCCGAAGTACGACGGCTCCCAAGAATATAGGTTCTGGCCCTCGGACTACCTGACCGCGGTAAAGTGCTAGCGCGGAAATAAAGTAACGACCATGGAGTACTTGAACCTGGACCTCGTCGGAGCCGCTCGAAGCTGGCACGAAGGCAGGCCACACGCGTGTTACAGATTTTGGGACGATCTCACCCGCGGTTTCAAAAAAGAACTTCTAGGCGACGTACAAGAGGCCCGCGTCCGTAGAGGAGCTGCGAGCTTGCAGGCAGAAGAGTGGCGAATCAACCCGCGAATATATCCATAGATGGACTACGCTCAAAAATACGGCTGGAAATATATCGGAGGAGATAGCAGTCGAAGCCTTCACCAAGGGCGCACGATGCGCGACCTTCCAGGAAGAACTGGGACGATGCGCACCCAAGACTATTGGATAATTGATGGCGATAGCGGACAAATGGGCAAACGATGAAGAATGACTGCGCGACAAAAAACCTTCTGCCCCCGCGCATGACGACGATCGCAACGGCGACCGCCGGAGGAGAAAGAGGCGACACTATGATCAGGACGATCAGTTGGAGTTCGTAGCAGCTAAATTCACGAGAAACCGCGACGGCGGATCTCGCGGGAATTGCGAGTGGAAGCCAAAGCCGGATGACAAAACGCCCGAGGAAGACCTTGACGGATATCGCTCCCTGCATCTGTTCGCAGATAAGAACACGGGCAAACCCAAGGCTACCCATCTCCTCAAAGACATCTGAAAGTTTAAAGACATCCACGAAGCATACTTGAAAAAACATCGGATGACCATCAATCAAGGATACCCGCAACTTCCGAAAGGACACGCATTCACGCCACCGCTGCCCCCACCTCCACCCGCTGGACACCCCAACATGGCATTAGCCGCACTCCCAGCACCATCAGATCTAGCCGCAGCAAATCAAGGAGCCAACAGATACCCGAACCCCCAGGGGCTTATAGGCATGAGACAGAAGGTCTGCCCGTCCCGAAGAATGTAGAAGACCAACACCCACCACGTCAACATGGCAGTACAAGCCCCACCGTCCAAAATGAGTACCTGAAGATGTCTGAGCACCCGATAACCTTCTACAGAGAGGACCACCCTCCACAGGTGTATCGACCAGGGCACGCAACGCTCGTCATCCAGGCGCAAATAGGCAACCACGACCTAGCCAGAGTATTCATGGACAGAGGCAGCGGGATAAACATCATATACGCGGACACACTCTACAAGATGAACAGAATCTGGAGGGACTCGCAGAATCAGAAACATCCTTTCACGGGATAGTACCAAGGAAAGTCGTCCGACCACTTGGAACAATAAACCTAGAAGTGATACTCGGAGACCTAAGCAACTACAGGAGAGAGTTCCTTGACTTTGAGGTGGTCGACTGGCCATCACAGTACCATGCCATTCTCAGCCGAACAACGTTCATGAGATTCATGGCACTACCTCATTACGCCTACCTCAAGCTGAAACTGCCAGGCAAATATGGTACAATCACCGTAAATGGTGACTTCCAGAAATCTGACAAGTGCGACAAAGACTTCCATGAGATCGCAGAATCTTTCGGGATGCAAGAAGAGTTAGAAGAGCTGGCAAAGCCCACGGATAACTCCGTGATGCCGCTAACCAAAAGAAACGCCCCAGATCTTGAGTTTAGCCCGAGCAGCAGCACTCGAAAGCATCAAGTCCACCCGACAGATTGCGCGAAGACGGCGATAGTGTCAACCACCCTATCCTCCGCATAGGAAAGCGCGCTCGTCGAAATCCTCCGTGAGTACTGGGAGATTTTTGCCTGGTAGCCATCTGATATGCCAGGAATCCCCAGAGAGTTTGCCGAGCACTCATTGGAAGTGTTTAAAGATGCAAAACCAGTCAAGCAAACCACTTGACGCTTCTCCGAGCCGAAGCAGCAATCACTCGGAGAAGAAGTGAACATGCCACTAGCCATCAAATTCATCAGGGAGATCAAGATTTCCACCTGGTTAGCAAACCCGGTCCTAGCCCCGAAGAAAAATGCAGACATCCTTCGTGTGTGCATTGACTACAAGTCGTTGAACATACACTGCCCAAGGATAACTTCCCGCTTCCGCGGATTGACCAGACCGTCGACTCCACAGCAGGCTGCCAACGTCTCTCCTTCCTGGATGCTTACTCGGGCTATAACCAGGTCAGGATGAAGCAGGAAGACGAAGAGAAGACATCATTCATCACACCACACGTGTTTACTACTACGCGACTATGCCCTTCGGGCTAAAAAATGCATGCGCCACATATCAGCGTTGCATGCAAAAATGCCTCGCTAAGCTCATTGGCAAGAACGTGCAAGTGCACGTTGACGACATCGTCACCAAGACTCGAGTGGAGGCTACACTGCTCGAGGACATAAGGGAAACATTCGATGCTCTCAACGCATATAGAATCAAGCTCAACCCGACAAAATGCAGCTTCGTCGTACCCGGAGGCTAACTGCTCGGGTACTTGGTCTTTGCCTGAGGAATAGAGGCCAGCCCGGAGAAGATTCAAGCCATCCTCACGATGAAGGAGCCAACAAATCTCCGAGACGTGCAATAGCTGGCAGAGCGACTGGCAGCCTCAGCAGATTCATCCCAAGATTAGGCGAGTAGGCCCTCCCTTTTTACAAATTGTTGAAGAATACAGATAAGTTCGAGTGGACCGCAGAAGCAAAGAAGGCATTCGTCAACCTCAAAAGTGTGTTACAGAGCAGGAGAGTACAGGAAACGCCCCAAGAAGGAGAACCTTTGTACCTACCTAGCAGCAACCAATCAAGTGGCCAGTACAGTAATTGTGGTCGAGCAACCAGAGGACGGAAAGATGTGTGGAGTATAGAGACCAATTTACTACCTCAGCGAGGTACTCTCACAGTGCAAACAACGCTACCCCCATTACCAGAAGCTCGCGTACGGGGTGGTCTTCACGGCTAGGAAGCTCAATATTATTTCCAGGAACATACCATCACGGTGCTAAACGACGCATGACTCGGTACAATCATGAACAACCCGATGGCATCCGGAAGAATCGCCAATTGGAGCATCAAGCTCGGCACCTAGGACATAGTATACACAGGACAAAACACCCTCAAATCACAGGTAGTCGCAGATTTCCTCTAGGAGTGGACGGAACTGCAAACTCCAGGACCCCCAGAATACTCGAGTTCCTGGATCATGTACTTCGACGGGTCAAAAAGGAACGAAGGAGCAGGAGCCGGCATTATCCTCATATCGCCGCGAGGAGACAAGCTCCAGTACATCCTGCGACTCGACTTTCCCCTCGACGACCCAACATCCAATAACGACGCCGAGTACGAGGCACTCCTGCATGACATGAAGATGGCGTTCGCCTACGGTGCCACTCGACTGATGATCTACAGAGATTCCAATCTCATCGTGCAACAGACGATGAAGGAATGCGATGCGGTCGCAGATAACATGATTGCCTATCGCAACATGTATAATCTTCTCGAGGGAATCTTCAAAGGATGCAAACTGAGGCAAATTGTATGCTCAAGCAACGAGGAGATTGATAGACTGGCGAGCATTCGGTCGACAAATTCCCAAGTCCCACCTGGAATATACTTCGAGAAAATCAGTAAAAGATCTGTAAAGCTCAAGAATCCTATAGAGGAACCCGCAGCAACACAGACAGAGGCTAGTCAACAAAACGCCCTAATCGCCCTCGTCCATGAGATCTCGCGGCAAGTTTTCCTGGTCGAGCCTGTCTGGACACACAAGTACCTCGACTACTTGCTCAGAAAGCAGCTTCCGGAAGATGTCCCCGAAGCAAGGCAAATAGTACGGTGCATCAAATCTTTCGAGTGATAAGAGGCAAGCTCTGCAAGCGAAGCATATCGGGCGTCCTTCAGAGGTGCATCGCACCCGAAGACGGAAAAGAGTTACTTGGAGACATACACCAAGGAGACTATGGACACCATGCAAGTTGGAGAGCCATCCTCGGCAAGGCGTTTCGAGCAGGATTCTACTGGCTCACAGCAGCACAAGACGCCAAGGATCTGGTCGAGAGATGTGACGCTTGCCAGCGATTCGCACCCAAGCCGCACGCACCAGCCACGAAACTTCATATGATCCCTCTATCCTGGCCCTTTGCTCAATGGGGGCTGGACATGGTGGGACCATTACGCAAGGCAACACCTGGAGGATATACCCATCTGCTGGTCGCAGTCGACAAGTTTACCAAATGGATAAAGGCCGTCCTAGTCACGTCTCAACACGCAAAGTGCACCGTCAAGATCCTCGATTCCATCATTTGCAGATTCAGTATCCACCACAATATTATCACGGACAACAGAACCAACTTCACAACTAAGGAAACTCAATATTTTTGCAAAGAAAAAGGGATAACTCTCAGTTTCGCCTTAGTGGCACACGGCCAAACCAATGGCCAAGTAGAACGATCCAAGGGATTAGTTTCGACTAGCCTGAAGAAGAGACTACTCGCCATACTAGATGCAGCAGCAGGGCATTGAGCTGAGGAACTACCATCTGTCCTATGGTGCCTGAGAACAACTCCAAACAGGTCAACAGACTATACGCCATTTTTCATGGTTTATGGAGCCGGGGCGGTCCTACCTGAAGATGTTCGATTCAGCGCTCCACGAGTTGTTGCCTACAGCGAAGATCCTCCAACAAAGCACTCGCGGAAGACATGGACGCACTGGATGAAGCTAGGGACGTCACACCGCAAGATCCGTCGTCTACCAGCAAGCGCTACGCAATCACCACAGTCGCCGCATCTGCAGCAGATCCTTCGAGGTAGGGGACCTAGTGCTACGGCTCAAGCAAGATAGTGGCCACAAGCTCGAGCCACCATGGGAAGGACCCTTCATCATACACGAAGTTATCCCTAGAGGCGCTTATCGCTTAAAGAACCCAAAAACAAGAGATATCTACTCCAACCCATGGAACGTAGTGCACTTACGAAAATTCTATCCTTAGGAGAGTATTCTACTCGCAAATAAGGTTGCTTCGGCCACAATGTAATTCAAGCAAATACATGGCTTCTCAGCTATAGCAATAAAGATTTCTTCGACTGTAGTTATCAACAAGCCAAATACGTGCTAAAAAGGTCACACCCCAACGCAAGGGGGCTACCCCAAACTAGCATAAAACTTCAGCTACAAATAAATAAATATTTACAAGGTCACAAGGTTCACACCTTAACACACCTTCAATAAATACAAGGTACAAACACCTTCCAAACAAACTACTATCGACTAGCACCTTCCTGGAGCAATCGCTCTATCTCAGAAGCAGTTAGCTGGACAATCTGCTCAGCAGCTGGGCGCAACACCTTATAATGAGGAACAAGATCCACGGGAACCCCTCGTGTAGCAGGTAGCTGTGCCACAGAATTAAAGTTCACGTATGGATGCCACAGTCGCACAAACGCAAGACCATCCTGAGCTCCACTGACAAGTTGTTGACGCACGCACTCGCGAACATGTTCCACTTGACGGAAGGTCCTCAGAAGTGCGCTCAGCCGATCAGTCGCCAAGATGAAGCCCTAGCTTCGATCGGAACAGAAGTTGCACGCGTGTGGATTCAAACTGTTGGACTCGCAAGCTATCTTGTTATTCACCCATTGACTTTCGGACATTGCATCAAGCTCGGTAACTCCAAGAAAAATCAGCAAGATTTTGCTTGGACTTGGCAACATCCGCCAAACCCTGCAAAGCCTTCAACCTACGTTCGCCATCTGCAACATGGCCACGGAAAGACGCGCGCATACTCATATCTGTCAGCAAAGGAGCAGGCACACTCGAGGATCCTCCGCCAGAATCACTAACCTTAAAAATAGCGTAGAGCACACAAAAGTTCAAGTCACACAGTTGTTGGCCACTGGGCGTTTTGCGCCAAGAAAACGCTTTCGAGTGCTTGGGGGCTGCTCCCATCGGGAGAACACACAGCAAGGCAAAGAACAAATTGCTGACACTTCAAACCCCTTCATTCAGAAAGTGAAACACAAAATATTCCAAGGTTCATTACATCACCAAAAGAGCAAAAAACAGAAATACTATTTATCCTAAGGGGCAACGGATTTTCCAGAAACAGCCCCGCTCGCAGAAGGTTTGGCGCCCACGGCCGCGAGAAACTAGCTCGGGTAGCATCTTCGCTAGCATCTCAGCATAGTCGCCAAAAGGTCGAAGCGCTACCTTTTTGCCCGCATCGTCCTGAGGAAGCTCCGAGTACACCTTCTCAATGTCACCTTGGACGTTGTGCGCCAGGGCAAACTGGATGGCCGTCTTCGCTCCACATTCAGTCTAGGCGAGAGTATACTCCTAGAAGAGATCACCCTCGCCAAGAAAACCCTGCAGAAGACCCTCTACGGTCGAAGGAACCGGCTTCCCCTCAAGCACTCCCTGATGCAGGCGCGACAACAATCGAGAGGCATCACGGATAGCAAACGAAGCCTTCTTCCCATGCTCACACAGTTGGGTGCATACATCTGCCAAAGCATCGACCCGGACTTCGCCAGGAATTGCCAAGGCAACCCCAAGAGCATCTGCAAGTTCGCAAAAAGAATGACAAGAGGAAGAGAAAATCCCAAGACAAATTGCAGGCAAACAAACATCATACCCTATAAAGCCTGAGCTATAGGACGTAGGGCGTCGGACAGCTGGTTGTCACGCGCGGCACCCGCATCCTCCAATTTCTTCACAGCTTCTCGAGACATAGCAAGGCGATCAGCCGCGTTCTTCCGAGTGGACTCCAACTCCTGTCGAGTGGTCTCCAACTCCTGCTCGGGATCTTATATCCAAGTGCAAGCTTCGGTCTTCTTGGCGTTCGCGCGGGTGGCCTCATCTATAACAAATAACAAGCGTGTTGATAATGAATGAATCAGAAGGACAAAGCTGGTCGAGAAATACACAATAACTCACCTCTCGAAGAACGAACGTCCTGGAGGCACCGATTGCACTCTTGACAAAGAGAGACGCACTATGCTTTGGCTACCGCAACACGATGTCTGAAAACGGCCAAAGAATCGAGAATAGCCTGCTGTGGAAGTGAAGGATCAGTAGAGTTTCACTTGAGTCTATACCCGATTGTACACAGTCAACTATAGACTCGGGGGCTACTCCCATCGGGAGCACCGACGTGCACCCGATAAAAACGCAAAGTCAAAACTTAGAAAAAGGAACAAGCTACTTGAGTCAATGACCAACTACAAGCAGTTTCCCACTGAATTGGGGGCTAATCCCATTGGGAACACTGACGTGCACCCGATAAAAAGAAACAAAATAGAATACGGAAGAAAAAGAAGTTCACCTTGCCGTTCGGTGTCGATAGGGGTCAGGCAAACTACTTGAAGCCTCCCTACTCACGGGAGCTCCAGCATCCCTCGACTGGGAAATCTTGACCACCCTCAAAGGATACGGGAGAGGAATCGACGCTTGATCGGCTCAGGAACAATCTCGTTTTGCTTGGCATAATGAGCCAAAGATGTGAGTTGATCCCTGCTAAGAACTAGAAGGCCGAGAAAATATTAAGGATAGAAATGAAAGAAGCAGGTCCAAATTCGTAAAGCATATAACTTACTCGTAATCATCATCCTCGTCAAGGTCCGCCAAGTCCCAGGTAGTTGGAATCTTTGACTGTTGGATCGCGGGCGGAAGCACGTTCAGAGGCGTTGCTCGGATAGGAGAAGGCTCAACCTCCTCGACAGTCTCCTGGCTTAAAGACTTATCTTTGGAATTCGCTTCGTCCTCCCCGAGCTTCCGGCGCTCACGGTGGAGAAGCTGAGGGTCCTCATCTTCCTCCTTCCCTTCCAGCTCTTCTAGCTCCTGATGGTGTGTGTTGGGAACCCCAAGAGGAGGGTGTGATGAGCACAGCGGTAAGAAATTCCCCTTAGTTAAGAACCAAGGTTATCAATCCAGTAGGAGGAAGAGGATCTTTGGAAGGTTGATGCCACTGACGGTGCTGCTGGCGCTTCACCGGTATAAGCAAGAACGTGGAACCTGCACACAACACAACCAAAATACTTTGTCCCAACGGTACAGTGAGGTTGTAAATCTCATCTGTCTTAGATTAGGCGTATAGTGTGGAAAATAATGTATGCCTGCAGTAAGTAAAGAAAGCAGGAAATTGTGGTGGTTTGTTTTAACAGTGTAGGAAAATGGATCGGGGTTCATAGGTTCACTAGTGGTGTCTCTCCATAAAAGATAGCATGCTGGGTGAACAAATTACAGTTGGCAATTGACAAATAAATGTTGCACCGTAGTGCACATTTATGACATGATCACTACTATGATATTTAGTGCGGGCATTACAACAATATACATAGACCGTAATCCAACTGCATCTATGACTAATAATACACCCTCATGTTATCATCCGAAGCCCCTTAGGTATTAAGTTGCAAGCAACGGATAACTGCATTAAACAATGTGTGTAATGTAAGCAATGATTTAACACGCGGGCACTCTCACCGTTGTTTTCTCCCTAGTGGCAACAACACATCCTCCCCTATCACGTTTCTGTCACTCGAGCACAGGGGAAAAGGAGGCATGAACCCACTATCGAGCATAAATACTCCCTCTTGGAGTCACTAGCAACTACTTGGCCAGAGCAACCACTAGCAACGGAAAGCATGCAAGATCACAAATAGCATATGCAATAAAGACTATAATCAACTTGGCATAAGTTCAATATTCATCGGATCCCAGCAAACACAACACATAGAATTACATAAGATCAATCTCGATCATGTTAGGAAGCTCACGAGATCTAAACATGGAGGCATATGAGGAGGAGACAACCATCTAGCTACTGCTATGGACCCGTAGTCCAAGGATCACTCTGGAGGCAAGCATGGTGATGTAGAGGACTCCGGTGATGATTTCCTCTCCGACAGGGTGCCGGAGACAGCTTCTGAACCCCCTGATCTAGGGTTGACGGTGACGGTGGCTATGGAACTTTTCGAGGATATTTGATCAGGTGTCTAGGGTTTTCCATCCGGGGGGGAATAAATAGGCGAAAGGGCAGAGGCGATGGAGCCCTGGGGGCCCCACACGACCCCCTAGCGTGGCCAAGGGGGGCGCCACCCCATGGTGTGGGCCCCCTAGTGCCCCTCTTCGTCTCCTCTTCGGTCTTCTAGATGTTTCCGGGGAAAATAGGCACTTCGGGCTTTGTGGGGTCCAATTCCGAGAATATTTCCAGAACAACTTTTCTAAAATAAAAAACAGCAGAAAATAGGGAACTGGCACTTGGCATCTTGTTAATAGTTTAGTCCCGGAAAACGTGTAAATATGACATAAAGAAGGGACAAAACATGTAGCAATTGGCATATTATTATCATTGAGCATCAGAAATTATAGATACGCTGGAGACATATCAAGCATCCCCAAGCTTAGTTCCTACTCGTCCTCGAGTAGGTATACGATAAAACAATAATTTCTGAGGTGACATGCTACTAACATAATCTTGATCATAAAAATGTAAACGGATATGCAAGCTGAGGTCATAGAACTTCAAACACAAACATGATAAATAGAACTTAAATAATAAAGCAAAGAAATCACTTTTCATCATGAAGAGTATCTCAAATAAAGGATCATGAGTAATAATACAAAGAAAGATAAACGTTTGTTTCGGGTATAGAGAAAGCATGGCAAAGTGATATTTCGCTAGTCCTTAAGAGTGGGGCAAAACATAAATGCCAGGACACCTTCAAAGTTTATGAGGAAGACTAGAGCAAACAATTTTAGAACAAATAATATCACATCATGAAGTAATTGTTGATGTTTATGGGACAATGCATGTAGAACTAAGAATGGAAAAAATGCTCTCTCAACTGTGCATAAAGTTAGAAGATGGAGACTCAACATAAAAGTAAAAGAAAGGCCCTTCGCGGAGGGAAACAGGGATCAACTCATGTGGTAGAGCTTTTATTTTATTAAACGTAGGTATTAAAAGTTTGACACTCCTCCCATCCATCTTTCACAAACCATGGCTAACCGAATCCTTGGGTGCCTGCCAACAATCACATACCGTGGAGGAGTGTCTATATTTTGGGAGATGTATGCTAATGTCAACGAATGGTAAACAGAAAATACAGTACGTCACAAGCCAACTCGATTAACAAGAGTGGCTCCCATGTGAAGGACGCATCTGGGTAGAAGGTCATCCCTCTTTCTCTTTTGTTTACACAATTATGCTTTGACTGATAAATCAGGGGCAAAAATAGTGAAGAGATTTTGTGTGTATTAATTTGGGGCTAGGAACCCCGCTTCCAACTCTTCTATCATTTGGATAAGCGGATGAAGCCACTAGTCCGGGGTGTGAAATCCAATCAACAAGTGAGATAAAGATTCTCTATTGACGTCCTCATGAGCAAAAACAGGAACATAAAGCAGAAGTAATTTTGAAGGTTTTAAAGGTAACACATGAGCAATTTACTTGGAGTGGCAGTTAAATACCACATGTAGGTAGGTATGGTGGACACAATGGGAAAACTTTGGTTTAAGGGAGCTGGATGCACGAGTAGAGCTTATACTTAGTACAGGTGGAGGCTAGCAAAAGACTGGGAGCGACAAATCAAGAGAGCATAAGAGCCATAATCATGCACATCGACATAAACATCATTAATTAAAGCATAAGCGGTATCATAGTTCAAACACTAAGTGGTCATGGAGGCTATTTGTGAATGGTTCATAGTCATAAACATGGTGTTAGCATGCGCCAAGTCAACCAAATAAAACATTCGAAAGAGAGTACAATAAATTTATGCTTCTTGATGACAAGAACAACTCATGAATCTTTTAATGAAATATTAACACTCTCAGCTATTTGAGGCTATTCACGCTACTCAGCATCACGAGGCTTTAGAACTAAAATAACATTTAGCATGGCATGAAAAAGTTCTAGCAACAGTCTAAACAAGCTTCTACTTGCACCATTATAAATTCTACTTTAAACAACATTTTCTTCTCCCAACAAGCACCACACAAGATATGTTTTATAAAAAATACTCTTTATGATACAACAAGAAAACATGAGAGTACTTACATAATACTACTAAAACTAACATCTCTAATAAGAGATGCATGCAAAACAGGAGCTAAATAAATGCAGCAGCTAGACAAAGATTAAGAATACAAAGTATTCCCATGAAAAAGCGGAGCTTTTCACTCTCCAATAAAAGAATGTTGGAGTCCAACCAAGCTTATTGCAAAAGTAAAAACAAAATGAAAGAAAAAATAAAAACAAACTGAAAGCAAAGATAAGATACGCTCGAACTAAAGCACATAAGATGTGACCGATTAAAAATTAATGTTTCACTAGAAGTGACCTGATAATATGTCGATGAAGAAGGGGATTCCTTGGGCATCCCCAAGCTTAGATGCTCGAGTCTTCTTGGAATTTGCTGGGATGTACCACCGGGGCATCCCCAAGCTTATGCTTTTCACTCTTCTTGATCACATTCTCTTCTCTTGACCCTTGAAAACTTCCTTCACACTAAACTTCTCACAATCTTGTTTAGCAACGCTAATGCAATCAAAATAATAAATTCACATGGTTCAGTTTCAACACATGTCTAACACTCAAAACCACATTAGATACTGTCACAACTTATTTTAAAACTCTTTTTCTTAAAAGAACACCAAAAGAAAGCGATTAAGATGCAAATGCAATTATTGGCAGAAATTTGTCAAAACAGGACATCAGGTAAAGATGATTTTTGTCGAAAATCTTCTGTTGCTCAAATCAAAACTGGTCAACTAATAAAAGTTGCGTATACAGCCCAGGATTATGCACAAAAAAACTCAGGTCATTTTGAATTTTCTGTGATTTTATACGGAATAAACAGTGGACAGCTGAAATCTGTTTCTTGCGGGGAAATCCGAAATATAGCCTCAACTTTCCACTATAGGTTTTACTTGGCTCAGAAAAAACTGAAAATAAAAGATACAGCGGGGTTGCTAAGGAAATAGACAACACCCAGGTGCAAAGCACACAAAAGAAAACAAAGGAAAACGGGTTGAAAACATCGAAATAAAACGGGTTGTTTCCCGGTAGCGCTTTTCTTTAACGCCTTTTAGCTAGGCATAGAAATAAAGTATTTTCAAGTGGGGCATTCAAATCAAGATTTGGAAATTCTTAAATAATGCATTTTATTTTATCTAAGTGAGTTTGAGAGGCTCCTCTCTTAGTAGTTTTAGACTTACTACCTTCATCAAATAAATTCCCAGGAACAATCCAATCAAAATTCTTTCCTTGGGCTTCGTGCAGTGCCACCAATTTAAAGGGGATTGGTATTTTATCCTCATTTTCATTATTAGATTCAGATTTTTCTAGAGAACCAACAATGTCTACACATGAGACAAGCATATTGAAACGATCAAAGACTTTTCTAGCTTCTATAGCAACATCTCCAAATTCTTTAAGCATAGTTTCTAAGATGAAGTTTCTTTTCTCAACATCTTCAATGTTATTCAAGTGGAGGAACATATGTTGTATTATGGGATGGAGGTTAACAAACCTATCTTCTAGCATGTGAACTAAAGAAGTTGCAGCAGTCTCACCGGTCTTGCTGAAAACAAAGATTAGACGTATAGTGTGGAAAATAATGTATGCTTGCAGTAAGTAAAGAAAGCAGGAAATTGTGGTGGTTTGTTTTAACAGTGTAGGGAAATGGACCGGGGTTCATAGGTTCACTAGTGGTGTCTCTCCATAAAAGATAGCATGATGGGTGAACAAATTACAGCTGGGCAATTGACAAATAAAGGTTGCACCGTAGTGCACATTCATGACATGATGACTACTATGATATTTAGTGCGGGCATTACAACAATATACATAGACCGTAATCCAACTGCATCTATGACTAATAATCCACCCTCAGGTTATCATCCGAAGCCCCTTAGGTATTAAGTTGCAAGCAACGGATAATTGCATTAAACAATGTGTGTAATGTAAGCAATGATTGAACACACGGGCACTCTCATTGTTGTTTTCTCCCCAGTGGCAACAACACATCCTCCCCCGTCACGATTCTGTCACTCGAGCACAGGTGAAAAGGAGGCATGAACCCACTATCGAGCATAAATACTCCCTCTTGGAGTCACTAGCAACTACTTGGCCAGAGCAACCACTAGCAACGGAAAGCATGCAAGATCACAAATAGCATATGCAATAAAGACTATAATCAACTTGGCATAAGTTCAATATTCATCGGATCCCAGCAAACACAACACATAGAATTACATAAGATCAATCTCGATCATGTTAGGAAGCTCACGAGATTTAAACATGGAGGAATATGAGGAGAAGACAACCATCTAGCTACTTCTATGGTCCCGTAGTCCAAGGATGAACTACTCACGCATCACTCCGGAGGCAGGCATGGTGATGTAGAGGCCCCCGGTGATGATTTCCTCTCCGGCAGGGTGCCGGAGACAGCTTCAGAACCCCCCTGATCTAGGGTTGACGGTGACGGCGGCTGCGGAACTTTTCGGGGATATTTTATCAGGTGTCTAGGGTTTTCCATCCGGGGGGAATAAATAGGCGAAAGGGTAGAGGCGGTGGAGCCCTAGGGCCCCCACACCACCCCTAGCGCGGCCAAGGGGGGCGCCACCCCATGGTGTGGGCCCCCTGGTTCGCCTCGTCATCTCCTCGGTCTGTTGGATGCTTCCGGGGAAAATAGGCACTCCGGGATTTGTGGGGTCCAATTCCGAGAATATTTCCAGATCAACTTTTCTGAAATAAAAAACAGCAGAACATAGGGAACTGACACTTGACATCTTGTTAATAGGTTAGTCCCTGAAAAACATGTAAAAATGACATAAAGAAGGGAGAAAACATGTAGCAATTGGCATAATATTATCATGGAGCATCAGAAATTATAGATACATTGGAGACGTATCAGCTCCTCACTTGATTTCGCGTTTGCAACCCTTGTGTCAAGAGGAGCGTCGTGGTTGCTCGCGAGGAGATTGGAAGTCCCATCGTCCGTCGCAGATAGTGGTGGATACCACACCACTACATCCTTGTTCTAACAAAGGAAATGTGGAAATCAATCGAAAGAAACTTGAACTACAGATGCACAAGTAAAGAAGAAAGAAAAACTTACCTCACTCGAAGGATGTTCTGCGTCCAAGGGCGTGAAGGGACAAGGTGAGTTGTCTCTCCCCTTCTTCAGGCTAGTGATAGCAATAAGTTTCTTCTCGAACTCGATGTTTGAGAGAATGTCGCCGCATGTCCGGCTCGGGTCGTTGACACCCGAGAACTCCCACAAAGTAGTGGGCCTATCTTGTAGAGGGTGCACCCTTTGGTGCAGGAAGACACTCGCCAGATGGATCACGTTCAGCAGAGGGCCCTGGTCCTTCTGTCGAAGTCGTGCAACTTGTGCGAGTAGCGGTGCAGCCTCCTTAGCCTCTTCAAGTGATAGATGGTGCGCCCAAGATATCCTTCGCTTCAAGATTGCGAACGGCTTGAACTCGGGAACGCCGCTCGCATCAATGTCTTGGACATAGAACCACTTTCGACGCCATCCTTGGGCTGACTCGATGAAGTTCATCACAAAGTAAGGGAACTCATTGGTCACCTGGATTCCGAAGCCTCCAGTCACCAATGGTTCCCTAGTCTTCTCGCCCGCAAGAGCTCTCTCCCGATGAATCTTCACCCGGAAGATAGCCTTCCACAACCCCCAATGTGGGCGAATTCCCAGAAACATTCGCACAGAACGATGAAGCACAAAATGTGCTGCATCGCATTGGGAGGGGGGAGATCGTGCAGCTATATGCCGTAAACATACATCAGCCCGAGAAAGAATGGGTGGAGAGGAAGAAACAGACCTCGGACAATGTGCTCCGAGAAGGCGACACGCTCATTGGCGCGCGAGTTGCGCCCGGAATCTTCAGGAGGAAGTTGTCCCTCCCTCTGCATCGTGGTGATGCTTTTCTTCGTCACAATCGACGGGCGCCATTCGCCCGTCCTCTTCGCTGGAGCCGCCGAGGAAGCGCCGGCCACATCCTTGCCTGAAGCCACGGTCGCGGAATGCTTGCTCTTTCTGCCATTGGTGCTTGCTCTCGCAGAGGAAGGTGGGCGCGCTAGAGGAGGAAGAAGATGAATAGAGCCGGGGGAAAGTAATTTTCCCCCAAGGCCCACGTTTTATACTGTCGACAGGCCACCGTGAGCCGTAGATCTGTGCATAAGATGCAAACATGGCACACATCCCGGACGCCACGCGTCGGACTAAAACAAAGAGGCAGGGAGTGGTTACCCCGCACGATCTTTAACGCAAGATCGTGCATAATTACTGCACTTCCAGCGGGAAAACCGGTGCACAACGGCCCTCTCCGGTCAAAAAGCTGACAAGGTGGGCCCCATACGTCCTGCCCCACTGCGTCACGTCCCATCAGGAGCACGCGAGTGTGCGGTGACGTCATCACACACCTCAGAACAAGAAATTTATTTCGTGTGGACCCAGAGGAAAAACTCGCCTCGCTCGAGGATTATAAAGTGAAAATAGTGGCACTCGCCATTAACCAAGACAAACGGCAGCACTCGCTGCGCGGCAAGGAGGAAATCGCGGGTGTGCGACTCCCGCAAACTCCATTATTCACTATTTTGATGAACACATTGCTTAATAAATCTCGGGTCGTTCGGCCGTCGAGGCACATCCAGATGTCGTACTCTTCGAGTACGAAGGTAAGACCCAAGGATCTGTCATGTGGGCCTGGAATCGCACTCAAGCTGCATCCTCCAGCAAACTTTCCGTGTCAGCAACCCGAAGAAAAATCCTAGAGGATGCACCGGGTATCCCCTTTAAGGTTAAGTTCGTCTCGATAAGTCCGCCACAACCCAGTCGCAATGATCACCTAGCCGGATTCGAGTCAGAGGCCTTGAGTTCGTGTAGGTCAGAACTGTTTTTTCCCGAGAGCAATTAATTGGCCCTGATCTGTCAGGTGAGCCAAGCAACGGAGCCATATCCTTCTGTGAAAAAAGCCGACATGTGGCGCATTTACCGCTCGATACTCGAGTATATTCCATATAGGGTACACGCCCTTTAAGTCGAAAGCTTGACTGTTCAATCGCAAGATACAGAAGCAAATATTTGAGTGTTTACTCGACTATTATCAGTCGAACAAACACTCGGGGGCTACTAACGTGGGAATGACTCCCGGGCCTATCAGATGAGCCTACCCGGTCTGAGGCCCAATGCTAAATCCCTGTATGAAGGGTTACCCCGTGGTTTTAGAAGGTCCAGCAACGGCCCACCCGCAAGACTTGCGGATCAAGATGAATGATTTCCACCGACTAGAACTAGGGTTTGTACCCCCCGGGTACGGTTTGAGACCCAGCCACCTATTTAAGTGATGGGAGATCCACCCGAGGGGGACATCCAATCTAGGTTTTACACCATTGAAGCCGCATCTCAAGATCTAATCTCTCGACCTGTGCACCCCCCATTGTAACCAAAACATCATATATAGAAACAGACAAGCAGGAGTAAGGGTATTACCTCTACGAGGGCCCTGAACCTGGGTAAAATCGTGCCCCCTGTTAGCCGTCTAGTCCGCCAGTGCCTACATCGTTCCTCTACTCGAAACCTTACCGGCTCACCCGAGGGATTTGTTGATATGAGTCATCAACAATCATTCTTATCATTATCATTATCTTTATCATGTTCACTACCACTCTCAGTTTCAGCATCAGAAATAGATATACTATTAGGATCTTTATCAGGTTCCTTATTAGTACCATTACCATTATCATTAGCCTCTCTAATTATTTTATGCTTCTTCTTCTTTTTCTTTTTAGGAGAGCTAACAAAATTTTTATCTAGCATTTGAGAATCTTGTTCAAGCCTTTTTGGGTGTCCCTCGGGATAAGGAGGATCCTGAGTGAAAGCACCACCTCTAGTTTTAACACTACAAGCTTGTTCTTTAATTTCACCACACATTTCAGCAAATAAATCATTTTGCACTTTAGTAAGTTTCTCTAATTGATTCTAAATCATTTCAAAGTGTTTAACATGACCTTTAATGCATTAACAGTTCTTCCTAAAGTACCATGCAAATTTTTTATACAAAGAGAATTCTCATTCAATTTATTTTGCACTTGGGCATTAAAATGAGTTTTTTTAACAATAAAATCATCAAATTCATCTAAGCATTGTTCACGAGGTTTATCATAAGGAATATCGCTAGCATTAAATTTGTAAAGAGAATGTACTTCTACCATAGGAGGGTGAGTGGTAGGCTCACATAGAGTTTCAACTGGAGGTAGTTTCTTCACATCTTCAGATTTAATACCCTTCTCTTAAATAGATTTCTTAGCTTCTTGCATGTATTAAGGATTAAGATAAAGAACTCATCTCTTCTTGGGTGTAGGAAATGGTGTAGATTCAGGAATATACCAATCATCATGGTTCTTGGCTATATTACCCAAGAATTCTTCAGCTTCATCTATAGTTCTTTCCCTGAAAATACAACCATCACAACTATCTAAGTATTTCCTAGATTCTGTGGTTAGTCCATTATAAAATATATCAATAAGCTCATTATTAGGTATACTATGATCAGGCCTACCCTTGAGAGTATCACAAAACCTACCCGAGCTTTAGGAAGTTTCTCATCCTCCAAATGCTTGAAGTTAAAATCTTTTGTAAAGCGACATGTTGCATATGAGCAGGAAAATATTTATAGCAAAAGACATGAGTCAAGAAATGAAGAGTATTAATGCAACGAATTATCATACTAAAATTTAGCATCCCCTGGGGGTGGTACCAGGCCCCAGGGGCCCACCAAGCGCGGCCAGAGGGGGGCCACCGGGCTCTGGGAGTCTTACGGGGGAAAATAAATTTGGAATTTTTCTGAGGAAATTGAATTTCTACACAAAACTAGACACCAAGGGTAATTCAGCTGAAAACAGCGTTAGTCCATGTTAGATGATCCAAATCATGCAAATGTGAAGGAAAACAGCAAGAAAAGTGGTCGAAAAAGTAGATACGTTAGCAACGTATCAAAAACTGGCCTAGGATGGCCTCTCTGGTCGTTCCAGCCTAGCAGCCCGGCCTAAGCCGACTTTTCTGCTTGTAGCTTGGCCACCCACCCGAACCGGTCGGCCTAGGGGGGGCCGAAGCCGTCATCCTAGTTTTCAGAAAAGCGTCAATGTTGATTACACGATATCTTTTGTATATGAACTTTGTTTTCAATGATCTTAGGTGCGTTGAAATCTCAACAACGAGCACTACAAAATTATGCGAAGAAATGTCATAGTTCAACAAAGGAGGATAAAACTAAATTACTAAAGGTTTGACCTATCTATGAAATAGCAACTGGTAAAATCTCAAGTGTCAAAAACGCAATAAGATTTTCATGCGAAATCCGTTTTTGATAAACTTGAGCTTGTCTTGAAGAACATGACAAGCTATAAAACCACACTTGAAGAAAACACAAATAAGAACGGTGAAATGTGATACCATGTATGCAAAGGTTTGAGCTCTCTCCGAATGACACGATCAAATGCTAATATGAGAGTCCCTCTTGATAGTACGGTTATCTATCCTATAACCCGGTCTCCCAACTAATGCTATGAGACCGGAAAAATAGAAAACCTATCAATAGCATACCTTTCTTTGAGTATTCCACTTGAGCTAGATGATGAAGATCTTCACCTCCTCAATATGGAACACCTTTCTTGATTTCTTTGCTCAATGAAGACACATAGGTTTCTCCCCATACACCACTATGGGAGAGGCTCTCTCAAGTCCATCTTCACTTGGACATAATCTTCAAGAGGGTGGAAAGTTCCAATCATATGATCTCTTCGAGATTCTCCTCTTGGACTTGAACTTTCTGAATCTTGATGACGACCACAACTTGACGCCATCCACCATGGGCTATATGAAATATTCCTTTTGATGCAAGACCATGAAAATATACCTAACCACACAATAGATACACAGACACATATCATAGGTTAGTTCACAAAGCTAATTACACAATTATTTACCATACCATGAACCCACATGGTACATCTTCTACCTTTGTGATTTGATCAACTTTAATCATCTCTTAGAACTTTGCCTTGATAAACCTTGTATATTTTCTTCTCTCTTCATTATAATGACTAGTCATCAACCCGTGCATCTGCACGGGCTAGATATTTATTTGTTTATTTTTTACCAGAATCGTACAAATAAAAATACGAATGTTAAATGGGACATGTTTAAGAAAAATCATGACAACTTCAAAACAATATAAAATGATCACATCATATGGGATACAAATTTTCCATAAATCAAATATGTAGGTTTAGTGCCCAGTATGAATTCAGTTGGAATGGTCCTATAACATGCTAAGCATACAACATAGGTTAGTGACACATCATAGGTCTAATGCAAAGAAAGTAATTGTATAACTGAACTGTAATATATGACTTCTTTTTTTTTGAAAATCTAATCATAAGTCGTAGTTGTTACATTGATCTAATCATGTTGAAGATTGATTCTTTGGTGCACAAAACCATAAGAAGGCAATATTACCTTTTGATCTTCCGTTACATTGTTAGTACACATATGGTTCTTCATATAGTTTCACACTGCTAAGTTATGATAAGCTCTCCACATCCTTCATTTTTGGCTACGTGTGCTTCCATACCTCGTCAACACGTCTCTTTCACATGCCAGCACGACCTCATCAAACTTTCTTCTCTCCCTCAATTGCGCAAGATCCTTTGCATCGGTTGTTCCCATTCAGTCGTGCGGGCCGTTCTCTAGATCCTTTTCAGGAGCACGCCTTCTATCCTGAAAGACAACGGGGCATGCACTACCTCCGTCGAAGTAAAAAAATCAGGGATAGTAATATTTTTACGGAAACTCACTAAGTAGAGAATTCCTTTTATTCCACAAAAACTTGACTCGTTCTATTGATCTATCTAGACTTGCTGCAGGTAAATAATTGCAACAACGCCACTTCTTAGTCCATGAGCAAGCATTGCTCAAAGGTTACCTTGTGTCACCGCAAGAGGAAGTAAACTAAGAAAAAGGTATATCCATCAATTTTACACGTCACTTTGAAGTTCCAAGATAAAGAAATAAATAGACTTCATTGTTTTTTCTAAAGGATAGCTATAATAAGGATGCACATGCGAAAATTAGTTATCTTGCATGTGAGACAGAGAAGTGGAGTGGGTCCTGTATAAAACCTAAGTACACTGACCAAGTGCAAGGAGTTGTGACCTTCCTAAACTAATTAATTAAGAACCCAACATCTTCATGATATGACGTGCTTGTCTGCAAATTGTTAAATTACTAATTTAAGGAGTATTAATTATTAATTCTGTAATATTTGCCTGCTTTCTTACATCCTCTACGTTGCGAAGGAAAATAGCTTGGATTAACATCCCTTGTCTTTGAAACAAAATAAACGAATCATTAGAAAATTATCAGCTGATGCCCAAAAATATGTTTCCTTCTTATATAATATACTGCCATATTTATGTTAATAAGTGTTCAAATATTGGCTTATATATTTGCACTGTGTGCAAATAGATTAATCGCGATATTGAATGACTTATTCAAACCTTAAAGGGCATAGCAACGTTCCATAATGCCAAATTAATTAAATCATAGAGGCCAACATATGCGAAGTAACAATCCAAACCACTCGTGAACGCAGATCTGCAAAGCAACCTGGCACCAAACAGTCAACCCTGAAGTTCATAAGTGGTTGCAACACAAATAAACATTCACTTGCAGGTGCAGCATGAAAATACAATGGCATACCATAGGTGCTTTATTTGCATACGCCTGATATATTAAACAATGTGAGCGTACACACAGTAGGGAGAAGTAATGCGACTTACTTGCCACAGATAAAAAATCTAGAAAACGGCGGCTTAGCAAAAAAAAATCTATCGCTTGCATGTCTGATGGTCGTGTTCGGTCAGAAGGCAGTCAACATTGCCTCGTGTTCATAGAATTTCCTGAAAAGTTGCATGTATGTGTATCTAAAATAGGAATATAACTCTATAAGTTCTTGCACTGGACTAATATATTCTATGTTAAAACAGATGAATAATGGAAGATAGACATGCTTGAGACATAAATGAAGTCTAATAGCTTCAACATATCAAAATGCTGAGAGAAACATCAACATTCCACAATGTTTACAGTGAGTTATTACCTTTCAAGAACTGGAATGGAACAATTGGCAAAGTGGTACATGCTACTAACAATTAGTTTGAAGAGCCAAATTCGCCATTTTTTGTCTGATGCAAATATCCTTGGAGAAGATATGCATTATTGAAACAACCACTGTAAGGAGATGCTCGTCTCTCAATCATATATCCAAAGAAAGAGAATTTCAAAATTGATCACTCGGCCTAACGACACTAAGGATTAGTAGAATTATGGTTTCAGCAACTAAACTAATAACTTCACTTGTTTTGTAGTGACCTTATAGCATGGCTGATGCATAAACCTTCCGAACAAAATTAAGGTATGTTAGTCACTGCAATTCAAGAAAAAGGCAGAATGTGAATCGTGTGAAGGGAAGAGCTACTCTCTACAAATACATTCAGTAGATATGGCTTCAATTTTTGCCTACAAAATCAAATGGTAACAACGGTATACAGGTTTGCTTAATCAAGCCAATATCAATCTTTACAAACCAAAATAAGTTTATAGGATATTAGAGATAAATCAAGAATGTAGAAACAATGTTCGAATTGTATTATGGATATATACCTCCATCACGTTCTCCTAGCTCTGAAAATACTAACTGGGTAGCTCATATGACCCAACTTTCCCTCTTATAGAGGTACCATGCACGTATATTCTTGTCTAACAATCACAATCAATCAGTATGTCCAATCAGTCATAGCATTTAGGGACATGACCATCCTTAATCTAGAGGCACATTGTAATCTTACGGAATACTACTTAATAAATCATAGGAAACAGGGCATCGTTTTGCACAACTGGTGTGGTGTATTTACCTCTTGCTCTCAATGACACATCCAGATGCCGTGATGGAGGGGAGACCAGAGAGACGCGGCTGGCATGACGCTGAGATGTAACTGTGATCTTTAGGGGATAATTCCAGCAGCAATTAGCTCAGCTCAAAAATCTGGAAACGATGGTTCAGCAAAAAATAATAATCAATCGATGCATGGTTGATGGTTCCGTATAGCTGATTGGCCGTACAATATGTTGTAGAACGGAGATAGATAGCTGGCGATGACCCAATAGATGATGGTCATCTTGCCGATCCCAGGATTTTCCAGAACAAATCAACACAGGGGAAGCCAACAACAACAGGCATGTGACGTTTCTCTGCCTCGCGCCAGCAAACAATCGGTAAGCGGGCGGGATGAGGAATTGCGCTCTCGCCATCGCCGGATCGCTGAGACGACAACGGTTGGAGATCTTTTTACTTTTTTTCCTTTGCTAGGAAGAAAGAGAAAGGCAAGGAGATCTGCGGGTCGAAGAGACCAGGGAGCTAGGGAGTCCTATTTTGACGCTAAAATCTGCATGTGCAACCAAAGCCGATGATTCAGTATTAATTAATTTATTTTTTCAGCGAGAGGATATTTAATCTATTCTATTCAGCTAGTTGATCAGGACTAATAGCGTTTAAACTCAGAATTCTAGATCCAAACTGTCTACTTGTTTATTTTTCTTTTATATAGTGCGATGCTCACGTTTCCAACTGAATAGGTAACAGCCAACCGAATAATCCATAGGTCTAAAATTTAAGAGTCCATATCCAAGAGTCCATAACATAACCGTCTAGGTGTTTTTTTCCTCGCATGTACAATTTGAGGTCAGGTCAACGTGCCACATTATTTGTAGCGCCCTATGCAACATTATTTTGGAGAGTCTATCTTAGACGTCAAAGTTAGATCTAACGGCTTAATTAATTTAAATGATGTGGATTAACATGGAGGCTTTAAAGGTGAGAGTCTATCTTAGACGTCAAAGTTAGATCTAACGGCTTAATTAATTTAAATGATGTGGATTAACATGGAGGCTTTAAAGGTGCCTCCAATTAGTAAATATAAGATATAAGATGTCTTGCAGGTATCTTCTTCAAGACATACTTGAAATATGCTCAACTTTCTCATGACCAAACTTTGGATATTCACATGAATAGCACCTTGGTCATCAATTGATCATCTTGAATCTAACACATGGACATCAAGCATTGCTTATGGACAAACTCTATAAGTATAACTCAATGCAACAATTAGTCCATAGTGATTGTCATTAATTACAAACCACACACGGGAGCCATTGAAAGCGCACATCCGCCTAAATCTTGTTTTGTGTGTTTGTTAATAACAATAGTATTATTTTAACGTGTGTTGATGTTCATGGTCAAATGATAATTTTATCAATGGTGTTGTGTTCTCCAAAAGTATAAACGAGAACTACAAGATCTAGACGTGTTGGAATCAATTTCCAGACAGGAGTCTCCAGTGTCCCAGACCGGAGTCTCCGGGATCAGGAATTTCCAGCGAAGAAGACAAGTGGTGCCACCCACTGGATCCCCTCCGGAATGTGTGCGGAGAGTTCCCGGAGTCTCTGGCCCATCCGGAGTCTCCGGTGCGCAAGGGCCTGAGTCTTCAGACTCCTATCTTCTTTCCTGCACTCGAAGCACCACAGACACCCTCTGCGCTCTCGAGAGAAAGGTGGCGAAATCCTGGTCGGAGTCTCCGGCCTGTCATTCCGGAGTCTCCGCCCCTGAATCCTTTCCAGAGCCAAGTCCAAGTGGTGTCACCTAATACATAGGGTTCGGAGAGTGCCCGGGGTCTCCGGTGCACAGCAAAGTCTCCGGCCCTCCGGATTGTGTCCGGAGTGTTTGGCAGGCCGGAGTCTCCAGCCTTTGTGCCGGAGTCTCCGGTGTGACTTTTCAGAAAGAGGTCAAACAACTAGATTTTGGGGTTGGGTATAAATACCACCCTCCCCTTCTTTTTCCTCCAATTAGCTCATCCAGAATTTATTGCTCCATTAATTGAGCTCACCCACCAAGCTAGATCTCCCAATCCCTCCGCCCAAACTTGTCGATCTTCGGAGGATTGAAGGAGAAGGCCCCGATCTACGTCTTCACTAACCGATTTTCCATCCCCCTCATTTGCTTGAGGGATTCGATTCTAGGGTTTATTTGTGGAAAACCTAGACTCCATTGTACTCTCTTGGTGATTGTTGGTGATTCTCGGGAGCCCCCAATTTGGTTGTGAGTTTGTGCCTCAAGCCCATTGTAAAGGACTATATTTCAGCCTCAAAGGGAATCAATACTGGAAGGTGAACTAGGCCTTTGTGGCGAGATTCATCGGAGAATAGCATGAAGCCTTTGTGGCGTTGAGTAGTCCTTTGTGGCAAAACTCACAGCCCTCCAACGAGACGTACTCCCCTCAAAAGGAGGAACTCGGGATTACATCCTTGTCTCCGCGTGGTTCCATTATCAGTTACCTTGTTCCCTGTCCTTTACTTTGTGTTTGTATCTTGTTTATTTTTGTTGTTGTCATATAGGTAAATTCACCTTAGTTGCATATCTAGATAATTTACCTTTGTGTCAAGCCATAATTTAAAAATATTTAAATTTTGTCGTAGGACCTATTCGCCCCCTCCCTCTAGGTGCCCATACTATCCGCTCAGCCATGACCTTTCACTCTTGATGCCTCTAAGCCTATAAACAACCACTTGACCTAAAACAGTCGTATCCTGGATGATTTTTCTAGAAATGCTTCATCTCCTTCAATAGAAATCCCGAAGGAGAAGGAGGATGAGGATAAGTGTGGAGAAACTAAAAATGAATCTCAATCCTCTAAGGACACATGCTCTAAGGGAAAAGATGGATAGGAAGAGTACCACAATGTCGATGGATGGTACTCTACCGATCCTCCTATCCCACATCCTCATAGTAACCCTAGAGGCGAACCTCCTAAAATTGATGCACATACTTTTCATCAATGGAAATATTATATGAAAAATCACTTGAACTCCTTTTGTATTGAGCTTTGGAGGGTCACTCAAGATGGATACAAGCCTCATGACCCCAAGAACTTGACAATAAGAGAAGTAGTAGATTTGCCAACTCAACTACACCGCCTTGTCGACGATTCAACAATCCATGGGTCCAAACCAAATGCCTCATCTTCAACAATCCATGGGTCCAAACCACTGCCATAGAAACATGGGATGCTCTTGTCACCATGTTTGTGGGCAATGAAAGAATGAAGAGGAATAGGTATGATACCTTGAGCAATGAGGCCGAAGGTTTCTATATGCATGATGGCGACAGCCATGAGGACATGTACTGGAGACTCAAGATCCTTGCCACCGCTTTTGATGGTGTTGGAGTCACTCACATTGATGATTCTTGGACCAAGAGAAAGTACGTGAGTGCACTCATGCCATTTGAGCATGCAGACTTGAAGAGCCTTCAAGGAAGACACGACTATTACCTCATGACCTCAACCCAAGTGATGCAAGAGATGTGCTCTTTCCAGGTTCAAACAAAGAATTCTCTTGACACTCATGCTCATGCCATTGGGATGCACAAAGGAGCCTCCGTTTCTTTGAAGGCCAAGGTCGTGACCAAGATGGTGGACCATCATGAAGAGTTGGACTCTATTGAAGACTTGGCCCCTTTAAAAGATCAAGGGTATGATCTCGTGCTTAATGATTTCATTTCTCTTGTCGTGAAAAGGTTTTATAAGAATCCTCCCAAGGCCAAGGAATATGTTGAGGAGAAGACCAAGTCAAGTTATGTGAAGGAAGGGACTCAAAAAGTGAGGGCTTGTTACAATTGTTAATACAAGCATTATTTTGTTGCCAAGTGCTCGTATGAGAATAGAGAAGTCAAGGAGGGAAACTTGTCCCCAAGGATAGGTCAAAGGTCCCTTACAAGAAACCTCTCTTCAAAAAAGAAACCTTTCAACAAGAATCCTCCTACAAAGTTTGTGCTAGTGACTCAAGAAGAGTATGATTCTGGTGATGATGAAAAGGAAGAAACCACAAGTGAAGTGGACACTATTTATATTGCATCATCATCATCTCCATCACTCTTTGAATCCCCCAATGATAATCTTCCTCAATCCTCTGCTAAGTGCTTCATGGCTAAGGCCTCGTAGGTATCATCTTCTATCGTCTCTAAGACTCCAAATGAAATAAATAATATTGCTAGTCTTAGTGTAGAAGATCAAATTATCGTCTTGGGTCGTTTTATGTCTAACGTGCAAGGTGAGACCAAGAGATACTTTGATATCCTCATGAGTCAATTGGGAGAGGCCCAAGAGGCTCTTGATAAGAAAGGTGAGATTGAAAGAAGTGATTCTAATCGAAAGGTATCTCTCACTATGTCTCTTGAGGAAGAGCATGAGGTTCGAGTCTCTCTTGAGTACGAACTTGAAACTATTAATTTCTAAACTCTTTAAAGAACGCGTCCATGCAATTTATAAATATAAAAGGGCTAAAAAGAAGAAGGTTGAGTTTGGGGTTGGTCATGAAAAACTAACCGAGGTGCTAGAGAAGTTCACCAAGGCCCATAAGGCCTTGGAGAGTGAACACTCTATGCTCAACAAGTGTTGTGAACAACTTCAAACTCAACTTGATCAATTCAATGTGCCTATTACCTCTAATTCTTCTTGTGATCATGCAAATATTATTGAAGAGAATTCTGGGTTGAAGGAAAAACTAGCAAGAATCAAGGGCAAGGGCCCTAGAGTTGAGAAGACTGTGGCTCCTAGGACACAAGTGGCTCCTAAGCCACAAGTGGTTGCTCCTAGACCACAAGTTGGAAAGAAAGGTCTTGGCTATGTTTCCAAGATCAAGAACAAGAACAAGGCCAAGCCTGCACAAGCAAATAAGAACGTTGGTGCGAGTGTTATTGTCATTAGGGACAACACTGCTTGTAGCAACCCCACGGGAACTAACAATCCTCACCATTTCTTATAGGTTGATTTTTATGGTGTTGTGCAAGATAAATATGTTGGTCCTATTGAGGGTTACGTTGACTACACTATTTGGGTTTCAAAGACCCTTGTTGCTAACATGAGAGGACCCTCCTCGAGTCATAACTCTAGTCAATTATTTGTTGTAGGACTATGCTTCCGGTGGGTCAAAATGGATACTTGACAGTGGATGTACAAGTCATATGACTGGAAGCAAGGAACTTATGATGGAGTTGCGACCAAATATATCTCAAGAAACCGTCACGTATGGAGATAAGTCCAAGTCTAAGATAATGGGGTTTGTCAAGGTTGTTGTTTCTCCTCACATCACCATTGTTGATGGCATGCTTGTCGAATACCTTGGTTTCAATTTACTTTCAGTTTGTGCTTTAGGGAATATGGGCTTCTCGGTCTTCTTTGAACCTGGCATCGTGGTCCTTTTATGGAGCAAAAATATAGAAATCGCATACGTGGGACATGTCGAAAATGAGTTGTATGTGGTAGACTTTTCGGAGTCTACCAACTCTCAAGCGATGTGTCTTTTCAAAAAGGAGGACGTGGGATGGTTGTGGCATCGCCGCCTATCCCATGTCAACTTGAGAACTTTGCAAAGTCTTCACAAAGGTGGCCTCATCCTCGGACTAAAAGAAAGTGTTTCCTTTGCCAAAGATCGTGTTTGTAGGGCTTGTGTTGAAGGAAACATGCATGATGCCTCCTATAAACGCAAGACCACTATCTCATAAAAGAGGATCTTGGGGCTTATCCATGTTGATCTCTTTGGTGCCATGCCCGAGGCAAGTCTTGGAGGCAAGAAATAGTGCTTGGTTATTGTCGATGATTATTCAAGATATACTTGAGTTTATTTTTTCAAGTTGAAGAGTGAGACCCAGCAAGCCATCATCAACTTCTCCAACCAGGTGCAACGTCAACACAATGTTCCCATCATGGTTATCTGGAGTGACAACGGCTCCGAGTTCAAGAACTACACCCCAAATGAATTTCTTAGTGAAGAGGGTATTCATCATCAATATTCCGCTACATATACCCCTCACCAAAATGTTGTAGCCAAAAGTAAGAATCGGGCTCTCTTGGATATGGCTAGGACCATGTTGGAGGAGTATTCTTCTCCCCAATATCTATGAGCCGAAGCCATCTCTACGGCTTGCCACTCCTCTAACCGGCTCTACATTCAGAAGGTCTTAATGAAGACTACATATGAAATTCTCACCGGCAACAAACCAAATATCTCCTACTTCCGTGTCTTCGGTTGTAAGTGTTTCTATTTGGTAAAAGGTGTCTGTTTGTCTAAATTCCAATCTAAAACTATTGAGGTACATTTGTTGGTTACGGTGCCAAATCCCACACTTATATAGTCTATGACAAGGCCTCGTGGATTGTCATGGAATGTTGTAGTGTGGTGTTCGAGGAAAATGATGGCTCCCAAGTGGCGCAATTTCATGTTTCTAATGTAGATGTTGAAATGCCTCAAGAAGCCATAGGAAGGATGGGCGTGGGATTTTTCCGCCCCGTTGAGGGACACCTTGTGGAGACTCGAGAAGGACTATGATATACTCAAGTGGAGCCCTCCTCTACATTGGAAGATCATGCCAAGGGAGCAAGTGATGCACCAACCCATGAACAAGTTCAAGACCCTCCTCTTGTTGACCAAGTTGATATGCAAGAACCAACCACTCCTATCATTTAAGCTATCCAAGGTCAAGGCTAAGATCAACCTTCTTCATCTCAAGTTGAAGCAAGTCTTGATGATGATGATGATCAAGGACAACATTCCGGTCAAGACGGGGACCCAAATGATCAAGATGATCAAGTGATTCCTCCTCGCAATAATGAGGAGATCAAAGCCTGTCATGCTAGAAGGATTGAAAAAGACTTAAAGCGTATTGATGCATTAGATGATAAGGTGTTGAGTGATGTGCAAAAACAGATACACAAGATCCCAATTGGCAAGCTTTAGTGAGCATCAAGCTCACATATCCATGGTGGAACCAAAGAAAGTGTTTGAGGTTCTTGAGGACTCGGATTGGTTGGAAGCTACGCATGATGAGCTCAAAAACTTTGAGCATAATAAAGTTTGGAAGAAAGTTGAGAAGTCTAAAGATTGCCACAATGTTATTGGCACCAAGTGGATATTCAAGAACAAGCAAGATGAGCATGGCATTGTTATAAGGAACGAGGCAAGATTGCTAACTCAGGTTACACTCAAGTGGAAGGCATTGACTTTGATGAAACCTATTCTCCCGTGGCTCGCCTTGAGTCCATCCGTATCCTCCTTGCATATGCATCTTTGCATAACTTTAAATTGTAGCAAATGGATGTCAAAAGTTCTTTTCTAAATGGTCCATTGAAAGAGTAGGTATATGTTCAGCAACCTCCTGGGTTTGAGAACCCCAACTTCCCTAACCATTTCTACAAGCTCGATAAGGCGCTCTATGGACTTAAACAAGAACCACCTGCGTGGTATGACTACCATAGAGAGTTTTTGCAAGACTGTGGGTTTGAAGTGGGGCAAATCGATCCCACATTTTTAACTAAGAGGGTAAGAGGAGAGATTTTCATATGCCAAATCTATGTGGATGATACCATCTTTCTCTCAACTAACAAAACTTTCAACGATGAATTCTCCAACCTTATGACTGACAGGTTTGAGATGTCTATGATGGGATAGCTCAAATTCTTCCTTGGTTTTGAGATCAAGCAATTGGCTCGTGGAACTTTCATATCTCAATCCAAGTATACCTAAGACATGCTCAAGAGGTTCAACTTCCAAGGTGCTAAAGAGAAGGTCTCTCCAATGCAAGTCAAATGCCACCACAAGCGCATTTTGTACGGTAAAGATGTGGACCAAAAGTTGTATCATTCTATGATTGGTTCTTTGCATTATCTTCGTGCATATAGGCCAGATATTGGGTTGAGGTATGAGTGTGTTCAAGGTATTAAGCAGCTCCTAAGGAAATCCATTTGGTGGTGGTCCATAGGTTCTTTCGGTATTTGGTTCATACCTCAAGATTTGGTTTGTCGTACCCAAAGGGGCACAATTTTCTCTCAAGGGGTACACGGACTCGGATTGGGCCAGTGATCAAGATGATAGGAAATCAAATTCCGGGGCTTGCCAATTCCTTGGTAGATCTTTGGTGAGTTGGTCTTCTAAGAAGCAAAATTTTATATCTCTCTCCACCGCCGAATCCGAGAATGTGGAGGCCGCTAGTGCTTGCACCCAATTTCTATGGATGAGGCAAACCCTCAAGAGTATGATGTTCACTTGGAGAAAGTGCCACTCTTGTGTGAAAACGAGAGTGCCATCAAGATCGCCTACAACCCCGTGCAACACACAAGGACAAAGCATACTGAGATTCGACATCATTTCATCCAGGATCACGTGGAAAGAGGTGATATTGAGCCAGTCTATGTCCCAACCAAGGATAATCTCGCGGACATATTCACGAAGCCTCTAGATTATTCAAGATTCATGTTTTTGAGGAATGAGCTAAATATCATCAATTAAAGGAGTTTGACTTTAGGATCTTGCACACACGTCTATCGATCAAGATTCATTGGGTTCTCTCTCCCCCCATTATGCCCAAAGCAAAAAAATATTATCCCTCTATTTCTGATGTTGAATTGTGAGCTACAATCTCGAGAATTGGCAATGCACCCAAGATATATATTTGTAGTATCATACCATAATCTCTTACATGGTGGCTTAGGCCACCAACCGCTTCTCTTGAAGAGTTGGTTCTTAATTGTTTATTTTTTTGGTTTATTTTGGATTTCCTTTTTAGTTGTTTGTTTTCTTGGAAAACACACTCAAATTTTGGGTTTTATTTGTTGGATCTTGCAAAGTTTGAGTGCGAAGTACCATCCCAGTTTGGTTTTCTTATCCCAAGCCAAGTGTCTTAGCCACATGGATTCCCTAAACACATTTCTGGGATTTTTGGATATTTGGGGTCGGAGACTCCGGTGTGCAACAACGGAGACTGTGGTATGGCCAAAGTCTCCGCCCTAAGAACGGAGATTCCGATACACCGGAGACTCAGGCCTAGCGCAACGTAAAAAGGGGATCGGGGTGGGGGTTTGCTCACAATCCCCTCACCACCCCCGAACCCGAAACGCTCTTGCACCTCCGCCAGCTCTCCAAGGCCCCATCCGGCCGCTCCTCGCCACCGGAATCTGCCGCTGCCGGGCCTCCTCCACTTCTCCTCAAGTGGGAATATTCTCCCCCACTTGGAGCTCCACCATGTTGGATAAGGGTACCCCATTCTCCTCATCTCTCTCTCCCTCTAGGGTTTGACCTAGATGTGATTTTTTTAGATGTAGTCCCTGTTCCTGGGGTAGAACTGTCATAGGAGAAAATCTACATCTTAGAAATCATCTAGAGGTAATTAGTAGCAAGTTCTAGGATTTGCTTCAAAACCTCTGCCGCGTTCAATTTGATTCTAAATATGTCCAGATGGTTTCCCCACTCATTCTTGGACATGCGTGCTTATCTATTTGCTATCTTTCTTGTTGTTTGGTTGTTTTTAGGGAAAAGGAACAAAGCATACTCCTCTAACCCCAACCAGGAACCAAGGAAGCAACATCCTTACCGTACTCATGCACGGAACTATCTTGTCACCGATCCAGAAACCGGGACTCAGATTCAGAGAAGGGCTTTGAGGCAAGAACAAGAAAGGCAAGAGACTATTGCTAAGAACCAAAGGGTAGAAATGGACGATAAGGACCATTTTGATCGGATCTCCACTTTGCAATGCATGAGCAAGAGTGAGTACAGGGCAATGAGGGTGCATCCATTCTACTCCATGGCTCACACGTCTGATCACCCTAGCTATTAGAGGAACGAACATGAGCTCATTCAGACAAAGATCTATAACACGCTGAGCCATCCAGTCTATGGGCAAAAGGTTCTCGACTTAGATGCTCTGAGCAGCAAGGAGTACTTTGAGAAAGATGTCTGGGTGACTAGGAAGCTTGGTCTCGAGAAGCTAGTGGACATCCAGCAAGACTTCAACATTAAGGTTGTTCAGTAGTTCTTTGCTACTGTTACCTTTGGAGAGGATGAGGATATTACTTTGACATGGATGACTGGCCCCCTCAAGTGCGAGTCGTCCATCTTGAGGCTCTCCGAGATTCTTGGTTATCCTCTCCATGGTGAGAACTTGGGTTATAGGATGCATGTCCATGTTGTTTCCTATGACAAGAGGAAGTCAGCTCCTCTCTATGACAAGATGGCTAGTGTAGGTACCAACAAGGATCTAAAGCGTCTCTATAACATTCTCCTTCGCCTTTTCCGTTGTTATATTGCTCCTAAGGCTGGTAATGTGGATGCTATTCGCGGTGGTCTTGTGAACTTGCTTCACCATGCCTTCAAGTGCCACTGTGCTGAAGAAGACTGTGAGGGATATGAGGTTGATGTCATGGATTTAATCTAGGATGAGATCTATCATACAATGATTGAGATGAAGAAAGTTCTTGTGTATGCTCCTTATGTGATGAAGCTAATCCTTTACAAGGTTCTAGGTCTGGTCATTGAGACGAAGCACAGTTCTGGCTCTCTTCAGATTCTCTCGGCTCACTTTAGGGAGGATGAGGATGAGGACCCATCTAGGTTTGAGACTGAGGCTCCAAGGACTAGGAGGAAGAATGTTGACCCTCCTACTCGTCTTCATGGCAAGGAAGAAGTTCAGGCGGAGCATAAGAAGCTCACATGGTTCTAGTGCAACATTCTTTGCATGACTATTGCAGTCCACAAGGAGAACCATGAGGCATACAATAAATGAGGGAAATGAAGAAGATGCTCAAAAGTCTTCAGGATAATGCTGGTATTGTGTGTACCCCTCCTCTTGAGCCTCCTCCTGAGTCTTAGACAATGTCCTATCATGAGTGGAACACCTCCTTTATTCCTTGGGGCGGTTCTGATGAGGTCACTTCAGCTCCATCTTCGTCTAGCAACCGTGGCAAGGCTCCTATGACCGAAGAAGAAGAGCAAGCTGAAGATGAACAGGAGTATCAGTCTGGTGATGGTGATGATTATGTGGGATGAGCAGGAAGATGATGAGGACGAGGAGTATGACGAGGATGCTTGATCCTTTGGGATGCGTTTAGTTTCCCTTTTCTCCTTTCTAGTGTCTCAATGCCAAAGCGGGATAAGTTGCTATTTTGTCTTCTCGGGGATTTACAAGGGCTGCTTTGCTCGGAACACAAGTTTTTGAACTTGATTTGCCTTTTATAGCTTGTGTATCCCTTTTATCTTAGTTGCATTTGAATTTCTCTCTTGGTGAACTTTAAATTTGCGTGTGGTGAGACTATGTGTGTGAAGTTATCTATTGGCTGAGCTAATACTTTCATGATTTACGTGTCTTACCTTTATATATGCAATTGTATTGTTCGGTATATAATTGCTTATGATGTAAGTTTGTAAAACACAGGGGGAGCTTAGAACCTTGTTGATTGTGTTCCATTGGTGCACACATCAAGGGGGAGCCCGTCTATATTTTCCAAAACTATGTCTAGCAATGGTTATGATTGCAAATACTTGTGTTGTTATCAAACATAAAAAAGAGGGAGATGGAAAGCGCAAATCCGTCTAAATCTTGTTTTGTGTATTTGTTAACAACACTAGTATTATTTTAACGTGTGTTGATGTTCGGGGTCAAATGATATTTTGTCAATGGTGGTGTGTTCTCCAAAAGGATAAAAGAGAACTACAAGAGCTGGAGGTGCTAGAATCATTTTCCAGACCAGAGTCTCCGGGGTCAGGAATTTCCAGCAAAGAAGACATGTGGTGTCACCCACTGGATCCCCTCCAGAACATGTGCGGAGAGTTCCGAGAGTCTCCGGCCCAGCTGGAGTTTCCGGTGCGCACGGACCGGAATCTCCGGACTCTTGGCTTCTTCCCTGCACTCGAAGCACCCATGTAGGATATATGTCAAATAGGGGTATATCCGGCATTGGCCAAAGGCCGAATTACCATGGTGGCCCGCACGTAATGGAGCAAAGTCCATTGGGCGGCCCAATAAGCCGACACACAAGGAGGCGGATTCTAGAAGAACCTGAATTACGGCCCAATACGTAATTCGGCTTGGAGAAGAAGCAGAATGTCTTACTTTCCAAGAATAGGAATACTTACTGTAGACTTCAAGGTTTCCTTCCTTAAGCCCTTGCCCGACTATCTATATAAAGCCGGACGGGAGCAGCCACAAAGGCAGAAGCTAGAAGTTATATCGACGATATCACAACCTTGCTGAGGTAGAGAAACCCTAGACTCACATTGTACTTTGTATACTTCAGGCTTCAACCCCGATTTAGTGAGATTGCAGGAGTAGGACGCTGCCTTAGTTGTGACGTACCGAACCTGGGTTAACTGTGTCCTCGCCTTCGGCAGCTCCCCTACGTTTCAGCCCACGACTTCACCATCAGGGTTATGGCACCCCTTGCCATGAAACCTAACTAAGAACCTTTGGCAGTTGGAGCCCACCGTGGGACCAGCGGTGCCTGGAGTCATGTTCCGAGCGGGAATACTCGACGGAATTGGTAGCACACTCACTGTTGATAGCCTGTAATTTAACTTAAACGTCGGACGCTTCATCCACAACGGATCCTATCTGTCAGCACGGAATCACTTGGTAAGTGCTTGCGTCCTTCCTATTGGATCTACTAACATTTTCATAGGTTTAACGGCGGAAGAAATGGGTTACCGTGGTGGAAGTAAATTTACACCGATGCCTAGTAGAAGACGGCTTTGACGCCGGATTTGGAACGGATCTGCCTTATTCATACATTGGGGCAGACCAACATTTATTATCTGCATATCGCCAAAGCATGACTGGGTTTACTGCCTCTTAGGAGATGTCTATTCCAAAATCGCACGTCATAGGCATGGTGTAATCAGATATCGCTGAAAACATGAAAGACAAAAATCCTGTGGAAAAAGCAGAAAATGACAAACCCATAAAAAAGGTGGACGACCCAAAATCTGCCAATCAGGCGACAAGCTTGGAAGCCGAATCGTTCCTAGCAGCGAATAAGGAAAAGATGGATTCGGAAATTGGATCTGCATCTACCGACACAGATTTCGACAATAACGGTGATTCTTTCGAGAGAAAGATCAAATCCATGCAGGGAAGCTTTCAAGAAGTAATCATAGCAAAAACGACTGAAAAGTCGGACACTAGGGAGGAAGAAGAGGAAGCATATCCCAAAACACCTCCACCAGACGATAATGAAAACGGAGAAGAAGAGGGCAAAGAAAACATCGAAATACCGATGTTCGGGAACTAATGGAAGACGAGCCTGAGAAAAAAAAACGTCCTCTAAGAAAAAAGGAAAGCCGCCAAGAAGCTATTTGCCAAAACCTAGAAGAAAAAATTGGACAAATTGGCTGACATAGCCAACCAAAACCTGAAAGTTGGCGGAGTTAGTGGTGAAGAAACAGCGGAAAATAAAAAGAAACAGATCGATATAGTGTCAGTTCCCTAGATGTCAGAACAAGATGAACTCAATCTGATACATACCATGATAGGAATAAACAAACCACCAGAAGTGCTAGAAGCTAGGAGTCAAGCCATAATGCGGGAATAGCAACATCTTTTTCGGTCTCGAGAAAGCCTCCTGAAAACCCCAGCTGTCGTAAAACCGCAGTAGGAATAAATCGAGGAATTAGAATGCCGGAATAGATCTCGAATCAAACCTACAAGGTTACCCGGAATCGCAAATTCGAAAGAATTGTCAGCCAAAAGGTGATTTGATAATCTGTCTTTGCAAAGGCATGTTAACAACACAAATGCTAAGCGAGAACGCATCTACAAGACTGTTGTTCACAATGCAGAAGACGTGTTCGCCATACTGAATGATTACCTTTAGTCGAAAGACGAAAAGCTTCAGGGAGTGTATGATTTACTTGGAAAAGCATTACAACAACAGATGCGAGGCCAAGCGCGTTCTGGCAAACTGCATGATAGTTCGACCTTATGCAAAACTGTCACATGCACAGCCGCAGCTATAGCACCCGATCCAAGCGAACCTGGAGATTCAGGAAGTTCAAAGGGAAAGAATGAAGACCCCAAGAAGGGCAAGAAAAATGCATATGATAGGGATGCATCGTCCAGGACAGGGTCTCATCCACCAAAAGGCGGAAAGAATAAAAAAACCGTTTCGACGATGATCGGGGAGAAAAAAAACAAGAAAGAAGGCAATAATGCTCACCGCCAGTCTAAAGAAGATAAAGACGAAAAAACAATGCCACCTTCGAGGAACCCGGGCGATAGAGCCGGAAGATACGAACGCCCTCAAAAGCGTGAGAGATCCCGAACCCCACCAAGGGATAAGGAATGAGTCAGAAGTAGAACTTCTCCTTATTCCAGAGGTCGGGATGCCGGAAGAGATAGGGAACAACCAAGATATGCGTATTGACGCAACAATAGGCTAATGAGAAGCAGACCCCCCCTTGGTTCACTCAGTCAGAAGGTATTCCGCGCACACTGATATAGCGAAAAGAGATGATTCGTATTTCGGGCCAAAGTGTTTCACTGCCAGGATCCGAAATATCAACCTACATGCTGGCTTTGCCAAAGTTGGACCAACCTACCAAAAGTATACCGTAAGTACAAACCCGGATACATGGCTCTCAGATTACTATACCGTCGTCTAGATCAACAAATGGACAGATTTGGAAGCAGTAAAATTCCTGCCTTTGATGTTGCTGGATGGAGTGCGCGACTCGATTAATCGACTACCATCAAGAATGGTGGATAGATGGGAGGATATGGCTAGAGTTTTTTATTAGCACTTTCGAGGTACATACAAGCGCCCCAAAATCATTAACCAGTTAAACTGCTGCGTCCAATACGAAAACGAGTCGTATGTTGACTTTATTTGAAGATGGATAACAATGAAGAATAGCTTCTCTGGAGTAAGTGACGCTCAAGCAATGCATGCTTTCGTCAATGGTCTCAAACCCGGCCTCGCACCGTTCATGGTGGGATCAAAAACCCCAAAAGACCCAGGTTCTATGCAAACGATAGTCAATGAGCATGTAGCGGCCGAAGAAGACATTAGAGAAAGAGGCGGAAATATAGGTACACTTGTTCAAGCTAAAAAGATGTCTCGCTCTAAAAAGAAGGCCACTCCAAATGCACAAGAAAATCCCAAAGAAGTAAATGTTGCCTTTGTAAAAGATAACTCCAGCAAATGGAAAGGCAAAAGAGCGGAAGGCAGGGAACCCATATCCTACTCAAGGAAGAGCGGAATTTTTTTTAGAGGGGAACCTTGCGTACATCATACGTAGTTTGGATAGCCAAACCATACAAACCAGCAATGTCGGCTTAATAAGCACATGAAGAGCAGCGCTAGAGCTGGGAGCAAAGGGAAGAATTCCAAGAGGAAATTCATCAAACAAAAGCCGGAAGCTAAAAAATAAGAAAGCGAGTCTGAAACTAATGATAAAATCTAGGAGCAGCAGCGGAAAGGTGAAACCAAGTTCCGAAGGGTCGAGGGAGAGTGCAATTTAACCTTCCTAGCGACACCATACGCCAAAAAAGTGAAGCAGTCATGGCGAGAAATCAATGTCCTCGTTCCACCAACTCCAAAGTATCTCAAGTATGCAAAAACTCGTATCATCTGGATCAGTCGGATCATCCTCGCAATATCTCGAAACCCGGCATGCATGCCGTGATAGTAAGCCCTATAGTGCTGTCGCACCCGGCCTAATAGGGGATACTCACAGTCCGTTAAACAGTAGATAAATGGCTTACGGGGCATACCGGCACCCGCATCTCAATATGAGCAGGCCAACACGTAAACGTGTGACAACCATTCTCGTACTATTCATCGTCTGCGCAAACCATCCCATAGAAATCCAGATACTTCCATTGACGTACTTCAAAACATACACACATGGTACGTCAACGGCATGGGAACAAGTGATATCACAACAGATCTCTACGACACAAAAGATGGAAATAAGTTGCAAATAGCTCTCACTAGAGCAGAGATAGCAAATACAATCATCCAGAGGACACATGTCCCAACAATTCATCATTACAACACAGCGGAAGCATTCAAAAGGTCTGAGTACAGACAAGATCCAAATAGGCCTAAGAGGCCGAAAACAAAAAGACGGAGCCCATCCACGAAGTCTCGGATCCTGCCCGGGTCCGCTATCTACTCGTCAGCAGTCTCGTCATACTCCGCGTAGTAGCCACCATGGGGATCCTCGGAAACGTAGTCTGCGTAAACCACAGCCCCAAAGGGGTCAGTACATAAACGTACTGGCAAGCAAGACTCACAATTCACCAAAGTGTAACCCGTCAACACCAAGCACAGATGCTTTGGGTTCAACGGAAGGAAGGGGATATAAATGATGCTGCAACTGGCTGCTCTAACCCACTACAGAGTTACTACCACCTCCGGCTAACAGAAAAAGATAAGATAGCGTATCGGAACCAACTATAACTAACCACCAAACAAACCCATCCTGGATCTCGCCCCTTATCCAAAGAAGCAATCCGAGGAAAACTCACACAGTTGGATTACTGATGGATCAGGTTATTGTGTCAATAAACCTATTACTAGTCAAGTTATTATAGTTAGTGTAAGTTGTCTGAGTACTTGTTAGCCAGTACTTTCACCAAGTAATCCATAACCGCGGAAAACACGGCTTCTCGAGAAGATTCATCCCTGCAGGGTGTGCTCCAGTACCCGTACACACTCAAGCCACCAACTAAAACTCAGGTTGGCTCGACACGACCCAAACCGTCTCTACAACCCATCCTAGGAGCCACGGAGCTATAAGGTCCCAGCCACGCAGCCGAATCCTCAGCTCAGGTGTGCAAAACTCCCGCAGGACACAACACCCCGGCACTACAGGCCTCGCCCTATATGCATCATCATCATCATCAGTAACCAAGGGGGGCCAACCCATTATGCAAAGGAGCAAATTGAACACCCGAACTAAGTGTGGCTCTTCGGACAAGCTGCAGATCAGGTCTAAGTCGAGGGGGGTCCCATACTACCACCCGGATGTGGTGAGCACACTCATCATGGATCAGTAGACAAGAATCTTTTCCTAGTTTCGACACCAGCCGGCTCCAAAACCCTAACCCGGGCCTCCTGCCGGTGCCTTATCAGCAAATTATTATTACCCAAGCATTAACAGGTTGATTGTTTAACATCGAGCCCCAGAACATAATAAAATATGATAACAGAAAGTAACTGACAGCAGACTCGAGCCAAAAACAACCCTAAGCATGCTAATAAGACACGGGCAACAAGCAACGGGGTGATAGGAGTGGAGGTGAGGCAATATCAGGTTTAAAGGATAACATGTGATAGGATCGAACAGAAGCAACGAGTCATAGGGCTAGCAGAATAGACAACGGAAAGTATCGGTATCCAATGTTGAAAGGAACACGATGGTTCATGTGAGTGAATACTTGCCTGCAAACTCAGTAGCCTGGTACTGAGCTAAATCCTCTAAAGTAGTATCGTAAACCTCGTCTGTCTCAACGTCGTCGTCTATTCGAGAAGAAGCAAACAAACAACACAAGGAGACAAACAATCAATAACATGGCATAGGTGCACAAACATGGGATGATGCATGATAGTTTAATTGGTGCATCAAAATAAACTAGTTGACAAGATAGCAACATGATTAACTGGACCCACATGCAATTTTGGATTGCATATGGAAAGCCCATGAATTATGGTTGAATTAATTGTTTTACAACTAATCATCATATGAAAGTGGATTAGCATGATGCATGGATGAGGAAAACAGAAAAATAACAACAATAGAAGCAATTGGAAATAAGGGTTACCAAGTTTAGAAATTCATTTATTAAGTTTGGGAATTTTGGTTACTTAAAGGTGTCACACAAGCATTTATTGTTTTCACCAATTTTAATTGTTCAAAATAGATAACAAAGTTCATATTTGAAAAGAACACACAATTTTAGGTGGATTACATGTTTCACTTGTTGAAAAAGGATTTCAAATAAATTATTTATGAATTGAACAAGTTTAAGCAAGAATTAAATGGATTTAATTCAAACATGAACTTATTTGAATTTTTATTTGTTCAAAACATTAAACCAAATTCATATTTGAAAAGTTTATACTTTTATGGTTGGAAAACATATTTTATATGTCCCAAAAGAAATTAATTTGACCAAGTTATGAATTTAACAATATTAAATGAATTAAACAAGATTTAAATCATTTAACATTTTTTAATTATTCAAAACATGAAAAAAAAATTATATTTGAAAAGGTGGTTTAATTTTGCATGGAAAACATATTTCATTTGTTGAAATTGGATTTAAAATGAGCAAGTTATTATTTTGGCAATTTTAAATGCAATAATTAAGAAACAGTTGTTTTCAGCAATTTAAATTATTCAAAACAGCAAACAAAATTTATATTTGGAAAGTACATGAAAATTTGATTGGAAAACATATTTAGTTTGTGGAATTTGGAATTTTTATGCTCAAGTTATGATTTTTGCAAAATGAGGTGAATTAGACAAGAATTCAAATATTGCACCAATTTAAAATATTCAAAATAGTAAACAAATTTTATATTTGGATAGAACATTCAATTTGGGACAGAAAACATATTTAAAAAGTTAAAATTGAAGTTAAGATGAATTAGTTATGCATTTTAGAAGTATAGGGTGCAAATCTGCCATTTTTAATTCATTAGGGACTTGGAAATAATTTTACAGGGGTTTAGAATTAATCAACAGGGACCTATTGGTGATTCTGTGAAGTGCTGGGCCTGGAAAAATACTTGGAAAAATAAAAGATTGGGTTACGAGGGGTGGGGATCGAACCCACCACCTCCTGATGCTCGATGGGGTGCTGCTACCAGTGGGATAGCTGAACTTTGGTGACAGGAAGGGGATCGGGGGGGTTTTGAGGTGCAGTTAACAGTTAACTGCACTTTTGTGCAGTCGGGTTTCTGAACCATCGACAGGGGTTCGTTGCTGAAGGATAACGACGGCGGGCTGCTGCTCGCGGCCGGTCCTCGCGGTGGCCGTGGGTGCGGGCGGTGGGTGATGGTGGCGGGTAGAGGAGAGGGGGAGAGCGAGAGGAAGGGATCGGAGGCGATGCTCACCTTGAGCGATCGGACAGGAGGAAGGCGGTGCAGGTTGGGGCGAAGCAGGGAAGGCCGGCGACGGGGAGTGGACGGCGGCGGCGCCACAGGCCGTCCCCGCCCGTGCCGTGGCGACGAGGAGGAAGAGGGCGGTGCGGGGATTCCATTCCCGCACCCGCCCTGGCCGGAGGGAGACCACAGCTCCGATGATCGCCGGAGGGAGAGGGCTCGGTGGAGGTGTTCGGTACAGAGAGCTGCAAGGATTCAGAGGGAGGGAGAGGAAGAGAGAAGAAGGGAGGCGGGGAAGAAGAGATGGAGGGAAGAAAGGAGGGTTGGGGGAAACCCTAGGGCAGGAGCTGGCCTTAAGGAGGGGGAGGAGGTGGTCATCACCGTTGCTGCAACTCCCCTGTCACGTGGACACCTGCGATGGAGACTGTACAGGAGGTGGAAGACGACCTGAAGAGGTACCGGGCTGAGGGAGGTGTTGGGCTGAGGGGAGAGTTGGGCCTGCTGCCTCTCTCCCTTGATGTTTTAATATTTTGTTCTATTTTTTTTTTGCTGAATTGGAAAATGGAAGAAATAGATGAGGTTTAGGGCTAGGAAAAAATGTGAGAAAAATTAGGTAAGCTCATAAGTTCAAAAACAAACACTTGCCAAGTTTGGATTTTTAAAAAGTTCATATTCTTTTGCTGTTTGCAAATTGGTTCAATTTTGAATGACTTTGATAACTAAGTGATGATTAGTGAAAACCATATTTTTAATAGGGTGAACCCTATTGGTTAAATAGAACAAATAATTAGGGTTATTTTGTTGATTTTTCATAAGTTGAAATTGGGTACTGTTTGATGTTTTTGATTTGAATTTGAAATACCAATTGAATTAAGTTTGGATTAATTGAATTATTAAGAGCCACAATTTTAAATAGTTGAACCTTAGGGGTTTAATGGAAACAATTGATTGAAGGGTTTTGCAATTTTCATAATTTCAACATGGTTGTTGTTTGGAAGAAAAACATAATTGAATTTAAAAAGAGTTTGATATTAAATGAATTTTTGATAGAAACAAAACAACAGTTTGGAATCACAACTTTAATGGAAACAATTGATTGTTTTGATTTGAAATATCATTTTGGAAATTGTAACATCACAAGGATGAAACAAAAGGTTTGAAATTTGGTTTGAAATTCAAATAGAAAACAAAGGAAAACAAATGAAAACAGAGGAAAACAAAAGGAAAACAAGCAAAACAAATGCAATCAACATGATGCCATGATGCAAAACATAAAATAACAGAGAGCAAACATTCAAATGGCTATTTTTCATACTTGGGATGTTACAAGTGCAAAACACTAGGCTCGAGAGAGTCCTGATGGACAGAGGATCAAACATCAAAATCATGTACTTGAGCACTTTGAAGAAATTGCACCTGTCACAAACCCATCTCAAGCATAACAATGTACGTTTTCACGACATTGTTGCTGGCATACAAGCATCTTCCCTAGGAGAAATCTCCCTAGAAGTTACCTTCGGAAAGGCGGAACACTTCCGGCAGAAGACGATCTCATTTGAGGTAGTACCGTTCGAAAGTGTATAGTATGCAATACTCGGACGACCAGCTTTCGCAATATTCATGGCTAGGTCATGTTACATCTACAACAAGCTTAAGATCCAGGGCCAAAATGCGGAGTAATCACCATTGAGGGGGTTTTCGCGCTTGCAAATGAGCTAGAGTTGGGAAACACCCTTTTGGCTGAGCAGGTCATTGCAAAGGAGGAGCTAAAAGAGCTGGCAAAGGAGGTATCACCGATAAAAATGCTGACCGGAAAAGAAACCAGAAATCCGACTCACAACTTTAAGACATCAGAGAATACAAAGAAGGTTATCCTAGACCCCAAAGATCGGACTAAGTATGTCGTTGTGGAAACCAAAATGACTGATAAATAGGAAAGTGAGCTCATAAGGTTCCTCCGTGAGAACGGGTTTATTTTTTCTGGTGTTCTACTGACATGCCAGGTGTACTCTGGGAACTTGCTGAGCACCAACTGAAGGTTATTTCAGGATCAAAACCCATCAAACAAGGTCTCCGTCATTTCGACGGAAGAAGACGGAAGGCTACGGGCAAGGAAATAATCCCGCTTTTAGCATCTGATTCTATCCGGGAAGTTATTCATACTGATTGTTCCGCCAATCCGGTGTTAGTCCCGAAGAAAGACACAACTGCCCTTAGGATGTGTATACATTATACCATCCTGAAAAAATTATGTCCAAAAGATAGGTTCGTCTTACCGCAAATCGATCAAATAATATATGCCACCGCTGGATCTGAACTTTTATAATTTTTGGATGCTTATTCCGGATATTATCAAATACGCTTGAAGGAAGAGGACCAAATTAAAACCTATTTCATAACACCCTATGGAACATATTACTATATAACCATGCCTTTTGGCTTGAAGAACGTCGGAGCTACATACCGGTGTTCCATGCAAAGATGCTTGCACGATCAAATAGGCAAAAATGTCCATGTTTACGTGGATGACATTCTCGTTGTTTCCAAGGAAAAGCATACACTCCTTGGGATTAATGAGAAACCTTCGATAATTTGTGCACTTACAAAATGAAGTTAAATCCGTTAAAGTGCGCATTCGGGGTCCCCTCAAGAAAACTTCTAGGTTTCATCGTTTCCCACACAGGAATCAAAATAATCCCGGAAAAGATCAAAGCAATTCTGAACATCAAAAGGCCTACGTGCTTAAAAGATGTTCAAATACTAACGGGTCCTACAGCCACCGTAAGAAGATTCATAAGCAGGCTAGGCAATAAAGCTCTCCCATTATACAAATTGTTGAATAAATCTGACAAATTTGTATGGATAGAAGAAGCAGACAAAACATTATCTCAGCTAAAGGAAACTTTTAATGAAATCTCCGACTTTGGCATCCCCAAAGGAGGAAGAAACTATGTTACTGTATCTAACGGCAACAAATAGGGTTGTCAGCACAGTGATAATTGTGGAAAGGAAGAAATATGAACAAAGAATTCCAGACCAATACCCGGTATACTACATCAATGAAGTTTATCAGAATCCAAGAAAAGGTACCCACATTATCAAAAACTGGCATATGGCGTCTTTTTCGCATCATGAAAACTCCGTCATTACTTCCAATGCAATTCCATAGCAGTGGTAAGCAAAGCACCACTAGGAGATATCATAAACAATGCGGATGCAACATGGCGAGTCACCAAACGGGGCGTCGAGCTCGCAACGTTCGACATTAAGTATCAACCCCGGACGACAATCAAATCACAGGTGTTGACAGATTTTATCGCCGATTGGCAAAAGCCATGGAAAACACACCAATGCCAGAGTCGGAATATTGGATTATGCATTTTGACGGATCCAAAATGAAAGAAGGCGCAGGTGCAGGTGTGGTGCTAAAATCTCCAAAAGGTGACAAAATGGAGTATGCGCTACAAATTCACTTCAATGGCAATAACAACGTGGCAGAGTATGAAGCACCACTTCAAGGCCAATAAAGACGCGGATCACATAGTTAATATGTGTGTCGGATGCCAATATTACGCCAAGCAGACGAATATGCCGGCCAAGAACTCAAAACTATCCTATTACATGGCCATTTGCGGTCTAGGGGCTAGATATGATGGGACCATTTAAAACTGCAAGAGGCGGACTTACACATCTACTCTATGTAGTAGATAAGTATACCAAGTGGGTGGAGGTTAAACCCATCAAAAAGTTCGACGATGTGACTGCCAGATTTTTTTTTCATAGACATAGTCATCAGATATGGTGTACCACACAACATAATCACGAACAACGGAACAAACTTCTCTATTGGAGAGCTGGCAAATATTGCAGGAAAACTAGAATCCGCCTTCACCTAGAGTCAGTGGCACATCCACAATCTAATGGACAAGTCGAACGTATGAATAGTTTTATTCTACAAGGAATACGTCCAAGACTCAAATTGCCTCTTCACAGAGCAGCATGAGCATGGGTAGAAGAGTTACCTTCCGTGCTTTGGAGCATACGCACAACACCGAATAGATCAACGGGGAAAACGCTTTTTTTCCTGGTTTATGGAGCAAAAGCAGTGCTTCCAATGGACATGATCCATGATAGTCCTAGAGTGCAGGCATACGTTGAGGCGGATGCCGAAATTGCATGAAAGGATATCATCGGTCTTCTGGAAGAAGAGCGAGAACTTGTGTTAGAGAGATCCACCATTTATCATCAGGGTTTAAGGCGATATCATAGCCGGAAAATCAAGCATCGTTCTTTCAAAGAAGGTAACTTAGTCTAAGAATGGTGCAGGAACGAAAACACAAGCTAGCCCTAGTTTCGGAGGGATCTTTCGTCATTACCAAAGCTATGAAAAATGGGACATACTACTCCCTCCGTCTGGGTTTAAAAGTCCTCTAGTGGAAAAATATTTGTCACAATATTATCTCCAAATAAGGCCTGTAATCATTTATTATCCTAATTAACTGTGCCACAATAATTGTGAAATTCCACCTAGTCTCATCTTGATTGGTTTGCATGGCCAAATTAATTGCGCAATTAATTTGATAATGGAAAATTGTGACGTTGATTGGTGGAAAGGACACAAATAGAATTGCGCCTTGGTCACAATGCTTTTCATTGGGGGACTAGTAATCATGGACGGAGGGAGTACCTTGTAGATATTTGGGATGATGAAGATGGCCCGAAAAATCAGAATCGCAAGAGGAAAAGACACATAGTTGTAGAGCTAGGAGAGACAAAATGGCCTTGGAGCATCCAGCAGTTACGTCCTTTCTATACCTAGTCCAATTCTATGTAAACATTATTGAGATCATGAAATCAAGTTTGTCGGAAATTCATGCAAATTCTTTTTCTGTCTTTTACCATTAAGCATGCTCCATCTTTTCTATTTTCCAGTGATCTTTCAATTTAGCCTAAAAAGGCTACAAAACACCAGATTGTGCATGCGTGTCTAGAGTTCATGCTTTCTATCTTCTCATTACATAAGTATTATATGATTGTTCGTGTGCTAGGTCACTGGATTAGTAAGTTGAAGTGCCAGAGCGTATCACTCATGATTCCAAGTTAAGATTGATTGGCTTTTCGCCCGGTTACTCGGCTTGCAGCTCTCATACTTTCGGACCGCTCAAAGTCTAAGAAAGGTTAAAGCATACAAACCAAAGAACTTAAGTAAAGAGAGACACAATTTCTTCCAAAGATAAATTATTGCAAAATCATAATTGTTTGTACAAAACATGCACTTAGAATACATTACATAACCGAGTTTTATATTGAAAAACAATATTGCATTCTTCTGCCTGCTGGCATCCACAAGGCATGGATTTAGAGGGCGTCCACGAACTCCTAGTCATCGTCATCATCATCACTATCGCTCGGTCTCTCCGAAGTTGAAGGAATTTATTCCACCAGGAAGAAAGTGGTGGTAGAGACCATCCGAGCAATCTTGGAGGCATACTGATGGCGTTTAGTTGACGAGAGACTTCTTGCTGATGATGACTTTCAAATCCCTGGCAACGGCGCCAGAAAACTTGATGGAGTGATTGACACTCTCGTTGGTAAACCCCAAGAGAAAGGTTGTGAAGAGTGCAACGGCAAGTTTTCCCTCAGAACAGAAACCAAGGTTGAATCGACCAGTAGGAGGACAAGCAATCTCTGAAGGTTGATGCAGCTGATATGGCAAGGCGCACTACTGGTTCAGCGGCAACGTAGAACCTACACAACACAATCAAATCACTTTGACCCAACGAAGCAGTGAGGTTGTCAATCGCACCGGTTTTGCTGAACACAAAGAGGTTAAACGTATGGTGTGGAAGACAATATGAGAACAGTATGAAAACGGTAGCAGCAGTGTGAAAATAGTGGAAGCAGTGTGTGTATTATCAGTATGAGAAAATAGAACGGGGTCCACAGTTCACTAGATGTGTCTCTCCATAAAAGATAGCTAACATGTGTGGTGAACAAATTACAATTGGGCAATTTACAGATAAAGAACATGCGTGACATAAATATTACTATGAGATTCATGCGGGCATTACAGCAAGATACATAGATCGTCATCCAACTGCATTTATGACTAATAATCCACCCTTCGAATAACATCCGAACAAACATTGGGTATTAAGTTGCAAGCAACGGATAATCGCAGTAAGCAAAGTGTGTAATGTAAACAATGTAAACGAATTAAACATCGTTGTTTTCTCCCTAATGGCAACACCACATCCCCCATCTGTCACGTTTCTGTCACTCGAGCACAGATGCAAAGGAGGCATGAACCACAATCGAGCGTAAATACTCCCTCTTGGAGTGACTAGCATCTACTTGGCCAGAGCATCTACTAACAACGGAGAGCATGCAAGATCATAAATAACATACAAATGAAGATAACATGATAGATTGATAATCAACAGACATAGCATTCAATAACCATCGGATCCCAACAAACACAACATGTAGCATTACAAATAGATGATCTCGATCATGTGAGGCAGCTCACGAGATCTAAACGTGAGGCATAAGGTGGAGAGTACAACAATCTACCTACTGCTATGAATCCCGTAGTCCAGGGATGAACTACCCACGCATCACTTCGGAGGCGGGCAAGGTGGTGTAGACCCCCTCCTGTGATGAACTCCCCTCTCGTCAAGGTGATGTCTATGCACGCTTCTATTCTTGTAGACAGTGTTGGGCCTCCAAGTGTAGAGGTTTGTAGAACGGCAGAAAGTTTCCCTTAAGTGGATTACCCAAGGTTTATCAAACTCAGGGAGGAAGAGTTCAAGCGTATCCCTCTCAAGAAACCCTGCAATTACAATACAAGAAGTCTTTTGTGTCCCCAACACACCTAATACAATTGTCAGTTGTATAGGTGCACTAGTTCGGCGAAGAGATAGTGAAATACAAGTAGTATGGATAATTATAAGTGATAATAGCAATCTGAAATAAAAATGGAAGCAAGCAAACATGTAGCAGAACTGAATGTAAACAATGTTTCAATGCTTAGAAACATGGCCTAGGGATCCTACCTTCACTAGTGGACACTCTCAACAATGATATAATAATTGAATGCATAAATATCTCTCTTCACTACGCTACTCCTAACTACTCTCCGGTGGAATCACAAACACCAAGTCATTGCGTAGGGATGCAAAAAGCACTCCTCAAAGTCGCATTCCCATGTCTAGTTAACCCCACGCTGTCACTATGAGCGCCCTAGAAGGTACTAGACAAACACCACAATTTCATAGGGTCATCCAACACAAGATATAAATATCATGCTAGACCACACGATGCACACACTGTCACCTTTACACCGTGATGAAAGTGTTTACGGAGATCTCATAACAAAGCCACTGAAGTATCATAACAGATGAAGAGTAACATCTACTTATCAACTAGATTACAAAGCTCATGATCACATAAAGATCACACCACGGGAGAGAGAGATGCATGAGACACATAGCTACCGGTAGAGCCCTCAGCCCCGGGGGAGAACTACTCCCTCCTTATCATAGGAGACAGCAACAACGATGAAGATGGCGGTGGATCCGATGGAGATGGCTCAGGGGGAACTTCCATGTCTGATAGGGTGCCAGAACAGAGATTTCTATCTGCCAAAACTTGTTGGCAGCGGTAGCGGAGCTATGAAACTTTTCGTGGAAAAAGGCCGATTGATTTAGGGTTTATGCATCAGGGGGCATATATAGGAAAAAGGACGATGCCGGGGGGTGGCCAGGGGGCCCACACCACCTGGTGGCGCGGCCAGGGGGACCCGCGCCACCCTATGGTGTGGCCACCCTGTGGCCCCCCTTCGGGTCTCTTAGGGACTTCCTTGACCCTCCGGGACTTCTAATACTTCTGTCTTTTGAATCGTCCAATTCCAAGAATATTTCCAGAACAACTTTTCTGAAACTAAAAACAGCAGAAAACAAGAACTGGCTCTGTGGCATCTTGTCAATAGGTTAGTCCCGATAAATCGATAAAAATGACATAAAGTGTATAGCAAACATGTGGGAAACAACAACAAAACAACATGGAACATTAGAAATTAAGGATACATTTATGACGTATCACAAAGTGTTGGGAGAGATCCAGGACCCTCCCAATCTCGGGTTGACGATGACGGCAGCCTCGGGTGTTTCTCAGGACAAAGTGGTATATCTTTAGGGTTAACGTATCGGGGGGAATAGATAGGCGAAATGGCGATGGCGGTGGATGCCCGAGGGGGCCACACCACCCCCAGGCGTGGCCAGGGGGCGCCGCCCTATGGTGTGGCCCCCCCTGTGGCCCCCCTCTGGGCCTCTTCTGGACTTCGTGGAAACTTCGGGAATTCTAAGACTTCCCGGCTTTGAATTTTCCAATTCCGGGAATATTTCCGGAACAACTTTTTTGAAACTAAAAACAACATAAAACAGGGAACTGGCTCTCTGGCCTCTTGTCAATAGGTTAGTCCTAGGAAATCAATAAAAATGACATAAAGTGTAAGGAAAACATGTAGCATATGACATGAAAACAACATGGAACATCAGAAATTATAGATACGTTTATGACGTATCCACATCCCCAAGCTTAGTTCCTACTCGTCCTCGAGTAGGTAAACAATAAAAACACATAATTGAGGTGACATGCTACCAACATAAACTTGATCATCTAAATTATAAAAGCATACGCATAGCTGAGATCATAGAACTTTAACACAAGAATGATAGATAAAATTCTAACAATAAAACATAGAAATCACCTTGCATCATGAGAAGTAACACAAACAAAAGATCATGAATAATAATACACTCGAAAGCTATACGTTTGTTTCAGGCATAGAGATAACATAGCAAAGTGATATTTCGCTTGTCCTTAAGAGTGGGAAAAAACATAAATACTAGGACACCTTCAAAGTTCACGAGGAAGACTAGAACAAATAATTTGAGAACAAAAATAACACATCATGAATCAATTAATAATGTTTTTTGGACAAATGCACATTAAACTCAGATTGGCAACCATGCTCTCTCAACTGTGCATAAAGTTAGAAGATGGAGACTCAACATAAAAGTAAAAGAAAGGCCCTTCATAGAGGGAAGCAGGGATCACTCATGTGCTAGAGCTTTTATTTTGTTCAACAGAGGTGTTAAATGGTTGACACTCCTCCCAACCTTTCTTACACAAACCATGGCTAACCGAATCCTCGGGTGCCTGCCAACAATCACATACCATGGAGGAGTGTCTAATTTTTAGAGAGGTGTATGCTTATGTCAACGAATAGTAAACATAAAATACAGTGCGTCACAAGCCAACTAGACTTCACAAGAGTGGCTCCCGTAGAAGAACGCATCTGGGTAGAAGGTCATCCCTGTTTCTCTTTTGTTTACACAATTATGCTTTGACTCATAAATCAGGGAAAAAATAGTGAAGAGAATTTGATGTATTAATTTGGGGCTGGGCACCCCGCTGCCAGCTCTTCTATCAATTGGATAAGTGGATGAAGCCACTAGTCTAGGGTGTGAAAGTCCAATCAACAAGTAAGATAAAGATTCTCTATTTACGTCCTCATGAGCTAAAACAGGAGCACATGTAGTTAGGTATGGTGGACACATTTGGCAAACTTTGGTTTATTTGGGAGTTGGATGCACAAGTAGAGCTCATACTCAGTACAAGTGGAGGCTAGCAAAAGACTGGGAGTGACAAATCAAGAGAGCAATAATGGCCATAATCATGCATAGTGACAAAAACATCATTAAACAAATTATAAGTGGTACTAAAAGTTCAAAAACTAAATGATCATAGAGGTTATAAGTGACTGGTTTGTAGTCATAAACATGGTGTAAGCATGCGCCAAGTCTACCAAATAAATTATTAAAAGGAGAACACCACAAATTTATGCTTCAAAATGTCAAGAACAACTCATGATTCTTTCTAAGCCACATTAAACACTCTCAGATATTTAAGACAAATCATTCTACAAAAATAACCACTAGGCTTTAGAATTAAATAACATCTAGCATGACATGAAAACTTCTACCCACGGTCTAAACAAGTTTCTATTTGCACTGTTATAAGCACAAAAACTGTACTATTGCTTTCCAACACCAAGCATTTCATAATAAACAAAAAATCTCCAATATATGAATCAATGAAACAAGAGAGTACTAACAAATCTACTAAAACTAACAGCACTAAATAAGAGATGTAAGTAAAATAGGAGCTAAACAGGAATTTTGCAGCAGCTAGAAGAAAAACTAAGAATACGAGCATATCAAGTATTCAAACGAAAAAGAGGAGCGTATCACTATCCAAAACAAAGAATTCTAGGGTACAACTATATTATTTAATCAAGGAAAACAAAATAAAACAAAGGAAAAGAGAAGAAAAACAAACAGACACTCCAAGTAAACTTCATATGATGTGACCGAATAAAAATATAGTTTCACTAGAAGTGACCTGATAAATTGTTGATGAAGAAATAACCAAGCTTAGATGCTTGAGTATTCTTATAATTCGCTGGGATGAACCACGGGGGCATCCCCAAACTTTGACCTTGCACTCTTCTTGATCACATTATATCACCCTCTTCTCTTGGCCCTTGAAAACTTCATTCACACCGCACTCAAAGAGTAATTCACATTAGAGGGTTAGTGCAACAAAGAAAAATCTATGGGTTTTGTATGGGCACAAGTTATATTGATACTTTTAAACATTAGCTACAGCCACTGATGTTATGTGAAGCAAATAAATCCACTTGACATCGTAAAAGAGCAAATGCAAGAAAAATGGCAGAATCTGCCAAAACCAGAATGGTCTGTAAAGACGAATTTTTTTGGGGCACTTACGTTGCTCAGATCGAAAAACTTAAAGAACGATTTTTTTTGGAATTAGCTGAGGATTAAGCAAAAAAAATTGAGATCATTCTGATCTTTCTGGATTTTATACGATTTTTTACGGTGGACAGCAAAAATCTGTTTCCTGCGCAGAAATCCAAAACCAACTCCAACTTTCGTCAAAAACTTTGCTTGGCACAACTAAAACATGAAAATAAAGATACAAAAGAGTTGCTACAGAAGTATACCACCCCTTGAATCAAAGAAAACAGAAAACAAACAAAGCAAAAATAAAACCATGGGTTATCTCCCAAGAAGTGCTTTTCTTTAGCGCCTTTTAGCTAGGCCCAGAAAAGTGGATTCACGTGTTTTCAAGTGAAGGGGCATTGAAATCAAGATAAGGCAATTACTTAATAATGCATTGTATTTTATCTAAGTGAGTTTCAGAGCCTCCTCTCTTAGAAATTTTAGGCTTACTACTCTCATCAAATAAATTCTCAGGAATAATCCAATCAAAAATCTTTTCTTGGGATTCATGCAGTGCTACCAATTTAAAGGGGATTGGTATTTTCTCCTCCTTTTCATTTTAGATTCAGGTATTTCAAGAGCACCAACAATATATACAAATGAGCCTAGAATATTGAAACGATCTAAAACTTTTCTAGCTTCTATAGCAACATCTCCAAATTCTTTAAGCATGGTTTCTAAGATAATTTTTTTTTTCAATATCTTCAATGTTATTCAAGTTAAGGTACATATGCTGCAGTATGGGATGAAGGTTAAGAAACCTAGATTCTAACATGTGCATTAAAGAAGTTGCAGCAGTTTCATAATTTGGAGCAAGTTCTATTATGGATTTTTCCTCAAAATTATCATGCTTACTAACATGATTAAAGAATTCTTTAATGGTATCGTTTCCAAGTATAGAACCACTACCAACTGGAAGGTCTTTCAGGGTAAACTTAGGGAACAACATGATGAAAAATAACAACGAGATAACAAAAGTAACAACTAGAATATGAACAATTTTTTTGTGTGTTTTCGATAAAGATAAGCAAACAAGATAAAATAATATAAACTAAGCAAAACAAAAACAAAGTAAAGAGATTGGAAGTGAGAGACTCCCCTTGTAGAAATTCTCTTCCTCCCAGGCAACGGCGCCCGAAAACTTGTTGATGGCATTTAGTTGACGGGAGACTTCTTGCTGATGATGACTTTGAAATCCCCGGCAACGGCGCCAGAAAACTTCATGGAGTGATTGACACTCTCATTGGTAAACCCCAAGAGAAAGGTTGTGAAGAGTGCAGCGGCAAGTTTTCCCTCAAAAAAGAAACCAAGGTTGAATCGACCAGTAGGAGGACAAGCAATATCTTAAGATTGATGTAACTGAGATGGTAGGGTGCACTACCGGTTCAGCAGCAACGTGGAACCCAACAACACAATTAAATCAGTTTTCCCAACAAAGCAGTGAGTTTGTCAATCTCACCGGTTTTGCTGAACACAAAGAGGTTAAACATATGGTGTGGAAAACAATATGAGAACAATACAAAAACAATAGTAGCAGTGTGAAAACCGTGGAAGCAATGTGTGTATTATCAGTATGAGAAAATAGACCGGGGTCCATAGTTCACTAGAGGTGTCTCTCCATTAAAGATAGCTAATATGTGTGGTGAAAAAATTACAGCTCGGTAATTGACAGATAAAGAACATGCATGACATAAAGATTACTATGAGATTCATGCGGTCATTACAACAAGATACATAGATCGTCATCCAACTACATCTATGACTGATAATCCACCCGTCGAATATCATCCGAACAAAGGTTGGATATTAAGTTGCAAGCAGCGGATAATCACAGTAAGCAAAGTGTGTAATGTAAACAATGTAAATGAAGTAAAAATCGTTGTTTTCTCCCTAATGGAAACAACACATCCTCCATCTGTCACGTTTCTTTCACTCGAGCACAGATGCAAAGGAGGCATGAACCCACTATCGATCATAAATACTCCCTCTTGGAGTCACTAGCATCTACTTGGCCAGAGCATCTACTAACAACAGAGAGCATGCAAGATCATAAATGACATACACATGAAGATAACATGATAGATTGATAATCAATAGACATAGCATTCAATAATCATCGGATCCCAGCAAACACAACATGTAGCATTACAAATAGATGATCTCGATCATGTGAGGCAGCTCACGAGATCTAAAAATGAGGCATAAGGTGAAGAGTACAACCATCTAGATATTGCTATGGACCCGTAGTCCATGGATGAACTACTCACGCGTCACCCCGGAGACGGGCATGGTGGTGTAGACCCCCTCCAGTGATGAATTCCCCTCCCGACAGGGTGCCGGGAGAGCTCGAGAACCCTCCCAATCTCGGGTTGATGATAACAGCGGCCTTGGGTTTTTCTCGGGAAGAAGTGGTATATCTTGAGGGTTGACGTATTAGGGAGATTAAATAGGCGAAAAGGCGATGGTGGTGGATGCCTGAGGGGCCCACACCCCACCCCATGCGTGGCCAGGGGCGTCGCCCTATGGTGTGGCCCCCTGTGGCCCCCTCCAGGCCTCTTCGGTACTCCGTGGAACCTTCAGGAATTCTAAGACTTTTGGGCTTCGAATTTTCCAATTTCGAAAATATTTCCGGAACAACTTTTCAGAATCAAAAAACAGTAGAAAACAAGGAATGTGGCATCTTGTCAATAGGTTAGTCCCGGAAAATCGATAAAAATGACATAAAGTGTAAGGAAAACATGTAGCATATGACATGAAAACAACATGGAACATCAAAAATTATAGATACGTTTATGACATATCACATACCCCTTGACGGATTCAAAAATCTCCGCACTCTAAGCATCGGTGTACCCTTGGGGAATGCCGGTGGCGACGCGCGAAGTCTTGGCGGTGGGGTAGTGCATTTGTATAAGCCCAAGGGACATGCAGAATCCACCACGGGTAACAGACTTCATTCACGATTCTCGCTGGGTAATAACCTCGAAGAATGCATCCGGGAGTTTCCCGATGTCGGAATATTTGTCTTTTTTGACTGGAAGGCAATTTCTTTTAAGTTTCCTTCCGGTTTTCTTCATATTCTCGATGAAACCGCCGAAAGCCCGGATGCGTTCTATCCAATAAGAAGAGTTTTCTTCTGCTATAAAGCATGTAAAAGGCAGAAGTTAACAAAATTCAGAAGAAAACAATAATTTGGAAACTGAAACAAAAAATGGCAAAGCTGAAAAGCATACCGAGGATGTGTTTACCGATTTCCGCGATCTCCTCTAGGTGATCGTGAAGAGACGACTCCAAATCTCGTATTGTGGAGGCATCCTCTCGCTCTGGGCCTTGAGTCGAGTCTAAGATTTCTCCAAGGCTTTCCGGCTTTTGGCCAGTTCTTTTTGGATCTTCCTTATGTTACTTGATGATGAGCTTCATGGTTATTTATGCATACTGCTACACTGGCAGGAGCATACAGTTGGATACATCATAGATATTCCATCATGAGTTATGAGTACTAAAAGTGTGATGATTCATTTTAATATAGGATGTTGCCCCTACCGGTGAGGATATATAAAATAAAAAAAAGAAGAAGCCCAAAAAGAAAAAAAGAAAGGGCCAAAGAGAGAATAAAGAGAGAGGGGGCGCAACACTATCCTTTATACCACAGTTGTGCTTCATGTTTAGCACCAACGCTTTAGTTTGGAGAAAGTTTTCATATTATCATTCATTCATAACTACGTGGGGAACTTTACATTATAGAACTTGGCTTGTATATTACAATGATGAGCCTCCTCAAATGAGCTCTAGGTCTTCGTGAGAAAGAAAGTTGGATGCACCCCCACTAGTTACATTGGAGAGCTTTCATACACTTATAGCTCTATGTGCATCCGTTGTGTGGTAATCCCTACTCCTTGCATAGCTTCGGTTGTAAGACTTTCTCTTGTCTAATGACCACTTTCAGCTTTGTGAGCCTTTCTTCCATTGACCTTCCAAACCCCCCATAATGTTCTCTTTTCCATAACATGCCCATGCTAGGGACCAACGCAGAACACTTGCTTGTTTTTAGTGCGCAAATAGTTTAAGATTCAAGCATTGCATTGTGTGGAAAGCTTGACTTGATCCTAACAGGGGTTGTGAAGATCGTTTGATGTGCATGATATTGTTGTTCTTGAAACCTTAAATCATATCTAATAAACTTTGCACGGTTGATAGTCTTTTAGTATTGATTCATTAAAAGTTTTGCTTCTTTATTCTTATTTGTTTATGCATTACTTGTTGATATCAAATATAGATCACAGCTTTAGTTCATTTGATCCTAGTTTACATGCTCTGTTTTACATATTATGATCAAGATTGTGTGGTAGCATGTCACCTTAGAAATTACTTTGTTTTATAGTTTACCTACTCGAGGACGAGTAGGAACTAAGCTTGGGGATGTTTGATACGTCTCCAACGTATCTATAATTTCTGATGTTCCATGTTGATATTATGCCAATTGCCACATGTTTTCTCCGTTCTTTATAGCATTTTTACACGTTTTCCGGGACTAACCTATTAACAAGATGCCAAGTGCCAGTTCCCTGTTTTCTGCTGTTTTTTATTTCAGAAAAGTTGTTCTAGAAATATTCTCGGAATTGGACCCCACAAATCCTGAAGTTCCTATTTTCCCCGGAAGCATCCAGAAGTCCGAAGAGGAGTCGAAGACGGGCACCAGGGGGCCCTCACCATAGCCAGGCGCGAGCCCCCCTTGGCCGCGCCTGGGGGTGGTGAGGCCGCCCTGGTGGCCCACCGACGTCGCCATTTCGCCTATTTAATCCCCTCTGAAGGAAAACCCTAGGTACCTGATAAAATATCCCCAAAAAGTTCCGCAGCCGTCGTCGTCGTCAACCCTAGATCAGGGGGGTTCTGAAGCTGTCTCCCGGCATCCTGTCGGAGAGGAGATCATCACTGGAGGACTCTTCATCATGATGCCTGCCTCCGGAGTGATGTGTGAGTAGTTCATCCTTGGAGTACGGGTCCATAGAAGTACCTAGATGGTTGTCTTCTCCTCCTATGCCTCAATGTTTAGATCTCGTGAGCTGCCTAACATGATCAAGATTTTTCTTATGTAATTCTATGTGCTGTGTTTGCTGGGATCCGATGAATATTGAACTTACAACAAGTTGATTATAGTCTTTATTGCATATGTTATTTCTGATCTTCCATGCTTTCCGTTGCTAGTGGTTGCTCTAGCCAAGTAGTTGCTAGTGACTCCAAGAGGGAGTATTTATGCTCGATAGTTGGGTTAATGCCTCCTTTTCTCCTGTGCTCGAGTGACAGAAATGTGACGGGGGAGGATGTGTTGTTGCCACTAGGGAGAAAATAGCGGTGTGAGTGCCCGCGTGAACAATCATTGCTTACATTACACACATTGCTTAATGCGATTATCTGTTGCTTGCAACTTAAAACCTAAGGGGTTCGGATAATAACCTGGGGGTGGATTATTAGTCATAGATGAAGTTGGATTACGGTCTATGTATATTGTTGTAATTCCCGCACTAAATATCATAGTAGTCATCATGTCATGAATGTGCACTATGGTGCAACCTCTATTTGTCAATTGCCCAACTGTAATTTGTTCACCCAGCATGCTATCTTTTATGGACAGACACCACTAGTGAACCTATGAACCCCGGTCCATTTTCCTACGATGTTAAACAAACCACTACAATTCCCTGCTTTCTTTACTTACTACAAGCATACATCATTTTCCACACTATACGTCTAATCTTTGTTTTCAGTAAAATCGGTGAGATTGACAACATCAATGTACCGTTGGGACAAAGTATTTTGGTTGTGTTGTGTGCAGGTTCCGCGTTGGTGCTGACACTGGTGAGGTGCCATCAACCACCGTCAGTGGCATCAACTTTCCGAAGATCCTCTTTCTCCTACTGGATTGATAACCTTGGTTCTTAACTGAGGGAAATTCTTACCGTTGTACTCATCACACCCTCCTCTTGGGGTTCCCAACACGCCATCACAAGCATCAAGAATTTCTGGCGCCGTTGCCAGGGACTTAAAATTCATCATCATCAAGAAGTCTCCCCGTCAAGGCACCATCAAGGCGTAGCAGGGCAACACTCTATTTTACAATGAATCATCACACTTTTAGTACTCATAACTCAAACTGAAATATCTCTGATGGATAAAACTAAATGCTCCTGCCAGTGTAGCAGTATGCAAAATAACAATTAAGCACGTCATCAAGTCACATAATGAAGATGGATGTTGTATGGAAATATGTCTCGAAATGGCTATGGAAATGCCATGATAGGTAGGTATGGTGGCTGCTTTGAGGAAGACATTTGGGCTTATGTGTAGGAGAACAAAGTCCTCCCACAGGGTTTGGATGCACTGGTGAAGTTTGCACCAACTCTCAATGTGAGAATGGGCAATGGACGGTACCGAAGAGGCTAGCAAATATGGATGGTGGAAGTGCCAGGAAACCGCAACTTAGAACTCACAAGTTAAAACATTAAAACTAGAAATATGATCTTACAATGGCATAATGAAAATCAATCCAAGAGGGTTCGTGGCAGTGACAAGTCACTGTTGGCTACCCCGACCGTAGGACGTAACAAAAATCCATTATGAATCTTATGAGCAAAGAAAGTCATATATCATTATACTATCAACTGGTTTATTCGAGTGTGGCACAGTTTCAAGCTTTTGGCCCAAACATTAATTGTTTTTACTTTACTAAACCATCAGGTTTACCATTAAGCATATTAATATCTCAAAACAACATCAAATATTCAAGTGAAGCAGTTTGATGATCTACAAGAGTATGCAAGTCTTTTACAATATACCATCTACCACACGTAACAATTTCTATTTCCATCAAACACCATTCAATATATATTTCAACACAAACTCTCCAACTTATATATCAATGAAACAATAGAGTACTAATACTACTCTAATAGAACTAACAACTCTGAATAAGAGATGCATGAAAACATGAGCTAAAAGGATTTGCAGCAGCTAGAAGAAAAACTAAGAATACAAGCATGATAAAGAAAGAGTACTCATATGAAAAAGTGGAATGTGTCTCTCTCCCACACAAGAATGCTGGGTTCCAACTATGTTTATTGCAGTAAGGAAAACAAAACAAAAACAAACAGACGCTCCAAGTAAAGTGCTTATGATGTGACCGAATAAAAATATAGTTTCACTAGAAGTGACCTGATAAATTGTTGATGAAGAAGGGAATGCCTTGGGCATCCCCAATCTTAGAGCTTGAGTCTTCTTAGAATTTTCTGGGATGAACCACAGGGGCATCCCCAAGCTTTGGCTTTTCACTCTTCTTGATCACATTATATCACCCTCTTCTCTTGACCCTTGAAAACTTCCTTCACACAAAACTCAAAGCAATTCTCTTTACAGGGTTAGTGCACAATCAAAAATTCACATGGTCTCCTCAGACACAAGAATTACTATTACTTTTTAAACATTAGCTATAGTCATTGATGTTTTGTGGAGCAAATAAATCCACTGGACATAGTAAAAGAGAGAATGCAAGTAAAAAAGCAGATTGTATCAATACCAGAACAGTCTGTAAAGACGATTTTTTTGCGGGCACTTACGTTTCTCAAATAGAAAAACGCAAAGCTAGAAAAAGTTTTGAATATACCTGAGGAATAAGCACAAAAAGTTGAAAGTTATTTTGATATTTCTGTGACTTTACACGAATTTAACGGTGGACAGCAGAAATATGTTTCATGTGCAGAAATCCAAATCTAACTTCAACTTTTCACTAGAGACTTTACTTGGCACAACAAATGCGAGAAAATAAAGATACAAATGAGTTGATACAGAAGTAAACAACAACTTTACTCAAAGAAAACATAAGAAAACATTGCAAAAATAAAACCATGCGTTATCTCCCAAGAAGCACTTTCCTTTAACGCCTTTTAGCTAGGCCCAAAAAGAGAGAATCAAGTATTTTCAAGTGAAGAAGCATCCAATTTGAGATAAGAAACCTCCTCAACAATGCATTGTATTATATATATATATATATATATAAGTTTCAGATGTCCCTTTCTCAACACTTTTAGGTTTACTACCTTCATCAAATGGGTTTTCAGGAACAATCCAATCAAAATTCTTCTCTAAAGCTTCATGCAATGCCACTAGTTCAAAAGTTATTGGTATTTTGATTTCCTCCTTGTTTTTAGGTTCATTTTTGTCTAGTTTTTAAAGAGCACCAATAACATCTACACATGATCCTAGCATCTTAAAATTATCAAAGACTTTCCTAACTTCTATAGCAACATCACCAAATTCTTTAAGGAAAGTTTCCAGAATAAAATTTCTCTTTTCAGTGTCCTCAACATCATTTAGGTTAAGAAACATTTGCTGCATTATGGGGTTAAGGTTAATAAACCTAGCCTGTAACATGTGAACTAAACAAGCTGCATCAGTTTCATAATTGGGAGCAAGTTCTAATATGGATCTATCCTCAAAATTCCGGGACTCTGGGATTTTATTTCGTCCAATTCCGAGAATATTTCTAGAACAACTTTTCGGAAACAAAAAATCGCAGAAAACATGAACTTGCTTTGTCGCTCTATGGCATCTTGCCAATAGGTTAGTCCCAAAAATCTATAAAAATGACATAAAGTGTATAGGAAATATGTAGCAAATGGCATGAAAACAACATGGAACATCAAAAATTATAGATACGTTTGATACTTATTAGTGCAAAGAAAGAGGAAAGCATGAAAACATCAAATATGTGGAAGTTGTCAAGGAAACACCGTCAAGGTCAATGACTTGGGTGGAGGCAGCAATTTTCTTGCGCTTCCTACCGTCGACCGCTGCAAAGCGGGCTTTCAGTGTTGCTTCCTCCTATGCAGACAACAACTGATCCTCTGTAAGAGTCTCAAGCTGCAACAGCATGAATAGTAATTAGTGTACATTCATAGGTGAAAAGTATAACCTTCTCAAAAGGCAAAAATTTATGCATTACCTTGGGAGGAGAGTTCTCCGCGTGGTATACGAGGAAGCTTTTAATATATTGAGTACGTGGGGGAACCAAGTGGTTCACCCCCTTCCGGAAGGCTTTCTCCGACATGGTAGTCGCAGTTACCCGCATGGCGTCTTCAGGGCCCGTGTATTCAAAGAGAAGGCGGTTGGACCGAAAGGAGAGAGGCTAGATCCGCCGTCCGAGCTAGCACAAAACAATATCAATTCCCGTAAGAGGCGGGTTGGAGGCAACCATCTTGGCGATCCGCCTTTTGATCCTCAAAAGATCTGGAGGCAGAACCTGGACGGCGTCCACAGCCCAATTGTCTCTAGGAGAGGCGACATAATTCTCGAAAGTCGGAATTCCTATATCCTTGTTAGGATACAGGATGTCCTAATGATAAAAGAAAGAACCCGTCCAAAATTTGACGGATTCGCTGGTTTTGATTTTAGGGAACCATTCTTCCCTGCCAAGGTGCAGGTTGAAAGAAATGGTTCCACAAACGGGTGGAAGACCGCCAAAAGTATTACGCTTCACATAGAAGCAATACTGGAAAAAATCTAACCTAGGCTCTATCCCTAGGTATCCCTCAAACAAAGCTGAAAGCCGACAATGTAGAGGATAGAATTTGGTGGAAGATTATGGGGTTGGATGTCGTAGTGATTGAGGACTTGTAAGAAAAAGGCGGAAGGTCGAAAACCCATACCTCGGAGAATATGAGAAGCCAAAACCAATCTTTCTCCATCTTTGGGCTTCGACTCTTTGTCCTCATCCTCCAACGGCCATTTATCTTTGAAGATAAACCCATCCTTCTCCCAGCTATGAAGGAGAGCCAGGGAGGTGTTATAGCGGGTCCATTTGTCGGCTTCCGCACCTTCTTCTTCCTCACCTCCGGCAGCGGCATCGCCCTCTTCCTCCTCGCCAATGCGAGTAGCATTATCCTCGCCACCCGGTTCCGGGAACGGGCGCTACGGAGCGGAGGAAGGCGGAGGCATCTCAGATCCGGTGGGGTCGCTAGGGTTTCCCCACTTTGATGCTCTCGTAGGGATCTTCGGCACGGCCGAGGAGTTGCTCGGGGTAGCCGTTTGTGGTGACCCAGCATACCAGTGCATGTGTAGTGCGCAAGTCGGTGACATAATACTCACAGAAGGACTTATCCGTGAATATTACATCTCTCAGAGTGGTACAACAGAAACACAACGGGTCCAAGCAAAGCTATAGGATACAAACTTCATTACAAAATCTTGAGAATCTCTTTGATGAATCAAAGAAGATCTCATACAAATGAAACATCAGAAGAAGCAATTCGAAGCTCCAAGCTAGAGAAGAACTCTAGCTCAGAACTAATCTACTACGGCTGATGTCAGCCCTAATCTATGGCTTATAACAAGTAACTCCAAGAATGGTCTCCACCTACACCTTGATAGCTTCTCCTCCATCAGCGTTGTTGATGATGATGCTTCACGATGATGACTTCCATCAGGCTTCAACTCTAAGCAGGGGGTCAAACAGGAACGAATGAGTAACGAGCGTTACTTAGCAAGTTCATGATATATAGGGGACAGTTTGATGCACTAACTACAGCTTTAGACTCAAAAGAGTCATAAGCTAATGCAAGGTTTTTGTAAATCTTTCTTCAAGAGGTTGCTTTTAGTTCTGAAGACTATGCCCGCCAGATCTTCACAGGACTAGAACTTCATGGAGTTGCCTTTCCTGCGGTGTTCGCAGCTCCTTCCCGGAACAAGGGGTAACATGTCACATCCTTTTACACTCTGCAGAGGTACGTTACTTTACCCATGGACGACCATGACCATGTTGAATAACCAGGTGTACCTTCCTGTCCACTCCCACTCAGGTGTGGGGCCCGGTTATTGGTCCAAGCCAAACCGTGCTGCTCCGCACAACGCATGCCCACCCATTTCTGCCAACAGGTTGAACACCTGATTCCACCCCTCACGATGGATATCTACGCGCCCCTGGAAGACCATCATAGACCCGCAGAGTCCGTGGGAATTAAGGGATCCCACCCATGTGCATGTAGTCTCGCAAGACCTACAGCGTACGTCTCTGGCAGCCCGTTGACATGCGAACGAGAAAAGATCACAACTGACTTACTCCCCCCATAGAAGACCCATGGTTAACGCGAATTTACGGCGCAAGAATCTTGACGGCAGTTGTGATTAATCCTAGGTAATACTTTCCCATGCAGATGGAACCTTCATTAGACCTATTCATCTTACCATGGTTCCATCCGCCCACCACACAGAACACTACCACTCGGGTAGTCATTCAAGTAGTCATATTATTATAAAAATAGGATCATGCATTCTTTTGAGACTAGGTGGTAATACGATAGAGTTTTTGCAATTAGTTTGTTATGAAGTACTGCAAAGGATATGAGCAAGTGATGAACTTGCCTGAGATAGAAATAACAACTCATGCTCTTCGGGTCGAGGGTTGCGCGGGAATTCCGAGATCTGAAAAAGAGCAAAGTAGTCCTGATAAGGGCTACTGGAAAACTGGCAAAATGCTATTATGCATAGTCATGAGATGCATCGTTGCCCCTAAAAATACCCCAACTTAGATGTATAAGCTCCGTCCTACTCGATAACGTTGTATTATTTGACTTAGGGTGATTTTATTACCTTTCAGGCGATGTTTATTTTTTTCTTAAGGTGTTGATAACAAGTGGAGTTGGTAATTCATAAATATTTAGGACTTGATATGATTTACTTTATTATTAAACCACTTTAGAATATTTAGGAGTTCTTCACAATTACTCCTTTATAGAAAATATCATTTATATTATCTCAGATAATACTTTCAAGGATTTTATAACAAGATCTTCAATTAAAGTCATTAATATCACTACAATTTGAGAAAATCATCAATAGTTTAGGAAAATAATGAAGTTATTATTTCATACACTTTCGTCAATTTTTAAGTGATTAGTTATTCAAAATATTACTTATGACAATTTAGTAATTTCTTTTAATGACAAAATATTTGATCAATTTTAGAAAGATGTAATTGAGCAACATGAATACTTCAAAAATCATCGTACCTCTCACATAATAAAGTACTCTCCGGTGATTTTTATTCCATTTTAAATTAATTTATAGATAGCTCAGTTTGGAATTAAATTCTTTTAAGGAATTATTTGCGATTCATTTTAAAAGGAAAAAATGATTAGTTAATTGGACCGAATTGTTTAACGGGCTGATGTGTGGTGGGCCTAGTGGACACACACACGTACATAGGTTGGTCGTACAGGCAATGCTCATATGTACGTACGGGTACACAACATATCGATCCCCTTCCTTAATCTCTCTCTGTCTCGACTGCTCCATCTGCACTCGTTCCCCTCAGGCTGCTGTCATGCCACGGCCACTCCTCTCGCCGCTGCACGCCGACTCCGGCGCCTCTGATCGCCGGCGCCTCCCCGCCTCGACCTCCTATGCAAACTCCAACCACCGATTTGATTTTCATCGCCCCTACCTCGCAGGATCCCTAGCCTTAGTCGATTTGGTCGCCGGCGCTGCTCCGGCCGCCTGTAACATTCCTACTTTTGTGTAATAAAGAGAGGTGTTGAGTACATGGCATGCATGCATGAAAAATGGACCAAAATTTTGCATTTAAAATTTAACTAGTGAATTAAAAGAAAAACCACTTAATCTGGCTTCACACAAATTTGTTTTACAAAGTTTCTCAAAATGAAACAACTATGTGATAGAAAGGTGGCAAATTAGAAGAGCTTTCCAACAAGTATTTTTGTGCAATTTTTGCCTCACAAAAAGTGTAACATCCCTGTTTTGCTAACAAAGGTGTGTGGTGTTGTGTTCATCTCATACATGCATGAATCAAAAATTTAAATCATGTTTTAACCAATTTAAATTGTGAATTTAAATGGTTTCAGAAGATCTCACAAAAAGTACTTAATTTGGGGTTCCAAAATTTTGTACTGAAAAGTAATTCAATTTCACCAAAAATATATATGGTGTGGTTGGAAATTTTGTAAGCTTTCCAAAAAGCATTTTTGCTAATTTTTATTGTTGCAAAAAGGACCCATATCTTTCAAATCTCTTTGCTGTTTTAAAAGAGAAAAGGGCTGTTTTGTAAAATACAGGAACCTCAGGGTTTTTTTGTAATTTGTTTTTTTTGTGGCTTTCTTCAACCTCCAGACAGAAGGCAAGCTCCTGCGTGGCAGGGCTGCCGAGGCCGTATGCCACCTCCTGCTAGCTTTCCGCGGAGGGATAAGACGACCACGAAAACCTCGCGCCGCCTCCTTCACCTTTCCCTCAAAGCTCCGCTTTCCCTCTGCCTTCCGTGGAACCAAACCCTAGCCGAACCGTATCTCACCGGCCGCCGCCGCTCGCCGTCGTCTCTCCCGCAGTCCCCGTGCCCCGTTGAGCTTGCGAGGAGCATCTCCGTCGCCCTAATAGCCACCTCGAGTCCACAGAGAAGTCATGGTGCCACGGGCATCCCGAATTTTGCCGTCTCTCCCGAGTCCGGCCGCCGGCCTCTTCCTCACGCCGCGGCGGATTCCGGCCGCCCCGGCCTTCCCTGACCCCTCCATTAGCTTCACCGCGACGAGGTGAGCTTTCCCATGCCCTCCCCCTCACTCCTGCCCCTCCGCTCCTCCCGCTCGCCGTGCACCCATTGCCGCCGCCGCGGTTCCTCGCCGCCGGTGGGCATTCCGGCAACCTTTCGGTCACCGGTTGGCACCCATCGACTCCCCTCGGCGAACTCTCTCCCATGCACTAGTTTGTTTCATCAATTTTGGACCCAATTCGTGGAATTCGTGAGCTTCTGTGAAGATCAGAGGAGATGATCTCATATCTGCGTCATGATGACATCATATTCCTTTTTTTTAGTTATTCCAGGAAATTGCAGAAAATGAGTAAAACTTGTAAAATGAATATCTTCCAAAATGTTAATCAGAAAAATAAAAGGAAAGTATGGTTTTGTTCAGAAAAATCTAATCTACCTGTTTATGTCATTTTCACACATGTTTGAGAAAGTTGAAAAATGACCTTTATTTAATGTTGTTTAATCATTTAAAAATAGAAAAATAAGTTTTTATTCTATAAAATTAGAAAATTAAAAGTAATATACCAAATTGCTCAAAATGACAAATGCAACTTGTTTATGATGTTTTTAAACCCATTTGGGCAACTAAAATGGTGTTCACCTTCATAATCGTCCGAAACCCCCTCCGGGGTCTACTTCGGGATAAATTCCAGTAAGAATGCATAATTATCATATGAACCCTAGCAACCCAACGATCATGTTAGGACTTTTATTTCGGTGCATTAACTTGCTCATGCATACATATTGCGCATTGGATCGATGCCATGATTGATTGTTGTTCTTCTTTTCGGTGTTGTTTCCCCCTCGGTAGAACGTGACTCCGAAGAGAAGGCCAGCAATCCAAATGGCGAATACTTGATCCTAACCGACAAGTCAAGCACCTATTCCCGAAGACATCTTTATCTGGTTTTCTTATAACCAAGGCAAGCATAACCTCTTATCTGCTCATATATGGTTTCAAAGTGCTTTGAATCTCGTACTTTGCATTCGGTTCCAAACTATTTGGTGTCAGTAGATAGAGTTCTCCTATGTACTGCATAACCTAGATATCCTGATCCACTGCCCCTAGCAGCTATAGGTTTGCTTGTGCGCGCTCCGCTAAACCCTGTGAGTCTTGCTTAGCCATGCCTAGTTGTGATCTGATCCATCCGGTTGATGAATCTGGTCAATACGTGAATCTATTATGTCATGTTGTTATGATTTGAATTACCTTTGATAACTTGACTAAATACTGGCATGGATGTGAGGCCACAATGGGTTGTGGCGTTTTGTCCTGTTCATGCCCCTAGGAGCGAGTTCTCGCCTTCGAAGCCAAGACTGAGCGTGCAACCACACGCGGGGCCTAACAGACCGCGCTCGACCAACTAACTTGTTTGGCCACGTCCATGAGTCACGTAGTTTGATCTTTCCATCTGCGTGTGAGTCCGAAAACGATTTGGAGAAAACTTAGGGCGTGACCGGGACAAGTGATGGACGTACACGGATCTTGTTCCCGACTCACAGAACAGGTGCCGTCAGGAGGTGGCCAACTCCCTGTTGACGGGGTGGCCCTGTTTGGGTTGACTCATGGATAGGGTCGAGCAAGGTAAAGGTCGTGGCCAGCCACCCTCTGCCGCGCTCCATGGACGAGCGTACATGTGGCGTTAAGAGTCGGATGGTACGTGTGGGTAAAGTGTACCCCCTGCAGGGATAAATCTCCTCGAGAAGCCGTGTCCACGGTTACGGACGACTTGGCAACGGATTCTGTGATCATAGATAACTTCAACGGAATGACTAAAACTTGTCAACCATGATTGAAGGGTGCCTCCTCGGAGATGCCGAGAGGGGTGATCCTTGTAGCATGAGATAGTGCGGGAATGAGAAAGACTTGGTGGAATAAAAGAAGAGGATGATCTCAGTAGTTGAGTAGCTTTCTCATCTGTTTTGAAAACATTCTATGAGACGTGCTATTCCTTCCTCAACTTGCAAAACAAAGATTGCTTTACGCAAATCAGCCTTCATGAAACCCTTTTCAAAATAGCAGATATATAATAGGTTAATTAAGTCTTGTTGAGTACCTCCCGTACTCAGGTTTGCTTAATTTTGGTTCAGGAGAAGAACTCCATCGGTGGTGTTTCAACGTGGACATCGACGAGTAGTTTGGGGTTCCCAGGTAGCAGCCTGGAATCTATGGGCTGGGAAGTCGCCTTATGTTGCGGCCTCTTAGGACTTTTTGGTTCTTGTTGATTAGCAACATAATTTGCCTTCCGTTGTCTGATGTAATGTTGGGTCGTGTGACCTCTGCTTGTAAGCTATACTCTAGTAACATCTTGTTTAATACAACTTCATGTTTAGAGTACTGCTTTGATCGGTTGTTGGTTTCGAGCTCATTGTTATACAGTTTTGGCTATGCCTGCATAGTTGTCGCAGTCGAGGGGTTGTGGAGCCGATGATCCATGTCCGAGCCCGCCTGTCGATGTGATCGGCCTAGGGCGAGGTAACCCCAGTAACCCTCGATTGTTGTTGCACTTTCAGGACACGTAGCATCTCTGTATAGCTTTGGTCCCGTTTCCTTCAGTTTCATTCGATTCGTGGACGCTTTGATGTGCATAGTTGGTTATGACTAGCATGGATACAAGGAGTAGTAGACTGGGGATCCGGACTACGTGCCGATGAATCCAGTCTGCCTGCCGTTGTTTGTTGCGGCCGGGGCTGGTAACCTTGAAGCCCTTGTGAGTCCATGGCTAGGAGCACATAGCAGTACGTATATCTCTGGGTCCGGGGTCGTGACAAGTCTTGGTATCAGAGCAGGACTGCCTGTAGGAAAACCTTACTGCTTGGTCGATGTCGAGTCTAGTGTTTGTGAAAACTACTTTGAAACCTCAAATGAGTTGTGAAAACCTTCTTAGGATTCTTTTTACTCCTTACCTGGTATCGCTCTAATTCTGGGTCATCTTACCTGTTTTGATTTGAAAAGGTTTTGTTATCTCTTCTAGTCATTCAAAACCTAGGTGCCTTTTCTGGCAAGGACGTCTTTTACCCAAGTTGACCTAGTTATGAGTTTCTAGAGTCGTGTGTGTTCCATATTCCGTTATCTCTTCATCTGGGAGGTTTCCTTTCCATTCCAATCTCTCAGAGTTGTCCGGATTCCACATTCTTACATGTTCCAAAAGTCTGAAATCCTGAACCTCGAGATCTGCTTTTCATCTCGAATGTATTCTTCCTCTTTTGCTCAAATACTTCCGGAGCTAAGTTTGTCCTCTTGGAAAGATACTCCGTGATTGCTATTCGTAGTGTCCTTCAAGGCACTAAGATAGTAGTTATTCCTTTCTCTAAGTTTATAACCTTGGACTTGAACCGAAGGTCCCGGAATGTGCTGAATTGTGGTGAGTTGAGTTATGTGGTTTCATAACCATGTGATGCTCACTCTATCAGTACAGGATGCTGAACTTTAACCCAAGTTCCTTTTTGTTGGCCTGAGGAACATCTTCTACCTCAGGATGGCTAGGAAATTCCAACTTTCATAGCCGTAGGCTTTCCTTTGGAATCAAAAGGATCACGACTAGAGTGTTCTTATGATTCTCATATCCTTGTTCTTGGTTCAGCTATGCTAACCTTTTTGGCATGGGTTCTACACATGAGTATTACCCCGTGCATCCAACGTGATCTCAAGATCTTCCAGAGCACGTTCCTACCCTTTAGTTGCTTTCCGAACTTCGTCCGTTGTTTGGAAACCAAGTTACATATGGTGTTGGATTCTTCCAAAGCATTTGCTCTTGTTTTCTGTCAAAACATTCCACCTTGGAATGTTAGGAGAAACAAACTCCAGTACCTCGTTCATATCTAGCACCAGGTCAAAGTTTTGTAATTCACAGAATAAAGAAGTTTCACTACCTTCTATTCTGTTCTACCTTTGAGTATCACACTCTTCTATATCAAGAGGTTGTGTTGAGTTTCATGGCCTCATTTATGAAGTGATGCTCTTACACATTTCCACTCACTCTTAGTCCAAACTTGAATGCTCGAGAACTTTGGGTGTGTTATGAGGTATGTATCAGATATTCCTAGCAATTTCTATTTGCTTTGGAAATCTAAGAAACATCTGTATCCTTCTTAGCACTACTGGTCACCCAGTCTCTTTTTGAAGTTGATTGTGTTACCAAATCCGTTCATTCCGGTGCATATTTCTGGTCAGAGAGTTAGGTTCATGCCAAAGCTCTCGAGGCCATATCGGTTGCTTTGAAAAGCATGCCTCCTTTCGATTCCAAGACATACCGGTAGGTTGTGATATTCTGGTTGTCTTTCTAGAAGTATCACCAGGTTTTACCTGACCGTGATGTCTAAAAAAAAGGGTACTTTGAACTACTCCTTTCTCCAAGGAACTTCGCTGGACACCCTGGACTAGTAGGTTGAGCTTAAACAACAACTTGGAGAGTTGAAAGGCAAAAGCTCATCCTAACTTGATCCTTGTTAAGGGATGTCTAGTTCCTCGTGTTGAAGCAGGATAGTATCTCCGTTGTGGACATGCTATCATTCTCACCTTGATTTGGTTTGGGCTATCGTCAGATCAAGTACAGACTCAAGGTTTACCTTGATGGTGTTTTCACTCATGGTGTTTTTCCTGAGTATACCTTCATGTTCTCTAGTCTAACCAATATTCTGCCTTGTTCATATATCATATGAATCCCTCCTCTTGGAGTGTTCTGATAAATGTGTTTTCGAGCCCATCGATGACATTCCTATTTTCACCAAGTTGCGAGAGGCTCATGTTGAACAACGGGCAACAATGTTGGAAACTTTCGAGAACCAACTTTGTGTTATCACGAAGTTGTGTTCTGGATGTTCGAAGTGGCTTACTCCAGTTCATGTGCTTAAGGTGAAAGTTGTCACCGTGGATTCGAGTAAAGTTTTCTTGTTCCTTCGGGAATAATCCCCAGACGGTCATGCATGTGTGGAGTATTCTTGAGATGGTTGGTTTTTACCTCCATTCACTTAAAGAAGTTTGCATCCACGCTAAGCCACTGACCGATCGTTCGTAAAAGAGAGGAAGTTTAAGAACTTCGTTATCTCGGTAATCATCTTTCCCACTGGGACTCCGATGTGTTTTGTCGCAAGTAATTCATGTAGGTGCAATCGTCTTTCGCAAGTTGCTAGTACATGAGTTCTGCAACCCTGCTCATCTTCTTGAGCTTGACATCGTAGTCCATATCTTGAGAATCTAGCATATGTATCTCGTTGATAACCGGTGCAATCTCTTTGGTCATATATACCAAGTCTCAGTTATCCAACCCACTAACCAGAGCTGAATCTCAAGCAGCAACGACGGTTGGTGTCTTCTCAAGGGTATTGAATTAGGTCCATTCAAAAATCCGGCATGGTTGATGTGGTGGTTGACACAATTAGCCGAAAGATCTAATGTCAGATTCCCTTGAATCCGCAAGAACAACCACTCCCCGTGAGAATTCTTGTCTGGCTTATTCTAACAAGTTTCCTTCCCGTTCTTCCAAACCGAAGTTCATCTTTCACTTGATTACCTATAAAAGGTTCGTCATGAGCATGCTGTCGGTATCTAGAACATCCAGGAGAACCTGGAAGTTGATATTTCCAATACCTCTCAGTTGATCCTCCAAACTTCTCTTTCAGTGGAAACAAGTTCATCATGAAAACATCTCGTGGTGTTTCGTAACCACCATTTATCAGTTTCCTTTCTCAAGTTGTTTGTACTTGAAGTTCTGCTCATCTCACACATTGTGTGAATTTGTCAGTTACTTCAGCCATGGGATCTTAACCATGTAGTAGACGTATTGCTACGTCCAAACCACAATAGGAAAGAGATTCCTTATTCCTTTCGGTGTTTCAACCCTCATTGGTTACCCATCCTCATGGTGTGATCAAGAATTCCTCCTTTGTTACGGTGTTCCCACATCTTTCGGTTATTCATATTCTGTTGTGAAGTAACATCCCGATCTTTGACAAAGATTTCGACAAAGTTTTGACGGAGTGAAAGTTCCGTTATCTTTCGTGTCCACTCCGAAGAGTGAACATGATCATGTATCAACTTTTCTCCGATGCATGATTCCAATGTTTCCTCGTGTTTTGTTTTTCTCGTCTACGGATATTACTTTGTGGTATCCAAGACCAAACTTTCCATCTTGGTTTTCTGTTTGAAGATACCTCGATGTCAAAAGTTGTTCAACATTTCTTCTTCCAAAAGGATTTGAAGTCTTGTGCAAAGCTCATATTCTAAATCCTTTCAAGACCAATCGTCCGCAAACTTGAAACCATCTTCTATTCACCCCGTTACCTTGATGTGTTTCATGTCTGTTAACTCAAAAGTTCTTTATGAACATCCCTGTCATAAGTTACCCATGAGATACTCGATCTTCGTGAAGATCAGTTCCTAAGAGTTTCCCTCTTCCCTAAGGTGTATCCGTTCAATACTTCACGATGCTACGGATCAATCTCTTCAAGAAGAGAACCGTAAGGTTCAAGAAGATCGTTCAAAACCGGTGTTCCTTCTTTCTTCTCCTTCAGGAATCTCGGGACGAGATTCTTGTAAGGGGGGTAGATTTGTAACATCCCTGTTTTGCTAACAAAGGTGTGTGGTGTTGTGTTCATCTCATACATGCATGAATCAAAAATTTAAATCATGTTTTAACCAATTTAAATTGTGAATTTAAATGGTTTCAGAAGATCTCACAAAAAGTACTTAATTTGGGGTTCCAAAATTTTGTACTGAAAAGTAATTCAATTTCACCAAAAATATATATGGTGTGGTTGGAAATTTTGTAAGCTTTCCAAAAAACATTTTTGCTAATTTTTATTGTTGCAAAAAGGACCCCAATCTTTCAAATCTCTTTGCTGTTTTAAAAGAGAAAAGGGCTGTTTTGTAAAATACAGGAACCTCAGGGTTTTTTTGTAATTTGTTTTTTTGTGGCTTTCTTCAACCTCCAGACAGAAGGCAAGCTCCTGCGTGGCAGGGCTGCCGAGGCCGTATGCCACCTCCTGCTGGCTTTCCACGGAGGGATAAGACGACCACGAAAACCTCGCGCCGCCTCCTTCACCTTTCCCTCAAAGCTCCGCTTTCCCTCTGCCTTCCGTGGAACCAAACCCTAGCCGAACCGTATCTCACCGGCCGCCGCCGCTCGCCGTCGTCTCTCCGGCAGTCCCCGTGCCCCGTTGAGCTTGCGAGGAGCATCTCCGTCGCCCTAATAGCCACCTCGAGTCCACAGAGAAGTCATGGTGCCACGGGCATCCCGAATTTTGCCGTCTCTCCCGAGTCCGGCCGCCGGCTTCTTCCTCACGCCGCGGCGGATTCCGGCCGCCCCGGCCTTCCCTGACCCCTCCATTAGCTTCACCGCGACGAGGTGAGCTTTCCCATGCCCTCCCCCTCACTCCTGCCCCTCCGCTCCTCCCGCTCGCCGTGCACCCATTGCCGCCGCCGGTGGGCATTCCGGCAACCTTTCGGTCACCGGTTGGCACCCATCGACTCCCCTCGGCGAACTCTATCCCATGCACTAGTTTGTTTCATCAATTTTGGACCCAATTCGTGGAATTCGTGAGCTTCTGTGAAGATCAGAGGAGATGATCTCATATCTGCGTCATGATGACATCATATTCCTTTTTTTTTTAGTTATTCCAGGAAATTGCAGAAAATGAGTAAAACTTGTAAAATGAATATCTTCCAAAATGTTAATCAGAAAAATAAAAGGAAAGTATGGTTTTGTTCAGAAAAATCTAATCTACCTGTTTATGTCATTTTCACACATGTTCGAGAAAGTTGAAAAATGACCTTTATTTAATGTTGTTTAATCATTTAAAAATAGAAAAATAAGTTTTTATTCTATAAAATTAGAAAATTAAAAGTAATATACCAAATTGCTCAAAATGACAAATGCAACTTTTTTATGATGTTTTTAAACCCATTTGGGCAACTAAAATGGTGTTCACCTTCATAATCGTCCGAAACCCCCTCCGGGGTCTACTTCGGGATAAATTCCAGTAAGAATGCATAATTATCATATGAACCCTAGCAACCCAACGATCATGTTAGGACTTTTATTTCGGTGCATTAACTTGCTCATGCATACATATTGCGCATTGGATCGATGCCATGATTGATTGTTGTTCTTCTTTTCGGTGTTGTTTCCCCCTCGGTAGAACGTGACTCCGAAGAGAAGGCCAGCAATCCAAATGGCGAATACTTGATCCTAACCGACAAGTCAAGCACCTATTCCCGAAGACATCTTTATCTGGTTTTCTTATAACCAAGGCAAGCATAACCTCTTATCTGCTCATATATGGTTTCAAAGTGCTTTGAATCTCGTACTTTGCATTCGGTTCCAAACTATTTGGTGTCAGTAGATAGAGTTCTCCTATGTACTGCATAACCTAGATATCCTGATCCACTGCCCCTAGCAGCTATAGGTTTGCTTGTGCGCGCTCCGCTAAACCCTGTGAGTCTTGCTTAGCCATGCCTAGTTGTGATCTGATCCATCCGGTTGATGAATCTGGTCAATACGTGAATCTATTATGTCATGTTGTTATGATTTGAATTACCTTTGATAACTTGACTAAATACTGGCATGGATGTGAGGCCACAATGGGTTGTGGCGTTTTGTCCTGTTCATGCCCCTAGGAGCGAGTTCTCGCCTTCGAAGCCAAGACTGAGCGTGCAACCACACGCGGGGCCTAACAGACCGCGCTCGACCAACCAACTTGTTTGGCCACGTCCATGAGTCACGTAGTTTGATCTTTCCATCTGCGTGTGAGTCCGAAAACGATTTGGAGAAAACTTAGGGCGTGACCGGGACAAGTGATGGACGTACATGGATCTTGTTCCCGACTCACAGAACAGGTGCCGTCAGGAGGTGGCCAACTCCCTGTTGACGGGGTGGCCCTGTTTGGGTTGACTCATGGATAGGGTCGAGCAAGGTAAAGGTCGTGGCCAGCCACCCTCTGCCGCGCTCCATGGACGAGCGTACATGTGGCGTTAAGAGTCGGATGGTACGTGTGGGTAAAGTGTACCCCCTGCAGGGATAAATCTCCTCGAGAAGCCGTGTCCACGGTTACGGACGACTTGGCAACGGATTCTGTGATCATAGATAACTTCAACGGAATGACTAAAACTTGTCAACCATGATTGAAGGGTGCCTCCTCGGAGATGCCGAGAGGGGTGATCCTTGTAGCATGAGATAGTGCGGGAATGAGAAAGACTTGGTGGAATAAAAGAAGAGGATGATCTCAGTAGTTGAGTAGCTTTCTCATCTGTTTTGAAAACATTCTATGAGACGTGCTATTCCTTCCTCGACTTGCAAAACAAAGATTGCTTTACGCAAATCAGCCTTCATGAAACCCTTTTCAAAATAGCAGATATATAATAGGTTAATTAAGTCTTGTTGAGTACCTCCCGTACTCAGGTTTGCTTAATTTTGGTTCAGGAGAAGAACTCCATCGGTGGTGTTTCAACGTGGACATCGACGAGTAGTTTGGGGTTCCCAGGTAGCAGCCTGGAATCTATGGGCTGGGAAGTTGCCTTATGTTGCGGCCTCTTAGGCCTTTTTTGTTCTTGTTGATTAGCAACATAATTTGCCTTCCGTTGTCTGATGTAATGTTAGGTTGTGTGACCTCTGCTTGTAAGCTATACTCTAGTAACATCTTGTTTAATAAAACTTCATGTTTAGAGTACTGCTTTGATCGGTTGTTGGTTTCGAGCTCATTGTTATACAGTTTTGGCTATGCCTGCATAGTTGTCGCAGTCGAGGGGTTGTGGAGCCGATGATCCATGTCCGAGCCCGCCTGTCGATGTGATCGGCCTGGGGCGAGGTAACCCCAGTAACCCTCGATTGTTGTTGCACTTTCTGGACACATAGCATCTTTGTATAGCTTTGGTCCCGTTTCCTTCAGTTTCTTTCGATTCGTGGACGCTTTGATATGCATAGTTGGTTATGACTAGCATGGATACAAGGAGTAGTAGACTGGGGATCCGGACTACGTGCCGATGAATCCAGTCTGCCTGCCGTTGTTTGTTGCGGCCGGGGGCTGGTAACCCTGAAGCCCTTGTGAGTCCATGGCTAGGAGCACATAGCAGTATGTATATCTCTGGGTCCGGGGTCGTGACAAAAAGGCCCTCAAAACATGTTTTTGGTTATGTTTTAAAGTCCAAAAGGACCTATTTGCAAATCCTCAGTTTTTACCGGGGGTTATTCGCGAAGTGGTCTTTTAACGTTTCTTCCCTGTCGGCGGCCAGGAGGGCAACCCGCCGGCGAGCTCCACCTCCTGCTTGCCTCCCTTGTCGACGTGGAGGCTTAGAAGCCTACGAGGTGCCGTCTGGATCGAGCTCACTCGCAGAACCCCTCCCGAGCTCTCTCTCTCTCTCTCCCTCTGCTTCCCTCTCCCTCACCGAACCCTAGCCGCCGGAATCTTCGCCTTCGCCGCCGTTCCGCCCATTCTCGAGCCCCTCCGAGCAGTTCTATAGCACCGCCGTCCTTCACCACCCCTCCTCTGCCCAGGAATTGAGCCCGGATGGCTTAGGAGGGGAGATCGACGCCGTCTTCCTCCTCTCCGGACGTCGGTCGTTTCTCCACCGCGCCTCCGCTCCGGAGCTTCCCCGGCCACCCGTCTGCATCTTCGTGTTGCTGGTGAGCTGGGCCACCTCCCCATCCTCTCTGTATCCCTCCTTCGTCCCGGAAACATGGTAATCGCCGGAGCCCGAGCCTCCCGCCGCCGTCCCCTGCACGGCGGCTCGCCGTCGTTGGCTCCCAGCAAGCGGCGCCGCCACGGTTGGGTAGAGCGCGCCGAGATGCTCCCAAAGAGCACACGCACGCATCCGGGGGTCGCCGGAAACGCCGCCGGCGACCACTTCCGCCCCCGGCCGGCCACCGCTTGAGGTCACGATGACGTCACCCCGACATCACCTGCCCGCCAGGTGGCTTTTCTTTCTGTTTTAAACTGAACGGTGGGACCCGCAGTTAAATAGAAAAACATAAATTAAGTAAAATTTGGAAATTAAATAACTGCTATTTTATAACTCCAAAAATTATGGAAAAATATGCAAAATGTTCAGAAAATTATAAGCTATTTGTTTATACCATTTTCATCCATGTTTGGCAAAGTTCAAAATGAGGCCATATTTGTACTTTGAGTTTAATTCATTTAAATATTGAAAATAAAGTTTTAATTCAATAAAATTAGAAAATTAAGTGTAATATACCAAAATGATCAGTGAAACAAATGCAACCTATCTATGAGGTTCCCAAAGTCATTTGAGCAACTAAATTTGTTCACACCTCTAGAATGGGGTTTTCGTCCCCCTCCGGTGTTCGTAGTTCACGGCGTAGAACCCTAGCTTCCTGTTCTATCTTCCAAGCTTTAAATCAACTGCATTGTTTTACTCATGCATACATATTGTGCATTGCACGGTCACCAAGTATTGATTGTTTTCCTTCTTTCCGGTGTTGCTTGTTTTCTGTAGACCGAGACCCGGAGGTTGATCCGGCCTTCTACGTCAACCCCAGCTACACCTTCGACGAGCAAGGCAAGCACAACCTCATGGCTATCTCATGTTTTGAGTCTTTTAAACCTCTTACTCATGCATGCGGCTCAACTTAGTTTTGAGTCTGTTAGAGTTAACATATCCACTGCATGACCCCCATACATGTCAACTTCATACCTGTTTACCCTCCTAGTATGACTAGGGTTGTTTGAGTAACGTAGAGCCTTATGTGTTTTTGCTTAGCCTTGCTTAGTGTTCTGATCTACTTCATCTGGTTGATGATTTGGGTCACTTCGATAACCTCTTATGTTGTTATGTTTGTGAGTACTGAGCATGTGAAACTGACTAAGGCTTGCACGGGAGGCCACTTGGGTAGTGGTTATTCGTTCCGTACTCGCCAACCCTAGGAACTAAGCTCTCGCCGCGAAAGCCAAGACTGAGCGTGTAACCACATGCGGGGCCTAACAAACCGCTCTCGGCTGACTAACTTATTTGATCACTTCCATGGGTCACATAGTTTGAGTTTTCCATTTGCGGGTGTGTCATAAAACGTTTTGGAGAAAACTAGGGTGTGACCGGGACCAGTGATGGACATACACGGATCTTGTCCCGACTCACATAAATGGTGCCGTCAGGAGGTGGCCAACTCCCTGTTGACGGGGTGGCCCTGTTTGGGTTGACTCATGGATAGGGTTGAGCAAGGTAAAGGCCGTGGTCGACCACACTCTACCGCGCTCTTAGAGAGGAGCGTTACCGCGTGGCACTAAGAGTCGGTCGATACGTGTGGGTAAAGTGTACCACCCTGTAGGGATAGATCTTTCGGAAAGCCGTGTCCACAGTTATGGGCGACTTGGTGAAAGTCACGAGGTCATAGATAACTCTAACGGAATGACTAAAACCTGTTGACAACGAATGAAGGATGCCTCCTCGACTACATCGAGGGGGTGATTCTTGTAGCATAAGATAGTCTGGGGATGAGAAAGTACTTCGTGGACTAAAGAACATGATGATCTCAGTAGTTGAGTAGATTTATCCTCTGTTTTAGAAATGCTCTATTACACGTGCTTCTTCTTCCTCAACTCCGGAAAACAAAGATGTCTTTATGCAAAAGACCTTAAAAGCCAAGTCTTGCTGAGTACCTTTTGTACTCAACCTTGCCACGTTGTTGTTTTGTTTCAGACTTCGGCGATGCAGCTGAAGAAGGGTTCTACCTCGACGTCGATGAGAAGTTAGGGGTTCCCAGGTGGCAGCCTGTTATCTGTAGTATGGGTTTGGCTACGTTGCTTATGTTTCGGACTCTTAGTCCTTTTGCTGTCTTGTTGTATAGCAACATATTTTCTTTCGCTGCTTGTTGTAATGTTGGGTTGCTTGACCTATGTTGGTCGTGTAACCTCTGCGTGTAAGCTACTCTAGTATGACTTGTTTAATACAACTTTCATGTCTAGAGTGCTGCTTTGATCGATTGTTGGTTTCGAGCCCGTTGTTATACAGTTTTGGCTATGCCTGCATCGTTGTTGCAGTCGAGGGGTTGTGGAGCCGATGATCCATGTCCGAGCCCGCCTGCCGATGTGATTCGGCCTGGGGCGAGGTAACCCCAGTAACCCTCGATTGTTGTCGCACTTTCTGGACACATAGCAACTCTGTATAACTTTGGTCCCGTTCCTTCAGTTTCATCCGACTCGTGGACGCTTGGGTATACATATCTGGTTATGACTAGCAAGGACACAAGGAGTAGTAGACCGGGGATCCGGACTACGTGCCGATGAATCCGGTCTGCCTGTCGTTGTTTGTTGCGGCCGGGGCTGGTAACCCTGAAGCCCTTGTGATCCCATTGCTAGGAGCACATGACAGTTTGTATATCTCTGGGTCCTGGGTCTGACAAGTCTTGGTATCAGAGCAGGACTGCCTGTAGGAAACCCTTGCCGTTGGTCGATGTTGAGTCTAGAACTTGTGAAAACTATTTTGAAAAGACAAAAGGAGTTTTGAAAACCCTCTTAGGATTCTTATTACTCCTTACCTGGTATCGCTCTAACTCTGATTCACCGTACCTCATTTGTTTTTTTGTGTGTTTTTCTCTTGGTGTTATCTCAAAACTTAGGAGTAAAAACATTGGGTGTTTTTCTTCCGAGTACTTTGTCTCAGGTTGTTATAGTTCCAAATTCAAATATTTTCTTCATGTCTTTTGACATATTGCAAAATGTCTTTGTTTCAGATGACCTCTGGACAGGATGTTCGACACACTCTTTGCCTTGGAGTTCCAGGTTTTCCCCATCTTTTAGCCTCAACCTGTGCAAACCTAGGAGCCCCTTGGTACCCTGTGTACACGGTGTATGAGCAGTACCGTGACTTCAACCAGTCCCAGTACCTATGTGGTGTCCGTCTCCCACAGCCAGATGGTACCATCATTCCTGCTACGCACTATGCTGAGGGTCTTGGTTTCACTGTTGAGATGGCTGTGAAGGATGCTGCCCGGCACTGTCTTAACGTGCTTCGTTACTACTATCCAGACCACGAGCATAGCTCTTTCCGTTATTGACCTGGTTCTGAGCCTACTCTTGAGGGGTGTCACACTTATACCTTTGCTGATTCCTCCCAGGAGGAAGATCTTAGACTTAGGTGCACCGCTGATCTTCTTGTTTCTTATGCTCGTCGTGAGCGTGAGCTTAGTGCACTAGTAAACACCCTTGCAGCTAGTCTCGGGACTATGATAGACAGAGTGAGGCCATTCGTTGAGAGTGGTCTTGTTCAGACCTCTGAGATAGAGCATCCATCTGTACTTCTGCCTTCTTCGGTTGCGTCTCCAGATGTTGGAGGTGATGTTCCCCCTCGTGGCGCATGAGGAGGCCTAGGATGGTACGTGGTGTACCACAGTCTCTCCATGGACCACATGATGAGTCTGTTTGTCGCTACTATGGTGCTTTGGTTCCACTTCCTTTCGACTTCGGAGGATACTGAGACCGTTGTTGTTTCCAGCTAGAGTAATGTTTGCTTTCATGCACTCGAAGCCCAAAGTTGTAGAAAAATAATGTATAGGAGCAGAACTTCGGTGAGGTGTATCTACCGTACTTTCTTTCAATGTTGTATGTACTTAAGCTTGTGAGCTTGTACCGCCACTATGTATGGTTTGTACTTCAACTGGTTTCAATAAATGTTGTAAGATGTTGTCTCCATGTTGATGAAACGATACACTTCATGTTCATTCGTTCTGTTCTACTACATTTCGGCATGTATCTTGATTTCCGTTGAAACTATTACATGTCGATCCATTATATCTGTTTCCATGGATGTGTTATTCATGATTCTTCCTCCTTTTACTCAGGATGTGGTACTCGTGGCTGTAACAATCCTCCTCCTGAGCCAACACCTCTGCCGCCACCCACAATGGCGCAGGTGCTGCAGAGCATCGAGAACAATCGTCTGAGGAACGAACATCTTCTGGAGCGTGTGGCCCAGAACACTGAACGCTGTGCTGCCGGTGTTACACTGGTGGACTTCCTCAAGGCTTAGCCACCATACTTTGTTGAATCCACTGAGCCTCTCGATGCCGATGACTGGCTTCGCACAATGGAGCGCAAGTTCCTTGCTCTTCGTGTCCAGGATCATGACCGTGTGAAATTCGCCACCTACAAGCTTGAAGGTGCTGCTGGTGCTTGGTGGGAAGGCTTTCTGGCGTTGCAGGCGCCAGATCATGAGGTCACCTGGGCAGAGTTCCGCACTGCTTTTCGTGAGGCTTATATCCCGAAGGCAGTTATGGACGATAAAAGAAAGGAGTTCCTTGATCTTACTCAGGGCAGTATGGGTATTGAGGCCTATGGTCGTGTTTTCACTCGTCTGGCTCGCTATGCTCCTCGTGATGTTACTAATGACGAGGACAAGCAAGATCTGTTCCGTAAGGGCCTGAACCCAACTGTTCGTTATGAGCTGCTGCCCTTTAAGTTCCAGAGCTTTCAGGAACTTTACAATCAGGCCATCACTCTTGAACGTGGCAAACAGGAGATGGATACTGCTATGAAGAAGAGTGCTGGAGATTCCCGTTCATCACCCTCTGGTCAGAAGAGGAAGCGCCGTGTGTTCATTCCATACAGCGATGTCCCTAGGGCTCCGTTTCAGCCAAGGCCATCTGGATATGTTCCTCTTCCGACTGCACCACCTGCTACATCAACCTACAGTGGTGGACAAGGTTCTCGTCCTCCAGCTGCCGCTCCTCCCAGCAATGTCTGCTATCGCTGTGGCCAGCCTGGTCACTTCTCAAGGGAGTGCCCTCAGAATCATGCTGGACGTGCAGCTCCTCCTCCTAAGAAAACGGCGAAGCCTACTGGTGTTGGACGTGGTCGTCTTAACTATGTGATTGCTGAGGATGCTCAGGAAGATCCAAGCGTCTTACTGGGTACGATTCATGTCAACTCAATTTCGGCTTTAGCCTTATTTGATTCTGGAGCATCGCATACTTTCATATCAGAAGGGTTTGCTAAAATGCATGGGATACCTTTTGAGAAGTTGTCAAAACCGTTGGTGGTAAACTCTCCTGGTTGCAACTGGCAAACCACCATGGTTACGCCAGAGCTCATGGTTGAGGTGGGATCTCCCTGCAACCTTCATTGCCCTAAAATCCACTGACCTTGATGTCATACTGGGCATGGATTGGCTTGCCAAATATGGAGCTGTATTGGATTGTGCAACGAAATGCCTCACCTTGAAACATCCTTCCGGTGCCTTCATCGACTATTGGTCGGAGTACATAGCAACTCTGTATAACTTTGGATTGTGCCACACATAGGAAATCTGTATAACTTTGGTCTCGTTCCTTCAGTTTCATCCGACTCGTGGACACTTGGGTATACATATCTGGTTATGACTAGCAAGGACACAAGGAGTAGTAGACCGGGGATCCGGACTACGTGCCGATGAATCCGGTCTGCCTGCCGTTGTTTGTTGCGGTCGGCGATGGTAACCCTGAAGCCCTTGTGAGTCCATTGCTAGGAGCACTTGACAGTTTGTATATCTCTGGGTCCGGGGTCTGACACCGCCGCCGGCCAGCTCTGGTGCTGCCGCGCCATGGAGCTGCTCCGCCCTACTCCCCTCTTCTGATTCCCCACAACCGTGGATCTCCAACCTCTCCAATCGAGCTCGCCAAGGAACCCTAACCCTAGCCATGGCTAGCTGCTGCCATTGTTGTGGTGCCATGGTGCCGGTGGGATGGCCCACCCGTGGATGCAACCCCGGTGTTGCGGCTCGGCGAAGGCTACCCCGACGTCGCCACCTTCTTCCCCTCTGTGCCGAACCCTTGATCGTGACCACGACTTTGGTCACTGGGTGAGCTCTCATGTGCCCTGCTCTCCTTCTCTCTACCTCCCTCCTTCCCTGGCCTGCGAGCCTTGCTCTGAGATGAACATAGACCCGTGATAATTACTTAGATTTTTTTTGGTCTACATGCCCATCCACTGTCCTGTGGTTCACTATGGATGATAAACTAGGCTCGGTGATGTTCTTGAGGTTAGAGAATACAACCCATTGCTGCCCTGTTGCTATTGTCAATTTTTGACAGCTGCAATAAATTCCCTACTGACTATGGATAAATGTGTGTACTACTCTAATTTTCAATTAGAGAACGTGCCACCCTGCCCCTCTTTGTGTTGATGTAACTAAAGAATGCCCTGTTTCTATACTTCAATTATATTCTGATTTGGAAATTTAGAGTGAGTTGTGTTTTAGGTGCAATTTCTGATGGAATTTGTATCCAGCAACTCATTTTTAAATTTGCTACTGCTGAGGAATTGGAACATGCTTCCCTGTCCCTTTTGGTATTTAAATTGATAAGAACAAATTTTTGCTTGATCTTGTTGCCCATGGAGCTATTATCTGTTAGAAACAGATACTATTCAATTTATTGCTCCTGCCAGTGATGCAAAAGCTGAGGCATCTATTCTTTGGAGAAGAACAGGTTATTACTAGATGGATTGAAATCTCAATGAGGAACTGGATGCCAAATATGAGAACCAGATAGCACTCTAAACACAAAGATGCTAGGTTTGTTTGCCAGATCATGTGTCTAGGGTGTGCACTCTGAGCATCCTTGTTTTTGGTGAGCTTTCATAGGATTTCTTTGTTGGCGTTATCTTCTGGACATATTTGGATGTTTAAACTGATAAGGACAGGTCTTTTATTTTTTTTCTTGGCCAAGCCTGTGATGCAAAGGCTAAAGCACAGATTTAATAAGAACAAATGCTTTTCTTGTGCTTTTAAATCTCCTAGGGATATGTATAGCATAGCATCCCTATGCCAGACTAAGGGAAATAAATCCCAGCCCACTTTTCTGTGCATAATTTAGCAAGATACCTTACTAGGATGTGTGTAAAAATCACCTTAGGGTGTTAATGTTGTGGCTGTGATTTCCTGATGGATCTTTGGCTTCTTGATCCACTTCCACTTGAGCTACTCCCCAGATTCTGCTTGTGGTCTTGTTGTTGTTGTGCTTCAGGCATGCTCCTCCAGCTCCTAGCTTGGCCTTGTTCCCTACTGTTCTTGCTGGCTTGCTCCGATCCAGCTGCAGGATTGCACTTGCTCCTGCCTTGGTCTATCCCATGTTGGGCTAGAATTTCACAGGATCTGGTGGTCTGAATGGATGAACTAGGAAGTACTTGGGTGTTTTGCTGAAACGTTGTGAGCTGAGAGCTCGATCTGGTTCTGTGGAAAGTGAAGTGGTGCTTTGCTCCTTCACTGTACGGCTGCTTTGCTTTATCTATGCTTGCTATAGTCTTGACAGCACAGAGGTGTGCATGGTGGTGTAAGTTGTGTGCTTGTGTACGTTGCCTAGGATCTTTTCCAGAGAGATGACCTCGGTTGGTCCTGGTCTTATCCTAGTGAAATCCTTTCTTTTTGACTGCCAAGTGGAATTTGGGTGGTCTGCCAATAATGTTGTACTCAGGCAAACTTCCTAAACTGAACATATGCTAAACTTGATCCTAATTAGCTCGATGATGCAATTAGCAGTGCATCACACTGCCCAGCTGAGAGTACTAACCCCCACTAATCTTGTTTTTTCTTTTCTTTGTTTTTCATGTTTATTTTGTAGTTGTCTTTCATGTTTATTTTGCAGGATCAAAGGATCAATTGGAGACTGGAACTTTGCAAGAGTTAGTTTAGGGTTTCATTTTTAAAAAATGACAACTTGTAATAGAACTTGTAATTTCTATTTATTGGATTATTGTAAAGACTTTGTATCCACAATGAAATTGGAAATGTCCAATATTTGTTATTTCTTAATTGTTTCCATTTGATTATGGTAATTGTATTTTCTTGATTATTCAATTTGAATTCAAATTCAAATTCAAACATTCACAAGTTTTAAATAATTCAAGTTTGAACTCCTCAATTTCAAATATAATCTAGAGGTCATGTCGAAATTCCACTCTCTTCCAATATTGGTGTCTCTCTCTCCATCAGAATATCGATGGAACCTTGATCTCTCCAGGGTCTAGTATTTGCGAATAAGTCTCCAGTTGCCACTTCTCGTCTGATGATGTCTTAGAGTCAATTACCAGTTTGTTCCCGTATAATTTAACCTAATGAAACTCCAGTGTTTAATGCCCTCAGAAATAATCTGCTTACAAGACTGATCAGGTCCTGTACTCAAATTATTCTTGTGTGACACCAAACACCAGGATTTCACCCCCCCCCTCAGTTGATGTCTTCTGATCTTGGCTCCCTCCTCGTTTGCTTCTCCTGTAACCTTGGTTATGAAGAAACGTAGACAAGAGTTTGGAAAGATCACAGACATTGATCAGGGTTTAGTTTTGGTTTAAAAAGATGTTTGTTATAAATATCACTCCAAGATGTACCCTCAACCAGATGATCTAGCCCTATTTCATCATGCCGAGAAAAACATTGGTAACTTTGCTGCGTTTAAACTTTCGCGCCAAAATTTCCCGTATTTTCATATGCATGCTTTGCAAATGCATATATTAAATTTAGATCCTTATAACCTCCCAAACACTGGGATGTTACACCGTTGGAGCAGAGAAAGGAACCGACTCCGTCGAGGAAGTTGCCCCGGATAGGGGTGGAAAAGGATCGGACGCGGATTGGATAGTGCCCTTCCCACATACGCTTTCATATTTTCAATACGAATGCGAATACGAATACGGATATTGTCAGATACGAATGTGGAGCGGATGTTACTCAAATACGAATGCGGATCAGATGTTTTCTCTATTCAGATCGGATACGAATATAACGAAATGATAGACGTATGTATTATATCGAGTCAACTATTGATCGATACAATGATAAGTATGGCTATATAATACACGATGGTTTAAAGTTCAGTCATAAAAAAACAAATTTGTCCACTTTCTTACTCTTTAGTTTGGTTAATTATCATATCATACTAGTAATACCAAAACTGGCCAACATAATTTTATCCAGATACGGATATATCCATTTCCATATCCATATTTTATTCAAAATTCAACACCACATTTGTTTTGTATTTGTATAAACGAATACAGATATTTGCCATTTACATTTCTATGTTCTTCGGATTCGGATATTTACCACTTCCATTTTGAATTTCTCGAATACGAATGCCGGATAATTTGGATTATCCGCTACCAATTCCCATCCCTAGCCATGGAGGTGGATGCGGGCGCATCTGTGAGGTCCACGGCGGATGAAGATGGATGCGCGTCGCCGATGGACACGGGAAACTGAGGGATATCTCCGGTGTCCATCACGGAGGGAATCTTCACCAGACGAGAACCAGAGTAGTCACTGGTGGCAGAACGCCGATGAAGGATCTCTCTCTTGTTTCGCTTGATTTCGCAAGGAAGCTCTTGGGCGTTTTGGTCTCAGGGGAGTCGCAGTGAGTGTGGAAGAAGATGAAATGGTAGGGGGAAGAATGGCTTTTATAGGCGATTTCACACTGAGATTGATCCAACGGTTAATTTAACCATTGGATGCATGCCGCATGTCCTGCTGAAAATCCGGGATACGGCGAGCTGGTGCAATGATGCCTAATCCCTCGTTTCTCGCGCCAAAATCTAGGAGGGATTCATTTCTTCCGTTTTGACCAAATCTAAGCGGCAATGACGTAAGCATGATTTTCCGCCTCGTCACGATCAACAAGTTCTTCTAGACGAAGCTTGCGAAAGAAATGCCGGTTTCCAGAATGACAGATTTGGCATGGTAATTGTTTTGGAAAAAGAAGATTCAAGACTAAAGGCCGACTTTTCTGAATGCATACCTCCAGGAAAAGACGAAGAACGGAGGTCTTAATTCTCCTTGGGGCTACTATCGGATATATGCCAAATCGGGGTATATCCGGCATTGGCTGAAAACCAGATTACCCGGGTGGCCCACAGGTGATGGAGAAAATTCCATTGGGTGGCCCAGTAAGCCGACGCACAAGAAGGCGGATTGTAGAAGAACCCGGATTACGACCCAATACGTAATCCGGCTTAGAGAAGAAGCCGGATGTCTTACTTTCCAAGAATAGGAATACTTTTCGTACACTTCAAGGTTTCCTTCCTATAAGCCCTAGTTAGGATATCTATATAAAGTCGGACGGCCTCAAAGGCAGGACTCTACAAGTTAGAAGCTAGAAGTTAGACCGACGAGAGCATAACCTCGCTGAGATAGCGAAACCCTAGAATCACATTGTACTTTGTATACTTCAGGCTTCAGCCCTGATTTAATGAGATTGCAGGAGTAGGAACGTCGCCTTAGTTGCGACGTACCGAACCTGGGTAAACCGTGTCTTCGCCTTTGGCTACTCCCTACGTTTCCACCCACGACTCTACCATCAGGCTTACGGCACCCATTGCCATGAACCTAACTAAGAACGCTTGACAACTCCCTCTTCTTCCTCATCTCCGGCGGCAACGTCACCCTCTGCATCTTCACTAGCGCGATAGCATTGTCCTCGCCGATGCGCCCGCGGGAATCTCTGGCGCAGCCATCGAGGCGCTTGGAGTAGCTGTTGGAGCAGATGAAGAACTCGCCTCTGTTGATGGAGTAACCGCGGAGGCGGATGTGGGAGATACCATGGGATGCACGGTGGGCGCAATCAGGTGAGTATTGCTGGCAGTCGCGGGAGCTTAGGAGTTTTCTCCGGTGTCCATCACGAAGGATAGCTTCAATTCGCTGGTCGAGAGCAGGAGCCGCCGATGGTGGAAAGACGCTGATACGTCAAAAATGTATCTACTTTTCCGAACACTTTGCTAATGTTTTCCCTCTAAACTTGTGTGTTTTGAATGCAACTAACACGGACTAACGCTGTTTTCAGCAAAATTACTTTGGTGTCTCGTTTTTGCGCAGAAAATCAACTTTTAGGAAAATACCCGGAAACGAAGGGAAATTCCATATTTTAACCAAAGACTCCCGGAGCCAGAAGATGAGTCGGAGAGGGGCAAGGGGGTGCCCTCACCACCCCCAGGCGCGGCCAAGGTGGGCCCACGCCTGGGCATGGTGAGCCCACCTCGGGCACACCCTCAGACTCCCCTTTCGACTACATATGCCCCGAAACCTACAAACCCGATGGGGTTCGATCGTTTTCCAGAAAGAAGTTCGTAGCTCCGCCGTCATCGCGAATCCTTTTTCGGGGTTCATAAACTATGTTCTGGCACCCTGCCGGGACGGGGAATTCGAGGAGATCATCGCCATCGTCATCACCAACGTCTCTCCATCGACCATCCATGTTTCCCCATCCATGTGGGAGTAATTCCTCCGCTGTAGGCTGAAGGGGATGGTAGGGATTGGATGAGATTGTTCATGTAATTATGTCGTGATTTTTAGGGCATAGTGCCTAGTATCCTCTATTAGTGCTATTGACATTGTTGCAACTTGTTATGCTTAATGCTTGGTACTTTGGGCCCGTGTGTCATGATCTCATATCTGAACATGTTATTGAATCACGATGATAATTATTATTTCTTGATCATACCTGCAAGTTGTTTACACATATCATTGTCCGGAACCCGAGGCCCCGAAGTGACGGAAATTGGGACAACCGGAGGGGATGGCTGTGATGTGAGGATCACATGTTCACGGAGTGTTAATGCTTTGCTCCGGTGTTCTATTAAAAGGAACACCTTAATTACCAGTAGTTCCCTTGAGGCCCCGCTAAAAAAGGGCTGGTAGGACAAAAGATGTTGTGCAAGTTCTCATTGCGAGCACGTACGACTATTTACGGAACACATGCCTATGGTTACTTAGTGATTGGATGCTTTATCTTATTTATCTGCAATGCCCATGTCTTGATTATTATATGAACTATATTATCCATGCAATGCCCGTTCATCTATCCCTATGCCTATAGTATTAAATCCCGATGTTTACTTCAAACACTACTTCTGCTGTTTTCATTTCACTGCTGCTATTATTTCACTACTGCTGCTACTATAAAACTGTTACTACTGATAAACCATTGCGAGCAAGTCCACTTTCAGGTGCAGGTGAATTGACAAGTCACTTGTTAAGGCTCACAAATATTCTTTGGCTCCCCTTGTGTCGAATCAATAAATTTGGGTTTTAATTCCCTCAAAGACTGTTCTGATCCCCTATACTTGTGGGTTATCAGACGCCAACGAGGAAATCTCTCTCGCTTTTCTCGATTTCGCGAAGAAGCTCTCGGGCGCTTTGGTCTCGGGGGAATCGCAGTGAGTGAGCGGAAGAAGATGAAACGAGAGGGGGCCGAATGGTATTTATAGGCGCTTCCACGTTAAGATTGCTCCAATGACTAAATTAGCGTTGTTTGGATTCTGCGTGTCCTGCTGAAAATACAGGATATGGCGAGATGGCACATTCATGCCTAATCCCCTCGCTTCTCACGCCAAAATCTAGCAGAGGGATTCGTTTCTTCAGTTTTTGACCGAATCCCAGCGGCGGTGACGTAAGCATGATTTTTCCGCCTACATCACGGTTGACAGGTTCCTTCTAGACGAAGTTTGCGAGAGAAATGCCGGATTCCAGAAAGCCAGATTTGGCATGAAAATTGTTTTGAAAAGAAGATTCAAGACTGAAGGCCGACTTTTATGAAAGCATAACTTCCAGAAAAAGACGAAGAATGGAGGTATTAATTCTCCTTGGGGGCTACTGTCGGATATATGCCAAATAGGGGTATATCCGGCATTGGCCAAAGGCCGGATTACCAGGTTGGCCCGCAGGTAATGGAGCAAAGTCCATCGGGCGGCCTGGTAAGCCGACGCATAGGAAGGCGAATTCTAGAAGAACCCAAATTACAGCCCAATACACAATATGGCTTGGAGAAGAAGTCAGATGTCTTACTTTCCAAGAATAGTAATACTTACCGTAAACTTCAAGGTTTCCTTCCTATAAGCCCTAGTACGACTATCTATATAAAGTCGGACGGGAGCAGCCGCAAAGGCAGAAGCTAGAAGTTAGATCGACAAGATCACAACCTTGCCAAGATAGCGAAACCCTAGAATCACATTGTACTTTCTATATTTTAGGCTTTAGCCCTGATTTAGTGAGATTGCAGGAGTAGGACGCCGCCTTATTTGCGACGTATCGAACCTGTGTAAACTATGTTCTCGCCTCCGACAACTCCCCTACGTTTCCACCCACAACTCTACCATCGGGCTTATGGCACCCTCGCCATGAACCAACTAAGAACACTCCACAACCCCAGACACCCTCTGCACTCTGGAGAGAAAAGTGGAGAAATCCTGGCTGGAGTCTCCGGCCTGTCAGTCTGGAGTCTCCGCCTCTGAAGCCTTTCTAGAGCCAAGTCCAAGTGGTGTCACCCACTACATAGAGTCAGAGAGTGACCGGAGTCTCCGGTGCAGAGCAAAGTCTCCGACCCTCTGGATTGTGTCCGGAGTGTTTGGCAGGCCAGAGTCTCCAGCCTTTGCACCAGAGTCTCCGGTGTGACTTTTCCAGAAAGAGGTCAAACAACTAGATTTTGGGGTTGGGGTATAAATACCCCCTCCCCTTCTTCCTCCAGTAAAATCGTCCAGAATTGATTGCTCCATTCATTAATCTCACCCACCAAGCTAGATCTCCCAATCCCTCCACCCAAACATGTTGATCTTCAGTGGATTGAAGGAGAAGACCCCGATCTACATCTTCACAAACCGGTTTTCCATTGCCCCTCATTTTCTTGATGGATTCGAGTCTAGGGTTTCTTTGTGGAAAACCTAGACTCCATTGCTACTCTCTTAGTGATTGTTGGTGATTTTTGGGAGCCCCCAATTTGGTTGTGTGTGTATGCCTCAAGCTCAATAAAGGACTCGATTTCCGCCTCAAAGGGAATCAATAATGGAGGGTGAACTAGGACTTTGTGGCGATGTTAATCAGAGAATAGGGTGAGGCCTTTGTGGCGTTGAGTAGGAATTTGTGGCGAAAATCACACCCCTCCAACGAGACGTACTCCCCTCAAAAGGAGGAACTCGGTATTACATCCCTGTCTCCACGTGCTTCTGTGTGCTTCTTGTTTATTGGTGTTTTTGTCATATAGGTAAATTCACCTTAGTTGCATATCTAGAGAATTTACCTTTGTGTCAAGCCTTAATTTGAAAATAATTAAAATTGGTCGTAGCACCTATTCACCCCCTCTAGGTGCCCATACTATCCGTTCAGCCATGACCTTTCACTCCTGACGCCTCTTTGCTTATAAAGAGCCACTTGACCTAAAACTATCGTATCTTGGAGGATTTTTCCAGAAACGCTTCGCATCTCCGCCGCCATCAAACCCTAGTTTAGGGGCTCAGAATTTCCTACTCTATCACCCTGGTAGGATGGGAATAGTGAAGGGGATACGTAGCAGAATAACAAAAAATTGCTACTAGCAATAACCGAAACCAAGCCAAGATCTACTAATATGCAGATACGAAGTAACGGAGAATATCGGAGGTCATACCCTTGAAGAACGATAGCGGGGATTACGCTCCCGCACAAGAATTGATGATGGAGTCATGCGGATCCGACCTCAAGGTTGTGTAGTCGATGGCGATGCGACTCTAGCACCAAAACTACGACACCTCACAGGATTTACACACGTACGGTTTAACCGATGACTCCCGAGCTCCGATCCAGCAAAGCAGTGGAAGTAGGAGATATGGACTTGAGAGAACACTACACGGCGGTGGGTGTAGGGTAGAGAGAACCTTGACTCTTGCGTAGATCCGAAATGGGAACCACGGAATGAGAGGAGGAAGAGAGAAAACCGGTGCCAAAAGGAGAGGGAGTGCCTCTCTTTATATAGCAGGAGGAGGGGGACTTTTCCCTTGGCTTAGCCATGTGGGACTAATGCCCACATGGCTGGCCGGCAAAGGGGGAATCCGCACCCCCACATGGGCCCGAAGAGGCCAATGCGAGTTGGGGCTCCCTCCTCTCTCCATTTCTCCTTTCCCCTAATGGGTCTCTTTTGCCACTAAGGCCCATTCACGGAAAAATGGATATATTGATTAAATAAAAAATGTATTGAATTATTAATTAAACTGATTAGTAATAAATACATATTATTTAACTTATTTCAATATCGAAACACCTTTCATTGCCTTTCGATCTCCATCAGATAAATCACATAACTATTCCGACTATGTTCTCTCTTATTTCTCTTTGGTAACAAATCATCCTATCATCGGTCACCCTTAAGTGTGAAACCCTAAAGGTTCAAGATCACTCCAGACACGATCGAGAACTCTCTCTGATCAATGACCAACATCGGGGTCTGGATACACATGATGGCTCCTGTGTGATCCACGATTATATTTGTCACTTGAACCTTAAACACAAGTTCCCACTCCTTTTGTCATACGATACTTAGTTCATCCGAGATTCATTCTTCGGTATCTCCATACCTAGTACGATCTCGTTACTAACAAACTCATCTATTCATTACCATGATGTTGCATCATCGTGACCTAGTCACATGCTTGCAAGTTTTACTTGATGCAACACCGCTAAGCGGCCCCCACTTGCACTAGAGTACAATTACATCTAGTTTACATCTCTAACACCTATTACATCTCGGTGTTTATCAAGCTTATCTTGTGGAATGACTTTTGTCAATGGATCCGCAATGTATTTTGCAAATGTTCAGACACCGGATTTGTTTCTGTGACATCGTATTGACATCAAACATTCATAAAACCAATAGCAACATCTTTATACTTCCAATCAAAGGTTGGCAACTTAAACGTGTGAACCGTAAAGACTCGATAACACATGTACATGTTTGGGAACTTACCGAACAATAACCAACAGCGGGACTGTGGACGCCCATGATGACTCCTGTGTGTTCACAAAGATCAAGGGAACCTTATAAGTTACTCATTGCATTTATTCTATTAACTTCACGACACCAACGATATCACAACACGATACTATGTGATCTAGTCTGATCAAACTCTTTGATCATAACACATATAATTTTTTTTACCGATATCGTCCTCTTTTCCCATCCATATCCCCGATGTGCTTGTGATAAATCATACTGTGTACGATTGGTTGAAATAGGTGATACCGAGAGGGCCCATAGAGGAGTTAAGTACTAGTCTTGAACGATCTCAGTTCCATTACACTTTCTAGATTATACTCATACATCACTATTATATGATTCCCAGTTACGGCAATACGGTTGATGACATCCAAAGTATCACTTTTGATCGTGCGGCCGCTAGATATTCTCTTAGTATAGGAAGCATAGTCGATGACAACTTCATATGTACTTCGATAATTATATTACAATTTTTTAGTCTCTTTTATCAAGGTCATATACTTGGGTCGGTTCAGTACTATTGTTAACCTAAGAATAAACTTTTATGTTTTGCTAGAATTTTAACCAAGTCCACGATTAGAAAAACATGACCATGTCACAAACTATAAGCTAATCTTAAATACAAGATTAGGAACTCTTGTTTGTTTATGTCTTCACACCTGCACAATTTTTTTCCTTTGAAAACTCACTTTTCAAGTGTTATAGCGGCTACAATATGATGCCATAAACTTAATTCTGAACTTAGAGATAGAATAATAACTGAATATTATTGTCTCAGGGGCATATATCTCCAACACCCCCTAGTACTTAAGTCGAAAAAGTTATTTTGTTTCTTTCGCCTTTAGTACAATTTGGTACCTGGCTGTCAACGATCTGCACATTCTCAATAGCTCCGAAGTGTAGTTATTTAGACGGCTCAGGCTTAAATTCTTCGTCTTATTATAGCAGACTACCGAAACGATGAATCGTGATGTGTTTGTGGATCTCACCAAGATCAACCAACAGTCTTGCTAACTTTACAAGGCATATCTCGAAGTGACGTCTGAGGTGGAGGTGCTTAAGGCAAACAGAGAGAAGGAAGCTGGTAAGTATCTTCCCCTACTTTGATTTTGTTCTCATTTTATCGGCTTTACTTAATGTCACCACTCTTATTTGTAGAAAAACCTTCGCGGGGGTAGAGAAAATTCTAGAAAATACTGGAGACATCTAGAGGCTTCGGGAAGAAAATCTTCGCCTTCACAAGGAAAACGAGTCTCTTGCTCAGCAGCTCAGCGATAGCAAGAAAGCAACCCTCAAAGTCGAATCTCAGGCTAAGGTGCAAGCCGATAAAGATGCTGAAAGCATCCAGCTGGCTGCAGAGCCATCTTAACGAGCACCTAGACGAAGCGGCTTAGTAAGTATCCTCTTGGTAAGCTATCTCCAACTTTTCCTTTTCATAAAGTTACATTTTTGTCGTCACGTAAATTTACCCGGCTTATTCTTGTTTGTGGTCCCCTTTCCTCTTGACGTCCACAATTCCATCCTCGGAGCTCTTGTTGACCAAGATGCCTACTCCATTTTTGTTTGAAGTTGTCCCTGTGTACCACAACTTGAAGCCAGTACTCTCCACCTCCTTCCCTTCTGTCCCTTCCATTTGGTCTCTTGGACACATAAGACATCAACACTCCTCCTCACCGCCGTATGAACTAACTCCCATAACTTACTCGTCAGGGACTCCATGGCTCAGCTAACTTCCTTAACCTCCACACTCGTCGAGTCAAATGCGAAGATCCTTGCTCATTTTTCACTACACCGGGGCGTCGGTGCAACACACCACTAAGAATGCGGCGACCCGATCCTTGCTCACTTGTCACCATATCCGGATCAAGATATGGTGCGCTACCAAGGGGGTGACGGCCCGGCCCTTACCCATTTCACACCACACCCGGGTTCCGATATTGCGCATCGTTAAGTGGGTTACACCCCAACGAGATTCTTTTGGGTTTCATCTCCATAAGAGTGGTTGTGTTTTTCCGTTGGCTCCCCAAGCGTATCACAACTCTCCTCCTTTACCCAGGGTTGGGACAGTTTAATACATGAACTAAGTAGGCAAACAGTTTTAGAATAGATAATAGAGCAATATGTAATTTGTTCTTCGTGCTAGAGTTGTAAAAAGTACGAGGAAATAACGATAAAATGTGCCGATATTTTCTGCTTCTCTTCATGGCCGCAAGAATGCAAGGCTGCAATATCCGGCCTTTTGGATGCAAGATCGAGTACTTAAGCCTAGCGAAAACGGCATGGATACAAAAGAAGATGTCAGAGGGTGAGCATAGCAACTAGCAATTGAAATCAGCAATAAAAGTAAAATAATAACATGTACAACAAAATCACGGATCAAACAACTAAAATAAACCTTGGTAGAAGCGTCGTTGGATTTTAGCAACTTATTTTGGTAGGAGCATTGTTGGATTTTAGCCACCCGGTTGTGTAGAAAGAAAGAAAGATGTCGAATTGAAAATGTGACTACTCCGGCGTTAAAAATACAGGATTAGCATGATGTCTTTTGATGAATAATTAATAAGGATTCTGATTTATTAGATGAAAATTATAACGTGGGATTGTCACTACAATAGTTTTAGAAACAACATTTTTAAAATTACTTATTTACATGTACGCAAAAAATAAAATCGGTAAAGCTGCCAATTAAAGATTATGCCGATATACAACAAGGTGTTGCTAAATAAAATGAGTACTGTGGCCAGTGAGGTGTCATGAGAAAAATTTACCCGTCACGAAACTCTTGTTTCACCTTCCACTTGAATTTTTCATTATCATCCCGCCAACACATTAGTCCTTTGTTCCTATAAGTAAATCATGGGTCAACAATGTATCTTATGGTAATCAATTAATTAAGTAGGCAAAAAGCATATATACCAGTGATGATGTGAGCAACATGTAAAGACATGGAGGATAAGGCTACATGGTACTTGTGCCAAAATCTCGGCTGATGCAGTATTCGTCGGTTGCTCGCGACATGGGGCTAGTGCGGAGGCAGTATTGTGAAAAATGTCCCTGTCGTGGATGGCGATAGACGGCTGTGTCGCCCACAATGGATGGGAAAGAGGTCGTAAATTTATTGAGATCGTGCCAATTTGAAGCTTTGCGCTACCTACTATGGTTGCTCGTCGCGGGTGAGTTTTCCGTCAAAGTCAACCCAATTTGCTTCTCGCTGATGGGTGATATATTTCGGGCCTATTAATTCAGGCTAGCTAGTCCTAAAAGGTCAGATTATTTTCTCAATGTTGAACACTTGGCCTACCAATTGAAGGGTTCGTCTAAAAAAAGGCTAGGAGGGGATTTGCTCTATCTTCTAAATGTGCATTCTTTAGTTAGAATTGAACAAGGTAGGGAAAAAATAAAAATAAAAATAGCATGGCTAATAGAGAAATATAATTTGTTATTCCCGTTAAAGCTGTATAAAATATACAAAAATGACGGCATAGTGACACTTCACAACAATGAAATAAAGATAACCTATGTCAATATTTCCTGCCTCACTTCATGGCGGCAATGATGCAAGGATAGCAATCTCGGCTTTCTGGATGCAAAATCAAGTGCTTAGGCCTAGCGAAAACACGACATGAGCACAAAAGAAGATGTCAGAGGGTGATCACAACAACTAGTCAATAAATTCAACAATAACAAGTAGTAGAATAAGCACACGCACAAGAAAATCACGGGAGAACTAACATTAATTTTGGGAGCAATTACCGGCTATAATTAATCTAGCAGAATTATCTAACATGATTTTGTAGAATTATTGTTCGATTTTAGCGACATGTTTAAGATTGAGAACAATAACGATAGGCATGCAATGAAATTTCTCTATCATTGATGAACAATTAATTAATAAGATACTACCTCTGTTCTAAAATATAAGGCCTATTTCGTTTGCTTTGACCAATACTTATTCTATTAATATATAATTTTTTTGACATAAATTAATATATTGTATTCCTATTCGATAGTACTTCACTATGATTATGATTTCTATCACATATGTCACATATAATATGCGTAATCCTTGGTCAAAGACTCGGTCAAAAGAAACGAAATACACATTATTTTTCGAAACAGGAGGTTGTTAGAGGAAAATTGTGAAGTGGGGTTGTCACCACAACAGTTTTATAATACACCTTTTGATATACTCATAATTACTTTTTTAGACTAAAAGGGTGTCCCCCGGCTTCATTGAAACCAAAAACGCAGCCATCGGCTGTGTTTACGATGTTTATTACAGCACACGAGCAATCGCCCACACGGCGAGCTGGTAGTCTAGAGCGCAAAAGCTCAACAGGAAGGGGACAAAGGTTTCAAACAGGCAGCACACCTCCCACAGGGAACAAGGAAAACAAAGAACAACGCACGCAAGGCTAAGGCAAAGACTTGGCCCAGAACTTGGCCAGGACTTTCTTGCACGTTGCTTCCTGAGCAGCATTCGCTTCCGACAGCACCATCACTTCCAGGCAATTCGTAGCAGCTCCCCCCGGCGTCTGTTCAGCTCCAGGATGATCTCGTCCAGGATGATCGTAGACGATGGAGGCGCCAAGACCCTCCACTGCTCCAGCTCCTCTACGGTTCTTCGCCAGACGTCCCGTACACCTGGCCAAACGAGCCCCTGAAAACATACATCATTTCTTAGTTTCCATATTGCCCACAATACTGCAGCACAGGTGGAGTTGATATGCGAGTTATTTTTTTCACTAATCCACCATCTGGCAATGCTTTCAATACTCATAATTACTTAGTTGCATATTCGTGAAATAATCCAATGTCGAGCTACCCTCTATACAACAAATGAAATGTCGCCAAATAAACGACTAGTACTTGTACTGAGGAGTCATGAGGATGATTTACCCCGTCTCGAAACTTTTGTTTCACCTTCCACTTGAATGGTTCATTATCCCGCCAAGACAGTAGTCCTTTATTCCTACAATTGAATCGTCGGTTAACAATTTATATAGCATGATAAACAATAAATTAAGTAGGCAAAACGTATATATACCAGTGACGACGTGAGCAACATGTAAAGACATGGTGGATAAGGCTACATGGTCCTTGTGCCAAGCCGCTGGTCCTGCATCCATCGGTTGATGGCGGCCAGAAGGTGCTCTAGCCGCGGCAGAATTGCTCGAAATCTCGGCTGATGCAGCATTCGTCGGTTGCCCGCGACATGGTGCTAGTGCGGAGGCAGTATTGCGCGAAATGTCCCTGCCGCGGATGGCGATACACGACGGCGTCGCCCGCAATAGTAGGGTGTGCCTTGGAAGAGACGCACAGTACTCGTCCAGCCACGAAGATGGCTTTGTCTCCGATGCTTTTCATCGGGACGCCGTCGCAGCTTCCCGAGACAAGATCCGCAAGCTTGTGAACCGCCATGTGCGTGAATGACATATCCTTGTGCCCGACCACAAGGACCTCCGAGTCGCATTCTACCAGATACACAGGCTCGCTGAGTTTCTTCCTTGGGATCGTCGCGATCAGCTTTGGTGGATCCTGCAGGTGCGCCTCCATCTGAAAAATCTGTGACACGTCAGTATCTCCGACGACCATAGTATTATGCACCACCAGGTAGTGCTTGCCTCGCGACGACAGCGGTCCATAATGACTCGGAAGTCTCCAAGGTAGCAGAGTCCACCTCGTATCTTGGGAGGTGGCGACGGCGGCCCGCTTCAAATCCATCAAGATCACCATCACTCTCACGACTCCGTCACTGGCGACGAGACGGAAGTAGAGATGCTCCTAAGTTGTTTCAGCTGCTTGGTTGCCTCTGCGTAAGTGTAGCCACCGTTCATTTGCTTGGGAAGAGACGTGAGGGGTGGGAGCTCGACAATGTCGCCGGTGAAAGGGTGAAGGAGGTGGATGGCGGTGTCGTGGTCTCGCTGGAGCACCAGGAGGCCCTCCACGGAGTCGAGAGCGCAGTGGTCCGCGAACAGCGGGAGACGGACGCGGACAAAGATCCCCGAGTCGAGGTTGAAGAAGCGGACGTGTTCTTCGTGGCCCGGGTGAAGTCCATGGCCCTCGGCGAACATCATCCAGCGGCGCGGGTGGAAGCGCGGATCGGTCACGCCTCGACCGTGCGGGGACACGGTGGAAGACCGCCAGTTGGTGCAGACGGCACGGAGGCTAACATAGTCCGTCAGGTCTCCGGCCAGCAGGCGCCACGCCACGAGACGGACCAGATTTTCTGGCAGCGACGGCCAGTGGGCCCGGGCGGCCGGCGGCAGCGAAGGCGACATCTTACAGTTAAAGATCGACGAAGGTGCGATCGATGCAGCTGTTAAGGGGTGGAAACGTGGTCTTACTTCAATCCGAATTTTATCGGGTCGAATTCCTGTTTGCAGTCCCTTCACAATACGGTGTGCGGCAGTTGTACTTACAGTCCACAAACTAGAAATAATAGGAATATATAATCCTAGCATCCAATCAAGAATTATTTGTTTCAACGGAAGGCGCTAGATCAGGCGCTTAACAAGTTATTTTTTCCGTTCGATAGCAGGCTGATCGCTAGAAAAAACGCGGAGAATAATAGGAAGCGCCCGACGCTACGCTAGCCTACGCTAAGCCAGGATCAGAAGGAAACGGCCCGGGATTTCACGCAAGCGCTGTGCTTAGCGCCCTGTTGTAAACGCCCAGCGGTCAAGCAGAAGTAGCGCGCGGAACTTATCGCCGGCGAAAAAAACGAGACGGGAGATGGCGGCGAAAGCTGAGGTGCGGCCGCGGCGGCGGCCGCTCAAGGTGGATGCCATCGGGAGCCGCGTCGAGAAGGAGTTCAGGGACGCCCTCCGCCGCCTTAAGCTCGACGTCCTCGGCACCGACGACTCCCCCATCCCCATCTTTGGTCAGAGCATCCTCTCCCTCATGCGTCCCCTCTCTTCCAAATCTAGCGATTTAGGTCGGGAGGAGGTTATGCTTCGAATTGGTGGGCTCTGCTTTGTGGGCAACTTGGTAGCAGTGTTTGTTCCAAGATCAATTATCTATCAGCTTATTATTGTTGGTGTAGTTGCTGATTGCTTGTACACTCTGCCGTGGGCACTCATACTCTAATTATGATCTGGGAAACAACTTATGTGATTTCTAAGAAGTACTCCAATTTTGTGAAATTTCGATCTTCTAGTTTTATTTATGTGTGTAGTGGCATGTCTAGTTTTTCTTTTCTTTTTTTAGAATATTTCTTTAATATACTAAAAATATGTTCTAGGCTACTATGCTCCCTGCAATGGACCAAAAGTTCCGGCTCCCTTCATACTATGTGGAGGATCGTTCGCGCCATCATCTGTCAACTCATTTGGCTCTAGGAGCAATTGTCTAGTACCCGGGACGCTCATAAATACTAATAACATGTTGGGGCTCCAAAATCTGGATGTAGCGTCTCTACTCAGAGAAGAAGGAAAGAAGGTACTTGGCTTGAACTTTTATACGAGATTTGCTAATTGTTACCCTTTTCAATTTTATTGTGTCTTCTCAATTCCTTGGTGCATGTATTGTGGATCCAGATCTTGCATGACATTCTATCCGGTAAAATAGAAGAGTGTCCTTCTCTCCTATTAAGATTTCTCGCGATAACATTTGTGGACTTGAAGAATTGGGAGCTCCATTATGATGTTGTATTTCCCTCGTTGGTCTTCAATTCTGAAATGACTCTGTTCAGTCTACATAGTGCCTCACAGGTGCTCAACGAACAAGAGGTCATGATCTTGCGCACCTAATATCTCTTAGATATTTATTTTTCTATCTTCTTATGTTTGATATTGAATGTTCTTTATTTGCTCATACAGGCAATGTCATTGTGTAAATCAATGAAAGTGTGGCGTGGTTCAAATGAAACAACAGGTTTGATAAATGATTGTTTTTAGTTGGATCTGTTTCCTTAATTTGCTACATTTGTCTTTAAATGATTTTTTTTTTTGTAGTTCATCCATTTTTTTGGATAGATATATCCTCAGATTCTTCTGTTGTTATAAGACAACTTAAGGATTGGAAATATCATCGGGGTGATGGCCAAAAGGTATGTTTATGCCATTAAACGTACATCGTAGAAATATTGTGTTGTATTCTTTTAATATCTGAGGATATATGTTGTTAAGATTTCATACTCAGTGGCTCTCTTATGGCCATTCTAAGATTTCATACTAGACCATCAAAGCGCGCGTTGCCGCGCCCGCCCATCTTGACGAAAGGAAAATAAAATCTTGAGAAAATTGAATAATACAAATATCTGAGTAATATTTTCCATCTGTTCATATTTCTATAGTCGGACATTAAGTAGTCAAATGGGCAGTGAGTAATATGAGGAAGGAAGGAAGCTATATTTTAACTTAGTAGGCATACAGTTAAGGATAATATAGGAAAGATACATCATCATATAATCACTAATACACTAATATCCTAGTACACAGAGGCAAAGCTTCCCCAAATGAAGTCATCCAACTTCTAGTTCATATGCAACAATACTTGTATAAGGTTCACGGATGATGGACATAAGAGTTCACTCATAAAAAGGACAATGGACATAGCATTCAGCTATAGTGACCAAGTAATACTGTAGTAGTAAATGACCCATAAACATGCGGGTACACAGTTAGACGAAAGAGCCACCCGAGCTAACCATCTGTTCTTAACAGCAGCAATAAGACTGAAGCTTTCCTAGCTGGAATAGGATAACAATAGCACAAAAAAGGGAATGACATCCATTATGCATCAGTTTTATCATGAAAACAAAAGAGGAAGCAGTTTCAGACATATATGCTTACCACCAGAATTTACCAGCTCAGTTTCTGTATCAATTCATCGCTGGCCATTCAGAGTCCAGAAACTTTAGTTACCGCTAGGTAGCTTGTATTGTCAATAGGAATAAGACTATAAGAGGCAAAAATAGATGTCCATGCCTGTTCTCACAGGTGTACAGAGGACAGTAACATAAGAAACCATGGACATGCAAAAATAGAAGTATAAGTGTTATAAGTGGCCGGTAGAACAAAGAAGCCACAAGCAACCGAAAATAGAGGTAGAAAACCGGCAAGAAGAAAGGGGAAAGAGCATTATCATCGCAAACTTTCATTTCACGTGTTTTTTTGCTCTGCTAGTTCTGACGCACCATTTGAGCTTACCGAATAGGTCCATGAAACCAGCTAAAAACATAGAAGATATCAGTCAAGTACTATTTTTTTAATCTCTACTAAGGCGCCATCCTAATGTTGGCTCAGTTCACCCAGTTCAATAGATTCGCCACTGCCTTTGGCTCGGAAGTAATGCATTTAAGAAATTAATGGTACTTTTCCTTTGATCATTGCTTAACACTGAGACATGATCTCTTGATGTCTAAAGGCCTGTAGGTCAAGCTCAACCACTAAAAATAATTTTAATTTACATGCCTTCCAAATGCAACATCCCATGAAAATCCATATTAACTGACTATTCGTTGAAAGCTTTCAAAGTGCTATATTTTTGGTCATGAATATACTGATGTAGTTGGTATAATATGCTACGTACTGAAAATTATAAAACTATCTTCCATCAGATATCAGACTCACGTATATAGAATTTGAAAGCCTGAAAGTTACATTACTGTAGTGATAAACTAATACATGGAAACCAGGGCAACTAATCAATTAATCGCAACATATTGAAGTACACATCCATCAGGTACTATTTTATTGCAGTTTATCTCCCAGCACCTCCTGTAATCGTGTTGAGCAGATCTCATAAAAATCCGTATTGAGCAAATACAGATGATTTTTTCTTTGTGAAAACATGAAAATCTTTCAAAGTGCTATATTTTTAGTTTTGAATACACACAGAAGTAGGTGGTACAACATGCTACAATTCCAATCCACTTATCCACTGCCGAGCCGAGTAAACCAAAAACTCACAATTCAAAATAATTATTAGAGTTGTGATCGGTGGTTTACCTTCATCGTGGCCACGCGGGCATACTGGATTTGGCACTTCGTCGGCATCACCTTTTCCTGGAGCTAGCATGGAGCCCCATGTGACCAGAGGCATCCACGCCTGCCCCTCATCCGGCAACTACAGGCAAGAAAATACATAAGAGAAAAGATCAAAATCAATTATATTCAAGAGACAGATCGAGGTGGAGAATGGCACAAGGGTAATCGAGAGGCCACATAACTCATAACCTTGGGGCCTATCAACGCCACCAGCACCACAAAATGAACTGTAGGCAAAAGCCATGGTTGCTGAAGGGACGGCACTCACCATTTTAAGGCCGCTATAGGTGCCAAGTAACGCACCTCCACTCCTAGGATCAGTAATGGAAGGGAGACGGAGAGCCTTATCGACAATCTCGGCCACGAAAACCTACTAACAGAGTGGCTGCCCATCAGCAAACAGTGGCTTTAGAGATCAGTTCGGCCTGGTTCGCGAGAAAGCTCCCAACTCAATCTAAGGAGTAGCGGCCCAGAAAATGGTGTGCAGCCAAAACGGGCGATGTGGCACTTTAAAAAGTCACGGTGGCAAATAATCGAATGGCTTAGGACACCAAATCGCTGTGAGGAGGCGTAGCTTAACCCGTTTTACTGTTTCTTAATTTGTAGCTCCTCTTCTCATTGCTTGCCTTGGTGGGAGGGGATGTCATCTAACGAAGTAGTCTTACAATTTTGATTAGTGCCATGAGACAATTATCCAAATCCTACGGTGCAAAACATTTTTACTTTACAATTCTCCTGCAATTATCCCCAATTCCTCATATATAAATATAACACACCGTAGAAGCTTCTGGCAACTTTCTCAATATTTCTATAACCTTCCAAGTGTTCATTGCTCATATTTCTACACTTTTATTTTTTTATAATGCAGATTCTGTTTGGATTTTATGATAATGGATGTCGTCAAAATTACCCTGGTTGGGCTCTTAGAAACTACATTGCTTTCCTGAGCTTGTGGTGGAAAATCGAGAAAGTTCAGTTCTTATGCTATCGAGAAAGCATAAAAGGGGGGCTCGATCTAGAGAAGTCCCTTATTGGCGAAGCATCATTTGCAGCACCTCATGGTATCATGATAGATCTAGATACGACCTTCACAATCTCACTAGTAAAGTGTTTTTCTAACATTGGTTGTGATTACAGGCTGGGATGGCTCTGACTATGTGCCTGAAGTTATTGGATGGGAAGGAGAAACACCTGGGGATGGAGGGAGAGAAAAAAAACTGAAATCAATCAAACTTGAGAACCCAAAAAGGTAGATGAAGAGTGTTTTTACCTTCCTCCTCACATCATCCGCTACTAATGTGATTTATCCAATTGTTTACACAGTCAGGTTGAAGAGCAACAGTTGATGCACTTGAAGCTTATGGGATGGCGGCACTTCCCTGTGGACTTGGACAAGTTGCTTGGCACTCGATGTCTTGTGTTGGGTGCTGGAGCTCTGGGCTGTGAAGTTTCTCGCTTACTCATGGTTAGTACTTTCTGCTACTATGTTCCTATCTAACAAAGTGTAATCATCTAACTTTAACGGTGTATGCACTTCTACTCCACCATTTATTTATGGTGTTACCAAATTTTCAGACCTGGGGTGTACGGAAACTAACAGTGGTTGATGCCGGCTGTGTTGCCATGCCTGATCTATTAAAACAATCACTCTACGTAGAAAAAGATTGTGGAGTTCCGAGAGCTACCGCGATAGTTGCACGTCTAAAAGAGAGATGCCCTGCAGTGGTATGTCGTTGCTACTTTTTTTTTTTGAATATTTTGCTTTCTGCAGATCTGCTTGTTGACAACAGTTGCTGTTATTTAGGAGGTCGAGGGCATCTGGATGGAGATACCAGTGCCAGGGAATACGGTTTCTCCAAGTGTGCTTGAGGATTGCAGGCATCTTCAAACATTAGTAGCTGCCAATGACGTGGTCTTCTTGCTGACTGACACATGGGAGGGCAGATGGTTTCCAACTCTTTTGTGTGCACAAGAAGGCAAGGTAAATCTCACACACATTATTCATCTTTGGGGTTGCAACAATTCTCAACTCATAATGACCAAGAAATTTTAATACGTAGTGGCTTGAGTGGATAATTAATATATATTCTGGTCATGTGGCTCAGTTCAATTAGTATGATTTTCCCCATCTGTATCTTTCATCACATAGCGAGCTCAACTGAAGGTCGTCTGTCTGCACTGCAGATCGCTATCACTGCAGCAGTAGGATATGACAGCTACCTTGTCATGCGACATGGTGCTGGTCCAGGAACAAGAAGTGGAGGTATGGATGCTCAGATGCAGAGTTTGTCCACTGAAGATGCTCTTGGCCGTCAAAGATTGGGCTGTTGTTTCTGCAACGAGAAGACTTCCCTTTTCAATGTATAATGCATAAAGACTTACATTTGTGGAAATGTTCTCCTTTTGTTTATGTTTTATACCTACAATTTTTTACTTAATTCCATATTTGCTTGACTTTAATTTTTGCAGTCACTCTCTAATGAAACAGTAGCTCTACCCGGGCTGACCTCAATTGCATCTGGCAAAGCAGTGGAGGTCTTTGCAAGGATGTTACATCATCCAGAGGGGTAAGCTATAAATACCTGAAAGATAACTGCAGATTTATTTTTTATGTGTATCAGTGAAGAGTAGTTGATTAAGCTAGAACCAAGAAAACTAATCAGTCCATATACATTATGCCTTAAGGATTGTATCGTACTTCTTGCAGGATGCATGCACCAGGAGAAATTTCTGATATGGATACTGAACATCAGCTTGGTTTATTGCCGCATCAGATTCAAGGATCACTCCCACAGTGTGTTTTATCAACTTCGACAGTCAATTCTTCAAACAGTTGTACTGCGTGTTCCAATGTTGTAAGTAAATTACAGAATACATAGAACCACATTATAAGATTTTATTATTCTTATGCTCCAAATTCTAGCACACCTGACACTACTACATTATAAAGAGTTCCGTATGTTCTAATGTTTCTGCTTGCTAAACATTTCAGGTACTATCTGAATATAAAAGAGAAGGATTGGATTTTATTAAGAAAGCCGTCAACCAACCAACTTTTTTAAAGGACCTTACTGGCATTTCTAACAATTTCTCGGACACTTGTTTGGATTTTCCTGCTAACTTCCCTGTAAATTCAGGGAAGTTGTCTAGTGTTGGATGTCTAATTTTAGGTGCTGGAACTCTTGGGTGTGATGTTGCTCGTATTCTTATGGTTAGTTATATGGTTCATGCCACTTTTATGTTGAACTATAGACATTTACCCCACAGAAGATATTGTTAATCATGCTGGATGATACCAACTTTTCAGGATTATGGTGTTCGGAAGCTAACAGTGGTTGACAGTGGCCGTGTTGTTGCGTCAAATTGGGCAAGACAATCACTTTACACAAAAGATGATCACGACGGCGCCCTAAAAGCAGAGGCAATAATTAAGCGTCTAAAGGAGAGATATCCGTCAGTGGTGAGTTTAAACTTCCCTTGGAAACAGTAAATTCGTTTTTGTTTTAGTTTTGACAACATTTTCATGTCAATTTCTGCCTTGTAGGATGGACTGGAGTTTGAAGGATGTACAATGGAAATACCCATGCCGGGGCATCCTGTATCAGCTGAAGAAGCAGCTGGTGTGCGCAAAGATTGCGAGAAACTCCAGAAGTTAGTAGCTTCCCATGATGCTGTGTTCTTGTTGACTGACACAAGGGAAAGTAGGTGGTTTCCAACACTTCTCTGCGCGGATCAAAACAAGGTAAAAACTCTGTCCGTATTCTTGAATAATGTATGCATTCGAAATTTTATATGCTAATAATTCCAATCATTTTACCGCAGATTGCTATTACTGCAGCCCTGGGATACGATAGCTACCTTGCCATGCGACATGGAGCTGGTCCAGGAACAAATTCTCAAGGTTCAGAAGATGTTACTGGTCGTCAGAGACTGGGCTGTTATTTCTGCAACGATGTTATTGCTCCTGTTGATGTAACGTTTGTTGCCTTGGCCTTTGAAATCATACTCATTTCCTCAATATGTTATCTGTACTACTGTGCAATCATCATATATCATGCTTTTGTGATCTTGTGATGCAGTCGGTCTCCAACCGAACACTGGACCAACAGTGCACAGTGACACGACCTGGACTGGCCTCCATTGCGTCTGGCCATGCTGCAGACCTTTTGGCAAGGATATTAAATCATCCTGATGGGTAAGCACTTGGAACAGCATGAAAGTCGATCATATGTTATTGTTTCTATATGCAATATGGGAGATACATCGTGATGAGGATTGAACAATGTGAACTGATAGTTGATTTCTATCCTTTGCAGGATACACGCACCAGGAGATATAGCTGGTGGCACGACCAGCGAGCGTCCGTCTGGTCTATTGCCACACCAGATACGAGGATCACTATCGAACTACAACTTGTTAACCCTCTCGGGCTATTCCTCGACCAGTTGTATTGCATGTTCTGACGTGGTAAGCAAACATTTTTATAGTTGCATCGTCATTGTCTTGAACACCTCGCTGATGCCTGTGTTGTTTTGTTCGTTCACTTGATATCGTGCAAAAAAAAACAATGGCAGGTATTATCTGAATTCAGGAGTAGAGGAATGGAATTCGTGATGCAGGTGATCAACGAACCCACCTATCTGGAAGACCTTACTGGTCTGACGGAGCTGATGAAATCCGTGGATTTTTCTCGGGTGGAGTGGGCAGATGATTTCGACAACGACTACGAATTCTCCGATACCTGATGTATCACTGATTCCATATATACATACATGGCTATAACAAGTGTAAATATTATTTCGGACACACAATGATTAAGGAGATTGATGGTCTTTTACGGCTGGCCGGTCCCGTTAATGAGTCGGACGGTGGTGGGTTTGGGGCCGTTGTCGGCGTCGTTTTTGGGGCCATCCTGTGTGCCGACACCACCGTAGACGACTGAGGCAGAAAAGACGGTGGCCATGCTCATGGCCGTGAGTAGCGTAGCTAGGGATGCAGAGCTGATCAGATGGGAAGCCATGTTGAGCATGAGAAGTGGCAGGTGTGGCGATGTTCTTAAATAGCCCAAGCCACCGATCGAGGAAAGGAGCTATGTGCTGACACAAGTCACAGAGGTGACATGAGAGCACCAGCGATCGCGAATTGTGTATGTGTGTGTGGATTTGTAGGCTATACGATCCGTGTTTCTCTCATCTTCTGGTGCTCCCAAGTCCCAACTTGTGTCTGAATAATGTTTTCTTGCCGTGGTACTGGCGATGTGCAAGTTCTGCTTGTCCTGCACTGCACTTATGGCTCGTGGATCTGATCAGCCTGTTGAATACTCAATGGCGATCGATATCTCTTCACCCTTGTACTGTACCTGCCTGTTGGAGGTAGAGCTGCAACATGTTCACCATGCATGCTTGACATCTTGCGTTTGCTCCGGCGCATCACATCTGGGTGCTACTAGCACTTCACTTCCAACCTCTTACTTGGATCCAACCAACTTGATGGTGATCCTAGCTAGAATGTCCACCTTGTGTGGCCTTCACACCTCCCATGTGAGCCATGAACTTTGCCGTTCCTTCTTTTCTTGTTCTCATGCGAGGATTGAGACGTTCAGTCTCCAACAATCAAGGATCACAGGAGAAGATGATCACTTCTGTTTTTTCAAACTCATAGCTAGCCATACCATTTCCAGGAGTGGTTCCATAGAAAAAGTGATGTCTCCGCAGGAATAGTCTAGTGGCGGTCGTGATGAGCGAGCCTAGAGAGCGAGAGCCGGACCGCGACCCCACCACACACGCCGTGACCGGAGACCTCGCACCGGCGATCACCGGAGGGGATAGAAGCAGCGCCTCGGAGGAGAAAGGGCGATGGAGGGAAATCATATTTGCGACAGATCTACGGGTGAGATCGAGATTTACCGGGTAGATCGAGGCAGATCGAGAGGGGGAGATAGTGATCTCCGATGAGCGAAATGCCGTCAAAGCTCAACGACGGCGAACAACATGGGAGAGTATTCTGACGGGAGATACGCTGAAGGTCAAGGATTTCGTGGTCAAGGTGGGTTCCCACTTCGCTGGGGAATTTCGTGGTGCACCGATTATTCGATCATGCCCACGTGACACGGATGCAACGCCCTTTGTTTGCTTGTGTGACGTCGTCTACCTCGGGAGGCGACGCGTGGATGGATCGATTCACACCGCCAACGGACCGGACCACATCGCCAGCGGACCGGGGTTGAACCCGCACCCACACCTACCAACACCGTCCCCGGAGCGGATGGGGTATATACCACCCACCTATTCCCCACCCCGTGCAAACCCGAGTTTCTCGGGGAGGTGCGGCGTGGTGTTCGTGAACCTCCAAAACTCCGCCAGATCAAGATCTCCCTCGATAGTCCATCAGCAAGAGTGGAGAGGGGTGCCGGCGACGCAAGATCGTTTTCTGAGGTGGTCAGAGCGCAGAGCAGCATGGATAGGAGGTTTGGTGGAGCCATGAGATCTCCGCCGCGCAACTTCCAGCGGATCAATCCCTACGGGAACTCCAGGCAGAGGATGAATCCGGAGGCAGAGAGGCGTGAGCAGCAAAGAAGATGGGAAGATGAGCGGAGGCGGGAGGAGATCTGGAGAGAAGAGGAACAAAGGCGTTTTGAAGATGATAGGAGAAGATCCGAGGAACGACGCAAGGTAGAAGATAGGCGACGCGAAGAGGAAGATCATCGCCGTGCAGAAACCCTCTTGAACACTGAGAACCTGGTAAGAGAGAGGTCGTTGGTGGAGCGACGCTGCAGAGAAGAAAAAGAAGAGCGCAACAACAGAGAGAAGCGCATCAACAAACCAGACCAAGCTCCTGCAACGGTGATCTCATCGTCCAGACCGTCTGGAGGGGTGAGAGGAACGGTGGCTCCGTCTACTGCGGTAAGTTCCTGGATACCTGCAAGCTCCCCTTCTTTCCAGCGACCAGCTCAGTTACAGATAGGAGATAATCGAGTAGGTTTGATCTCCACGACCAGGGCAGATGTTCCGATGGGGTCCTCTGCACCTTCATCGGTGTCGCCTGATGTGCGTGTAACTGGGACGTGGGAGGAACTGATTGATCCGACTCTGTTGCCTGAGATTGGTCATGGGAGCTGTGGTAGGAAACATAGAACCGATGCTTGTCGAGAAAGATCCTTGGGAATATAATGCCAATTTTTTTGGCAGTATGGAGTTTGATCATGGTTTCTACTCGATACCAGCAGTGGAGTCAGAGGTTCAACCACTGGAACAACTAAACTATGCTCATATTATTGTGGAGAAGGGAGAGGTCAACTGCAGGGACATTGAGCATGAATTTTAGCTTTGGGAAGACTCTCTCTAGATTAATTGGAGATTTTTTTCTAAGGTGATTTCTTAAAATGAGTTCATGACTAGGTTCCCTAATGCAAAAAAATATTGAGGAGTTGTCTCACTTTGGAAAATTCTTCATGATGACTCTTCCTGATGCTATCATCAAATTGCAGAAGTGGTCTGGGGACATTCAACTGTTTGGAGTGTTGGAAGAAACCTGGTTTAGGATCAAAGTCATACCAATGTGATACAGGAACATGTCTATTGCCTTTTATGTAGCAAGTATGGTTGGGAAACCGCTGGCTCTTGACAAGAACTTCCTCACGAACTATGCCTATATAAGGGTAAAAATAGGAGTGAAGGACCCTAGTTTAGTTCCAAATGTTAGGGTGGGGGAGATAAACAATGGCTTATATGAATTTCAGTATACCAGAGAGATATTTGATCCAAACACTAAATCTGCCAATTTCTATGCTATTGAAACTGAAGATAGTGAGAAAGGGGAAGGACAACATACTCCAAAAAAACAGAAAACCAGTGCTGGAGGAGAAACTGTTGGTGGGGTTTGGCTCTAGATCTACACCTACAGGAAATGGCCATAGGAATACTGGGGCCTATAGACAGCATGAGGAGAACTTGTTTCAGGGAGGAGGCCAAGAAATTCAGAAAGGTAAACAAGTTAGTGGTGGAGACAGAGACATTATGTCCTCTGACAATGAATCCTTTGGTACAAAAATGTTACAGATTCTGGGAGGTGGGAAAGCTGGGGTAGAGCTTAATCTAGAAGAGGAGGGCACTAGAAATGCTCCCTCTAGTCTGTTTGCTATGGATAATTCCCATCAGAGTTTGTCAGAAGTACATATGGAAGTTGTGCAAGCAATTGGCAGTAAGGATATCCAAGAGGGGCTCTCCCAAGAAACAAAGAAGAGGGATACAACAGAGCAACAAAATGACAAACCGGAATATAAGAAATTATTGCAGGGGCTTATGAAATCTGGAAGTGATAAAGCTGGCTTAATTAGACAGAATTATGAAATAGCCCTAGAGACCATTGACGAAAAGGAAGATGAGAGGGAAGGAAGGAACCAGGAAGATGAAGACCAGTCTGAGCAGGTGGATTATGGCACAAGTGAGTCTGAAGATAGTGTGGGTGGTGGAAGCGAACAGGAGGAGGCCCCCCCAACAAGATTTTTACTGGCACTAGCAGCTACTTCACTCATAGATGAAAACACACCAGTAGTAATTCCTATAGATGGGGGACAACCTGAAATTGAACTGGCACATGAAGATAACAACATGCAGTTGGATGATGTAGAGGGGGAGATATCAAAGAAGCATTGAAGGGGAAGGGACCTAGTGGTGCTGTGAGAACAAGTTCAAGATTGGATGTGGAACAGAAGACTACCAGAATTGAGGAGAAGGTCAAACAACATGCTGCAGCAAGAAATATGGAAGGTACTAACTTGAATCAACTAACAGGAACAACAAAAGAGTGATTTGTATGTAAGAAGGGTATGGGCAAGTTCCTGTCTGAGCTAATTATGGAGCATAAGTTGGATATTGTTGGGGTTCAAGAAACCATCAAGAAAGATTTTAACCAGGATTTCTTTAAGAGAATTGATCCTTTGAATCAATTCTCCTGGAGTTGGTCTCCCTCGGTGGGCAGAGAAGGTGGTATCCTTGGAGGTGTAAGGAAGGATAGGTTTGATATTATAGAAGTGGCCATAGGCAGGTTCCTGGTGAAAGTTATAGTGTTTGATAAGAAAATTATGCAAAACTCGAATTTGGTTGTGGTGTATGGGGCTGCGCGGGAAGAAGACAAAGAAACTTTTCTATCTGATTTAGGGGAGGTCTGTGGCGACACTTCTTTACTAATTCTCCTAGGAGGGGATTTCAATATTGTCAGGTTTGCTTGTGAGAAGAACAAAAACTGGAAGGCAAACAAATGGTCTGATATGTTTAACTTCATTATTAACACTTATGAGTTGAGAGAGATAGAGCTGTCTAGAGGGCTTTATACTTGGTCAAATAATCATCATGATCCCACTCTGGAAAAATTGGATAGATTCTTAATGAGCAAAACCTGGGAACAAAATTTTCCGCTTGTAATTGTACATAAATTGAACAGAGAGATTTCAGACCATAACCCTCTTCTACTGGGCACTCTGGATAACAGGGAACAAAGGAGCAGGGATTTTAGGTTTGAAAAATCTGGCTGAAAGATGATACTTTCTTGTTGGGAGTATCTAAAATTTGGCAAAAACCTATGGAAACTAGAGATAGTCTTGGTGTAGTACAGGAGAAGCTGAGGGTTGTTAAGAATTACCTGAAGGGCTGGGGTGCAAATGAAAAAAGGTAAAGATAGAAAGAAGAGAAAAGATTTATCTGAAGAGTTAGGGGACCTAGAGGGAGAAGAAGAAGTTCAGCCAGTCTCCACTGAAAAACAACAGAAAAAGTGCCAGATATAGCAGGAAATTATGAACCTGCTAGAGGGGGAGGAAGATTATTGGAGACAAAGAGCTAGTGAGACTTGGTTACTACAAGGAGACAATAACACTGAATCCTTTCACATAGTGGCAAAATGGAAGGAAGAGAAACAAAACAATCTTTTCTCTTAAGGAGGGGGGTCACTTGATACATGGGACCCCAGATCTTCTTAATCATGCTACAACTTTTTACAAAAACCTTTTTGGGCCTGAAGATACTGCAGGAATTTGAATGAACAAGGGTGTTTGGTTGGAGGGGGAAAATTAACAGTGAAGATAGAGGAATACTAGATAGAGAATTCTCTGCTGAACAAATTAAGGGTGTAATTGACTCAATGGAGAGAAATAAATCACCAGGGCCAGATGGCTTCCCCATTGAATTCTTCCAACATTGCTGGGATGTTATTAAGACTGACATGGTACAAATGTTTTAAGATTTTCATCAACACAAGTTTGATTTTAGCAGGATTAACTCTGGTACCATTACTTTAATCCCAAAAACTGATGAAGTTGATGTAATTCAGAAGTATAGACCCATATGTGTCTCCTGCAGGTCCTGTTCAAAAATTTCACCAAAACCCTGACAGCTAGGATGGACTCAATGATGTGCAAACTAATTAATAATTCTCAAAGTGCTTTCATTATAGGGAGATATATCACATATGGTGTCATGCTATTGCAAGAGATTTTGAGGGAAGAGAAAGTTAGGAAGAAACTGGGGTTTGTTCTGAAACTTGATTTCGAGAAGGCATATGATAAGGTTAACTGGGACTTTTTGTTTACCTGCTATGAACAAAAAGGCTTCAGTGAGAAGTGGTTGAGATGGATTAGAAATGTTGTGACACAGGGGACTGTTAGTGTGAAGGTTAATGACAAGATAGGTCCCTAATCCCCTAGCTTCAAAGGGGTGAAACATGGTGACCCTTTTTCTCCTTTTCTTTTTAACATGGCTGGAAATTGTCTCTCTAAAATGATTCACGGAGCAAAGTTGAATGGTAAGGTAGTGGGCCTGGCTAGCAACTTGGTGGAGAGGGGCTTGGCTATATTAAAATATGTTGATGACACGATCTTATTCATTGAAGACAGTGCTGAGATGGCCAGGGAGTTAAAGCTTATTTTGTACATTTCTGAAGCCATGTCAGGTCTGAAAATTAATTTTGAGAAGAGTGAGATCCTGTTAATTCAGGAAGATGAGGATAAGAGTAGTTTTTATATTGATCTTTTCAACCGGAAGAAAGGTCCATAGGCCATCAAGTATCTTGGGACCCTAATCAATTACAGGAGAGCTACAGTTGCAGAAATGGACTCTGTGGAAGATAACATGAAGAAGAGCATGGGTGGATGGATGGGGGGTACTATGTCAATTGGTGTGGGGGGGGGGAGAGTCACTAAGATTGATTCCTGTCTCTCAAGCATTGATGTTTACCAGATGTCTCTTAGGATTTTACACAAGACCAACCTGGCAGGGATGGAAAAAGTGATGAGATCCTTCTTGTGGTTTGGTGGGACAAGCAGGAGGAAGTATCATTTAGTGAAATGAAGTCTCATTTGTAAGCCAAGATGCAAGGGAGGCATGGGGAGTCTGATTTGTAAGTGGTGGTGGAAGCTAGAGAATGATGAGGGACCTTGGCAGGATTTCATGAGGAGAAAGTACCTGGGTGAAAAACATATACACTCTGTGAAAAAAAAAATCTCGGACTCAGCCTTATGGAGAGACATGTTAGCTGTGAGGGACATTTACTCCTGTGGTAGGAAAATAAAGGTGGGAAATGGAAAAAAGAACTAGCTTTCGGCTTGATGCTTGGTGTGGCCACAACTATTTCAAAGTGGCATACCCAGATCTTTTTGATGTCTGTAATGAGCAAACTATTTGAGTTGACAAAGCAGCAGATAGGAGATGGCAGTTATCTTTCTGAAGATGGCTAGATGCAGAGTTACAAATGAAGTGGGGAGAGATACAAAATAAGCTTGCAGCGATGGCTCTGAATGGGGAGGATGACAAGCCTATTTGGAAATGGACAAGAAATGGAAAATTTTCTCTGAAATCAATGTATAAAAACCTCTGCAGTAATGGGATAGACAGGCCATTCACGTGTATGTGGAAAGCCAAAATCCCATTGAAAATAAAGATTTGGTTGTGGCTTATCTGGCACAATGCGATTGCTTCCAAAGACAATATGGTGAAAAGGAATTGGGTGGGCAATACCAAATGCCAGTTTTGTGATGAGGAAGAAACAATCCTGCACATGTTTTTCACCTGTCCATTAGCAAAATTCACCTGGAGTATAGTGGCAAAGGTGGTTGGTGCAATAGATAGACCTGGATTTTTTCTCAAGTGTTCTGGTGGTTACCTCGACATGTTCCAATGAATAGAAACATTCAAATCACCAGTGTGGCTGCGATTTGCTGGGCAATTCGGAAGACAAGAAACAAAGCCTGTTTTGAACAGAAGACCTTAAATTCCCCATCTGAAATAATTTGCTATATCTGTATTTTTATAAAATACTGGGCATGCCTTCATAACTCGCAGGGTCAAGACCAGCTCAAGGAGGGGGCGGATGCTCTGCTAGCAGCAATGGAGGTGGAGGGGAGTGCAAGAAGAAACAATCCTGGGAACCAGTTGCAGGGATGGCCCGATGAGGACCATGATGACGATGATGAGGATAGTACGGATGGAGCCGGAATTCGTTCGAATGAAGCACATGGGGATGGTGGTCAGTGAAAACCTCCAGGTTTCCTTTTCAGGGGAAGATGGTGGTCTTGATGTTGTGGCCTTATAATAGACTGGTTGTCACTATAGTTTAGCTTCGCTGGCATATGTGGTTGTTTCGTTTGCCCAAGGATGTTTTGGAGGGGTTGCTCTTTTGTATAATTGTCTAGACTTGGCTGCAACACTAGCGGTCTGCGGTGTGCATGCTTTTTTTCCGCGCTTTTACTTTTGCACCTGGATGCTTGTTGTTTCTGTTATCTGGTGGTAATGGAAATCGGTATCCCTCTTGTGGGGGTATCGCCGTTCAAGCTAGCCATACCAAAGTCAACACCACCGTGTACGGGTCTATGGGGTTGCGATGTTGTGTGGATGTCGCCTGGAGTTGGCGACGACCACGGCAGGCGACCATGAGTTGCACCACGGGAGTTTGGAGGCTGCTGAAATCGTCCAGGCTGAAGGTGGAGGTCTTCGTCTCCATGCTATGCTAGGTGTCGGTGGTTCGAGGCATTGCAACTACGATTGCAGGAACCGCGTTGGTGGCGGGGTGAAACTTCTTGGACGGTGCTGTCCCAATCCTTGGAGGCGTGGTGTTGTGCGGCACCACGGATGAAAATCCTGCTCAACTTCTGTCGGGCCGCCGGCGGCGGCGGCGCCCGCGGGTGTCGTGCACTTCCTTGGAAGCGTCGCTGAGGGGTGCATGTCTTCACTGCCCTCGTTCTCTGAAGGTTTTGGTTGTTGTCTCCGAGCGGAAGCTCAGATTTGGTGTCAGATCGGCGCGATGGCGACGTCTTCAACGTCGTTCCACTGTAGGGAGCATCGTGGTTGGAGCACAACACGGAGGTTCTTCGGAGCTTTCTTCCGGCGATCGCCGTTGTTTTGGGTTTTGTAGTTGTGTCGTACCCTCGAAAAAAAAAGCACTGTCGTGTCTTTTTTTTTTCTTCGGCATGTAATGTACTACGCTAGTACAACGCGATGAGAGTGACACCTCAATTGCAATACATATTCATACTCCCTCCGTTCATAAATAGATTACTTTCATTTGTCCAAAAGTGGATGTATCAAGACACTAAAACATGTCTACATACATCCACTTTAGGACAAATGAAAGTCATCTATTTATGAACGGAGGGAGTACATATTTATATTGGACGATTTGTATTCACTACTCGCAGATAAAGATAGTTTCGTTGTTGGTGTTTCGTGTGATCGTCCAGTACGTGCAAGACATGGGAGAAAGTCAGCGAGCCGGACGCCTGAGCAGATACACTGATTGTACGGACACGGAAACAAAGTCAAACAAGCGCTAGTCGACCGACATCAAGAAATTAACAATTCAGCATGCCATTGCAAGTTCTGCAACATTCGTGTAGCTGTTGGGTTTTCCGGACATCACTCGTGCAGAGTCGGAGACGGTGGCTGCAGCTTAGCGTCGAGCACGTCGGAGCAGATGACCCCCATGGCGCGGTAGAACGCGGCGAGGCTGGACAGCTGCGCGGCGGACATCTTGGCCATGAGCGCCCTGGCCGCCGCCTCCCGCTCCTCGCTCACCTTCAGCTTGCTGCTGTTGAGGTACCCGGACGCGTTCCGCACCGTCGCGCCCATCTGCTTCAGCCGCTTCTCCTGCTGCGAGCTCAGCGCCGCCGCCGCCGCCGTCTCCAGGAACTCGGCCCCCGCGTCCAGGTCCCGCCGCTCCGCCTCCGCCGCCGGCTTTTGCGTGTTGTCTCCCCGGCAGCCCAAGTACATGTTCTTGGCCAGCGAGAAGCTCCGGACGAGCACACTGCGCTGCTTCTCTATGTCGTGGCTCAGCTTCGGAGCAGCCAGCGCGGTGACTGCGTCACGGCCGCGTGCCGGCACGGCGGCGAGTTTGGTCTTGTAGGCGACAACGGCGCGGACGAATTCCCGGTAGGCCTTGGGGCAGCCGGGGTAGTCGAACTCGTCGGAGCCAGGCTTGCGCATGCGCTCCGGGTGGAACTGCAGCCCCATGATGAACTTGCCCTCGCCGGGGCTGTACGCGTCCGGATCGTAGAACCCCTCCACCAGCCCGTCCGGCGCGAACGCCATCGGCACGAACCGCTCCGCCAGGCGCCGCACACCCTGGTGGTGGTAGCTGTTCACCATCAGCTCGTCGCCCTCGCCCCCGAGAGACTCGGAGAACCAGTCGTGCAGCGGCGTGCCCGGCAGGACGCGCACGGGGTGTCGGTGGCCGTCATAGTCCGCGTAGTCCATGTGGACTACGGCGGCGCCGGCGGAGGCATGGGAAGGCAGCTCCTGGTCGACGTCCTGGAAGAGGGAGCCGCCGCACGCGACGTTGAGCACCTGCGAGCCGCGGCAGATGCCGAGGAACGGGATGCCGCGCTCGAGGCAGCGGCGCGCGAGGAGGAGCTCGATGGAGTCCTTCTCGTGGTCCAAGGCCGCGTCGCTCGGGTGGAGTCGCCGCACCTCCTCCAGCTGCTCCGGGGTGAGCGCGTCGTCACCGCCGTAGAGGGAGGGGTCGATGTCCTCGCCCTCGCAGAGCAGCACGCCGTGGATGGGCTCGAAGGAGTCGAGCATGGCGTGCACGCCGGCGACCCGCGGCACGATCACCGGCACCGCGCCGTAGCCCACGACGAGGTCCAGGTGGTACTCGCCCACGAAGTCGACGAACTTGTTCTTGCGGACGGTGCGCCGGGAGACGATGAGCACGCGGGGCAGGATGCGAGAGAGGTCAGGGGAGGAAGACATGGCCGGCGAGCTTGCTGTTGCCCGTAGCTCTGGAGATGAGAGGTCAATGGTGGCCTCTAGGTTTTTCTTTCTAGCTTGCTTGGATCTGTGGCGAAGATGTAATCTGGATCGAGGCATTTATAGAAGAACATCGGTGGCGGTAGCTGAATTTCTGGACGATGATGTATCGTTCTTATCACGAAATCACATGCGAATAATTTATTGCCAAAACTGAAGCGCCGGTTACCATGCGCGGGAGGAGTAAACTACGACGACCTGTGAGGGTTGGCTGTGTACAACTCCGTCTAGGCGCCGCGTACAAATACCGAAAGTCAAAGGGGCCAAGTTCAATATCGCTACATGTCCACCCAAAAAATAGTATTGAAATTTTTTCGTTTTGACAGAAGCTGGAAGTTTTCTCGACCGTATTGGTGCCGGTCGAACCGGCGACGGTAGTGATCGTGGAGGCACGTGGGTATGGACGGTGGCTCTGCAAGCACGAATCCGGCCGTTCAACCTTGAACTCTCTTCACTCACAACTATATGGGGTTCTAAGTTTAGTCGAAGTTAAATTTTGTAAAATCTGATCATATAAATGAAAAAAATATCACCATCTGTAATCTAAAGTTAATAGCATTAGAATTATGTTAAAATATACTAATTGTTATATTATACATATCTGATATTATAGATGTTAATATTTTTTCGTATATGTTTGGTTAAATTTTCAAAAGTTTGACTTTGGAAACGCCTAAAATGTGATGTAAGTAAAAAACGGAGGATCTACTTGAGAAAATCTTAGTTGACATATCAATAGCAATTTTAAAAATACATGTAATCTAAAATTGATTTGCTGCAAATTTTATCCCCGCAATGAGATTGATTTACCCCCAAATTATGGTTGATAAACTTAATTTGGCCCACAATATTTTAAGGAGAGCAAAACATCACTTTTGCACACTTTCTAAATTGAGGGGCAAACCATGCATGCATATTCTTTGCTTGCGAGATAAGTATTTTATTTTTGGAAACGGTTCCTCGAGGAATATGCAGCCGGAACATGCTAATTAAAGCATATCCATACTCATGTTGTCGTAATTTACGGGAGGAGATGAAGAGGCATATGCTTAGTTAGCGAGCTGCATGTGCTACTTGCTTCCGTCACTTGATTTTGACTAGCGAGAGTAGTTGCTTTTGGTTGTGCGGACGCGTACGTAGTGTTTGGTCGTTATCCAGGCGAGGCGAAGCCGATCGGTGACAAACGTCCGAGCTGGCGAACACGTCAGATGTTAGCGCACATGCTGGAGTAGTTTTGTTCAAAAAAAAGAAAACTCGAACATGTACTGATGGACACCCATGCACGATGCAATCCACTGCTCTTTGTTTATCGCCCACAATTAATTGATGCAAAATCATGCATACACTAGCTCCATTGTGTTGCAGGGAGTCGATCCCTACTGCAAGCTCGATTTTCGCATGTAAAAAACGTGCTTATTAGTAACAAATTAAGCGTTGTTTACTTGTCACATCTCTAGCGTAATACTATATCTGTTTTATTGGGAATCCAGTATATTTCGAAGAATCTCCATCGATCATCTGGCTGCTTAATTAGCTTTCTTGTCCGAAAACGTGGGAGGAATAAGACATGACCGCCGGATATGGTGGGAAAAGACACAACAACACGAGTGAGGTGGTTTGGGAAAGCAAGCAGTGTATGCTACGACTGCATGCATTTTTTTTTTCTAAAGAAAATGTGCGAAGCATATGGAACACGATCGATCGATACACTTTCGGACCAGAAGCACATATTTTGTAACTATCCAAAAATTAAATGGTTTATGCACATGGATCTACTAAATGACCATTCGACCGGCCCCGGCCCTACTAGATCATTATTCATGCATGATATGATGTTGTTTGTAGAAAAAGACATGCAATGCGAGCATGGAACACGATACTAAATTTGCTTAACATGGAGCTGGGCCCTACTAGATCATTATGAGTACAATCGATAGCGGTAATCGACCGGACGTCAGGAAACTCCTCCACCGCCGATGGCGGTAATCGACCGGACGTGGTCGTCGAGCACACTAGTCCCCTATATGTCCGGCCAGGACCAGCGGGCCCGTAAAGCCCCATAGGAACATATCAGTCCCGATAGGGTCCGGTCGAGCCCAAAGAAGGCCCGTAAAGATTGCCATCACGCTGCAATTGAGCGGCCACCGTCGCCGTTGCACCCTGCTCTAACTACGACACCACCATTAGCAGTCGGACAGACCAACGCTCCCACTCCAACTCAGTTGTTGCCCGAAGGGCCAACCCACGGCACGTCGTCGTCCGCACAGCTGCACTGCCCCGTAGCACCGTGCTAGTGCTGGGTTGCGTCTAGGGGAATTTTTTTTTCTATGCATTTTATCGCAAAGATCTAACTATGAAGTTACGAGCGAATAACGATTATTCATCTGGCTCCTTTAGGTCCGGCAGGGACCAACGGGCCTGTAAAGCCACCATAGGGGCACACTGTTCCTAACAAGGTCTAGTAGGGCCCATCGGGCCCGTAAAGCTTGTCGCCATGCTGCAACACGCCAGCCACCCTCGTCGATGCACCCTGCTCGAACTACGCCACAACCATCAGTAGATCGCGCCGCCGGATAGACCAGCCCACCCCGACCAAAGGGCCCAGATTTAGGCCAATAGGCAGAGCTGCCGACCCGCTGCACGTCGTCGTCCGCACAGCTGCTGTAACATCCCTGATTTTTGAAAAAAAATAATCCAAAAATCATAAAAAAAATCTTTTAAATAAAATAAAATCCTCAAACTTCAAGAAATGTAGAGGTGCAATTGTGTCTTATATAAACGTTATGATTTGAAATAAACCTATACTTCCACCTAGAGGGCTATTCAAAATAAATATTTTTTCAAAGTAACAAAAACTATTAAAAGCAAGATCCATTTTGTATGATGTTTTGAATTAAAATATGGTTCTACAGATATTCACTTAGCATTAGAAACTTGAGGATCATGATCCTTAACAATAATTTGGCCTTCAAAAATATTTTATGGGACCAAACGTATCTATGTTAATTTATCAATGTTTCAAACAAATAAATGAATACCAATATTACAATGAGTGTTAATACAATTATAGTGCCGTATTGTAGCCTATGATATTTTCTTAAAGTTTTTGTTGACGGAAAAATTGAACTATTTTTCGGAAATAGTCACAAAGGCCTATTTGTAATTTAAAACTTAATTGAAATTTCAAATTTTAAAATGTATTCAATGTTGACAAAAATGTTTTTGTTTCAAAGGTAATATTTTCACAAAACCAAGTAAAATAATTTTAGGCCCATTGGGTTTATAAATCAAAAGTTATAAAATATGTAGGAAAATAAAATGAAAAGGGAATCGGACAGAAAAGGAGAAAATAACGTAACCTAACCGAGCTGGCCCATATTGCCGTGGTGGTATCACGGCAGATACTCCAGCCGGCATACATATCCTGGTGGCATCCCGGCGACACTGTTCATCACCGACACTATTCATCCTACATACCCCAGACGGCATACATGTCATGTGGCGTCCCGGCGACAATGTTCATCGCCGACACTGTTCATCTGGCATATCCTGACCGACATACATTTGGTATGTCGGAACATACTTTGTTGTGTGATGTTTTGCAGGAGAGACTCGCCCGTGTTATCCGAGTTAACCTTGGAGAAACCAGGATAGGAGGAGCATCTCTGATCTCGGAGGGGGGGGGGGGGTCAATGCTACGGGCATATCCCTGATATCACGGAGCAGTACAGGTGTGCAAGTGCAAGTTACTAGGCGCAACAGTCAGTCTCGTAGCGCTGACTGCGTATGTACGGGGGAGCAGTGGCTACGTATGGGTGAGGCCACATCCTGTCTACGACAGAGGCGACAGACGGCGCAACGTGATGACGCACGTTGGCCTTTCGACTTCGTGCTGGACGGCGTGCGCTACGCGTGTATTTCGTCCCTACTGTGTACCTATGTTCCTGGGCACCAGAATATAAGGTTCCTAAGCCCTCCTGCACGAGGGACGATTCGAGACGAACATTGAGAGTTTCATTTTGCTAGTTGCCTGCTAGCTTCTTCTTTCTCCTCTAGCTAGAACAGCTCAAGGATCTTCATTGTAACCCGGATAACCACTTTTATACAGACAGACAAGCAGGAGTATGGGGCTTTACCTCCTCACGAGGGCCCTGAACCTCGGTAGATCGAGTGTGTGCTTTGTGTCTTTCATGTACGCTTCTTAGCGCGCTATCCCTCCCCGGTTCCAACATCGTCCATCGGCCCCAAATCAAGTCATCCTATGGCATCTGCCATAATACTACCACTACACATATCCTATATAAAGTGCGGAGCAGCACACCGCAGCCCACCACCAGCCCAACAGGAACCAGCACCCATTTCCCCTTTCCCTCTCTCTCCCTCTCTGGGGGCCGCGTTGACGTCGGCGATGACGCCAACGTCATCAACCTCCTGCCCACGCAAACGAGTCCCGAACGAACACAAAAATCCGGAGAAAAATTTCGGTGGGCTTAAAGTAATTCTATCCCTTCCCTCGCTCCCTTTATAAAGCCCACGACCTCCTCTCCATTTTCCCTATCGCCCTTCTCCAATTGGGCCGCCATGATGTCGATTTTCTCGCCGAAGTTCACCACTGCTGCCGCCAAGTTTCTTCAACTCCGGCATGGTCGGTGAGTACCCGATCCCGAGCCCTCCTCCTTTCGACTCGCCGTGTGATATTGCACTCCCTCCTAACCCTTCTCGATTTTTCTACATCTAGGACATCATGTACAAGGACTTATGCATCTCGTTGGAGCCGCCGCGACTCCGTGCACCTCTCGCTATCGACAAAGAGCACCTTGGAGCATGCTGTCACCACCAACCTCCCTCGTCGTGTTGTGCCAGACCTCGTCGTGTTGTGCCACACCTCGTCGTGGCCTCCTCCAAGCTAGAGGGCCACCAGAGACACGAACCGTCGAGTTCCATCCATGTCGCATTTCCACGCCACCGCGAAGGCATTTTTCGGCCAACCCCGCCGCGAGGGTGAGCTCCTCCCCTATATCTAATCTCAATCGTTAGATCTAAACCAACACGTAGAATTAGATGAATTAAACTAAACTGGTACATGCAATAGGATCCTGCTACATCTCCCAACCAATTTTCTGTTTATACCCGAATAGGAATTGAAATGTTAGTTTTGCAGAAAAGCCCCTGCTTATTAGATTGATCATATCTTTTTAACAAGAAGGCCAAATTTATCAAACTTTAGATTTTTGAAAAGCCCTTGACCTGTAGAATCTTCTGGTTCTGTTAGATTTCAAATTTGATATTTGAAATGTTTTTAAATCCAAAGTACCTATTTGAATGAAAATTGACTTAGTATAAATCCTATAATTCCAAATTTTGCAAATAAAATAATTTTGGAAATATTAGGATGTCTACTAACTTACGCCGCTGTCCAAAATAATTTGTGAACTAATTTAAATTTTATTGTAGTTAAAATTCCCATTTTACTATCTTTGATCTAGTTCAAATTCTGTAATTATTTCAATATGTTTTCTTTTGCAAAATTGTTCTAATTAGTGCCCTTTGACTAGAGAAATCAAGACCCAACTTGTTTAAGTTTATTTGTTTCATAAACTTGTGAACTTGAGTTAAAAGGCTTATAGATGTTATTTAACTTTCAACAAGAGATTTAAATTGTGTTTGGTCCTGTTGACGAAAACTTCTTGTTGACACACGAACACGTCACGTGTTACCCCGTGTCGAGCGCGATACGTAGGACATGTCGCTGGAGGAGGCTCGCCGGAAGTGTGACACGCAAGATAATCCGGCGGGCGCTTTGGAAGACAAGAAACCCCAAGCGGTCGGGAGGGACCCGTCTGGACGCGCGGCGGTTATGGGATGCCCTAGGTCTGTTCGCCCGTTCCCAAGGCCTTCGTGGATCGATGTTCTCTGGTACAAAGAACACCGATGAACGAATAAGAAGATAACTAGGGTTTGAGAGATAAAGTTTGTTGATATGTTTTTGTGATTGTGTGTTTTTGTTCAATCGGTCGTCAGCTCTCAAGTATATAAGAGGCGGCTCGACTTCCCATGCAAGGAAAAGGTTTGGATTCACGTCCAAAACCCTAATTTGGTTCCGATTCGGATGTTTGACCCCAACTTTCTAAAAACCATTCGGTCTAAGAATGGGCTGCACCTTGCGGGTAATTTTCGAGGCACTAAACAGACTCAAATAAAAATCACATAGAAGATAAAGTTGTTTATCTAAAAAAACAAAGAATTTTTATACAATATGTTGTTTTATACAAATCCATCTTGAAGGTTTAATATTTCTCGCAATAAAATATGTTCGAATTGAATCCAAACCTATCAGATTTGACCCATCAATATTTGTTAGATTCAAGGCAGTAAACAACCTCGTATGAAAATCATGTAAAATACAAAGTTGTTCGTGTAGAAAACACGAAGACGTTTAATTTGATGTGTTTTTTCATCCGAGACATCCTTGTGGGTTTTACGGTCTTGTTAAAATCATAACCTATTCTAAGTCGCGAATACGCTGAGACCACCTAGGACATGTCCTTCGTTGTGCCAGTTTTGGCATTTGAGAATATGAACTAACTTAGAACAGATCATATGTTATGGATGTTTTGCGTTTTGAGGATCTAAGACCACACAGGACACGTCCTTCGTTGTGTCTGCTTTGGCGTTTGAGAATTTGAACCGAACTAGGACATATCCTACGTTTTGGCTGTTTTGGGTTTTGAGGATCCAAGACCACATAGGACATGTCCTATGTTATGCTTGTTTTGACTTTTGAAATCTGAACCGATCTAGCACATGTCCTAGGTTATGGCCTATTTTTTGAAAATTTAAGCCAAAATCGGTCCTTAGCACTTTTGTGTGATCATTGTTGATCTAAGACCAAACCTTTAGGACCCTTGGAACAACCACACTACCAATTCAAATTTGAAATGTTAAAGTTTGAACTTGACTAACTTTGGACCCCATCACAATAGTTCTTTTGCATTTGAATTATGTGATGAACCTAGGTCAACCTTACCCGAAATGGAAAGCCTAACCAATCACTTTATTTCTTTTTGTGAATTTAATTAAGTGGTAACCCTTAAATCTTATCATATCAACTTATTTTGCATATTGAATGATGTGATAACACTTTACCAATCCAAGAGAACTCTTGAAACTCCCTTGACAAATATGAATCACTCAGGTTTGAATACTTCAAGCTCAAGCGTTTTCCATAAAACACCAACCCAAACCCAATCATTATAAGTATTTTTTGCAAATTGAATTATGTGAAAGTCCCTCACATAAAAATAATATTTGTTTAACAATCTGATTTGAACAAATTTCTATACTTGTTTACATTTATATGCATTTTTTGTGAGTTTCTTGTTTCTTGTTATTTATTTGTACTGTTTGATTGTGTAGAGGAGAATGTTTTATTTGTGAAGAGAGTGTGATTCTACACCAACTTCAGGAAGGCAAGTGACACTCCATGAACCACCAATTTAATTTTCTATATACGTTAGAGATTTTTACTAGCATGCATGATAGGAAAATCTTTGCTATACGTCATGCTATGCAATTATCCCAAGTAGTGTGTAGCCACCCCTTTTATCATGTTAGTGTAGGAGACATTAACCTTAGTAGATATGCTTAGCTATCCTTATCAAAGGTTTTATTTAGAAGTTGAGGATAAAACTACTAGGCTTATGAATCACCTGGGTGGATATGGTATTGCTTGGCCGTTGAGAGTTGAATGTCTCCCCGGGGCCGTTTCTATGGTGTTTTTCACCTGAGGTGTTCACTTGTGAATTGCCACCCAGGAAAAAAAAGATTTTATGTCTTTTATTGTTTAGATAGATTCTAGTGCAGCCTCTAAATATATGTGCTCTCTCTTGATCAATTGAGTTGTGTGGATTCAATCTGTGTGCTTGACAAGCTGATGTAGCATAATATACGTGTAATGGGTCTTGCCAGTAGGTTGGATTCATACTTCTGAAGATCTCGTATCAATATTCCCCTTTTGTTAATACATTCCAAGTGTATAGAATGTTTGGGATGATTAGGTCTAAAGGTGAAAGTGCAGACACTCTGTATAGTTAACAAACTAAAATTTTAGTTGTGGTCCCGGTTATGGACATCTATGAGCACTAGACAGAGAAATGACCGAAGGGTCTCACCACCCTTTTTTGAAATAAAATAAATTTATTTAGGTGAATAATTGTAGAGGTCTCACTGGTTTTTATCAGTGGTTCTAACTTTTCAATATGAAAATTTATAGGACAAAACTTGATTTCTACAAATAGTCTTCAAACTCCAGTTGAAAAAAATAAGCGTGTAAAAATAGCATTTTCCATATATCCATAATAGTGTCATTCGTCGGTACAATTACAATTATACTGACTCCTTCGGGGGTTGCAAATTCAAACTTGGAGGTTAATTCGACTCCGAGTAGGCCAGGAAACGAGTGGGAATTTTGTTTAGAATCTCGAGTCTGCAACCAACATATTTTGCATGTGGCACATGAATATGATGAGACTCATTGATGTATTATATTTTCCGCTGCTTAATTTTGCATTTATGCTAGCCTTGATCTATGAAAGTTGTAAAACAATTTTGTAAAATATGGATCATTCGATGTAATAAAGACATTGATGCAATTGCATGACACAGTAACACATGGGTTCTTGCCTTTATTTAAAAGGTGGGAGCTCTATGGCTGCACTGCCCCGCATCAACGTGCTAGCGCCGCCGCCATGCCACCACCTAACGAACGCCGGACCTCTTCTGCCCTGGATGCACCGCCGCCGGGAGGGAAGCCTAAATTCTCCTCCAATCGGTGCGTGGAAAAGTAGGCCATCGGTGCCCCCAGGGCCTCGCTCGACAGTCCCTGCCGATGATGGCGACGGGGAGAGAGTATAGGGAGGGGGAGAGTTGGGGGAGGGAGGGAGGGAACACCGACACCTCGAGGTGCGACAGACGTGCGGGAGGTGAAGGGGGTCGGGGTGCTCACGGCAAACCTATCGAGCGCCAAATCAGAGATAAATATGTGTGCATTTGGTCTGTTTAGAGCTTCTCCAAAGGCATCCATTTCATTTTAATTTGGCACTCTAATGGGGGCGCTAGACATGTGTCCGCTAATTTTTTTGGGTGTCGCCCATGACAGCGACCCTCCAAGGGGCGACCCCCAAGGGCAGCGTAGTTTTGACGTGGTTTTTATATAATTTTTTTCGAAAATTTTATGTATGTAGCTAATTAAATGGTTCAATAATTATACAGACATACAAATAGTTTGTAAGAGAAAATCATCGTGATCATATTACTCAGTAGCTCTGGTAGCACACAAGTGCGCCACAACTTTAGTTCGCAGTTGTTCGTGAGTTGTCTCATCAGAAATTTACTGATAAACACCAACAAAATATGTAAACTCTGCGGGCGCGATCTGCAAGAGGGTCTTGAAAGTCAAGCGGTTCATCGAAACACCCTTGTCACATCTCGCTCATTCTCGATGGAAATATTGTGCATGATAATACAAGGGTTCATGATGTCACACACCTCATCTATCGAACATTATAGAGAAGGGTACCTGATAATCGCAAATCGTGACTAACGCACACCAAATGTATTCTCCACATCTTTCCGAACATACTCTTGCTTCTTAGCAAATTTTTCATTTGCCTCACCAATAGGGTTACAAATTATACTCACAAATATCGACCATTCGGGATAGATGCCATCGCTAGGTAGTAATGTTTGTCGTACTTATGGCCTATCCAATACTTTCACTCCGAAATATGGCCTTGAACAAGGCTCTAAAACATCGGAGACCTTTGCAACAAGTTGATGTCATTGTGAGAACCGGCCATGTAAAAAAATAATGTCAAATTTAAAGATCGTAATCTGTCACAATCTCAAGTACAACACTACACTTTCCATGATATCCTGATTTATACATCCCTGCTAGACGAATGGACAATTTTTCCAACGCCAATGCATGCAATTGATGATCCAAACATTCTAGGAAATCCTCTTGCTTCTCCTTGTGCCAATATACGAGCCGTGTCTACTACATCTCGTGCTCTCTGATACTTGGGACCAAACTTTGTCAATACTTCCTTCCAAAATAGGAATGTGGCATCAACGACGGTCGTCTTAGACATTCGAAGATAGTCATCAAACTCTGTATGCAAGACACCGTATGACAACCATGCATTTCCAAAGAGATTAAAATCCAAGAAGTCCGGTGCGACCTCTCTTCAGCTTGAAATAGTCATCATAATACCGAACACCATGCGAGCCTGAACACTAATCTTATCACGAAATCATTTACAGAAGGAGATCAGTAGAGGTAATTGAGTTTCCGCATGAAAATGTATCGATCTTATCACGAAAACATATGCGAATAATTTATTTCCAAAACTGAAGCTTGTTACCATGCGTGGGAGGAGTAAACTACAATGTCATGTGGGTTGGTTGTGTAAAACTTCATCTAGGCGCCGCGATGCAAACACCGAAAGTCAAGGGGCCAAGTTGAATAATGCTGCATGCCACCCCCCCACCAAATATATTGGACTTTACATTTTTTTTCTTGGAACGGGGATGTTTTCTCGACCGTGCGATCCATTCATTATTTGTTGCCGGTAGAGCCGACAATGGTAGTTATCATCGAGGCCTGTGGATATCAATGGTGTGGCTCCGCCTACTTGGAAGCACGAAGACGAACGTTGAACCTGGAACATCCTTCTTTAATGATTATGTTGCGTTCTAAGTTTAGGAAAGTTAAAGTTTATAAAATTTATAAATATGTAGAAAAAATCAACATCTATAAATATAACTTTAATATTGTTAGAATAATCTTAAAATATATTTATATATTGCATACATTTGATATTATAGATATTGTTTTTTTTGTAATGCCTGATTAAACTTTCGAAAGTTTAACTTTGAAAACACGTAGAACACGATGTAAGTAAATGCGGAGGAAGCACTTGAGAAAATTTTAGTCGACATATGAATAGCAAATTTTTAAGAATATGTAATCTAGAATTGACTTGCTGCAAATTTTAGTCCCACAATGAAATTGATTTACTCCAAGTTATGTTAAATAAGCAAACTTTGGCCCACAATAATTTATGGTGGACACATGTTGGCATGTTGCTTCGCATTGGCATGTCAAGGAGGCCCCCAATATCAGGTCCTTAGTGCTCTTTGTCTTGCATTTCATATGGTTGGAGAGTAACAACCACGTCTTCAGCAGGACGGCAAGAATGGAAGGGGCTCTTCTTGATGAAATCATGGTCGAGGCCAATAGGTGGAGCACCGCAAGTTTTTGTGAGTTTTTCCCTTGTAGTGTGATTGTGATTGTTCTCGGGGGGGGGGGGGGGTATCCTGTTGTGGAGGTTTGTAAAACTTGTCTGTTCCCCCCCACCCATCTATATAAAAATGTGTGTATTCTCGCGCGTCCCAAAAAAAGACAAACATCAGTTTTGCATACTTTCTAAATTGAGGAAAAAACCATTTTCTTTGCTTGGGGCATATTTTATTTTTAGAGATGGTTCCATGAGGAATATGCAGCCGGAACATACTAATTAAAACTTATTCATACTAACTATGGGAGACATGCAAGACGCCAACGACCTGATCCCGTCGGCGTAAGCCCAATCCCCGTCGGCATAGGCTAGGTCGATGGGGACCATCGGCATTTTGGCCCGTCGGCGTAGCCCAGTCTAACCCCGTCGGTGTATGGATAGGCATAATTTTTTTCTGCTTTTTTTATAATTTTTTATTTGAATTGTTTAACCACTAAATCGCACTATATACATATTTATATTTTCTCTAATTCTTAATTTTAATTTTAATCGCTCTGCTTCTACTAACACTTCCCGATCGTTCACCCATCCTCAGACTAATCCCTTCCCAACACGTTTAACTTCTTAGTTACTTCCATGTGAGTTGCCTACCTAGAAACAACGGATGTTTTGCAGACAATAGTATCCAATCAACCGTGTTAGCTCTTGCACCATCATATCACAAACCTTTATTTATGAATATAAATAATTATTTAAGTAAAAACTAATAACTAATAATAATAATCTTGAATTCAAATAAATATTAAATTTAAATAATATTAATATTTTTGCCAATATTGAATAATTCATATCTCAAAATCCGTAAACCGAAATTTGACAAATAATAAGTCTAAATCGATTAGAAAAATGAGAGAAATTCAAATATGGCATCCTATTATATTTTGCATCATGCATAGGACTTTACTAAGTGGGGTGTTTAGTATATGGTATATGGTCACCCAACCAAATTAGGTGTCGAAACTAGAATTTATGGAGAAAATGGGCCAAACTTGAGCACCAAATGACCAATTCATGTTGGAATGTGCCAAGATATAGCAAAGTGGAGCACAAATGTATTGAAAACAAACATAGATCTAGGTTTGTGGAGTTGTGTGTGTAGTATAGGGTCACCCCCAAGCAAATTAGCTATCTTCTACGAAGATTCTTGGCTTTCGAGCCAAATGATGGGTGTTAGGGCCATATCCATGGCATAGTATGTTAAAATATGCCCAGATTCTACAAAACCATGCATCTTTGAAGCACAGACAATGTTGACGAAGAAAGTTTTCCTTTTCATTGCGCAATTTTTTTTTCCATTTTCCGAGTGCAAAAAATGGGTTTTTTTACGAAGCACCAATCATAAATATGTTGCAAAACTTTAGAGCTACAATTTTTGAAAATACTATACCATGTTATATGCACAAACAACCATTTTTTTTTACCTCTGAAAAGGTTTCCATCCACCTCTTTTGAAAAAACAAGTTTCTGCCGATTCAGATGGAAACATGTCAAATTTGAACTACAGGTCCATCGCAGTTTGCTCAGGATTTTTTGAAAAAATCCGTTCTAGGTACACAACTACCTATTTTATCATAGATACACCAAGAGTTTCTCAATATCCAACACCTAGCTACAAAGATTCGTGCCCGACGTCTTGGCTTCTTGTTGAAATCGGCATAGAAAATTCAAACAAATCTATAAAAAAAATGAAAATGATGTAATAAATTTGCGTTGTGTCATTATATATGTCCTAGTATCCACAAAAAATAATAAACTATAAATACGACGGATATATTGAAAAGGTGTTCATAGAAATGAGCTATCTTCTTCGAAGATTCTTGGCTTTTGGGCCAAATGACGGGTGTTATGGCCACATCCATGACATAGTTTGTTAAAATGTGACAATATTCTAAAAAAACACGCATCTTGGAAGCATGGACGATGTTGACAAATTTTTTCCTTTTCATTGCATAAAAAAACCATATTCTATTTTCTGAGTGCAAAAAATGTTTTTTTGTGAAGCACCAACACAAATATGTTACAAAACTTGAGAAGTAATTTTTTTGAAAATAATATACCATGTTATATGCATAAATAACCAATTTGTTGCCTCTAAAAAGGTTTCCATCCATCTCTTTTTAAAAACATAAGTTTCTGCCGATTCAGATGGAAACATGTCAAATTTGAACTACATGTCCATCGTAGTTCGCTTAGGATTTTTTGAAAAAATTCTTTCTAGGTACACAACTATCTATTTGATTACAGATACACCAAGATTTTTTCAATATGCAACCCCTAGATACAAAGATTTGTGCCCACCGTCTTGGCTTCTTTTTGAAATCGGCATTGAAAATTCAAACAAATTTAAGAAAAAAATGAAAATAATGTAATACATTCGCCTGGTGTCATTATATATGTTCTAGTATCCACTAAAAATAATAAACATGGAATACGATAGTTATATTGAAAAGTTGTTCATGGAAATGAGTTATCTTCTTTGAAGATTCTTGGCTTTCGGGCCAAATGACGGGTGTTATGGACATATCCATGTCATAGTTTGTTAAAATGTGACAATCTTTTACAAAAACATGCATCTTGGAAGCCCGGACGATGTTGAGGAATTTTTTTTCCTTTTAATTGCATAAAAAAACCATTTTCCATTTTTCGAGTGCAAAAAATGGTTTTTTTTTTGTGAAGGGCCAACCACAAATATGTTGCAAAACTTGGAAACTGAGCTTTTTGAAATACTATAACATGTTATATGCATAAATAACCAATTTGTTGCCGATAAAAAGGTTTCCATCCACTTCTTTTGAAAAACACAAGTTTCTGCCGATTTAGATGGAAACTGGTCAAGTTTGAACTACAGGTCCATCATAGTTTGCTCAGGATTTTTGGAAAAAAATAATTTTTAGGTACAAAACTACGTATTTCATCACAAATACACAAAGAGTTTCTCAATATACGACCGCTAGAAACGAAGATTCGTGTCCTTCGTTTTGGCTTCTTTTTTAAACCGGCATAGAAAATTCAAAAAAAAATAAAAAAAATGAAAATGATGTAAGAAATTCATGTGGTGTCATTATATATGTCATACTATCCACAATAAATAATAAACTTGGAATACGACAGTTATATTGAAAAGGTGTTCACAGAAATGAGCTATCTTCTTCGAAGATTCTTGGCTTTCGGACCAAATGAAGGGTGTTATGGCCACATCCATGGCATAGTTTGTTAAAATATTCCAATATTCTACACAAATATGCATATTGGAAGCACAGACGATTTTGACGAAAAAGGTTTCCTTTTAATTGCACAAAAAAAACCATTTTCCATTTTCCGAGTGCAAAAAATGGTTTTTTTAAGGACCAACCACAAATATGTTGCAAAACTTGAAAAATAAACTTTTTGAAAATACTATACCATGTTATATGCACAAATAACCAATTATTTGCCAATGAAAAGGTTTCCATCCACCTCTTTTGAAAAACACAAGTTTCTGTCGATTTAGTTGGAGAGGGGTCAAATTTGAACTACAAGTCCATCGTAGTTTGCTCATGATTTTTTGCAAAAATCATTTTTAGGTACACAACTATCTATTTCACCACTGATTCACCAAGAGTTTCTCAATATGCAACCCATATCTACTAAGATCCGTGTCCACCGTCTTGGCTTCTTTTTGAAATCGGCATAAAAAATTCAAACAAATTTTAAAATATTGAAAATAATGTAAGAACTTCATGTGGTGTCATTATATATGTCCTATTATCCACAAAAAATAATAAACTTGAAATACGACGGTTGTATTGAAAATGTGTTCATAGAAATGAACTATCTTCTTCGAAAATTCTTAGCTTTCGGACCAAATGATGGGTGTTATGACCACTTCCATGGTATAGTTTGTAAAAAATGTGCCCATATTATACACAAACATGCATCTTGGAAGCATGGACAATGTTGACTAGTAAAGTTTTCCTTTTCATTGCACAAAAAAACAATTTCCTATTTTTCGAGTGTAAAAAATGGGTTTTGTTGTGAAACACCAACCACAAATATGTTGCAAAACTTGCGAACTAATTTTTTTGAAAACACTATACCATTTTATATACACAAATAACCAATTTGTTGCCTCTGAAAAGGTTTTCATCCATCTCTTTTGAAAAACACAATTTTCTGCCGATTCAGTTGGAAACAGGTCAAATTTGAACTACAGGTCCATCGTAGTTTTCTTATGATTTTTCGCAAAAATCATTTTTAGGTACACAACTACCTATTTCAGCATAGATACACCAAGAGTTTCTCAATACTAGACGCATACATGGTGCTCTAACATAGTCTGGCCAGTGCGCTAGACTTGAAAATGATTTGCGCTGTGTCGTTGCGCACTCTCACAAGACCACCAGCCAGGGCCCAGGACCATAACACATCGGCAGTGAAAACATCTTTGCCGTTTTCCTGCTGATACTCGCTAATACATGCAGTTGACTGGTACCTTTTTTTGCGGAGAATTAGTTAAATCGTATCTACATATACTCCATTTGGCTCTGCATTTGGCTGTGCCAGTAATACATACACAATAAATCTATCATTTATAATGCCTGGATGTACTATGTATTGTAACTGACATTTCATTTCTCAAGTCATACTGTCATCACGGTAACATCACTTTGCTTTGAACAGTGAAATTATTTTTATATGGTAGATAAAAGCTAAGCCAAAAGATTTTTCAGAATCAATAAGCGTGCTTGAATAATATAATTAGTTGGCACAGTATTGTTGGTTCTTCATGCATATCTAGCCAAATACTTAATAGAACAACTTTCAATCTGCTCTAGTGCTCCTTTTCCTTTTGAACACAATGGTTACGCATGCGAACTTCATGAGCTATCCTACAATCATGGAGTTCTAGAAGACTATAAAACTTCTAATAATCACTACCCAAAATTGAAAAAGCAACAAAAACTAAAAAGGAAATAAACATGAAATTATTTGTAGTGTGATAGCTTCACATGGCTGCCGAGAAAGGACCTTCTATCCCCCGTCTTATGGCCAAGATCAACAACCAAGCCTAAACATCGGAATGCAAGATGCAGGAGAACGTTTCAGATGAGCGAGTACTCACATCAACATCCTTATGATGTGACATGTATGGATCCCCTATATCCTAGGGACTAATGTAGTTCTAACTCGATAGAGTCTACTATGAATTACCTAAAGAAAAATTGGAATAATAAACTGAAGCTCACCGTGCCACTGCGGCCAGACTCAATCTCCATGTGTGCGCAAATTGGTGATCAGGATGGCGAGTAAGGACAGAAAAGCGGGCAGGAGGCCGCTGCTAGGATGCGGCATGAGTGGGAGAAGGGAGTAAGCGAAGGGAAGCCCCCAACTCAAGCGAGCAAGCAGAGCTGTTGTTCCTCTTGATGTCGAACGCACTTTCCGTGCTCGTCGTCTTTACTAGAGCCTGTAATAGCTTTTCCCTCGTGCGGCTGCTTCTCCTGGCTGGGGGTGGAGTAGGGATGTGAGGCGGGCAGGATGTCGTTGCTGCGAAGTCCCAGAATATGGCAAGACATTAGTTGAACCTTGATTGTTTTTACAAAATCCTAGAAGCCAAAGAGGTATAAACCAAGGTTTGTCACCTGAATCAATCAACAGACCAACAATGTTTTACGCTCCAGCTAGGGATTGGTATTTGGTAATCTCTAAGTTTGTAAATGAGATGTCTAGCTGCATTTTCTGGAAAAATAGGGAAAATAAAATAAATAATTGAACAGTGAAGAAAGTAGGACCATTGAGAGGGCATGATGTCAGAAAGACAAATTGTTCAGTCTGAACCTTATTTTAAACTAAGAACAAAAAGCAATCACAACTCTAAAGAAGTTAAGAAGTTGTTCTACGATGGACCTTGATGGGCTTGTTTCTGCTTCCTCTGAGGTCTTGTTATGCCAGTTTAGCATTATAAAAGTATGTCCAGATGAGATAAACCTTCAAGAAATTTATGAACTAACTAAAGATTGGTAATAACACCACACTCGTGACGCTGAATTGTTGTACCTTCTTAGTTCTTTATATAACTAAAATAACTTTAGCATGCACCGGAGGGGAACTGAAGAAGAAACGAATGAAAACTTACATTCACTCAAAGAATTAGGCTTCAGCTGAGATATTTTAAATGGGGTTTTACATCCTAGGTCAAGCACAATGCACATATTTATTAACTACTATTCTCCATTAACATGAATAGGATTACAAAAAAATTATAAGGTGATGTTGTCAGATGATCAAGATATATATTCTAAGAATACGATGGTCCAGATAATGTCATATTCTTATGACATTAAAATTTGAATTCCAGTTGCATGCTTACAGAACATCAATACCCTACTATCCATAATTAACGTCTTCATTCAGAGAGAGGTAGAAGGAGTGAGGTGAGGAGAAGGCAAGAGATGAAATACCTAGGAATCAGAGAATTCGTTGGGGACGCAACGGAGTGCTATCATCATTGCTGCAGATCTAGTCGACAACCTAACGAAGAACCCAATGCCAACGCCTCAAGGGCCGTTGATGCACAAGAGGAAGGTAAGCACCAAGGAGATGGGAACCTCCACCACTACTGACCTCACATCCCTCTTGCAACGTCAACACCTCGGCAAAAAGTAGTTTCCATCCTATCACCATGGGAGGAAGTGGCTGGCGCCTGAAGGAGCGGGAATTACCGACATGCGAGATGGATGGTGGTGGACACTGGCCATACCGAGATAGAATTAATATTTTAAATATAGAGGAGACAAAATGAGTTTTAAATTGATAATAACATTTCATACTAAATTGCAAAATCCTATTCAAACTGGCCTTACAAATTACACCAGCTTAGTGTGTCTCATATTCCATTATAAAATAAAAATGATTTGGGGATCAGTTCATGCCTTCTGAAAAAAAACAAGTACAATGTACTAATTCAGTGATCGTGCTATAAGTTTTGCTAGTCAATACCTATCTACACTAAGTAAACAAACTACAGAACGCGCATTTGAAAAATTTCTCAAACAATCAAACCGAAGAATTACTCAACAGCACAAGAAACAAATCACCTTCCTCAACGTTTGAAAGTACATACACATGTTAATGTTCGAATTGTCCAGAGCATCCATTTTGTAGCTTCGCCTTTTCTTGTCTTCCTGTTTATCCAAGCTATCTTTTCCCGACATTTCTTGAGCAGCTGCTGCCGCCACTTCCTGCTCCCATTCTCACTTCACTCGAAACAATATAGTGCTCCTTGGCCTTCTCCAGTCTAAGCTTCCCTGTCACACCCCAAATTTTGGAATCTTGTACTGTGCTCAAGAAGACAAAAATTAGGGCTAAGATTTTTTTTCTAACAACATGATTCTTTCCACTAACATGTGTTTATAATATTAATCATACTTGCAATGCAAGTTTTGTTTCTAATAAAACGAATACCAAATTTTTCCTGAAAACAATTCTATTATTTTTCCTGATATTTTCCCTGATGTTGTGTGAGTGGTTTTTATTCCAAGACTTGGATTATTCTTGTTTGCATCTTAAAATAAACTTTTAGCTTTGTTGGATCCAAGGAAACAAAATTTCAAAATGATTTATGAAAGTTTTGTTTTAAGATTTCTATAGAAAACAATCCCTGAAAATATAGACAAGTACCTGTTTTCACCAGGCTATAAAATGTTATTTTATGTTTTCTTGACTTTTATTTGTTCCTTTATATATGTACTACAAATACATAAGCTGGTTTTATTTTTGGATTAATAAAAATTATCTTTTGCTTGTTGTCTTTGTGGTATAAAATTAAGGCAGAAAAAGGCATTTTTTGGAAAAACGGAGAAAAACAGAAAGTACACATTTTCCCAAATTGTTTTCATAGCCTTAAACTATTTCAAATTTGTTTCCAAAAGATGTTTCTGAAAGTTTATAACATTATTAACAAGTTCCCACTTGGAAAACAAATTTTGGAAAACATTTGACCCTTGAAAACAATCCCAACTTTTTGATCATTTAATCTGTTTGCAACACTTAGAAAAGTTCTCTAAGTCTAGACTGAATTTTCAGAATTTTTGAACAGTGTGAGATATACTTTTGGACAATTGTTTTCTTTGATTTTCTTTGCAAGTTTTGAGGTGTGACCTTGCCAAATGTGTTAACTAACAATTGGACTCGAGCCAGGATGTGTTGCCTTGCTTATAGAAGGCTTGAGGATGAAGGAAACTAGAGAGAGAAAGAGGATGATGTGGCAAGTATGGGAACCCATACCCTTGACCATTTGACCTTGCCCTTGCATACCCTTGCCCCCAAAAGCCAGGCCTTGACTTGCCCTTTCGTGGTCTTGCTCTTGGCCAGGATTGCCTTGGTAGGAAGTGACCAAAACAACCCCTGGCTAGCCCATGCCATTGCTAGACATGAACCCGAGCCACCCCTTTTCTTTTTGCCCTCATCCCCACGGGTACAAGCCACCCCAACCCCTCCCCTTGCGCCACCGCACTCTCTCACACCCACACACCTATCCCAAGTCGAAAATAAGTATAGCACTAGCCCCTGGAAGCCCCCGAGCCCGAGACCTGCCGCCGGTGACCGTGCTCGACCCCGAGGTGGGACTGCTCGATCCAGCCTCTCCCACCCCTCCTCATCACCCTAGGTGGCCTCCCCACACCTCCCTGAACCTGGCTGACATCTCCCCTTGCCCTCTGCCCGCAGGGATCGCCGCCGCCGCCGCCCGTGGGCGCCGCCACGGGCACCGGTCGCGTTCCGCCGCCTGGAGCCGCGCCCGTCGCCACCGACTGCTCCCCTCGATGCCCCGTGACCCCTGGACCATCCCCGAGCTTGCAACACCGCACCCCAAGCCCCCACGGTGAGCACCACGACCACCCCGTTTTCCCTCCGCCGCCGGGATGAGAGAGAGGGGGTGAGAGGAAGAAGAGGACGCCGGGAGCTTTGATCCTGTGATCGACGGCTCCTGTTGAACCTGGTCGTTCCCGCGCTGCGCGCACGCGCTGAGTGGAGCTGGGCCGCCCCCCACACAAAACCAGCCCGCGCTGCCTGTTTGTTTTCTTTTTAAGTTTTTGACAAAAAAACTGGTTGTTTACTTTAGGCTTGGGAAAAATACCAAAGCTGGAAAATAAAATCTACCAAAAATCTTGAACCTAGTATTATGTTTTCTTAACCACCTAAAATTTGTATATCTAAGATTGGACTTATAGTTTAACCACAATGACTGTTGTGCCACAGAGTGTCAGTATTATGGTTTTGATCATAACTTTTTGTATATGTAACTAAAATGGCCAAACTAAAATGTTTTGGATAGCTATTGAATAGATCTATCAATAGGGCTTTGCCTCACATCAAGGTGAGTTACCAAACGCAAATTATATCCATTTTGGTAAAAGGCAAGTAAGCTTTTCTAGGATTTTTAGAGTGAGCTTAAAAATGATTTTTGAGGTGAATCCAATTGGATGAGTTTTCTTATGACTATATCTATGTAATCCTAGCTTAGAATAATTTTTGGAGCTCTAGATTAATTTTGGTGAGCAGATCTAAGAAACAACACTTTTCTGTTTTTGTTTTTATGTGTGTATTTGTTTGAAATGAAATGTGTGATTGTTTAAATCTTGTTTCCTAGAATGTATAGGGTTTTTACCACTTGTTATTAGGTTTTTATCTTGCAGTACCTCTACCTTAGAAAGTGTGTGCATGTTTAGAAAGCCAAATGAAAGTAGAAATAACATTTGGTTATTTCTCTAGTTTTATTATTTAGATTATGGTGTGAGGTAAATCTTTGTGTGTTTAAGTGACTAATTTTGTTCTAGGTTTGCTATGATTCCAGTACCATTTTGGTACTGTTATTTTGACATTATCATCTCTGTTAGCTTGCATGTTATTTTATAGCAAAGCATCTGTAAGTTTTGTTATTTGTTTTCACTAGTATTGTTTCACTAGAATAAATAGTCTTGTGTTATTTATTTTGTCATGCACATTTTGTCATGAGTAACCATAGGCTTTGTACCTCTTTTGCCTCGGTATTAGTGATCCCATAACACACTGGTCCCATTTCAATTAGGTTAGGGATGCAAATTCCCAACTTTACACTTGTGTGCAAATAACATGTATTACTATACGATTGATGATTATTTTCCACCATGGAAAATAGATTGTTTGTTTCACTTATGCAAGTGAAAATTTTAGTTCTTCTTTGTAAATACTAATATGTTTATTTGTGATTCATTTGTTAAAATAATATTCCTTAGGAGTATCATGTTAAGAAATTCTTCACTTTTGTTGCTTAATTTAATTGTTTGCTAATAGAATATTTCCTTGTGATTGATAGATTATTTGTGAATGATTTTTATTGAGTGTTTGGATTTTTGAAAGTGTTTAGTTAGTATTTTATTGAGTGCATAGCTACTAGTTGTGTGGTTTATACTTTGTTTGCTTGCTATTTAATTAATTAGAAAAGCATGTATTACTAGAATTGGTTTATGCTTGCTTAGTAGATATTCTCTTAGAATTGTTTTATTGTATTTGTTACTAGAATGTGTATGGTTTGTGTGCTGTTAGTAAGTATATTTGTGTTCATGACTTGCTTGTCTATAATTAAGCATCCTTGTAGCATTGTTTGCTTCTCTAGTGTTGAACTAGTGTCACCACTAGAATTTATGGCTTTGCTCTAGTATTGTTGTCTTTTATTTTATGAGTGTATGAGTTTATCCTAGCATGTTTGGGATATTATTACTTCTGTTATGATGCCATGACATCTTGATTTTCTTGCTGCTAGTAGTTGTAGAATACAATTTCATCTTATAGCCTGCTTGTGTAGAATTCCATACTAGTATGCTATAAATGCAGTCATGTTTTTATGCTATTTGATAGGAGTATTATCTTGTGTGGTGATTGTGTTTTAGATTATATTTTATGACTTGTTACCATTGGTTGAGATACTGGTTTTTCTTCTTTGTTTTCATGATTGATGGATTCCATAACTTCACGTAGACATAAGCATAGTCTATAACTAGCCTTTTTATATGTGATGTGTTTACCTGTTGTTTGTAAATTGTCTGAGTGATTGCCTTGGCATGAGTATTACACTTATGTTTTGATGTTCTAGTGTTGTTTTTGTGCTTAGTAGTATATTGTTATCTAAGCATTAGTTTAATCATGAACTTGTTTGGTGATGATTTGCTTGTGTGTTGTTAATACCCACTGCCATGGGTATTGTTTTGATTGATTGTATTATTTTAGTAACCTCACCTTTTGCACCCACAAACTATATTTTTAGCTTCTTGAATATCTTATTATGAGAGTGGTACACCCACTCCATAAATCATATGTAAGATGTGGGATATGGTTTCTCAACCATATGCTTGTTTGACGATAGTTTTGTACCCTGAGAGTTATGTGAGATAGTTTTCTCGATAACGTTTGTGAGATTGCGCTAGTATAAATCTGCGTGATGTATGTGTTTATTGGGTTAGTTGTTTGGTCTTTAGTTCTGAGTGTGTGTCATTTACTCTTTTACAACGCTAGACAACGAAGGAGAAGAAGAAGCAGTTGTGGAGCTGTGCGTCAAGTTCAAGTTACTTCAAGGCCAGGGACACTAAGAGTTTTAAGGAAGGCCATCCCGATGCTTGCTGTTATACTACACTTATCATTATCTATCATGCATGTTTTACTTCTGAAAAGTTTTACAAAACTTTGATTTCCAAAAACTATTTTTGAGTGACTACTACTATTATATATACTATTACTACGCCAGTAGTTGATACTTGGTGTTACCAAGCCCATAGCCACCATATGGTATTTACTACCATCACAAATATTAGTCCCTAAGTGGACACCCTAAAAATATGTTTCCGCAAACAAAGGCTTTATGGAAAACCCGGAGAAAAGGTTGAGCCTTATTCACCAGAGGAATGTTGGAGTGGCCATTTTTGGAAAAATGGTGTTTTACAAAAATGACACATAACCTAGTCTTCGCGGGACAACCTTTACCGTACTGCCACCCTACCCCAACGTGGGCACGGGGCTTAACTTGAATTTTGTTCTTGTTAGTGTGTGTTCTATCTCAAATTGCTATAAGGGTCATCGAGCCCTCGAACCGATTGACGCTAGGTGGAAAATACAGGACATACACATTGAGGGATTAAGTTCTCCTCCGGTCGCATCAGTTGGGTCCCCTGACGTGGCGCTGGTGGACAGGATGCCGGGGGAACCAGGCCCAACTGACGAGATAGACATATTCTAGCTTGATCATAGTGGAGAGTTAGGATCAGTTATCTGATATTTACATACTGTTGTTACAGTCCGTGGTTGTTCAAAGTGGATGTACTGCATCTGGTGGATGTGTACACCTCTGCAGAGTACAACTATTTCAAAGTAGCCGCGTCCTCGGATATGGACAGTTGAATGGCCATGTAGCTAGCATTGTGTCAATGTTTTCCAAAAGGAGTTTTAAAAAAGGTGTTGGACTTATGAAGTATCAAAATGAGGAAATCTTGTACCGTCGAGGTACCGATGATGAAAAGCCAGAAGTTGTTTTACAAAAAGTTTTGCAAAGAAAACCCTTCTTTTCTAAACAAAACTGGAAGTTGATTCCAAGAAGTTTTGCAAAGAGAAAACTTTCTTTTAACAAAGTTTTACAAAACCTCTTGTACATGTGATATCTACAAGAGAAAGAAAACTATATTATTTTATTTTGAAGTATCTTCTTCAACAAAGATACAGATATTTTAAAAATCAACTATGATATATCTTTCATATATCATTGATAGTGAACCCTATGTATAGCCTACCTACTCCACCATATAAGCATACTTGCATTTTGGTAAGCTACATGATGGGTGTCTTGCTGAGTACATTCAAATGTACTCATATTGGTTTCGTCGCTGGTATTTACTTGCCAGACATCGAGAAGGAGTCTCAGAAGGAGATCTATGAAGAGGAGTACGAAGCTGATGGATTTGCGAACTAGGATCGTCTCCCGATCAGCAGCCTGTAGGTTAAGGCGTGACTTGGGCTCTACTACGTTTGTGTGTGTTAGTCTTCCGCTGTGTGTGTTGTGTGTTTGCCCTGCGCGGCAGTTGTGTTGGACTTTGGTCATGTGACCATGTCTCTTTGTAAGTGTTTATGCAACCATGTAATGGATATTGTATCTGTGTACCAACTTGATATGTTGTTCACGACTGGTGTGATCTGGGATCGTGAATGTATGCATATCGAAGGTGCCCTTGAACAGTGGTTTTAGGGCGGACCTTACAGAGTTGGTATCAGAGTTATCCTGGCCTTAGGAGACCTTAGTTAGCATGGAAGTTAGCTAGTGCTCTGACACTCAAAGTTAATAACACCAGGTCACTAAGATGACTATTTTCCAAAAGATTCTATACTCCATCCCCTCTGTGATTTTGAAAACTCTACTTACACTAAGTTACAATTGAGCATCCTAAAATTTTGCACACTGTTACCTTACTTAAATCTACTTTAAAATTTTGTGTAGATGGCAGTTGTCTTCACCGAATCCTTCCGGTTAGGTACGCATGCACCTTGCTACCGCCGCTTTGAGGAGGATTTGATCAAGATGACTCGTCTTATCAGTCGCCCATTACCTGAGTTGAAGGGAGCTCAGACTCACCATAACGGACGAGAATTGTCCTGGTTGGTGGTCGGTACCAGTCGTGCTCCTTTGCTAGTACCGTCGACCCTAAAGATCACTTGACAAACCCATAGATGTCACTGAAGACTTTGTGTTTGCTCGTCACTTTCAGCACTTGGAGGAACATCTACGCTCTTCCTCGAGCACTTCAGATTGCCGCAGGATGTTAGGAGTTGTGTTATTTCCACCCAGACGCTTGTTTGTGTTTGTGTGGTGTGAACTCTGCTAAAAAAACTTGGTGTGTGCTAGATGTGTTGAAAGCCTTATGCTTTAGCCATGTGAACCTTAATATTATGTTATGCTTGTTGAGACTATGTCTCATGTGTGTGCTAGTCTTTGTTTGCGATTGTGATTGTTTCTTAGATGCTTGTTTGTTGTTTTTGTGTTACCTACCATTCTCATCTCTGTTATGAGCCGGTATGTTCTACAAGTTTTCAAAACAAAACCCCCTTTTTGTCTGCTCTCGCCTTATGTCACCCTTGTTTCCCTACAGTATTTGACTCAGCCTGGCACTGTCAATGTTGAGAATAATGTTGTCCTCATGAGAGAGCACCCGCACCTGTTTGCCAGTTGAGAGTCGCAAAAGTAAGGTAGTGACGCCAGGAGAAACTAGTTCATGTGTGACTCGCAGTACCTTACCTGCCATGCCACAATCTTCAAGGAAGCGTGTGAAAGTCAATCCTAGACCCACGGGTTACTTTACCTATGGGCAGGAAGGACATTTTGCTCGCAATTGTTCCAAGAAGAACCATGTTCTAGCTCATCCTAATGAACCCCAAGAAACCCAGGGTCCATCCCAGAAGAAACGCAAGAACCTGATGAGTGGACCTCGAGACCAAGATGATGTTGCAGAAGCACCTATGACTCATGCCATAGTCAACGGTACGTTTTTGAACCAAACCTGTGCACCCCCATAGTTGTGTTTGGCTTAGTACCCTGAGAAATCTGACGTAAACGGAACACTAGAAGTGTCACGTCGGACTAGAAAAAGTATCTTTAAAGTTAACAATACTAACATAACTTCATCTAATTTTAATTTAATACCTTACAGAGTTGGTAGCTTAATACCTAACACCAGTTTGAAAAATTTCTAACCAACTTTTCCAAAACCAAAGAGAAATGTGCCATAGGTTGTTCTATAGCAGTTTGGAAGAAAAGTGAACGGTTGGAAACAAATATTGGATTGATGAGCTATGATTGTTACTAGAAAATAAGATCTCTCGTATATGTTTTGGAGGAACCAGATTTTAGAATATGAGATGGTGGAAACTCATTTGCGGTTTAGTTTAGGAAGGAAAGATTGAGGATCCTATGATTTTATTTGACATGAATTATAGTATATAATATCCGGGGATAACCAGTTGTGGACCCCAAAAACTTGGAAGTTTTCAGTAACTAAACTTTGTAGCCTGGAAGAAATGATTTGAGGTTTAGAAATATTGGTGGATTCAATTGGATCTTTGGAGCTCTTGTTTTATAAGGAGATTGGATTAATTATAAGTAGCATGCGAGAGAATTTTTGAAATTGAAATGATAGTGATAATGTTTTGCCTAGGTGATTCTTACCCTGGATTATAGAAGAAAGAATGACTATAGTAAAAAGATTATGTTGGCTTGGGATCATTTTTTGATTTTGATTAAAGTTGGATTGGAGGAATATGGGATTTAATGTAGGAAGATGTTGGTGGATAAATGACGATTTAGGAGTTTAGGAAAAATCAATATGACTTGGATTTAGTAGATGATTATTCTTGATGATATATTCTCAGATCTTGTCACGCTCTATTGAGATTGTTTGGAGAAAATGATTTAACCTTAATCATGAGATAGGAGTTTGGAGTATTTGAAAGGATTTAAAGGAATAGTACAGAGTTGGTATATGATGGTTGAATTTGATGGTTTAGCTTTAGCAATATGATCTTGATGAAATATCTTTGAGGGAGATAAATGATTTAAGGCTTGATTAGATTAAGAGGAAGATAGTGGATTTTCCTGGATTTTAGGTGATGAGCAATGGAAAGCTCATGCTTAATAAGGATTGGTGGATATCCGTTTAATTGATTTATATAGTGATGAGAGAGTTTATGCCCCAAAGGAGAAATAGTGGTAAGATAATCTTATTAGAAAGGAAGCAATTAGGCCTTTGTGTGAAGGATAACCCCTGGTCTGATATCATGGTTTTGAGGAACGATAAGATCGAGGTTTAGCTTATGGCACCCAGACCTTTGAAAAGAAAACTAAATTGCCGATGGATTTTGGTAAGATTAATCAAAGGGGGGAAGCACCTGTGCTTAATGTTACCAACCACCAGCACATGTTTTTGTAAAACAAAATTATCTGACATTGTTGTTTTGACCATACCCTCTTTTCTCTTGCCTGCGAATCTCGGGACGAGATTCTTTTAAGGGGGGAAGGTGTGTCACACCCCAATTTTTGGAATCTTGTACTGTTCTCAAGAAGACAAAAATTAGGGCCAACAATTTTTTTTTCTAAAAACATGATTTTTTGAATTAACATGTTTTTATAATCTTAGTCATATTTGCAATGCAAGTTTTGTTTATTGATAAAACCAATACCAAATTTTTCGTGAAAACAATTCTATTATTTTTCCTGATATTTTCCCTGATGTTGTGTGAGTGGTTTTTATTCCAAGACTTGTATTATTCTTGTTTGAATCTTAAAATAAACTTTTAGCTTTGTTGGATCCAAGGAAACAAAATTGCAAAATGATTTATGAAAGTTTTCTTTTAAGATTTCTATAGAAAACAATCCCTGAAAATATAGCCAAGTACCTGTTTTTACCTTTGTTTTCACTAGGCTATAAAATGTTATTTTATGTTTTATTGAATTTTGTTTGTTCCTTGATATATGTACTACAAATACATAAGCTTGGTTTTATTTTTGGATTAATAAAAATTATCTTTTGTTTGTTTTCTTTGTGGTATAAAATTAAGGCAGAAAAATGCATTTTTGAAAAAAACAGAGAAAAACAGAAAGTACACATTTTCCCACATTGTTTTCATAGCCTTAAGCTATTTCAAATTTGTTTCCAATATATGTTTCTGAAAGTTTATAACATGGTTAACAAGTTCCCACTTTGAAAACAAATTTTGGAAAACATTTGACCCTTGAAAACAATCCCAATTTTTTGATCATTTAATCTGTTTTCAACACTTAGAAAAATTCTCTAAGTCTAGACTGAATTTTCTGAATTTTTGAACAGTGTGAGATATAGTTTTGGACAATTGTTTTCTTTGATTTTTTTTGCAAGTTTTGAGGTGTGAACTTGCCAAATGTGTTGACTAACAATTGGACTCGAGCCAGGATGTGTTGCCTTGCTTCTAGAAGGCTTGAGCATGAAGGAAACTAGAGAGAGAAAGAGGATGATGTGGCAAGTATGGGCATCCATACCATTGACCATTTGACCTTTCCCTTGCCTCCCCTTGCCCCCACAATCCAGGCCTTGACTTGCCCATTCGTGTTCTTCCTCTTGGCCAGCATTGCCTTGGTAGGAAGTGACCAAAACAACCCCTGGCTAGCCCATGCCATTGCTACACATGAACCCGAGCCACCCCTTTTCTTTTTGCCTTCATCCCCACGGGTACAAGCCACCCCAACCCCTCCCTTGCACCTCCCCCAAGTCGAAAAGAAGCAGAGCACTAGCCCCTGGAAGCCCCTGTCGCACCCGGACTTCTAGAGGATACTCGCAGTTCCGTTGAACAGTAGTTGATTGGATTACGGGGCTTACCGGCACCCGCATCTCTTACGAGTAGGCCAACACACGTATGTGTGACAACCAACCCCTACTGTTCATCGTCTACGTAAACCATCCCATAGAAATCAGGATACTACCATTGACGTACTTCATACCATACACACATGGTACGTCAACGGCGTTTAACAAAATGGTAGCACAACAGATCTCTAAGACACAAATGAATATAAATAAGTTGCAAATAGCTCTCACTAGAGCAGAGATAGCAAATACAATCATCCAGAGGACACATGTCCCAACAATTCATCATTACATCACAGCGGAAGCATTCAAAAGGTCTGAGTACAGACAAAATCCAAATAGGCTTAAGAAGCCGGGAATGAAAAGAAGACGGAGCCCATCCACGTAGTCTCGGATCCTGCCCGGGTCCGCTATCTACTCGTCAGCAGCCTCGTCAAACTCCACGTAGTAGCCATCACGGGGATCCTCGTAAGCGTAGTCTGCGGAAACCACAGCCCCAAAGGGGTCAGTACAACAACGTACTGGCAAGCAAGACTCACAGTTCACCAAAGTGTAACCCGTCAACACCAAGCACAGATGCTTTGGGTTCAACGAAAGAAAAGGGGATACAAAAGATGCGGCAGCTGGCTGCACTGACCAACTACAGATACATACTACAACTTCCGGCTAACAGAAAGGAGATAAGATAGCGTATCGTAACCAACTATAACTAACCACCAAACAAACCCATCCTGGATCTCGCCCCTTATCCAAAGAAGCAATCCGAGGATAACTCACACGGTTGGATTAATGATGGTTCAAGTTATTGTGTCAATAAGACTATTACTAGTCAAGTTATCATTAGTTAGGTGTAAGTTGTTCTGAGTACTTGTTAGCCAGTACTTTCACCAAGTCAACCATAACCGCGGAAAACACGGCTTCTCGAGAAGATTTATCCCTGCAGGGGTGCACCAATTTGGCCGTACACGTAAGAATATCCCGCCAGACGGGAATTAAACCCACCAAGCGAGGCACTCTACACAACTCAACTCTTCTTCGCATCAAGCCCAAAGCACCACGTGCTGTGCGTGCGCGGCTAATCGAGCCCCACGAAGAAAAGGGGACCCTCATAGCACTCTAAGACCACGCCGCCCTAAATGCCGACTACAAAAGTTCCACCCTGGCCTCGGGTTCGTACCTGCATATGAGTGCATCAAATGGAAAGCCCAAACTAAGTGTGGCGACTTGGACGAGATGCGAATCGAATCAAATTGAGGGGGGCGCCCATACACGCTTCCCACATGCGGATAGTGCGCTCATCATGGATCAGTAGACAAGACCCTTTTCCTAATTAGGGTCGACACTAGCAGGCCTCAAAACCACGCCGGGCCTCCTGCCGGTGCCTTCTCAGCAAATTATTATTACCTCAAAATTAACAGGTTGTTGTTTAACATCGAGCCCCAGAACATAATAGAAATATAGTAACAGAAAGTAACGGGTAACAGACTCGAGCAGAAACAACCCTAAGCATGCTAGTAAGACACGGGCAACAAGCAAAGGGGTTATAGGTGTGGAGGTGAGACTATATCAGGGTTAAAGGATAACAGGTGATAGGTTCGTAACAGTAGCAACGATACATATGGCTAGCAGAAAAGACAACGGAAAGTATCGGTATCCAATGTTGAAAGGAACACAATGGTTCATGTGAGTGAATACTTGCCTGCAAACTCAGCAGCCTGGTACTGAGCTAGATCCTCAGAAGGGGTGTCGTAAGTATCGTCTGGCTCAACGCCATCGTCTATTCGAGAAGAAGCAAACAAACAACACAGAGAGATAAACAATCAATAACATGGCATAGTGCACAATCATGGGATGATGCATGACTATTTAATTGAGGCATAGAAATAATCTAGTTGACATGGTAACATAACATGTTTAAATGGACCCACATGCAAAAATTGGATTGCATATGGAAGGGTCCATGAATTATGGTTGGAATAATTGTTTTACAACTAATCAACAGGTGAAGGTGGATTAGTATGATGCATGGATGAGGAAAACAGAAAAATAACAACAATAGAACAATTTTGAAATAAGGTTTACCAAGTTTGGAATTTTATTGATTAAGTTAAGAAATTTTGGTTCCTTAAAGGTGTTACACAAGCATTTGTTGTTTTCAGCAATTTAAATTGTTCAAAACAAATAACAAAATTCATATTTGGGAAGAGCACAAAATTATAGGTGGAATACATGTTTCAATTATTGAAAAATGAATTACAATGATTTAATTATGAATTAAACAAGATTTAAATGAATTTAAAACAAGTATGAATTTATTTGAATTTTTATTTGTTAAAAACATTAATTCAAATTCATATTTGAAAAGTTTATACTTTTCTAGTTTGAAAACATATTTTATAAGTTCAAAAATAATTTAATTTGAACAAGTTATGAATTTAGCAAATTTAAATGATTTAAACAAGGTTTAAATTATTTAAGCAATTTTAATTATTCAAAACATGAAACAAAATTTATATTTGGAAAGGTGGTTCAAATTGGCATGGAAAACATATTTTATTTGTGTTATTTGAATTAAGTTTGAATTAGTTATGGATTTAACCAATTTGAAAATGATTTGTTTGAATTTAAATTTTGAATGCATTTGAAATGCTCAAAACAGAATACAAATGGTTTAACTAGGTAGAGAATTAAATTTGGTTCAGCAAACATATTTTATTTGCATTATTTGGATTTAGCAATTAAAAGTTATTAGCCTTTTAAAATTAGGGACCAATCTGTAAAAAGATAAGGACTTAATTTTAAAAAGAAAAACTGGGGCAGAACGTTTTCTACCTCGCAGTGGCTAGCCCTAGCCACTGACGAGGGGGCCCTGTCCACCGTGGCAGCGCGTGGAGGCACGCGTGGCCACCACTGCCTATGGCAGGTGGCCCCTGCCTGGCCAGCGTGGCGCGCAAAAATTGTGGGGGATTAAATCCGCCCGCGGGGACTCGAACCCAGGGCTCGGGCGCGCGCGCACAGCACTGCTACCACTGCGCTGCGAATCGGTTTGTTGACAGAAGCGATGCGCGGTGAGGAAATGTTTCAGATCTGAAAGTTAACTGAATTTTGCAGTTTTACGTTCACTGAACTTCGTCAGAGCGGAGCGGTGGCCGGCGGCGATCAACGCAAACTGCTGCTGGCTGCTCGCCGCGGACGCGTGGTGCTGCGTGCAGAGGTGGTGTGCGTGCCTGCAGAGAGATAGGAGGGAGAGGGGAGGTGTCGCTGTGCTCACCCTCGTTGCAGGTGAGGCAGAGGGTCGAGGAAGAACGGCCGGCGGCGACAGCACGATGATGGCGGCGGCGCTCCGGTGGGTTCCAGGCACGGTGGCTGTGTCGAGGACGAAGGTGGGACTTCGGGGAGCTGATTCCCGGGGTTAGCCCGAGGGGAGAGTGAGCAGGTCGACGGCGATCATCGTCGATTCAGAGAGGGAGCGACTGGTGGCGGTGGTTCAGAGGGAGGAGGTTGCAGCGATGGAGGGGAAACGGCGGCGCTCGAGGGGGGGAGAGAGGTGTAGGGGCTAGGGCAGCTCACGGAGCTAGGGGTAGGTTTATAGGGGGCTAGGGCTGCTCACGGCCGTTGCTGCGCGCGGCCGTCGACGTGGAGGTGCCCGATGGCGCGCCGTACAGGGAGAAGAAGGGCGAAGGGGTACGGGCCGTGGGGAAAGAAAATGGTGGGCTAGGCCTGCGTGGGGCACAGCCCACTGCCCCTCTCTCTCTCGTTTTGTTTTATTTTTTTTTTGTTGTTTTTTTTTTTTGCTGATTTGAAATAGGGAAGAAAAGCTAGGGTTTTTGGGTTAGAAATTTTTAGGGAAAATTTGGTATTGATTAACTATGTAACAGCAACAACTTGCCAAGTTTTGTTTTCCAAAAAGTTCAAAATAAAATGTTCTTTGTAATTTGATTGAAATTTGAATGAATTTAAGATTAGTGAAGTATTGAAAACAAAATTCAAATAGGGTGAACCTTATAGTTTAAGTGGAAACAAATGATTAGAATGGTGTTGTAATTATCATTAATTCCAAAAGGTTGCTGTTTGGAAAAAGATGTAATTGAATTTTGAAAAGAATTTGAGTTAAGTGAGTTATTTAAATAAAATAACAAGTTAATAGTTGAGCTTTATATTTTAATAGAAACAAATGGAGGTTTTATTTTGAACTTTATATTTGGAAAATTGTAACATAACAAGTATGAACAATTTGATTTGGAAATTGGTTTGAATTTGAAATAGAAAACAATTGAAAACAGATGCAAAACAAATGCAAACCAAAGCAATGGGTATGATGACATGATGCAAATCTTTAATAAAACAAGAAACAAACATTCTAGGGTGGTTTTTCATACTTGGGATGTTACAAAACGCCCCCCCTTGAAGGAATCGCGCCCCGAGATTCCTACTGAGAATAGAAAAGGTCCGGATACTTCTTGCGAAGATCCTCTTCGGTCTCCCACGTTGCCTCTTTATCGGAATGATGGGACCACTGCACTTTCAAGAACTTGGTGCTCTTGTTGCGAGTCTTACGCTCGGTCTCATCGAGAATACGAACAGGGTGCTCCTCATAAGATAGATCATCTTGCAGTTCAATTGAATCATGATCAACTGCACGATCTGGATCTTTGAAACACCTCTTGAGCTGTGACACGTGAAACACATCGTGCACCTTGGATAGTTTTCCTGGAAGTTCAAGACGATAGGCATTTTCCGCACGCCTTGAGAGAATGTTGAAAGGACCAATGTATCTTGGTGCAAGCTTTCCTTTCACACCAAAACGATGAGTGCCTCTGAGGGGAGTTACACGGAGATATGCCTTGTCACCAGGTGCATAGATCATATCCCTGTGCTTGCTGTCATAGTAGCTTTTCTGACGAGACTGAGCAATCTTGAGATTGTCACGAATGATGCGAACTTTCTCTTCGGCTTCCTTAACAATGTCAGGGCCTAAGAGTGAACGTTCACCAGCTCCAGACCAATTGATTGGACTCCTGCATCTGCGGCCATAGAGAGCTTCAAATGGTGCCATGCCTAGGCTTGCCTGGAAGCTGTTGTTGTAGGAGAATTCAGCATATGGAAGACAATCCTCCCATTTCATGCCAAAGGAGAGACCACATGCTCTGAGCATATCCTCGAGAATCTGATTTACTCTTTCGACTTGCCCTTGAGACTGAGGGTGATAAGCTGTGCTGAACAGAAGTTTGGTGCCCAATGCTTCTTGAAAGCTTTTCCAGAAATGAGAAGTGAATATGCTTCCACGGTCTGAGCTTATTTCCAATGGAACACCATGAAGAGGAACAATCTTTGCTGTGTAGAGCTCTGCTAACTGCCTAGCTGAGATTGTTTCTTTGACAGCAAAGAAGTGAGCTACTTTAGTGAGACGATCAATGACAATGAAGATTGCATCGTTGCCCCTCTTGGACTTTGGAAAACCAGTGACGAAGTCCATTTCAATCATGTCCCACTTCCACTCAGGAATTTTTAGAGGTTGGAGAAGACCGGCTGTTTTCTGATGAACTGCCTTAACACGTTGACAAACGTCACATTCAGAAACGTATTGAGCAATTTCACGTTTCATGCCAGGCCACCAATACAATGTCTTAAGATCCTGGTACATCTTTGTACTTCCAGGGTGGATGGAGAGAGGAGTTTCATGAGCCTCCTTGAGAATGACATCTTTGAGACTTTGAACTTGAGGAACTGCAATGCGTCCTTCGAAGAACACAGTTCCCTTATCATCAATGAGAAGGACTTAAATTTCTCCTTGCCTTCTTTGATGTGTTCTACCATCTTCTTGATTTCAGCATCACGAAGTTGTTCAGAACGAATCTTGTCCTCGAGAGTTGGACTGGCTGTCAAGCTAGCAAGATAGCCTTGAGGAACAAGACCAAGGTTCAGCTTCTGGAATTCTTCATGAAGTGGAGGTTGGCTTTCCATGATCATGAGATTATTGCAATACGACTTGCGACTGAGAGTATCGGCCATAACATTAGCCTTGCCTGGAGTGTAAGAAATGGTGAGATCAAAGTCTTTAATCTTTTCAATCCATCTCCTTTGCCCGAGGTTTAGATCTGGTTGAGTGAAGATGTATTTCAGACTCTTATGATCGGAAAAGATTTCAGTGCGGTTACCCAACAAGTATTGCCTCCATTTCTTGAGGGCAAACACAACTGCTGCAAGTTCAAAGTCATGTGTGGGATAGTTTTGCTCATGGGCATTCAACTGACGTGAAGCATAAGCCACAACTTGACGCTCTTGCATAAGAACTGCACCTAGACCTTGGAGAGATGCATCACAGAATATTTGGAAAGGTTTGGTAGTATCTGGGCCAACCAGAACTGGTGTAGAAGAGAGTTTAGTCTTCAGGAGATTGAAACTTTCATCACATTGTGGAGACCAAACGAACTTCTTGTCCTTCTTTGTGAGATCAGTGAGTGGTTTGGCAATCTTGGAGAAGTTTTGGACGAAACGACGGCAATAGCTAGCCAAGCCAAGAAAACTTCTTACTTGCTTCACCGTCTTAGGAGGTTTCCAATCAACAATTGCTTTAACCTTTTCTGGATCAATGGCTATGCCCTTGGCAGAGATGATATGACCAAGGTAAGCAACTTCTGGAATCCAGAACTCACATTTGGAGAACTTGGCATATAGACGATGCTCGTGAAGTTTCATGAGAGTGAGACGAAGATGTTCTTCGTGCTCTTCCTCGGATTTTGAGTAGACAAGAATGTCATCAAGATATACCACAACGAACTTGTCGAGGTATTCATGGAAAACAGAATTCATGAGTCGAGAGAATGTCGCCGGTGCATTGGTGAGACCAAAGGACATGACGGTGTATTCATATAGACCGTACCGAGTGGTGAAAGCTGTTTTTGGAATATCCTCTTTTCTGATCTTTATTTGATGGTAACCCATTCTCAAGTCCAACTTGGAGAATATTGAGGCTCCAGCAAGTTGATCAAAAAGATCATCGATACGAGGAATTGGATACTTGTTTTTGATGGTTTTCTCGTTAAGAGGACGATAGTCAACAACGAGTCTCTTTGTTTGATCCTTCTTCGCAACAAACAGAGTTGGGCAACCCCAAGCGGAGGAACTAGGTTGAATGTAACCTTTTTCCATGTACATATCGATTTGCTCCTTCAACAATTTCAGTTCAGGAGGAGCTATCTTGTATGGATGCTTAGAGATTGGAGCAGTACCTGGTTCAAGCTCGATCACGAACTCAACTGCTCTGTCCGGAGGCATCCCTGGCAACTCTTCTGGAAAGACGTCAGGTAATTCGCAAACCACCGGAACATTTTCAAGTAGAGGTAGAGGTTTAGCATCGAGGGTGTAAAGCTGAACAGAACTTGATTCATTTGGAGAATAGACTATCTGGCCAGAAGGGTGGAACAGAGTTATTGACTTCTGAGCACAGTCAATCGTAGCTTTATTGGCCTTCAACCAATCCATACCAAGAATGACATCAATGTCAGAATTGCCAAGCAGTATGAGAGAAGCAAGGAATATATGACCTCCAATTAGGATCTGATTTTCATGACTGATCTTGGAAGTTTGCATAGTTGCTCCAGGGGAGTTTACTACTAGCGGGGAACCCAAACCAACAAAGGGGAGCTTAATTGCTGTCGCGAAGATCTTTGACACGAAAGAATGTGATGCTCCAGTATCAAACAACACTTTAGCTGGGTTAGAGTTTACGGGAAATGTACCGAGAACGACGTCAGGAGCTTCCTCAGCTTTGTCGATCTTGACATGATTCACCCTTGCGGTCCTCCCGACAGGCCTGTTGTTGGAGTTGAAGGCTTTAGGCGGGGGAGCACGCACCATTGCCTGGTTTGTGTTGGGACGAGGTGGTGGTGGAGGTAGCTGCCTCTGAGTGCACTTGTCAGCGTAGTGCCCCGTCTGCTTGCACTTGAAGCAAGTGACGACACGAGGAGGATCTGGCCTTGGCTGCCCCATTGAAAACCTCTGCCCATGCATCTGAGCTGGGTTGGGTGGGCGGGGAGCGAAGCCTGGAGAAGCTTGGGCATATGGAGCCCGAGTGACAGCACCATTTGGCACCGAGATGCGGCGCTTCTGCGTAGGGGTGGTCATGTTGGAGGAGGAAGCACCCTCACGCGAGTGCTTTCGAGACTCCTCGAACGCCTTGCGCCCATTTTCTTCATTGATCGCGGTGTTAACGAGCTCCTCGAAGTTGTTGGCATTGATGTTGGTGAGGGCATACTTGAGTTCCGGGTTAAAACCTCTGCGGAACCTTGCCATCTTCTTAGCCTCAGTGGACACCTCATCACCAACGTAACGAGCGAGGCGATTGAACTCACTCTGATAGCCAATGACGTCCAGCTTGCCCTGCTTGAGTGAGCAAAACTCTTCACGCATCCTTTCCATGAGACCATCTGGAATGTGGTGCTTCAGGAAAGCTTCCTTGAAACAACCCCAGGTGATTGGATAGCCAGCTCTCATGGTCTGGTAGTTTTCCCACCAAGTAGCTGCCTGACCCTTCAGCAGATAGGATGCATACTTGACCTTGTCTTCCTCAGCAACGTGAGCAATCTCCAGAGCCTTAGCTATCTCACGGATCCAGTCATCAGCATCCAGAGGCTCGCGTGTTGCCACGAAAGCTCTTGGGCCCAGACTGAGAAACTCCTTGATACTGACTCGTGGAGCATTCTGGTTGTTGTGCTGGTTAGTCTGAAACTGGGCCATTTGTGCCATGACTTGGGTCATCTGAGTCAACAGCTCCGTGATTGGCGGTGGCTCAGGCGGGTTGTTCCTTGTTGGCGGCATCCTGAATAGACATGCATTTTAGCACAACAACAGAAAAGGATAGACTTGGAAACCGAAAGAGAGATTATGCCGACGCATGAATAGATAACCAACAGGTACATCATCACATGTTCAAATACATCAGAATATCCAACACACCATAAATGGTTCGAAAGCCAAAGGATAACTAAACATAGCTAAGAATGGGTACATCGGTACTCCCATGCTCATCACACAGGACGGCGGTGAGTAGTACGACGAGAGGTACGGTGAGGAGCACGCCCACGAAAGTAGGTAGAACGACGATCCACATAGATCTGACGTGGTCTGAGAGCGACTCTAGGTGTGGTGAAGTACATAGCATCGACTCCCTGTGCTCCAAAGCGCGGAATCTCAGTGTAACCAGCATCGAGGTTGAGGAGTGGACCTCTGATCGGCTCGTAACCTCCAGCATCTGGCAGACGACGACCCACTGGCTGATCGAAACGTGCAAAGCGCTCATCTCCAACAAAGTCTATGGTGTACGTCGCCAGACGAGTCAAAGCAAGGTAGAGCTGCTCTCTGACTGAAGCCAACTCCTGAGATAGTGTGCTGGCAACTGCGTCACTGTGCCTCACAAACTGAGCGGTGGTGTGCAGCCTGGAGTTATCATGCTCGTAGACATCCAGGTTGTCGTAGAGAGTGAAGTGAGCTCCCTCCGAAGTGATGTAACCACGGGGAATGTGGCGATAGATGGAATCGTCAAATCCCTAGTAGTTAGCACGAAGGACGGTGAGACTCACATAAGCTGCCTGCTGCACAGCCATATCCACTGTGGAACCTACTGCCTCGTAGCGGTGGACAACGCTCATGCCATCATCTGACAGAATGTAGACGATAGCCTGGTAGTAGGTCTGGTCAAACTCTCGCTGCTGCTCGTAGACCTGGTACTCTGGTGCCCAACGGAACCCCAGATAAGTGACCATGTCTCTCAGCATCTCCGGATAACCGGCAGTGCTCTCGCAACGAGTCATACGAACCACCTGCGGGTAGAACCTGAGATCCATCTGCAGATGATCGGGGAAGTTTTAATTAGACGTCGGTAGAAGAACTGAAGTGGAAAGCAACAACAAGGTTTCAACGGACGATAAGGATGTTGAGAAGAATAGGATATCGAAGCAACATCGGGAAACACGAGACCAAAAACTCCTGAGGTACTACGGAAAAACCCATCCGGGCTTCTAAAGGATCAATATCTACTGCTTAAGGAACAGAGGATTTGCTTCCGGGGCTTACACGCCTCCGTTCTCAATCATGAGTAGGCAACATGATAAATCATGTCACAACCACTGATGGAGGGATAATAACCCGGTAGGCCAACTCCAAGGTATAACCCGGCCCAAAGGACGCTGCGCAGGATCCGGCTAAGGATAAAGAAACCTTCGGAAGGCCCAAGCTTGTAGGCCCAGTAACCCGGATTGTGGGTTACGGTAAAGGAAGGTTAGGGTTCGTATGTCGTGTCTGGGTAGGATCCAGGTTGCGTCTTGGAGAGTAAGCCAGGGGGTACGGGTGCTTTATAAACCGACCCATAGGATTGGTTGAGGGAGATCCAAGAACCCTAGTAGTACCGCTTGATATCGAGCATCCAGTGTATACAAGAGATCGAGTTAATATATTGAGATCGGAGACTCGGCGACTTGATTGCCGGCTACCAGATCGAGTTTCATCATGTTTTCCTTTGAGCTAAACCCTCTCCCAAACGCCTGTGTCGTCTTGCCCCAAGATCAGTTACCCCCGGTAACGTCTGCCGTGATTATCCCACGACAATTGGCGCCCACCATGGGGCCTGCGTCCAAAGGTGTTTACATCACGGGAGAAGCTCGGAAGGACATGGAAAATCTTATCGTCGGCGAGATCTACATCGACCACAAAGGAGAAAAGATGGTGGACGATTCCGGCTGGGGGCCAGAGTCGGATCACCTCGAGTCCGGATCTACTGTGACGATCGGCCAGATCAACATCTTCATCGGTATGGTACGTACGCTTGATTTAAAGGGACAATATCATGTGCATACTACAGGAACTTGTAGCAGGGACAAAGAGACATTAAAGCAAGCGGTAAACTCGGTTCCCTCGGCCGTGCCGGGATACCTGAGATGGGCGGAACAAGAGGTAACGTGGAGCAGAAGAGATCACCCGGAAAGAATAGAGCGCCCAGGAGTCTTGGCATTGGTGGTTGCGCCACAGGTCAATGGTTACGAGCTGAAAAGGGTCCTGATGGACGGTGGAAGTAGCATTAACATCCTGTATTGGGAAACCTTCTTACGCATGAGTCTCAAAGAGTCCCAGCTACAGAAAAGTTCGACATTCTTTCATGGGATCGTGCCGGGTCACTCGGCGAGCCCCGAGGGAAAGATCACCTTGGAGGTTGCTTTCGGAGAATCGACGGATAATTATCGAGTTGAGTGGCTCACGTTCGAGGTGGTCAAATTGCGCAGTCCTTATCACGCGCTGTTCGGAAGACCGGCTTATGCTAAATTCATGGCTAGGCCGTGTTATGTGTATTTGCAGCTAAAGATTCCGGGTCCTAAACGGACCATCACCGTACATGGGAACCGGGATATAGCGGCTGAGTGTGACGAAGGAGATTCAGTAATGGCCGAGCAAGCGTGCAGAAAAGAAGAACTCGAGTATTACCGGTCTCAAGTAAATCCGGATGATAGAACAGCTTTGAAAAAGCCGAATACTGAGGACGAGAGAGCAAAATTCAAGGCAGCACAAGACACCAAGAAGATAGATTTTGTTGAAGGTGATTCCACTAAGCAATTTACCATAGGGTCTAATTTGGGAAAAGAGCAGGAGAAGGCACTTGTGGAGTTTATTCGTTCAAATGCAGACGTGTTCGCCTGGACACCTAGCGACATGCCGGGGATCCCTACAGAGCTGGCCGAGCACAGTTTGCATGTAGATCCCAAGTCCAGGCCTGTGAAGCAGGGCTTGAGGAAAATGAATGAGGAAAGAAGGAAGGCTATAGGTGAAGAGATCGCTCGGCTATTGACAGCCGGCTTTATCATGGAAGTATTTCACCCGGATTGGTTAGCAAATCCAGTTCTAGTGATGAAAAAGACCAATGAGTGGAGGATGTGCATTGATTTTACGAGTCTCAACAAACATTGCCCAAAGGATCCGTTCGCACTACCAAGGATAGATCAGATTATAGACGCAGTAGCTGGAAGTGACCTATTATGCTTTCTGGACGCATATTCCGGGTATCATCAGATTAAGCTCAAGAGGGAGGATTGGGAGAAGACATCGTTTATAACCCCTTTTGGGGCCTTTTGCTATAAAACCATGACGTTTGGATTGAAGAACGCTGGCGCGACTTATCAACGGTGTATTCAGAAGTGCTTCGAGGACCAAATCGGACGTAATGTCCATGCTTATGTGGATGGTGTGGTTATCAAAACTAGGAAGGCAGAGACGTTTATCGATGATCGAAAGGAAACGTTCAAGAACTTAAGAAGGTACCAGATGAAGCTTAACCCGACAAAGTGCGTGTTTGGAGTTCCAGCCGGGAAACTACTCGGCTTTATCGTCTCCGAGAGAGGAATTGAAGCAAACCCGGATAAAATCAAAGCTATCCAAAATCTGAAAAAGCCGGAAAATTTGAAGCACGTTCAAAAACTCACGGGCTGCGTGGCAGCCTTGAGCCGATTCATATCAAGACTCGGAGAAAAGGCAATACCCTTGTACCGGCTCTTGAGAAAGTCAGACAAATTCGAATGGGATCAGGAGGCGGATGGGGCGTTCGAGGCACTAAAAAAGCAGTTATCTGAAGCACCAGTACTAGCGGCCCCGGGTCCTAAAGAGCCTATGTTGCTGTATGTGGCAGCAGGCCCCCGAGCCGTCAGTGCAGTAGTGGTTGTGGAGCGTAAAGAAGATGGGAAAGGTTATCCAGTTCAGAGGCCGGTTTATTATGTCAGTGAGGTATTGTCGGAAGCAAAGCAGCGCTATCCGCATTGGCAAAAGCTGGTTTTCGGGGTCTTTATGGCCAGCCGGAAATTGAAGCCATATTTCCAGGAACACCCCATAACGGTGGTTAGCTCAATACCAATGTCGGATATCATCAGGAACTCGGATGCGACTGGAAGAATAGCCAAATGGGCGATAGAAATGGGGGATTATCACATCAGTTACGAGCCCAGGTCAGCAATCAAATCTCAGGCTTTAGTTGATTTCATTAACGACTGGACACATACAGGCATGACTACAACGGTTCCAAACTCCGAATCATGGATCATGCACTTCGATGGATCTAAGCAATACGAGGGATCAGGAGCTGGAGTGGTACTAACGTCACCCAAAGGAGATAAATTAAGTTACGTACTACAAATTCACTTTGACTGTTCCAACAACGTGGCCGAGTATGAGGCCCTATTGCATGGCTTAAAGGTAGCCAAGGAGATGAACATCAAGAGGATACGATGCTTCGGAGATTCGGACCTTATGGTACAGCAGGTGTCAGGAACTTGGGATAGAAAGGACGCAACTATGGCAGCATACCGCAGGGAAGTTGATAGGGTTGCAGGATGTTTTTCCGGGTATGAGGTGGAGCATATAGACAGAAGAAAGAATGAGGCAGCCGACGCACTCGCCAGACTCGGCTCGCGCAGAGAGCCGGTCCCACCTAACGTTTTCCTGGACGAATTATGGCGACCATCAGTTAAAACCGAGTCAGAGGAGGAATTGGCAAATCAAAACCCGGGTTCAGGACTTGTGGCCACTGTACGTACTATTCCCGAGTGGACAGAACCGTTTTTGGCCTACCTATCACGAGGCGAGTTACCACAGCAGGAGGTATTAGCAAGGCAAATTTTGAGGCGAGCAAAGGGATATTCTATCATCAATGGGGAATTATACAAGAGAAGCGCAGCAGGAGTTTTTCTGCGCTGCGTAGCGCCAGAAGAAGGCCGGCAGATTTTCAAGGAAATCCATGAAGGCGACTGCGGACATCATGCATCCACAAGATCTCTTGTGGCTAAAGCTTATCGACACGGATTTTTCTGGCTCACGGCTCTAGCAGATGCGAAACGATTGGTAGCAAGGTGTGACGGATGTCAACGGTACGCTCGCCAAACCCATGTGCCGGCTATGGAGTTACGGACCATCCCGTTAACTTGGCCGTTCGCTGTATGGGGTATGGACATGGTTGGCCCCTTTCATATGTCACCATGCAAGAAGACACATCTTTTGGTGGCTATTGATAAGTTTACCAAGTGGGTTGAGGTTATGCCAGTTACTAATTGTGAAGCAGCTACAGCAGTCAAGTTCTTGAAAAAGGTTATCTACCGGTTCGGGTATCCCCACAGCATAATTACCGACAATGGAACCAACATGTCACTTGGTGAGATGGAGAAGTTCTGTGGCAACAATGGAATCCGGCTTGATGTTGCATCAGTGGCTCATCCGCAGGCCAATGGACAAGTGGAGAGGGCAAACCAAGAATTGCTTCGCGGATTAAAACCACGATTGCGAGTCCCTTGTATCAGGGCCGCTGGCGCATGGGTCGAAGAACTTCCTTCTGTGGTTTGGGGTATCAACACTACACCTAACAGGTCCACTCAAATGACACCCTTCTTCATGGTCTATGGCGCAGAGGCAGTATTACCGAGTGATATTATTCATGATTCACCACGAATATCAGCTTACGTCGAAGTGGAGAACGAAAAGACCCGGCAGGATGCTGTAGATATGTTAGAAGAACAAAGGGAACAAGCCCTGGAGAGATCGGCCATTTATCAGCAAGGTTTACGGAGGTATCATAGCCGGCGTGTGAAAACCCGGGTCTTCCAGGAAGGAGACCTGGTTCTGCGCCTGGTACAGTCAAACGAAGGAAAACACAAATTATCACCGCCATGGGAAGGACCGTTTATCATAAGCCGGAATCTGCATAACGGATCATATTACTTGGTAGATGCAAGGGAAGAGTCGGCTACAGTTAATGACACCGCTCATACCACTTCATCTATGCAAGAAAGAGACAGACCATGGAACGTGGCGCAGCTACGTCCGTATTATACTTAGTAAAGATTATATTGGCAAGTGGAATTGCGCGGTGTAACAGGCAGCAGGTTTCAGACGTACTCTTTTCCTATCCAGGGTACCCTTGGGGATTGGATGGGTTTTTAATGAGGCGGCTTGCTAACCTAACTTTTTCATATCAAGTAAAGAGGTGGTTATTCTCATGTTCTTCACTCTCAGCACGTCGCATATATATATAGGTCTTGGGGGCTGATTGCTTGAATAGCACAGTTGAAAACTCAAAGACCCGGCCTTGATGCCTATGAGTTATAAGGGCCGGTTACTCGCAAACGAGTACGGCTACAATCTTATAACCGGACAATGGAGCCAAATTTTCTTGACTTTTCTTACTTAAGCTCGATGTGACTCGCACTAAAATGGCATGATTTGCTCGCTTATGATTACAATCAGCCATGAAGCCCAATGGGACTTGGTTGACCCTGTTTCGTACAGATGTAACAACATGATATCCATGCGAAAGCCGGCTTATAGTATCAGATAGTCAAAAGGGTCATCTAAACCACAAGTTATGCAGAGTACAGGGCTGATAGCCGGAAACTCAACGATTATTAAGCATAACTTCAAAACCTATGTGAAACGGCTCTGGGCTTTTTGGACCTAGCAGCAAGCGAATGCGCTCTCCTTGAAAGATCACGTTTCCTAGACTCGGAATCCGGGTCTTGGGGGCTCGGCATCTCGAAAACGAGAAAAATTGTTTGATTGTTAAAGTTCAAAAATCCAAAAATCCGAGTCTTGGGGGCTTGGGGACTTAGCAGCAAGTCCGCTTGTCAACGCCCATGAGACCCGGAAACCGAGTCTCACAAAAGAAACAATAAAGAAAGCTGGATATCGAGAGCAGATGAGTTCAAAAATGGATAAATTTAAAAGGCCAGAAGAGGCATAGAGTATATCAAGACCTTAGCGAACATTACAAAATCCTGGTGAAAGATATCAAAGGTGCACAGGCGCACCACCCAAAATATAATTGTTTAAACAGCACATCGGCCGACTAACGCATAAGAAGAGGCATCAAATAACAGGTATCACTCGGCGTCCATCTTGGCCTTGCCCTTGCCATCATTGGTGGTAGCAGCAGCACCCGGATCAGTAGTACCAGCCCGCGCAGGAGGTGGAACGACTGGTGTTGAGGTAGCGGGTGCAGAACCGGCTTCAGCTTGCTTTTTGGCAGCCTCCGCTCTCAACTTAGCAGCTTCTTCTTTCCACCGAGCCAGCATATCATACGGCTCGGGAAGATCCGACTTAACCGCTTCACCAGCAGCATCATATGCAGGAACGAGGGAATCAACATCCAGGCCGTCAGCAATCACGCTGGCCGGGTAACGGACCTCCTTCTGGGCAGCCTGGAAATCCTTCACTGAGAACTTGGACCCATCAAGCTTGAACTCCGGAAAGCCGCCCATAAGCTTCACTAGCTCGAGCTTAGGGAAATAAGCCTTAGCAAGCGCAAGCCCCCGGGTTACTCCAACCCGGAAAGACGAGCGTTTCCAGTGCCAAATCCACTCAGGGATAGTGGAGAAGGCATCCAGCATTCTCTTCAGATCGACATGCCCCTTACCCGGCCACCGTATTTCCTGAAGGATCCATTTGGTTCCGGCGCATAGCTGCCGGATAACGCTCTTGATGGTTTTCAGCCGGGCAATGTCATCCTCATCCGGCATCACTTCATCCGGGCCTGAAGAAATGGAAATATGAGTCGGGAAAACTCCGGCTATTTATCAAAAGGATAACCCGGAGGAAGAAACGTACCAAGCAAAGCACGATACGTATCAGCAATTTGGACAGAAAGGCTCGTTAGATCATCTTCTGCTTTGTGAGCCCTCTTCCTATACTTCTTCATTATCATCCTATTCCTCCTGGCCTCAGCCTCGGCTGCTTCACGAAGAACCACCTCCTTTTCAATGAGCTTGGTGGCTTCTGCCAGTTTCTCCTTAGATTGAGTCACGAAAGACTGCATGGACGCAACGAAGGATTAGCCGGTAAAGGGGCAAGTTATCAGTCGCTTGTATCACAAAAGTCCCAAGCAAATTATGAATCAATTCACTCGGAACTTGGGGACTGGATAAGGACACAAGCAACGTTAGTCGGATTTACCTCGTGTTTGGCTATTAAAGCCCCCAAGATGTTTTCTTCATTAGCCCTCAAAGTGCGCAGGGTTTCGAGCATCTGAGTAAACGTCAGGTCCTCGGGCCGGACACCGGAAGAGCCGGCGGCCTGGTCGCCTGGTGGGTGAGCTCTCCCCGCCCTTGGGGTCGAGACCCGGACAGTTTGAGTATCCGGGTTGGGAGAACCCATCCTCGTATCCAGAACCTCGATCTCCTCGTCCACTGGTTCCGATGAGGAAGGAGACCCGGTGGCTCGGTGAAGTGGATCGCCCAAGGGGCCTTGTTCCTGGTTATTCTCAGTATCAACGCCAGTCGCGGCATCTGCGTTCCGAGTCGATTCCTCTGTCCGATGGTTATCCGTCTCTACATTCTCCGGGTCACTGACGGCGACTTGAGTGCTAAAAGAAAGACGAGAGGAGGCAGTTAGCAGTGGTGATTGAAAATTGTCAGGCATCAAAAGATGCCATATAGCAAAAACTTACCCGGTATTTACGGTGTAATCCGGCGGGAGCTCGCCGCTGGAAGCAGACGACATCGCCACAGGGACCACTAGCGGAACCCGGAATTTCCCGGCACGTGGATGGTTAGGAGAAGGGTGGCGTCGAGGAGAGTTGGAAGGACGAGGTGGAGGAGCACTGGCACGATGGACGGGGGAGGTAGAGATGCCCGGGTTAAGAGGATCCTCGCCCGGGGAACTCCGAGTCACTCTGCGCTTGGATGGAAGAGAATCCTTCAAGTACGACGAGTTCGATAATTGATGATTAAGTTGTCGCATGGCATCGAAGGAATAAGGTTCAGAGGATATAAAAGACAAAGGAACCTTGGACACTACCCCTCTGGCCTTCCTCTTGGTCCCAACTGTTGTTTCTTGGTTGGATTCGGTAGCTTCTGGGTCATCTTCGTCCTTCTCATCTTCGTCCTCCAGCCCTGCGAACCAAGTATGTATTCGTGGAAAAATTAAATGGGGGGAAAATGATGCAAGTAAAGATAATACAAGATCCGGGTGAGTACCTTCATCACCGTCAACCGGCTCGTCTTCATCTTCCGGGTCTCTGGAAGGGGGGCGGTTTCAACTGTCCAGAAAGGATCACCGGCCTGAGACAAAAAGACGAAAATAAGAGTGGGAAGCAGTATCGAGTCAAGATAAGGAAATAAACTTATGATTATTGGGTCTTATCGCGGGGGCCGGGTTTTTCCGAGTGAACGGGGGTAATCCGGCGATGTTTTTTATCACCTCCAGCTTCTCCGTCAAGAAACCCTTGATAGTTTTGTTGGTATCCCCGGCGGCAAAGCTCTTGGTGGAATATCGGAGCGCGTCTGTGGTATGCCCCGAGTATTCGCACATCAATTTGGTGCGGATGGAGTTAGGCTGGATACGAAAGTCAACCCAAGTTTTTACTAAGTTGAGCCCAAGAAGGCCTTGGGCTCAGAGAACGGCTATCTTAGCCACTAAAGGTATGATTGCCTCCCTGTCCGAGTCAGGGGCGAAGGCATTGAAATTCTCGGAAGTGTTGAGGAGGCCCTCCGAGTAACCCGGCAGTCTCTTCTCGCCGGGTGGAGAAGTGTCATGGCAGTAGAAGAAGGATAATTGCCAGTGTTTGACATGAGAGTTCAGATTAAGGGTTGGCATTGGGGAGTTTTTACGGCGTTGGATGGATACCCCGCCGCATGTGAGAAGTGCTCCGTCGCCGCTTTCGCGGCACGGTTTGCACTGGAACAGTTCAATGAAGAGAGTCAAACTTGGCGGAGTGCACAAGTATGACTCGGATAGGACAATGAAGTGGGTAATATTCAACATAGAGTTAGGCCCTATGTCGAACACCCGGAGGCCGTAGTGGCTCAGGACTTCGCGAAAGAAAGGGTGACCCGGAGGGCGGAATCCCCGGGTCACGTGCTCTACAAAGCAGATTACCTCGCCTTCGGCGGGAGTAGGCCGGGTCTCGTCACCCGGCGCCCTCCAGTGAATGTCCTTCTGAGGGGGAAGAACCCCTAATTCGGCCAATTCTTCCAGTTTGGCCTTGGTGACAGTAGATCGCCCCCAATTGGCGGATATGGATTGGGTTGTCTTCGCCTGGGCCGGCTGCTTCCCTTGCCTTTTGGGAGCCATGGGATCGACCTGCAAAACACAAGAAAAAGAGGTACATGAAATAAGACTCGGAAGTATTGGGGTATCAGGAAAGCGTGAAAACTAAGAACTATCCGGGTATCACGCCATGAAGTGGAGATTGCAAGGTGTCCGGGTATTAAGTATAACTATGGAGATTATGGGTCACTTACGTATGGAAAAGTGTTTGGGGAGGACGGATGGTTGCCCATGTATCTACTGCAAGCAAAATAGTCGGAAAAGGAGGATTTTCCGGGTGTCAATGTTATGTGCGGAAAATTGAGGTGAAATGGATCTAGATTGGAAAACTTGCGAACGATTCTACGAAGAGATTGGTGATTAATAATGGTAGGAGGGTGATGTGTGATCATTAAACAGGTTGTTGAAGAAGTTAGCAAGCATCTAAGCCGTCCAAATTCGGTGTGACGAAGAAAACAGCCCACGGGTTGACCTCGATCCAATCTGGGATGAATCGAGAAATTGCGAGGCTAAATTAAACAAGTACAAGGAACTTACTGGGAGATCTTGGAGTTTAGTGCGACGACGGTGGACGGCGTGGCTCGAGTGCCCCTCTGCGATTCTTGGCAAGCGGGGCTAGCGCGCGGCGATGAAGTTTGGCGGCGGCGCGGGATGGCTCGAAAGCGGATGCGGCCGGCGGTGGCTTTCCCCCGGCGGCGAGCACGAAATTCCTGCGGTGGTGTTACGAGGGCGCAAGGAGTGAAGAAGGAAAGGAGAGGATGGAGTGAGGCGTTGGGTTTTAGGTCATCCCCTGAACGCTATTTATAAGGCAAGGGTGAGCCTATCTCAACGGCCGGAAGTCGGAAATTAGGGGGAATGGTTATCCGCGCGGATCCTACGAGAAATGCTCCAAGTATTGAGCAAGGTATCTGGACGAAAAAGAGAAAGAGATCCATCCCGTGATATCAGGGTCAATTATCGAGTATAGAATCTTGACATTTTTATTAGGGTTTAGACTTGGAAAGTTAAGCCAGGTATTTTGGGGAAAGGCTGGGTTACTATATGGCCACCATGGAGTAAGGCCTAGCTATCTATCAAAGCACCTTAACCCGGCCTCCGTATACTTGTGTGTTTGATATTCTAACAAGGAATAGCGAGCGCCTCAAGGAAGGATCCGTGAAGCCCAAGCTATTCTGGGGACTACTGATGGAGGGATAATAACCCGGTAGGCCAACTCCAAGGTATAACCCGGCCCAAAGGACGCTGCGCAGGATCCGGCTAAGGATAAAGAAACCTTCGGAAGGCCCAAGCTTGTAGGCCCAGTAACCCGGATTGTGGGTTACGGTAAAGGAAGGTTAGGGTTCGTATGCCGTGTCCGGGTAGGATCCAGGTTGCGTCTTGGAGAGTAAGCCAGGGGGTACGGGTGCTTTATAAACCGACCCCTAGGATTGGTTGAGGGAGATCCAAGAACCCTAGTAGTACCGCTTGATATCGAGCATCCAGTGTATACAAGAGATCGAGTTAATATATTGAGATCGGAGACTCGGCGACTTGATTGCCGGCTACCAGATCGAGTTTCATCATGTTTTCCTTTGAGCTAAACCCTCTCTCAAACGCCTGTGTCGTCTTGCCCCAAGATCAGTTACCCCCGGTAACGTCTGCCGTGATTATCCCACGACAACCACCTCCACTCCTATGGTCTAGTAGATATAACTATCCTAGAGAAACCAGGATACGTGAAAACCTAACTTGAAAGTTTAGATGAGAAGAGAAAACAACGTTGCACTTCCTTACCAGAAAAGGGAGGGTGGGTGGGGAAAGAAATAAAATGGCAGAATTCCTACTCTCACGTTTCATTTTTCCTATATAGCTACAAAATAGTTTCTAGACTCAACTGCGACCAGTAAAAGGGATCCTACAGGCAGACAGGCTCTGATACCATTTGTCGCACCCGGACTTCTAGAGGATACTCGCAGTTCCGTTGAACAGTAGTTGATTGGATTACGGGGCTTACCGGCACCCGCATCTCTTACGAGTAGGCCAACACACGTATGTGTGACAACCAACCCCTACTGTTCATCGTCTACGTAAACCATCCCATAGAAATCAGGATACTACCATTGACGTACTTCATACCATACACACATGGTACGTCAACGGCGTTTAACAAAATGGTAGCACAACAGATCTCTAAGACACAAATGAATAGAAATAAGTTGCAAATAGCTCTCACTAGAGCAGAGATAGCAAATACAATCATCCAGAGGACACATGTCCCAACAATTCATCATTACATCACAGCGGAAGCATTCAAAAGGTCTGAGTACAGACAAAATCCAAATAGGCTTAAGAAGCCGGGAATGAAAAGAAGACGGAGCCCATCCACGTAGTCTCGGATCCTGCCCGGGTCCGCTATCTACTCGTCAGCAGCCTCGTCAAACTCCACGTAGTAGCCATCACGGGGATCCTCGTAAGCGTAGTTTGCGGAAACCACAGCCCCAAAGGGGTCAGTACAACAACGTACTGGCAAGCAAGACTCACAGTTTACCAAAGTGTAACCCGTCAACACCAAGCACAGATGCTTTGGGTTCAACGGAAGAAAAGGGGATACAAAAGATGCGGCAGCTGGCTACACTGACCAACTACAGATACACACTACAACTTCCGGCTAACAGAAAGGAGATAAGATAGCGTATCGTAACCAACTATAACTAACCACCAAACAAACCCATCCTGGATCTCGCCCCTTATCCAAAGAAGCAATCCGAGGATAACTCACACGGTTGGATTAATGATGGTTCAAGTTATTGTGTCAATAAGACTATTACTAGTCAAGTTATCATTAGTTAGGTGTAAGTTGTTCTGAGTACTTGTTAGCCATTACTTTCACCAAGTCAACCATAACCGCGGAAAACACGGCTTCTCGAGAAGATTTATCCCTGCAGGGGTGCACCAATTTGGCCGTACACATAAGAATATCCCGCCAGACGGGAATCAAACCCACCAAGCGAGGCACTCTACACAACTCAACTCTTCTTCGCATCAAGCCCAAAGCACCACGTGTTGTGCGTGCGCGGCTAATCGAGCCCCACGAAGAAAAGGGGACCCTCATAGCACTCTAAGACCACGCCGCCCTAAATGCCTACTACAAAAGTTCCACCCTGGCCTCGGGTTCGTACCTGCATATGAGTGCATCAAATGGAAAGCTCGAACTAAGTGTGGCGCTTTGGACGAGACGCGAATCGAATCAAATTGAGGGGGGCGCCCATACACGCTTCCCACATGCGGATAGTGCGCTCATCATGGATCAGTAGACAAGACCCTTTTCCTAATTAGGGTCGACACTAGCAGGCCTCAAAACCACGCCGGGCCTCCTGCCGGTGCCTTATCAGCAAATTATTATTACCTCAAAATTAACAGGTTGTTGTTTAACATCGAGCCCCAGAACATAATAGAAATATAGTAACAGAAAGTAACGGGTAACAGACTCGAGCAGAAACAACCCTAAGCATGCTAGTAAGACACATGCAACAAGCAAAGGGGTTATATGTGTGGAGGTGAGACTATATCAGGGTTAAAGGATAACAGGTGATAGGTTCGTAACAGTAGCAACGATACATATGGCTAGCAGAAAAGACAACGGAAAATATCGGTATCCAATGTTGAAAGGAACACAATGGTTCATGTGAGTGAATACTTGCCTGCAAACTCAGCAGCCTGGTACTGAGCTAGATCCTCAGAAGGGGTGTCTTAAGTATCGTCTATCTCAACGTCGTCGTCTATTCGAGAAGAAGCAAACAAACAACGCAGAGAGATAAACAATCAATAACATGGCATAGTGCACAATCATGGGATGATGCATGACCATTTAAGTGAGGCATATTAATAATTGTCGCACCCTGGCTTCTAAGGGATACTCATCGTACGAACTGGATAGCAGGTGCTTGGATTATGGGGCATAACTGCTCCCACGTCCCAGCTTCCTGGTAGGCCTGCGCTTATGCGCGACAACACAAGCCCTGCTAGTCCACCGTCGATGTAAACTATCCACTAGAAGTCATAGGCACTACTGTCGACGTACTTCATATCAATCACGCACTGTACGTCAACAGCTTTGAACGAATGATGATCACAACGTATCTCTAAGACACAAAATATTGAAATAAGGTTGCAAATGGCCTTCACTAAGGCAGAGATAGCAAATACAATCATCCAGAGGACACATGTCCCAACATAGCATTCATTACATCAGCGGAAGCAATCAAAGGTGTCTGGGTACAGACAAATCCAACAGGCTTAAGAAGCCGGAGAAAATAAAGAAGACGAAGCCCATCCACGTAGGTCCTGGATCCAGCCCTGGTCCAGCTAACTACTCGTCTGCAGTCTCGTCAAACTCCACGAAGTAGCCGTCCTGGTGGTCATCGTAGCCGTAGTCGTAGTCTGCGTAAACCACAGCCCCAACGGGGTCAGTACATCCAAGTACTGGCAAGCAAGACTCACAGTTCACCAAAGTATAGCCCGTCAACACAAGCACAGATGACTTGGTACAACGAAAAGAAGGGGATAAATATAAGATGCTGCAACTGGCTGCGCTAACCAACTACAGAGATTCTATCACTTCCAACTATCAGAAAGGGGATAAGATCGAGTATTGTAACCAACTGAAAGATAACTTCGAACAAACCCATCCTGGATCTCGCCCCTTATCCAAAGAAGCAATTCGAGGATAACTCACACAGTTGGATTAAGATGAAACAAGTTATTGTGGCAATAATCCTATTACTAGTCAAATTGATAATCATGGGGTGTGAGATTGTGAATCATTAGTTTAAGTTGTTCTGAGTACTTGTTAGCCAGTACTTTCACCAAGTAATCCATAACCGCGGAAAACACGGCTTCTCGAGAAGATTATCCCTGCAGGGTTGCACCAATTTGGCCGTACACGTATGAATAACCCGCCAGATGGGATGCCTCCCACCAAGCGGGGCACTCAACACAACTCAACTCTTCTCCGCATCAAGCCCAAAGCACCTTGGGCGCACGGCTAATCAAGCCCCGAAGAAAAGGGACCCTCATAGCACTCTAAGACCGTGTCCCCCTATATGCCGACTATGAAAGTTCCACCCTGCGCTGGGCTCGCAAAAACATGCATGCGGCAAATAGAAAGCACGAACTAAATGAGATGATTTGGACGAGATGCGAATCGAATCAAATTGAGGGGGGCGCCCATACTCGCTTCCCACATGCGGGTAGTGCGCTCATCATGGATCAGTAGACAAGACCCTTTTCCTATTAGGGTCGACACTAGCAGGCCTCAAAACCACACAGGGCCTCCTGCCGGTGCCTTATCGTCAAATTATTATTAACAGTAATAACATTAGCATGATTGATTGATTGATTAAACATCGAGCCCCCAGAACATAATGAAATATAGTAACTGAAAGTAACGGGTAACAGACTCGAGCAAAACAGCCTAAGCATACTAGTAAGACACTGGCTCAATCAATAGGGTTGTAGGAGGGGTGGTGAGGCAATATCAGGGTTCAGGGAATCATGTGATAGGTTCGTAACAGAAACAACTACCACTAAGGCTAGCAAGAATAGACAACGGAAAGTATCGGTAACCAGGGTTGAAAGGAACACAATGGTTCATGTGAGTGATAACTTGCCTGCAAACTCAACAGCTGGGTACTGAGCTAGATCCTCAGAAGGGGTGCTGTAAAGGTCGTCTGCCTCAACGTCGTCGTCTATTCGAGAAGAAGCAAACAAACAAAACAGGAATGTAAACAAGCATTGCCATGGCATTGTGCACAATCAATATGATGCATGACAAATTAATAGGTGCATCAAAATAAACTGACTAACATGATAGCACAAATTAAATGGACCCATATGCAAGGGTTGCATATGGAAAAGGATCCATTGAAATAAGTGGAACAGATGATTTACAATTATTTATTATGTGATAGTTGTTATCATGATGCATGCATGATGATGATGACAAGATATCAACAGATAACAATAAATAACAATGATAGATGCAAAGAAAAAGGAAATAAAACAAGTTTAGAACTTATTTATTAAGTTGGGAAAATTTTGGTTACTTAAACATGCCACACATGCAATTATTGTTTTCACCAATTTAAAGTGTGCAAAACAATTAACAAAATTTATATTTGAAAAGAACATCAAATTTTAGTTGGATTACATGTTTCACATTTTGAAATTTGAATTAGAATGAATTTATTATGAATTAAACAATATTAAACAAGTTTTAATTGAATTTAAAACAAGTTTGAATATTATTTGAATTTTATTTGTTCAAAACATAAATTCAAATTCACATTTGAAAAGTTCACACTTGGATGGTTTGAAAACATATTTTGCATGTTCAAAAATATTTTCTATTAAGCAAGTTATGATTTTCTCAAATTTTAATTGAATTAAACAAGTATTAAATTATTTAGGCAATTTAAATTATTCAAACAATGAAACAAATTTTATATTTGAATAGAATATTCAAAAAGGTGTGAAAAACATATTTTATTTGGCTTATTTGGAAATAGTATGAATTACTTATGAATTATTGCAAATTACATTCGAATTTTCCAAATTTGAATTTTAAATGTATTTTGAAAACTCAAAACAGAACACAAATAGGTTAGTTGGAAAGATTATGAAATTTTGAACAGAAAACATATACAAGTTTTATTTATCAGAATTATAGATTAAAAGTTGTTGATTTTTTAAAGTTTGGTGTTTATTCTCCCAATTAAAGAAAAAATAGAAATTAAACAGAAAAGTTTTATTTCTTTTGTTACAGCCACGGGGTCTAACCCCAGCCACTGCCCCGTGGGACCGTGGCCAGCGTGGCGAAAACGCGCACGCGTGGCAGTCACCGTGGCTGACGGGTGGCCCCTTCACCCTGCGCTGGTTAGCAAAAAGATTGGGGTTTTTATCCCCCTCCGCGGGACTCGAACCCGGGAGTTGGGCGAGCGTGGATCGGTGCACTGCCAGTGCGGTAGTGTGCGTTCGTGTGCTAGCGATACACGCGCAGCGAGGTTGAGTTTCAGAAACCGCGACTGAACTTTTAACTGACGAAACGCACGCACTGAAACTCTGTCAGTTCACAGGTGATCGTCAGCGGCGAGGTGATTGTGGTCAGCGGCGCTGCTGCGTTGGTTGTGTGCGGGTGCTCGACGCAGAGATCGTGCACGGGATCACGCGCAATCAGCAGAGGGAGAGAGAGAAGAGGTACCACGGGGAGCTCACCGGGGTGTCGTGGATGCAGAGGACCCGGGCAGAGGTCGACGGCGACGTTGGCGTGGATGGCGGCGGCGATCGGAGGCGTCTACGGCTCGGTGGCGGTGTCGCGGAGGTAGAGGGATGCACGGGTGCCTCGTTCCCGTTGTCAGCACGAGGTTAGCTAGAACCTCCCGGCGGCGATCGGCTCCGGTTCAGAGAATTTGGGTCGGGGGGAGAGCTACAGAGAGGGAGGCCATCGTGGGGGAAGAAGAACGACGGCGGGCGAGGGGATGGTTAGGGCCTAGGGTTTGCGGCAGGAGGAGGGTGCCGTGGTTTTTATGGAGCAGGTGGACGAGTACGGCGAGCCATCGGGAGGGTGAGGGGACGATCAACGGAGGGGAGTGCGTTCGTACGCAGTTGACGTCAGCCAGAGGAGGACGACAGCGACGTTGCTGGAGGGGGTACCGGGCCAAGGTGGTAAACGGGCTGGGCTGGGGGGTTTAGCTGCGTGCGCGTAGGTTAGGTGCTGCTCGTTTTTCTTTCTGTTTTATTTTTTTTTGTAGTTTTGCTTTTGGAAGAAAATTGTTAATGTTTTGTTTAATAAAAAATTACAGAAAAATTAGTTTAAGCTAATTAGGTAAAAAGAAACCACATTACAATATTGGATTTAAAAAAATTGACATTTTAAAATAATGTTTGTATTTGAAATCAAATTGAATGAATTTTTAATATTAAACACAATATTGAAACAACAATTTTTAATAGGGTTCCCCCTAAGAAAATATGTGTTTAAAGATTCCATTTGTTGAGTGAATTTCATGTTTTCAAATAGGTACTGATTTGAAATACATTTGATTTGAAATTGAAGTGAATTAGAATTAATTGATTGAAATATTTGTTTGGTTTAAAGCAACAATTTGGGAAGTGATCATTAATGAATTATTTGGAAAACAAGGGAGGTTTTGTTTTGCAATTCCTTATTTGGAAAGATTGTAATAGACAAGTATGAAAACAACTGTTGATTAGAGATTGAATTTCATTAAGAAAACAATGCAACAGAAGATAAAATGAGGATGATGCCATGATGCATTGCATAAATTAAACAAGGAACAGAAACACTAGGTAGTTTTCATACTTGGATGTTACAAAACGCCCCCCCTTGAAGGAATCGCGCCCCGAGATTCCTTACTGAGATGTGAAAAGGTCCGGATACTTCTTGCGAAGATCCTCTTCGGTCTCCCACGTTGCCTCTTTATCGGAATGATGCGACCATTGCACTTTCAAGAACTTGGTGCTCTTGTTGCGAGTCTTACGCTCGGTCTCAACGAGAATACGAAAAGGATGCTCCTCATAAGATAGATCATCTTGCAGTTCAATGGAATCATGATCAACTGCACGATCTGGATCTTTGAAACACTTCTTGAGTTGTGACACGTGGAACACATCGTGCACTTTGGATAGTTTTTCTGGAAGCTCAAGACGATAAGCATTTTCTGCCCGCCTTGAAAGAATGTTGAAAGGACCAATGTATCTTGGTGCAAGCTTTCCTTTCACACAAAAACGATGAGTGCCTCTGAGGGGAGTTACACGGAGATATGCCTTATCACCAGGTGCATAGATCATATCCCTGTGCTTGCTATCATAATAGCTCTTCTGACGAGATTGAGCAATCCTGAGATTGTCACGAATGATACGAACTTTCTCCTCGGCTTCCTTAACAATGTCAGGGCCTAAAAGTGAACGTTCACCAGCTCCAGACCAATTGATTGGACTCCTGCATCTGCGACCATACAGTGCCTCAAATGGTGCCATGCCTAGGCTTGCCTGGTAGCTGTTGTTGTAGGAGAATTCAGCATATGGAAGGCAATCCTCCCATTTCATGCCAAAGGAGAGACCACATGCTCTGAGCATATCCTCGAGAATCTGATTGACTCTTTCTACTTGCCCCTGAAACTGAGGGTGATAAGCTGTGCTGAACAGAAGTTTGGTGCCCAATGCTTCTTGAAAACTCTTCCAGAAATGAGAAGTGAAAATACTTCCACGGTCTGAGCTTATTTCCAATGGAACACCATGAAGAGGAACAATCTTTGCTGTGTATAGCTCTGCTAACTGGCTAGCTGAGATAGTTTCCTTTACAGCAAAGAAATGAGCGACCTTAGTGAGACGATCAATAACAACGAAGATTGCATCGTTGCCCTTCTTGGACTTTGGAAACCCAGTAACGAAGTCCATTTCAATCATGTCCCACTTCCACTCAGGAATTTTCAGAGGTTGGAGTAGACCGGTTGTTTTCTGATGGACTGCCATAACACGTTGACAAACGTCGCATTCAGAAACGTATTGAGCAATTTCACGTTTCATGCCAGGCCACCAATACAGAGTCTTAAGATCCTGGTACATCTTTGTACTTCCAGGGTGGATGGAGAGAGGAGTTTCATGAGCCTCCTTGAGAATGATATCCTTGAGACTTTGAATCTGAGGAACTGCAATGCATCCTTCGAAGAACACAGTTCCCTTGTCATCAATTGAGAAGGACTTGAATTTATCACTACCCTCCTTGATGTGCTCTACAATCTTCTTGATTTCATTATCACGAAGTTGTTCCGAACGAATCTTGTCCTCGAGAGTTGGACTGGCTGTCAAGCTAGCAAGGTATCCTTCAGGGACAAGACCAAGGTTCAGCTTCTGGAATTCTTCATGAAGTGGAGGTTGGCTTTCCATGATCATGAGATTGTTGCAATAGGATTTGCGACTGAGAGCATCGGCCATAACATTAGCCTTGCCTGGAGTGTAATAAATGGTGAGATCAAAGTCTTTAATCTTCTCAATCCATCTCCTTTGCCTGAGGTTCAGATCTGGCTGAGTGAAGATGTATTTCAGACTCTTATGATCGGAAAAGATTTCAGTTTTGTTACCCAACAAGTATTGTCTCCATTTCTTGAGGGCAAACACAACTGCTGCAAGTTCAAGATCATGAGTGGGATAGTTTTGCTCATGTGGGTTCAACTGACGTGAAGCATAAGCCACAACTTGACGTTCTTGCATAAGAACTGCTCCTAGGCCTTGGAGAGATGCATCACAGAATATCTGGAAAGATTTGGTAGTATCTGGGCCAACCAGAACTGGGGTAGAGGTGAGTTTAGTCTTCAGGAGGTTGAAACTCTCATCACATTGTGGAGTCCAAACGAACTTTTTGTCCTTCTTTGTGAGATCAGTGAGAGGTTTGGCAATCTTGGAAAAGTTTTGGACGAAACGACGGCAATAGCTAGCCAAGCCAAGAAAACTTCTGACTTGCTTCACCGTCTTAGGGGGTTTCCAGTCAACAATTGCCTTAACCTTTTCAGGATCAATGGCAATGCCTTTGGCAGAGATGATATGACCAAGATATGCAACTTCTGGAATCCAGAACTCACATTTGGAAAACTTGGCATACAGACGATGCTCGCGAAGTTTCATGAGAGTGAGACGAAGGTGTTCTCCATGCTCTTCCTCGGATTTGGAGTAGACTAGAATGTCATCAAGATATACCACAACAAACTTGTCGAGGTATTCATGGAAGACAGAATTCATGAGTCTTGAGAACGTTGCCGGTGCATTGGTGAGACCAAAGGACATGACGGTGTATTCATATAGACCGTAACGTGTGGTGAAAGCTATCTTTGGAATATCTTCCTTTCTGATCTTTATCTGATGGTACCCCATCCTCAAGTCCAACTTTGAGAATATTGAGGCTCCAGCAAGTTGATCAAAAAGATCATCGATACGAGGAAGTGGATACGTGTTCTTGATTGTTTTCTCGTTGAGAGGACGATAGTCAACCACGAGTCTTTTTGTTTGATCCTTCTTGGCAACAAACAGAGTTGGGCAACCCCAAGCGGAGGAACTAGGCTAAATGTAACCTTTCTCCAAGTACATATCGATTTGCTCCTTCAACAATTTCAGTTCAGGAGGAGCTATCTTGTATGGATGCTTAGAGATTGGAGCAGTACCTGGCTCAAGCTCGATCACGAACTCAACTGCTCTATCCGGAGGCATCCCTGGCAACTCTTCTGGAAAGACGTCAGGGAATTCACAAACCACCGGAACATTTTCAATTGCAGGAAGGGGTTTGGCATCGAGGTTGAACAGCTGAACAGAACTTGATCCATATGGAGAATAGACTATCTGGCCTGAAGTGTGGGAGAGAGTTATTGACTTTTGAGCACAGTCAATTTTAGCTTTGTGGGTCTTCAACCAATCCATACCTAGAATGACATCAATGTCAGAATTTCCCAGCAACATGAGTGAAGCAAGGAATATGCGACCTCCAATTAGGATCTGATTGTCCATGCTTATCTTGGAAGTAATCATTTTAGTTCCCGGAGAGTGCACATAGATTTGATTGCTTAGTGGAACCAGAGCTAAATTGTACGTTGTAGCAAAGATCTTTGACACAAACGAATGCGATGCTCCAGTATCAAACAACACTTTAGCTGGAATAGATTTTACGGGTAATATACCGAGAACGACGTCAGCAGCTTCCTCAGCTTTGTCGGCCTTGATATGGTTCACCCTCGCGTTCCTCCCGACAGGCCTGTTGTTGGAGTTGAAGGCTTTAGCCGGGGGAGCACGAACCATTGCCTGGTTGGTGTTGGGGCGAGGAGGTAGGGGTAGCTGCTTCTGAGTGCACTTATCAGCATAGTGCCCAGTCTCCTTGCACTTGAAGCAAGTGACGACACGAGGAGGACCTGGCCTTGGCTGCCCCATTGGAATCCTCTGACCCTGCATCTGAGATGGGTTGGGTGGGAGGGGACCAAAGCCTGGAGAAGCTTGGGCATTTGGAGCCCGAGTGACAGCACCATTTGGCACCCAGATGCGGCGCTTCTGCGGAGGGGTGGTCATGTTGGAGGAGGAACCACCCTCACGCGAGTGCTTGCGGGACTCTTCGAACGCCTTGCGCCCATTCTCCTCATTGAGCGCGGTGTTCACGAGCTCCACGAAGTCCTTGCACTTGATGTTGGTGAGAGCGTACTTCAGTTCCGGGTTAAAACCTCGGCGGAACCTTGCCATCTTCTTGGCTTCAGTGGACACTTCGTCACCAGCGTACCGAGCGAGACGATTGAACTCGTTCTGGTAGCCGAGAACGTCCAGCTTGCCCTGTCTGAGAGAGCAGAATTCCTCACGCATCCTTTCCATGAGACCATCCGGGATGTGGTGCTTCAGGAAGGCATCCTTGAAACATCCCCAGGTGATAGGATAGCCAGCTCTCATGGTCTGGTAGTTCTCCCACCAAGTAGCTGCCTGACCCTTCAGTAGGTAGGTGGCATACTTGACCTTATCTTCCTCAGCAACATGAGCTATCTCCAGAGCCCTGTTGATCTCCCTGATCCAGTCATCAGCATCCAGAGGCTCACGTGTTGCCACGAAAGCTCTCGGCCCCACGCTCAGAAACTCCTTAATGCTGACTCGCGGAGCATTCTGGTTGTGGTGCTGGTTAGCCTGGATCTGGGCCATCTGTGTCACCACTTGGGTCATCTGAGCTAACAGTTCCCCCATTGGTGGTGGCGGAGGCGGGTTGTTCCTTGTTGGAGGCATCCTGAATAGACATTCATTTTAGCACAACAACAGAAAAGGATAGACTTGGTAACCGAAAGATAGATTATTCCGACGCATGAATAGATAACCAACAGGTACATCATCACATGTTCAAATACATCAGAATATCTAACAGACCAATACATGGTTTGAAAGACAAGGATAACTAAACATAGCTAGGAATGGATACATCGGTACTCTCATGCTCATCACGCAGGACGGCGGTGAGTAGTACGACGAGAGATACGGTGAGGAGGAACCCCACGGAAGTAAGTATCACGACGATTCCTGTAGATAGGAACTGCTCTGAGAGGGACCCTCGGTGTGGTGAAGTAGAAAGCGTCGTCTCCCTGTGCTCCATAGCGGGGAATCCATGTGTAGCCCGGACCAAGGTCGAGGAGTGGGCCTCTGATCGGCTCGTAACCTCCAGCATCTGGCAGAGGAAAACCAAGTGTCTGAGTGAAACGTGCAAAGCGCTCGTCTCCAACGAAGTCTGTGGTGTACGTCGCCAGACGGGTGAGAGCAAGGTGGAGCTGCTCCCTGACTGAGGCCAACTCCTGAGAAAGTGTGGAAGCAACTGCGTCACTGTGCCTCACGAACTGGGCAGTGGTGTGCAGCCTGGAGCTATCAGACTCGTAGGTATCCAGGTTTCTGTGGAGGGTGAAGTGAACTCCCGCTGCCGTGATGTAACCACGGGGGATGTGACGATAGATGGAATCATCAAACCCCCAGTAGTCAGCACGGAGAACGGTGAGACTCACGTACGCTGCCTGCTGCACGGCCATATCCATTGTGGAACCTACTGCCTCGTAGCGGTGGGCAATGCTCCTGCCATCATCCGACAGAATGTAGACGATAGCCCGGTAGCAAGTCTGGTCAAACTCTCGCTGCTGCTCGTAGACCTGGTACTCCGGTGCCCAATGGAACCCCAGATAGGTAACCATGTCCCTCAGCATCTCTGGATAACCGGCGGTGCTCTCACAGCGAGTCATCCGAACCACCTGCGGGTAGAACCTGAGATCCATCTGCAGATGATTTGGGAGGTTTTGATTAGACTCCGGTAGAAGAATTGAAGTGGAAAACAACAACAAGGTTCAACGGACGATAAGGATGTTGAAAAGAACATGATATTGAAGCAACATCGGGAAACTCTAGACCAAAAGTCCTGAGGTACTAAGGAGAACCCAAAACACGTGAAATCCTAACTTGAAAGTTTAGGTGAGAACAGAAAACAACGTTGCACTTCCTTACCAGAAAAGGGTGGGTGGGTGGGGAAAGAAGAAAAATGGCAGAATTCCTACTCTCACGTTTCATTTTTCCTATATAGCTATAAAATAGTTTCTAGACTCAACTGCGACCAGTAAAAAGGGATCCTACAGGCAGACAGGCTCTGATACCATTTGTCGCACCCTGGCTTCTAAGGGATACTCATCGTACGAACTAGATAGCAGGTGCTTGGATTATGGGGCATAACTGCTCCCACGTCCCAGCTTCCTGGTAGGCCTGCGCTTATGCGCGACAACACAAGCCCTGCTAGTCCACCGTCGATGTAAACTATCCACTAGAAGTCATAGGCACTATTGTCGACGTACTTCATATCAATCACACACTGTACGTCAACAGCTTTGAATGAATGATGATCACAACGTATCTCTAAGACACAAAAGATTGAAATAAGGTTGCAAATGGCCTTCACTAAGGCAGAGATAGCAAATACAATCATCCAGAGGACACATGTCCCAACATAGCATTCATTACATCAGCGGAAGCAATCAAAGGTGTCTGGGTACAGACAAATCCAACAGGCTTAAGAAGCCGGAGAAAATAAAGAAGACGAAGCCCATCCACGTAGGTCCTGGATCCAGCCCTGGTCCAGCTAACTACTCGTCTGCAGTCTCGTCAAACTCCACGAAGTAGCCGTCCTGGTGGTCATCGTAGCCGTAGTCGTAGTCTGCGTAAACCACAGCCCCAACGGGGTCAGTACATCCAAGTACTGGCAAGCAAGACTCACAGTTCACCAAAGTATAGCCCGTCAACACAAGCACAGATGACTTGGTACAACGGAAAGAAGGGGATAAATATAAGATGCTGCAACTGGCTGCGCTAACCAACTACAGAGATTCTATCACTTCCAACTATCAGAAAGGGGATAAGATCGAGTATTGTAACCAACTGAAAGATAACTTCGAACAAACCCATCCTGGATCTCGCCCCTTATCCAAAGAAGCAATCCGAGGATAACTCACACAGTTGGATTAAGATGAAACAAGTTATTGTGGCAATAATCCTATTACTAGTCAAATTGATAATCATGGGGTGTGAGATTGTGAATCATTAGTTTAAGTTGTTCTGAGTACTTGTTAGCCAGTACTTTCACCAAGTAATCCATAACCGCGGAAAACACGGCTTCTCGAGAAGATTATCCCTGCAGGGTTGCACCAATTTGGTCGTACACGTATGAATAACCCGCCAGATGGGATGCCTCCCACCAAGCGGGGCACTCAACACAACTCAACTCTTCTCCGCATCAAGCCCAAAGCACCTTGGGCGCACGGCTAATCAAGCCCCGAAGAAAAGGGACCCTCATAGCACTCTAAGACCGTGTCCCCCTATATGCCGACTACGAAAGTTCCACCCTGCGCTGGGCTCGCAAAAACATGCATGCGGCAAATAGAAAGCACGAACTAAATGAGATGATTTGGACGAGATGCGAATCGAATCAAATTGAGGGGGGCGCCCATACTCGCTTCCCACATGCGGGTAGTGCGCTCATCATGGATCAGTAGACAAGACCCTTTTCCTATTAGGGTCGACACTAGCAGGCCTCAAAACCACACAGGGCCTCCTGCCGGTGCCTTATCGTCAAATTATTATTAACAGTAATAACATTAGCATGATTGATTGATTGATTAAACATCGAGCCCCCAGAACATAATGAAATATAGTAACTGAAAGTAACGGGTAACAGACTCGAGCAAAACAGCCTAAGCATACTAGTAAGACACTGGCTCAATCAATAGGGTTGTAGGAGGGGTGGTGAGGCAATATCAGGGTTCAGGGAATCATGTGATAGGTTCGTAACAGAAACAACTACCACTAAGGCTAGCAAGAATAGACAACGGAAAGTATCGGTAACCAGGGTTGAAAGGAACACAATGGTTCATGTGAGTGATAACTTGCCTGCAAACTCAACAGCTGGGTACTGAGCTAGATCCTCAGAAGGGGTGCTGTAAAGGTCGTCTGCCTCAACGTCGTCGTCTATTCGAGAAGAAGCAAACAAACAAAACAGAAATGTAAACAAGCATTGCCATGGCATTGTGCACAATCAATATGATGCATGACAAATTAATAGGTGCATCAAAATAAACTGACTAACATGATAGCACAAATTAAATGGACCCATATGCAAGGGTTGCATATGGAAAAGGATCCATTGAAATAAGTGGAACAGATGATTTACAATTATTTATTATGTGATAGTTGTTATCATGATGCATGCATGATGATGATGACAAGATATCAACAGATAACAATAAATAACAATGATAGATGCAAAGAAAAAGGAAATAAAACAAGTTTAGAACTTATTTATTAAGTTGGGAAAATTTTGGTTACTTAAACATGCCACACATGCAATTATTGTTTTCACCAATTTAAAGTGTGCAAAACAATTAACAAAATTTATATTTGAAAAGAACATCAAATTTTAGTTGGATTACATGTTTCACATTTTGAAATTTGAATTAGAATGAATTTATTATGAATTAAACAATATTAAACAAGTTTTAATTGAATTTAAAACAAGTTTGAATATTATTTGAATTTTATTTGTTCAAAACATAAATTCAAATTCACATTTGAAAAGTTCACACTTTGATGGTTTGAAAACATATTTTGCATGTTCAAAAATATTTTATATTAAGCAAGTTATGATTTTCTCAAATTTTAATTGAATTAAACAAGTATTAAATTATTTAGGCAATTTAAATTATTCAAACAATGAAACAAATTTTATATTTGAATAGAATATTCAAAAAGGTGTGAAAAACATATTTTATTTGGCTTATTTGGAAATAGTATGAATTACTTATGAATTATTGCAAATTACATTCGAATTTTCCAAATTTGAATTTTAAATGTATTTTGAAAACTCAAAACAGAACACAAATAGGTTAGTTGGAAAGATTATGAAATTTTGAACAGAAAACATATACAAGTTTTATTTATCAGAATTATAGATTAAAAGTTGTTGATTTTTTAAAGTTTGGTGTTTATTCTGCCAATTAAAGAAAAATAGAAATTAAACAGAAAAGTTTTATTTCTTTTGTTACAGCCACGGGGTCTAACCCCAGCCACTGCCCCGTGGGACCGTGGCCAGCGTGGCGAAAACATGCACGCGTGGCAGTCACCGTGGCTGACGGGTGGCCCCTTCACCCTGCGCTGGTTAGCAAAAAGATTGGGGTTTTTATCCCCCTCCGCGGGACTCGAACCCGGGAGTTGGGCGAGCGTGGAACGGTGCACTGCCAGTGCGGTAGTGTGCGTTCGTGTGCTAGCGATACACGCGCAGCGAGGTTGAGTTTCAGAAACCGCGACTGAACTTTTAACTGACGAAACGCACGCACTGAAACTCTGTCAGTTCACAGGTGATCGGCGGCGGCGAGGTGATTGTGGTCGGCGGCGCTGCTGCGTTGGTTGTGTGCGGGTGCTCGACGCAGAGATCGTGCACGGGATCACGCGCAATCAGCAGAGGGAGAGAGAGAAGAGGTACCACGGGGAGCTCACCGGGGTGTCGTGGATGCAGAGGACCCGGGCAGAGGTCGACGGCGACGTTGGCGTGGATGGCGGCGGCGATCGGAGGCGTCTACGGCTCGGTGGCGGTGTCGCGGAAGTAGAGGGATGCACGGGGTGCCTCGTTCCCGTTGTCAGCACGAGGTTAGCTAGAACCTCCCGGCGGCGATCGGCTCCGGTTCAGAGAATTTGGGTCGGGGGGAGAGCTACAGAGAGGGAGGCCATCGTGGGGGAAGAAGAACGACGGCGGGCGAGGGGATGGTTAGGGCCTAGGGTTTGCGGCAGGAGGAGGGTGCCGTGGTTTTTATGGAGCAGGTGGACGAGTACGGCGAGCCATCGGGAGGGTGAGGGGACGATCAACGGAGGGGAGTGCGTTCGTACGCAGTTGACGTCAGCCAGAGGAGGACGACAGCGACGTTGCTGGAGGGGGTACCGGGCCAAGGTGGTAAACGGGCTGGGCTGGGGGGTTTAGCTGCGTGCGCGTAGGTTAGGTGCTGCTCGTTTTTCTTTCTGTTTTATTTTTTTTTGTAGTTTTGCTTTTGGAAGAAAATTGTTAATGTTTTGTTTAATAAAAAATTACAGAAAAATTAGTTTAAGCTAATTAGGTAAAAAGAAACCACATTACAATATTGGATTTAAAAAATTGACATTTTAAAATAATGTTTGTATTTGAAATCAAATTGAATGAATTTTTAATATTAAACACAATATTGAAACAACAATTTTTAATAGGGTCCCCCCTAAGAAAATATGTGTTTAAAGATTCCAATTGTTGAGTGAATTTCATGTTTTCAAATAGGTACTGATTTGAAATACATTTGATTTGAAATTGAAGTGAATTAGAATTAATTGATTGAAATATTTGTTTGGTTTAAAGCAACAATTTGGGAAGTGATCATTAATGAATTATTTGGAAAACAAGGGAGGTTTTGTTTTGCAATTCCTTATTTGGAAAGATTGTAATAGACAAGTATGAAAACAACTGTTGATTAGAGATTGAATTTCATTAAGAAAACAATGCAACAGAAGATAAAATGAGGATGATGCCATGATGCATTGCATAAATTAAACAAGGAACAAAAACACTAGGTAGTTTTCATACTTGCATGTTACAATAATCTAGTTGACATGGTAACATAACATGTTTAAATGGACCCACATGCAAAAATTGGATTGCATATGGAAGGGTCCATGAATTATGGTTGGAATAATTGTTTTACAACTAATCAACAGGTGAAGGTGGATTAGTATGATGCATGGATGAGGAAAACAGAAAAATAACAACAATAGAACAATTTTGAAATAAGGTTTACCAAGTTTGGAATTTTATTGATTAAGTTAAGAAATTTTGGTTCCTTAAAGGTGTTACACAAGCATTTGTTGTTTTCAGCAATTTAAATTGTTCAAAACAAATAACAAAATTCATATTTGGAAAGAGCACAAAATTTTAGGTGGAATACATGTTTCAATTATTGAAAAAGGAATTACAATGATTTAATTATGAATTAAACAAGTTTAAACAAGATTTAAATGAATTTAAAACAAGTATGAATTTATTTGAATTTTTATTTGTTCAAAACATTAATTCAAATTCATATTTGAAAAGTTTATACTTTTCTAGTTTGAAAACATATTTTATAAGTTCAAAAATAATTTAATTTGAACAAGTTATGAATTTAGCAAATTTAAATGATTTAAACAAGGTTTAAATTATTTAAGCAATTTTAATTATTCAAAACATGAAACAAAATTTATATTTGGAAAGGTGGTTCAAATTGGCATGGAAAACATATTTTATTTGTGTTATTTGAATTAAGTTTGAATTAGTTATGGATTTAACCAATTTGAAAATGATTTGTTTGAATTTAAATTTTGAATGCATTTGAAATGCTCAAAACAGAATACAAATGGTTTAACTAGGTAGAGAATTAAATTTGGTTCAGCAAACATATTTTATTTGCATTATTTGGATTTAGCAATTAAAAGTTATTAGCCTTTTAAAATCAGGGACCAATCTGTAAAAAGAAAAGGACTTAATTTTAAAAAGAAAAACTGGGGCAGAACGTTTTCTACCTCGCAGTGGCTAGCCCTAGCCACTGACGAGGGGGCCCTGTCCACCGTGGCAGCGCGTGGAGGCACGCGTGGCCACCACTGCCTATGGCAGGTGGCCCCTGCCTGGCCAGCGTGGCGCGCAAAAATTGTGGGGGATTAAATCCGCCCGCGGGGACTCGAACCCAGGGCTCGGGCGCGCGCGCACAGCACTACTACCACTGCGCTGTGAATCGGTTTGTTGACAGAAGCGATGCGCGGTGAGGAAATGTTTCAGATCTGAAAGTTAACTGAATTTTGCAGTTTTACGTTCACTGAACTTCGTCAGAGCGGAGCGGTGGCCGGCGGCGATCAACGCAAACTGCTGCTGGCTGCTCGCCGTGGACGCGTGGTGCTGCGTGCAGAGGTGGTGTGCGTGCGTGCAGAGAGATAGGAGGGAGAGGGGAGGTGTCGCTGTGCTCACCCTCGTTGCAGGTGAGGCAGAGGGTCGAGGAAGAACGGCCGGCGGCGACAGCACGATGATGGCGGCGGCGCTCCGGTGGGTTCCAGGCACGGTGGCGGTGTCGAGGACGAAGGTGGGACTACGGGGAGCTGATTCCCGGGGTTAGCCCGAGGGGAGAGTGAGCAGGTCGCCGGCGATCATCGTCGATTCAGAGAGGGAGCGACTGGTGGCGGTGGTTCAGAGGGAGGAGGTTGCAGCGATGGAGGGGAAACGGCGGCGCTCGAGGGGGGAGAGAGGTGTAGGGGCTAGGGCAGCTCACGGAGCTAGGGGGTAGGTTTATAGGGGGCTAGGGCTGCTCACGGCCGTTGCTGCGCGCGGCCGTCGACGTGGAGGTGCCCGATGGCGCGCCGTACAGGGAGAAGAAGGGCGAAGGGGTACGGGCCGTGGGGAAAGAAAATGGTGGGCTGGGCCTGCGTGGGGCACAGCCCACTGCCCCTCTCTCTCTCGTTTTGTTTTATTTATTTTTTTGCTGTTTCTTTTTTTTTTGCTGATTTGAAATAGGGAAGAAAAGCTAGGGTTTTTGGGTTAGAAATTTTTAGGGAAAATTTGGTATTGATTAACTATGTAACAGCAACAACTTGCCAAGTTTTGTTTTCCAAAAAGTTCAAAATAAAATGCTGTTTGTAATTTGATTGAAATTTGAATGAATTTAAGATTAAGTGAAGTATTGAAAACAAAATTCAAATAGGGTGAACCTTATAGTTTAAGTGGAAACAAATGATTAGAATGGTGTTGTAATTATCATTAATTCCAAAAGGTTGCTGTTTGGAAAAAGATGTAATTGAATTTTGAAAAGAATTTGAGTTAAGTGAGTTATTTAAATAAAATAACAAGTTAATAGTTGAGCTTTATATTTTAATAGAAACAAATGGAGGTTTTATTTTGAACTTTATATTTGGAAAATTGTAACATAACAAGTATGAACAATTTGATTTGGAAATTGGTTTGAATTTGAAATAGAAAACAATTGAAAAAAGATGCAAAACAAATGCAAACCAAAGCAATGGGTATGATGACATGATGCAAAACTTTAATAAAACAAGAAACAAACATTCTAGGGTGGTTTTTCATACTTGGGATGTTACAGCCCCCGAGCCCGAGACCTGCCGCCGGTGACCATGCTCGACCCCGAGGTGGGACTGCTCGATCCAGCCTCTCGCACCCCTCCTCATCGCCCTAGCTGGCCTCCCCACACCTCCCTGAACCTGGCTGACATCTCCCCTTGCCCTCTGCCCGCAGGGATCGCCGCCGCCGTCCGTGGGCGCCGCCATGGGCACCGGTCCCGTTCCGCCGCCTGGAGCCGCGCCCGCCGCCACCGACTGCTCCCCTCGACGCCCCGTGACCCCTGGACCATCCCCGAGCCTGGGCCACCACACCCCAAGCACCACGGCCACGTTGTTTTCCCTCCGCCGTCGGGACGAGAGAGAGGGGGTGAGAGGAACAAGAGGATGCCGGGAGCGTCGATCCTGTGATTGGCGGCTCCCGTTGAACCTGGCCGTTCTAGCGCCGTGCGCGCGCGCTGAGTGGAGCTGGGCCGCCCCGCCGCTTAGTTGGGCCGCGCCCACACAAAACCAGCCTGCGCTGCCTGTTTGTTTTCTTTTTAAGTTTTTGACAGAAAACTGGTTGTTTACTTTTGGCTTGGGAAAAATACCAAAGCTGCAAAATAAAATCTACCAAAAATCTAGAACCTAGTATTATGTTTTTTTAACCACCTAAAATTTGTAGATCTAAGATTGGACTGATATTTTAACCACAATGACTGTTGTGCCACAGAGTGTCAGTATTATGGTTTTGATCATAAATTTTTGGAACTGTAACTAAAATGGCCAAACTAAAATGTTTTGGATAGCTATTGAATAGATCTATCCATAGGTTTTTGCCTCACATCAAGGTGAGTTACCAAACGGAAATGACATCCATTTTAATAAAAAGACAGTAGGCTTTTCTAGGATTTTTAGAGTGAGCTTAAAAATGATTTTGAGGTGAATCCAATTGGATGAGTTTTCTTATGACTAGATCTATGTAATTCCAGCTTAGAATAATTTTTGGAGCTCTAGATTAATTTTGGTGAGCAGATCTAGGAAACAACACTTTTCTGTTTTTGTTTGTAAATGTGTATTTGTTTGAAATGAAATGTGTGATTGTTTAAATCTTGTTTCCTAGCATGTATAGGGTTGTTACCACTTGTTATTAGGTTTTTATCTTGCAGTACCTCTATCTTAGAAAGTGTGTGCATGATTAGAAAGCCAAATGAAAGTACGAATAGCATTTGGTTATTTCTCTAGTTTTATTATTTAAATTATTGTGTGAGGTAAATCTTTGTGTGTTTAAGTGACTAAGTTTGTGCTTGGTTTGCTATGAGTCCAGTACCATTTTGGTACTGTTATTTTTATGTTATCATCTCTGTTAGCTTGCATGTTATTTTATAGCAAAGCATGTGTAAGTTTTGTTATTTGTTTTCACTAGTATTGTTTCACTAGAATGAATAGCCTTGTGTTATTTATTTTGTCATGCACATTTTTTCATGAGTAACCAGAGGCTTTGTACCTCTTTTGCCTTGGTATTAGTGGGCCCATAACCCACTGGTCCCATTTCAATTAGGTTAGGGATGCAAATTCCCAACTTTACACTAGTGTGAAAATAACATGTATTACTATATGATTGATGATTATTTTCCACCATGGAAAATAGATTGTTTGTTTCACTTATGCAAGTGAAAGTTCTAGTTATTCTTTGTAAATACTAATATGTTTAGTTGTGATTCATTTGTTAGCATAATATTCCTTAGGAGTATCATGTTAAGAAATGCTTCACTTTTGTTGCTTAATTTAATTGTTTGCTAATAGAATATTTCCTTGTGATTGATAGATTATTTGTGAATGATTTTTATTGAGTGTTTGGTTTTTTGAAAGTGTTTAGTTAGTATTTTATTGAGTGCATAGCTACTGGTTGTGTGGTTTATACTTTGTTTGCTTGCTATTTAATTAATTAGAAAATCATGTATTACTAGAATTGGTTTATGCTTGCTTAGTAGATATTCTCTTAGAATTGTTTTATTGTATTTCTTACTAGCATGTGTATGGTTTCTGTTCTGTTATTAGGTATATTTGTGTTCATGACTTTCTTGTTTAGATTTAAGCATCCTTGTAGCATTGTTTGCTTCTCTAGTGTTGAACTAGTGTCACCACTAGAATTTATGGCTTTGCTCTAGTATTGTTGTCTTTTATTTTATGAGTGTATGATTTTATCCTAGCATGTTTAGGATGTTATTACTTCTGTTGTGATGCCATGACATCTTGATTTGCTTGCTGCTAGTAGTTGTAGAATACAATTTCATCTTATAGCCTGCTTGTGTAGAATTCCATACTAGTATGCTATAAATGCAGTCCTATTTTTATGCTATTTGATAGGAGTATTATCTTGTGTGGTGATTGTGTTTTAGATTATATTTTATGACTTATTACCATTGGTTGAGATACTGGTTTGTCTTGTTTGTTTTCGTGATTGATGGATTCCATAACTTCAAGTAGACATAAGCATAGTCTACAACTAGCATTTTTATCTGTGATGTGTTTACCTGTTGTTTGTAAATAGTCTGAGTGATTGCCTTGGCATGATTATTACACTTATGTTTTGATGTGCTAGTGTTGTTGTTGTGCTTAGTAGTATCTTGTTATCTAAGCATTAGTTTAATCATGAACTTGTTTGGTGATGATTTGCTTGTGTGTTGTTAATACCCACTGCCATGGGTATTGTTTTGATTGATTTTATTATTTTAGTAACCTCACCTTTTGAACCCACAAGCTATATTTTTTGCTTCTTGAATATCTCATTATGAGAGTGGTACACCCACTCCATAAATGATATGTAAGATGTGGGATATGGTTTCTCAGCCATATGCTTGTTTGACGATAGTTTTGTACCCTGAGAGTTATGTGAGATAGTTTTCTCGATAACGTTTGTGAGATTGCGCTAGTATAAATCTGCGTGTTGTATGTGTTTATTGGGTTAGTTGTTTGGTCTTTAGTTTTGAGTGTGTGTCATTTACTGTTTTACAACGCTAGACAACGAAGGAGAAGAAGCAGTTGTGGAGCTGTGCGTCAAGTTCAAGTTACTTCAAGGGCAGGCACACTAAGAGTTTTAAGGCAAGCCATCCTGATGCTTGTTGTTATACTACACTTATCATTATCTATCATGCATGTTTTACTTCTGAAAAGTTTTACAAAACTTTGATTTCCAAAAACTATTTTTGAGTGACTACTACTATTATATATATACTATTACTACGCCAGTAGTTGATATTTGGTGTTACCAAGCCCATAGCCACCATATGGTATTTATTACCGTCACAAATATTAGTCCCTAAGTGGACACCCTAAAAATATGTTTCTGCAAAACAAAGGCTTTATGGAAAACCCGGAGAAAAGGCTGAGCCTTATTCACCGGAGGAATGTTGGAGTGGTCATTTTTGGACAAATGGTGTTTTACAAAAAGGACACATAACCTAGTCTTCACCGGACAACCTTTACCGTACTGCTACCCTACCCCAACATGGGCACGGGGCTTAACTTGAAGTTTGTTCTTGTTAGTGTGTGTTCTATCTCAAATTGCTATAAGGGTCGTCGAGCCCTCGAACCTATTGTCGCTAGGTGGAAAATACGGGACATACACATTGAGGGATTAAGTTCTCCTCCGGTCGCATCATTTGGGTCCCCTGACGTGGCGCTGGTGGACAGGATGCCGGGGGAACCAGGCCCAACTGACGAGATAGACATATTCTATCTTGATCATAGTGGAGAGTTAGGATCAGTTATCTGATATTTACATACTGTTGTTAGAGTCCGTGGTTGTTCACGGTGGATGTACTGGATCTGGTGGATGTGTACACCTCTGCAGAGTACAACTATTTCGAAGTAGCCGCGTCCTCGGATTTGGACAGTTGAATGGCCATGTAGCTAGCATTGTGTCGATGTTTTCAAAAAGGAGTTTTCAAAAAGGTGTTGGACTTATGAAGTATCAAAAGGAGGAAATCTTGTACCGTGGAGGTACCGATGATGAAAAGCCAGAAGTTGTTTTACAAAAAGTTTTGCAAAGAAAACCCTTCTTTTCTAAACAAAACTGGAAGTTGATTCCAAGAAATTTTGCAAAGAGAAAACTTTCTTTTAACAAAGTTTTACAAAACCTCTTGTACATGTGATATCTACAAGAGAAAGAAAACTATATTATTTTCTTTTGAAGTATCTTCTTTAACGAAGATACAAAGATTTTAAAAATCAACTATGATATATCTTTCATATATCATTGATACTGAACCCTATGTATAGCCTACCTACTCCACCATATAAGCATACTTGCATTTTGGTAAGCTACATGATGGTTGTCTTGCTGAGTACATTCAAATGTACTCATATTGGTTTCGTCCCTGGTATTTACTTGCCAGACATCGAGAAGGAGTCTCAGAAGGAGATCTATGAAGAGGAGTATGGAGCTGATGGCTTTGCGAACTAGGATCGTCTCCCGGTCAGCAGCCTTTAGGTTAAGGCGTGACTTGGGCTCTACTACGTTTGTGTGTGTTAGTCTTCCGCTGTGTGTGTTGTGTGTTTGCCCCCGCGGCAGTTGTGTTGGACTTTGGTCATGTGACCATGTCTCTTTGTAAGTGTTTATGCAACCGTGTAATGGATATTGTATCTGTGTACCAACTTGATATGTTGTTCACGACTGGTGTGATCTGGGATCGTGAATGTATGCATATCGAAGGTGCCCTTGAACAGTGGTTCTAGGGCGGACCTTACAGAGTTGGTATCAGAGCTATCCTGACCTTAGGAGACCTTAGTTAGCATGGACGTTAGCTAGTGCTCTGACTCTCAAAGTTAATAACACCAGGTCACTAAGATGACTATTTTCCAAAAGATTCTATACTCCATCCCCTTTGTGATTTTGAAAACTCTACTTACACTAAGTTACAATTGAGCATCCTAAAATTTTGCACACTGTTACCTAACTTAAATCTACTTTCAAAATTTGTGTAGATGGCAGTTGTCTTCACCGAATCCTTCCGGTTAGGTACGCATGCACCTTGCTACCGCCGCTTTGAGGAGGATTTTATCAAGATGGCTCGTCTTACCAGTCGTCCATTACCTGAGTTGAAGGGAGCTCAGACTCACCATAACGGACGAGAATTGTCCTGGTTGGTGGTCGGTACCAGTCGTTCTCCTTTGCTAGTACCGTCGACCCTAAAGATCACTTGACAATCCCATAGATGTCACTGAATACTTTGTGTTTGCTCGTCACTTCTAGCACTTGGAGGAACAGCTACGCGCTTCCTCGAGCACTTAGGATTGCCGCAGGATGTTAGGAGTTGTGTTATTTTCACCCAGGCGCTTGTTTGTGTTTGTGTGGTGTGAACTCTTCTAAAAAAAACTTGGTGTGTGCTAGATGTGTTGTAAGCCTTATGCTTTAGCCATGTGAACCTTAATATTATGTTATGCTTGTTGAGACTATGTCTCATGTGTGTGCTAGTCTTTGTTTGCGATTGTGATTGTTTCTTAGATGCTTGTTTGTTGTTGTTGTGTTACCTATCATTCTCATCTCTGTTATGAGACCATATGTTCCGCAAGTTTTCGAAACAAAACCCCCTTTTTGTCTGCTCTCGCCTTATGTAACCCTTGTTGCCCTACAGTATTTGACTCAGCCTGGCACTGTCAATGTTGAGAATAATGATGTCCTCATGAGAGAGCACCCGCACCTGTTTGCCAGTTGAGAGTCGCAAAAGTAAGGTAGTGAAGCCAGGAGAAACTAGTTCATGTGTGACTCGCAGTATCTTACCTGTGATGCCACAATCTTCAAGGAAGCGTGTGAAAGTCAAGCCTAGAACCACGGGTTGCTTTACCTGTGGGCAGGAAGGACATTTCGTTCGCAATTGTTCCAAGAAGAACCATGTTCTAGCTCATCCTGATGAACCCCAAGAAACCCAGGGTCCATCCCAGAAGAAACGCAAGAATCTGATGAGTGGACCTCGAGACCAAGATGATGTTGCAGAAGCACCTGCGACTCATGCCATAGTCAACGGTACGTTTTCGAACCAAACCTATGCACCCCATAGCCGTGTTTGGCTTAGTACCCTGAGAAATCCGACGTAAATGGAACACTAGAAGTGTCACGTCGGACTAGAAAAAGTATCTTTAAAGTTAACAATACTAACATAACTTCATCTAATTTTAATTTAATACCTTCCAGAGTTGGTAGCTTAATACCTAACACCAGTTTGAAAAATTTCTAACCAACTTTTCCAAAACCAAAGAGAAAGGTGCCTTAGGTTGTTCTACAGCAGTTTGGAAGAAAAGTGAAAGGTTGGAAACAAATATTGGATTGATGAGCTATGATTGTTACTAGACAATAAGATCTCTCGTATATGTTTTGGAGGAACCAGATTTTAGAATATGAGATGGTGGAAACTCATTTGCGGTTTAGTTTAGGAAGGAAAGATTGAGGATCCTATGATTTTAGTTGAGATGAATTATAGTATATAATATCTGGGGATAACCAGTTGTGGACCCCAAAAACTTGGAAGTTATCAGTAACTAAAATTTGTAGCCTAGAAGAAATGATTTTGAGGTTTAGAAATATTGGTGGATACTATTGTACCTTTGGAGCTCTTGTTTTATAAGGAGATTGGATTAATTAGAAGTAGCATGCGAGAGAATTTGTGAAATTGAAATGATAGTGATAATGTTTTGCCTAGGTGATTCTTACCCTCGATTATAGAAGAAAGATTGACTATAGTAAAAAGATTATGTTGGATTGGGATCAATTTTTGATTTTTATTAAAGTTGGATTGATGGAACATGGGATTTTATGTAGGAAGAAGTTAGTGGATAAATGACGATTTAGGAGTTTAGGAAAAATCAATATGACTTGGATTTAGTAGATGATTATTCCTGATGATATATTCTCGGAGCTTGTCATGCTCTGTTGAGATTGTTTGGAGAAAATGATTTAACCTTAATCATGAGATAGGAGTTTGGAGTATTTGAAACGATTTATAGGAATAGTACAGAGTTGGTATATGATGGTTGAATTTGATGGTTTAGCTTTAGCAATATGATCTTGATGAAATATCTTTGAGGGAGATAAATGATTTAAGGCTTGATTAGATTAAGAGGAAGATAGTGGATTTTCCTGGATTTTAGGAGATGAGCAATGGAAAGCTCATGCTTAATAAGGATTGTTGGATATCCGTTTAATTGATTTATATAGTGATGAGAGAGTTTATGCCCCAAAGGAGAAATAGTGGTAAGATAATCTTATTAGAAAGGAAGCAATTAGGCCTTTGTGTGAAGGATAACCCCTGGTTTAATATCATGGTTTTGAGGAACGATAAGATCGAGGTTTAGCTTATGGCACCAGACCTTTGAAAAGAAAACTAAATTGCCGGTGGATTTTGGTAAGATTAATCAAGGGGGGAAGCACCTGTGCTTAATGTTACCAACCACCAGCACATGTTTTTGTAAAACAAAATATCTAACATTGTTGTTTTGACCATACCCTCTTTTCGCTTGCCTGCGAATCTCGGGACGATATTCTTTTAAGGGGGGAAGGTCTGTCACACCCCAATTTTTGGAATCTTGTACTGTGCTCAAGAAGACAAAAATTAGGGCCAACAATTTTTTTTCTAACAACATGATTTTTTTAAATAACATATGTTTATAATCTTAATCATATTTGCAATGCAAGTTTTGTTTCTTGATAAAACCAATACCAAATTTTTCGTGAAAACAATTCTATTATTTTTCCTGATATTTTCCCTAATGTTGTGTGAGTGGTTTTTATTCCAAGACTTGGATTATTCTTGTTTGCATCTTAAAATAAACTTTTAGCTTTGTTGGATCCACGGAAACAAAATTTCAGAATGATTTATGAAAGTTTTCTTTTAAGATTTCTACAGAAAACAATCCCTGAAAATATAGCCAAGTACATGTTTTCTACCTTTGTTTTCACTAGGCCATAAAATGTCATTTTATGTTTTCTTGACTTTTATTTGTTCCTTGATATATGTACTACAAATACATAAGCTTGGTTTTATTTTTGGATTAATAAAAATTATCTTTGCTTGTTGTCTTCGTGGTATAAAATTAAGGCAGAAAAAGGCATTTTTGGAAAAACAGAGAAAAACAGAAAGTACACCTTTTCCCACATGGTTTTCATAGCCTTAAACTATTTCAAATTTGTTTCCAAAAGATGTTTCTGAAAGTTTATAACATGGTTAACAAGTTCCCACTTTTAAAACAAATTTTGGAAAACATTTGACCCTTGAAAACAATCCCACTTTTTGATCATTTAATCTGTTTTCAACACTTAGAAAAATTCTTTAAGTCTAGACTGAATTTTCTGTATTTTTTAACAGTGTGAGATATACTTTTGGACAATTGTTTATTTTATTTTATTTGCAATTTATGAGGTGTGACCTTGCCAAATGTGTTGACTAACAATTGGACTCGAGCCAGGATGTGTTGCCTTGCTTCAAGAAGGCTTGAGGATGAAGGAAACTAGAGAGAGAAAGAAGATGATGTGGCAAGTATGGGCACCCATACCCTTGACCATTTGACCTTTCCCTTGCCTCCCCTTGCCCCCAAAATCCAGGCCTTGACTTTCCCTTTCGTGTTCTTGCTCTTGTCCAGCATTGCCTTGGTAGGAAGTGACCAAAACAACCCCTGGCTAGCCCATGCCATTGCTAGACATGAACCCGAGCCACCCCTTTTCTTTTTTCCCTCATCCCCACAGGTACAAGCCACCCAACCCCTCCCCTTGAACCACTGCACTCTCTCACACCCACACACCTCCCCCAAGTGGAAACGAAGGAGAGCACTAGCCCCTGGAAGCCCCCGAGCCCGAGACCTGCCGCCGGTGACCGTGCTCGACCTCGAGGTGGGACTGCTCGATCCAGCCTCTCCCACTCCTCCTCATAGCCCTAGGTGGCCTCTCCACACCTCCCTGAACCTGGCTGACATCTCCCCTTTCCCTCTGCCCGCAGGGATCGCCGCCGTCGTCCGTGGGCGCCGCCATAGGCACCGGTCGCATTCTGCCCTCAACGCCCGTGACCCCTGGACCATCCCCGAGCCTGCGCCACCGCACCCTAAGCCCCCACGGTGAGCACCACGGCCACGCCGTTTTCCCTCCGCCGTCGGGATGAGAGAGAGGGGGTGAGAGGAAGAAGAGGACGCCGGGAGCGTCGATCCTGTGATCGACGGCCCCCGTTGAACCTGGCCATTCCCGCGCCGCGTGCGCGCTGACTGGAGCTGGGCCGCCCGGCCGCTTAGCTGGGACGCGCCCACACAAAACCAGCCCGCGCTGCCTGTTTGTTTTCTTTTTAAGTTTTTGACAGAAAACTGGTTATTTACTTTAGGCTTGGGAAAAACACCAAAGCTGCAAAATAAAATCTACCAAAAATCTTGAACCTAGTATTATGTTTTCTTAACCACCTAAAATTTGTAGATCTAAGATTGGACTGATATTTTAACCACAGTGACTAATGTGCTACAGAGTGTCAGTATTATGGTTTTTATCATAACTTTTTGGATCTGTAACTAAAATGGCCAAACTAAAATATTTTGGATAGCTATTGAATAGATCTATCCATAGGGATTTTCCTCACCTCAAGGTGAGTTACCAAATGGAAATGCCATCCATTTTGGTAAAAGGCCAGTAGGCTTTTCTTGGATTTTTAGAGTGAGCTTAAAAATGATTTTTGTGGTGAATCCAATTGGATGAGTTTTCTTATGACTATATCTATGTAATCCTAGCTTATATTAATTTTTGGAGCTCTATATTAATTTTGGTGAGCAGATCTAGGAAACAATAACTTTCTGTTTTTGTTTGTATGTGTGTATTTGTTTGAAATGAAATGTGTGATTGTTTAAATCTTGTTTCCTAGAGTTTATAGCGTTGTTACCACTTTTTATTAGGTTGTTATCATGCAGTACCTCTACCTTAGAAAGTGTGTGCATGTTTAGAAAGCCAAATGAAAGTTGGAATAGCATTTGGTTATTTCTCTAGTTTTATTATTTAGATTATTGTGTGGGCTAAATCTTTGTGTGCTTAAGTGACTAAGTTTGAGCTACGTTTGCTATGAGTCCAGTACCATTTTGGTACTTTTATTTTGATGTTATCATCTCTGTTAGCTTGCATGTTATTTTATAGCAAAGCATGTGTAAGTTTTTTTATTTGTTTTCACTAGTATTGTTTCACTAGAATGAATAGCCTTGTGTTATTTATTTTGTCATGCACATTTTAACATGAGTAACCAGAGGCTTTGTACCTATTTTTCCTTGGTATTAGTGGTCCCATAACCCACTGGTCCCTTTGCAATTAGGTTAGGGATGCAAATTCCCAACTTTACATTTGTGTGAAAATAACATGTATTACTATATGATTGATGATTATTTTCCACCATGGAAAATAGATTGTTTGTTTCACTTATGCAAGTGAAAAGTTTAGTTCTTCTTTTTAAATACTAATATGTTTATTTGTGATTCATTTGTTAGCATAATATTCCTTAGGAGTATCATTTTAAGAAATGCTTCACTTTTGTTGCTTAATTTAATTGTTTGCTAATAGAATATTTCCTTGTGATTGATAGATTATTTGTGAATGATTTTTGTTGAGTGTTTGGATTTTTGAAAGTGTTTAGTTAGTCTTTTATTTAGTGCATAGCTACTGGTTCTGTGGTTTATACTTTGTTTGCTTGCTATTTAATTAATTAGAAAAGCATGTATTACTAGAATTGGTTTATGCTTGCTTAGTAGATATTCTCTTAGAATTGTTTTATTGTATTTCTTACTAGCATGTGTATGGTTTGTGTGCTGTTAGTAGGTATATTTGTGGTCATTACTTTCTTGTTTAGATTTAAGCATCCTTGTAGCATTGTTTGCTTCTCTAGTGTTGAACTAGTGTCACCACTACAATTTATGGCTGTGCTCTAGTATTGTTGTCTTTTTTTTTATGAGTGTATGAGTTTATCCTAGCATGTTTAGGGTGTTATTAATTCTGTTATGATGCCATGACATCTTTATTTGCTTGCTGCTAGTAGTTGTAGAATACAATTTCATCTTATAGCCTGCTTGTGTAGAATTCCATACTAGTATGCTATAAATGCAGTCCTGTTTTTATGCTATTTGATAGGAGTATTATCTTGTGTGGTGATTGCATTTTAGATTATATTTTATGACTTGTTACCATTGGTTGAGCTACTGGTTTGTCTTGTTTGTCTTCATGATTGATGGATTCCATAACTTCAAGTAGACATAAGCATAGTCTATAACTAGCCTTTTTATCTGTGATGTGTTTACCTATTGTTTGTAAATTGTCTGAGTGATTGCCTTGGCATGAGTATTACACTTATTGAAAGAACATAGTTCCTAAATCCTATTTTGAGTGTTTTATTACAACATATAGATGGACTAATGTGTTTTGCTAAGTGTACTCAGAAAAGATCTACCCGTAAACATCATACAAGTCGCAGAAATAAGAGAGAAAAGATTACGGAAAAAGATGCGGAAGAGAAGAGAAGAAACGGAAAAGAAAAGGGAAAAGAGGAGAAGAAAATAGGGGTGGCCGGCCTGTTGGCCGGCCTGGCCGGGCTCTAGGCCGGGCTGGCTCCAGCCCCCCCAGCGCCCCACGCCGGCCCCAGGCCGGGTGTCTCGGGTGGGGGTCCGGCCTCACCCCACCGCCCCCACCGGCCCCAGGCCAGGTGCTAGGCCGGGTGGCTCGGGTGGGGGGCCAGCCCCGCCTAGCTCCCACGCCGGCCCCAGGCCGGGCTGGCTGGGCGCCTGGCTCCCCCCCCCACGCCGGGTTGGCTGGACGCCTGGCTCCCCCCCCCCCCACGCCGGCCTTCCCTTGCCTCCACGCCGGTCCCAGGCCGGCCCCCAGGCAGGGGTGGGTTTTGGCCCGGCCCTGGCTGCCCCAGGCCGGCCAGGCCGGCCCCCAGGCCGGGGGGGGGGCGCAGGAAGGTGAAACCCCCCCTCCCCCAACGACCATATTTCCAACATGGGTATAAATTGGGGTCTCCACCTACCTCCTTGCTTTGTCAATCTCACCCACACTTTTCTCACACCACCATTGATTGACCAAGCTCAAGCTCAAGAACAAGATCTCCACAAATCTCCAACCAAAGCTTGTGATACTTTGGGATTTGAAGGAGACACCCCCGATCTACAACTCCACCGCGCCAATTAGAAATCCACCCACTCATCCCTTAGGGATCTTGTCATTCTTAGTTCATTGGAGCTAGGAATCTTGTTTCTCTTAGTTCATCGGAGCTCGGAGCCTTGTTGATATCCCCGGTGCTTTTGTGCCCGTGGATCTTGCTTCTCGGAGTCTTGGAGGCTCTTGGGATTTGGTGAGGACCCTCCAATCTTGTGGAGTGTGCCTCATCCTTGTAAAGGTTCTAGTTGTCAACCTCAACGGCAACATAGTGATTCGAGCCTATCCACATCGGTGGAAGGACTCGAAGGAGATATGGTGTGGCATTTGAGGCCTTCTCGGTGTTCCACTTTGGTGGCACCGCACCGCTCCAACGGAGATTAGCTTCCATTGGGAAGTGAACTTCGGGATACATCTCCGCGTCACTATGTTCGGTTATTCCTCAACTTACCTTTACTAGTTACTACTAGCTTAGTCATATACTTACCTTGTGCTAGTTGTACTTGCTCAACATATAGGATTGTTCACCTAGTTGCATAATCTAGATAATCTATATTTGAGCATTCCCTTGTTAACTTGAAAAAGAAGTTAAAATTTGTAGTTAACCTATTCACCCCCCCCCCCTCTAGTTAACCTCTCGATCCTTCAATTGGTATCAGAGCCTCGTCTCTTTATATAGGCTTTACCGCCTAAAAGAGGAGGTAAGGATGGCCGATGATCCCGTCACCATGGATGAGATTCAAAAGCTAATCCAAGCTATGATTGATAGTTCCGACAAAAAGATGGAGGGACTAATAAAAGAATTGACATCTCCATCTAGACAATCTAGTGAAAAGATTATTTTAGATGAACATGGAAAACCCATTCCAACTAAAGAAGCATCCGCATCATCTTCACCATTAAGTGGTGGTGATGGAAATTCTTTTGGCTTTGCTTATAACAATGCTCCTAATGTTCAACATCCACATGTTTCTCATCTTGGTCCACATCCTTTGGTGGATCGGCATCGTTTTACTAATTGGAAAGCTTCCATGAAGTCTTACATGTGCAGATCTTCAATGCAAATATGGAGGATTGTTGAAAAAGGGTATGAGCCAAAGGAACCCGCAAATCTAAGCTCAAGTGACATCATAGATGAGCAACTCAACGCTCATGCTTTGCACATGTTGGAGAGGGCAATGGAAAAGGAAGGAGTTGAGCACATTCGGTCCTTCACTAGTGCAAAGAAAGCATATGATGGTCTTGTCGATATGTTTGACGGCAATGTCAACCTCCAAAGGTCCAAGAGGTCAATCATTCAAAGAAAAGTTGAACACTTTCATTTGGGTGATGGAGAGAACATAGAAGACATGTTTAGAAGACTCAAGGCTCTTGTAAATGATATGAGAGATAGTGGATTCACGGATTGTACGGAGAATTGGGTCAAGGAGAAATTTCTACTCACCTTGATGCCATACAATGAAAACATGGTGATGAATGTACAAGCAAGGGCCGACTATTTGGACCTATCCCCCAATGATGTCTTAGGTCTTTTTATCACTCTAAAGGTCATGAAGCAAACCTCCGATGATGTCATGGCCCGTGTAAACGGAGCAAAGAAAGCATCTCTTGCCTTGAAGGCCAAGGTCATTCCCCATGAAGATAATGACTCAAGTGATGATGGTGGGTCCACTCATGAGGTCTCCGAGAAAGAAATGAGGACATCACATGAAGAATGCTTGGCTCTTGCTCAACACAAGTGGTGGAAGAAAGGAGACTTTAGATCCAATGCCACCAAGAATAAAGGGAAGGAATCCTCAAGCACGAAGAAAGCACGAACTTGCTTCAATTATGGAGATTCCGAGCACTTCGTTGCCGAGTGTCCCTTCAAGAGTAGAATTGAGAATGGAGGAAGACTTATCAAGAAATCCACCTTCATTCCCAAGTCCAAGAACTTCGTCAAGAGAGGCCCTCCTAGGGCAATGATTGCTAAAGAAGTTGAGTACACCTCCGGTGGTGAAGAGAGTGATGGTGAAGGAGAACAAGTAGGTATGGCGGCCATGGCTAGGGGCGTCATACCTCCTAACTTAAGCTCTCTCTTCTCCAACCCAAATGACAACACGGGCCCTTCGAGTCACAAGTGCTTCATGGCCAAGGGTATACCCCCAAAGGTGACTCCTACACTTAAACTTGCTAACTCCTCTATTCCTTCACTACTAAATTGTGTCGAGGAAGACCCTTTGACAAACTTTGTTGAAAAACTAGAAGGAGAAACTAAATCCATCTTTGTCTCTCTCATGGATCAATTAAGTGAGGCACATGGCCTCATTGATGAACATGAGGAGAGAATAATGTTACTTGAAAAGTTTTCTCGTGATGATGCTAGTAAAATTGAGGAGCTTGAGAAAGCTCTAGATGAATCACATTGCCTTAAAGAAAGCATAGAAGAAACCTTTGCAATTGACATAGCTAAAGTAAAAATTGATTGTCAACATGCTTTTGCTAAGGTAACGGAATTCATGAGTTTAAATGATGCAACTAACCAAGGGTATAGTGAACTCATTAAGGATTTTGATAAGCTTAAAATTGATCATCGTACTATCTCAAATGAGCTCAAAACCTTAAAAGGAGTAAGAGTTGTGAATGAAAACTCTTGTGCTACTAACCCTTTGTGTGTCAAGGCAACTCTCATTGAGGATAACAATAGGTTGAAGGCACAACTCAACAAAGGTCTTTCCACATGCATCCAAGGCCAAAAGAACCTCAATGATCTTTTGAGTAATCATAAGAGAGTTGTTGGTAAAGAAGGCCTTGGTTTTGGTTCCACATCGAAGGTGGCCTACAAGAAGAAGTCAACTCCCTCCACTAAATCTATTGTTTTTGTGAAGGAGGGGGAGTTGGCTAATGAGGAAGATGAGTTTGATATTATTGCTACAAGTATTGTTCCTAGGAACACTACTACTCACAACAACTTTGCGGGAAAATATAACCCATCTTATGTGCTTCTCAAATCTATTGATGGTCATGTTTATGCAAAGTATGTAGGCACCTCATATGGTGATGATTACAAGCATGCTATTTGGGTTCCCAAGACCCTTGTGACTAACAAAAAAGGACCCATCCAAAAATGGGTACCTAAAACAAGAATTTGATTCATTGTAGGGTTGTATCTCCGGTGGAACTTCATGGATGATTGATAGTGGTTGTTCCGCACACATGACCGGAAGCAAAGAAGTATTAGAAGACTTGAAGCTCCAACTTCTCAAATTTGCTCATGTAACTATTGGTGATCGCTCACAACTTAAGGTATTGGGACATGGCAAGGTGGTCATTTCTCCGGATTCATCCATTGAGAAAGTCCTTCTTGTTGAGTCCCTTGGCTATAATCTTCTTTCCGTCTTGCAACTTTGTGAGTGCAATTTTACATGTGTATTTGGGCGTCATCATGTGCTCGTCCTTCACACTATTTCTCTTAAAGTAGCCTTTGTTGGATTTGTGGAAAACGGTATGTACATAGTGGATTTCTCGAAAGAAACTACACATATCGCCACATGTCTAATGGCTAAATCCGACGTGGGGTGGCTTTGGCATCGCCGCCTAGGCCACGTCGGTATGAGAAATTTACAAACTCTTGTGAAGGGTGAGCATGTGATAGGACTAACAAGTGTGAATTTTTTCAAAGATCGTCCTTGTAGCTCTTGTATTGCCGGAAAGATGCATGAGAAGAATCATCCCAAGACATCAATCATCGCCACAACAAGACCCTTTGAGCGCATTCACTTGGATTTATTTGGGCCTCCCACATATGATAGTCTTGGTGGCAAGAAGTATTGTTTGGTTATTGTTGATGATTATACAAGATACACTTGGGTTTTCTATATCAAGAAGAGTGAAACTCAAGAAAGATTCATAACTTGGGCCACCGAAGTGCAACGCCAATATGACACCAAGATCTTGTCCATTAGGAGTGACAATGGGTCCGAGTTCAAGAACTACACCATGGATGAATTCTTGAGTGATGAGGGGATAAGACATCAATATTCCGCCGCGTACACCCCTCAACAAAATGGTGTAGCGGAGAGGAAGAATCGCACACTTATTGATATGGCAAGAACTATGATGGCCGAATTCAAATCTCCATATAACTTTTGGGCCGAAGCCATCAACACCGCTTGTCATCTATCTAACCGACTCTTCCTTCGTCCGATGATTGGCATGACTCCATATGAGCTCCTAACCGGTAACAAACCTAACCTCAAATATATTCGAGTTTTTGGGTGCAAATGCCAAGTCTACATTAAGGGAACTAGATTGTCTAAGTTTGATGCTAGAACTTTTGAAGGCATTTTTGTTGGTTATGCCACAAACTCCCACACTTATAGAGTCTACAACATATCCACCGGGTGTGTTGAAGAATCTATGAATGTGGAATTTCATGAGGATAATGGCTCCCAAGTGGAGCAAATTGATTGTGATGTTGTAGGTGATGAACCGTCCTCCATAGCCATAGGAAGAATGGGTGTAGGTCCACTTATACCCGTTGAGGGACACCTTGTGGCGAATGAGGATGGAACTAGCTCCACGCAAGTGGAGCCCCCTACATCAACCACCAATCAAATGGTAGACCAAGAGCAAGAAGAAGAATTTCATGTGGATACCTCTCATCAAGAAAGTGATCAAGATCCACCCAATGATAATGGTGGAAATGATTTTGGTGCTTCGTCACCAAGAACTCCAATACGAGTGGACAATGGCCTTGATGAAGGAAATGATGAGGATATCCCCCCCAATGAAAATCCCGACGATGCACTTGTTCGTATCATGACTCGTCAAGCATCAAGATTGCAACAAAAGTCACTAGATCAAAAGAACATCATTGGTGGCTTGGGGAGAAGTGTCTCCACTCGAGGACAAGTACTCAAGTTTTGTGGTTTTCATTCATATGTCTCTCATGTTGAACCCATCAAAGTTTATGATGCTCTTGAAGATGAAGATTGGGTTCAAGCTATGCATGAAGAGCTCCATCATTTTGAAAGAAACAAAGTATGGTCACTAGTGGAAAGACCCAAGGATCATAATATCATTGGAACTAAATGGGTGTTCAAAAATAAGCAAGATTCTCATGGGCAAGTGATTCGCAACAAGGCTCGATTGGTTGCTCAAGGCTACTCTCAAGTCGAAGGACTTGACTACGGTGAAACTTTCGCTCCTGTAGCTAGGCTTGAATCCATTCGTATATTACTTGCATTTGCCACTAGTCATAACATCATCTTGCATCAAATGGATGTTAAAAGTGCTTTTCTAAATGGACCTCTAAATGAAATGGTATATGTTAAACAACCTCCGGGGTTCGAGGATCCTAAGTATCCTAACCATGTCTACTTCCTCCATAAGGCTTTGCATGGCCTCAAACAAGCCCCACGTGCTTGGTATGATCATTTTTAAAGGAGTTCTTAGTGGATCGTGGTTTCGTACTTGGGGTAATTGATCCCATTCTCTTTACCAAAAGTGTAGATGGTCATTTCTTTGTATGCCAAGTATATGTTGATGATATTATATTTGGATCCACTAACGTGAGTTTTGTAGATCAATTTGCAAAACTAATGACAAGTGAATTTGAGATGTCTATGATGGGGAAATTAGAGTTCTTTCTAGGCTTTGAAATCAAGCAATATTATGAAGGGACTTTTATTTGTCAAGCCAAATATATTCAAGACATGCTCAAGAAATTTGATATGAACAATGCCAAACCACTACCTTATCCAATGCCAACAACCACGAATCTTACTATGGATCATGAAGGTATACTGGTAGACCCTAAACTTTATCGATCCATCATTGGATCTTTGCTTTACCTTTGTGCATCTAGACCGGACATTATGTTTAGTGTGGGTTTGTGTGCAAGATTTCAATCTAACCCCAAGGAAAGCCATATGATTGCGGTCAAGAGGATTCTTAGGTACTTGGTTGACACTCCCACACATGGGCTTTGGTATCCACCAAACACAACTTTTGATCTTGTGGGATATTCGGATGCGGATTGGGGAGGTGACAAAGTGGATAGAAAATCAACCTCGGGTGCTTGCCAATTCCTTGGTAGGTCCCTTGTGTGTTGGTCTTCCAAGAAGCAAAATTGCATTGCCACCTCCTCCATGGAAGCGGAGTATATTTCCGCCGCAAGTTGTTGCTCTCAACTCTTATGGATGAGGCAATGTCTTAAGGATTTTGGAATTAAGATTAAGACAATGCCTCTTTTATGTGACAATGAGAGTGCTATTAAGATTGGTCACAATCCGGTACTTCATGGCAAGACCAAGCATATTGAGATTCGGTATCATTTTATTCGGGATCATGTGGCAAATGGTGATATCTCACTTTCTTATGTCAACACTAAAGATCAACTTGCCGACATCCTTACCAAGCCTCTAGATGTGAAGAGATTCAAGGAATTGAGGAGTGAGCTCAACATCGTATGTGCAAGCAATTTTAGTTGATTGAAAATCTTGCATACACACCCCTACTAGACTCTTATTTGGATTTAGATGCACGCATAGACATAGGGGGAGTGTATCTCAATCAATGAGCCAACACTACCTTTATAATGCATAAATAAACAAATCATGCCTAAATGATCATTTTTAATGACATCATGTGCTTCAATGATGAGTTTCGACAATGCACCCAAGATACATCTTCGCGGTGACATATCGAACATACTCATACATGGTGGCTACGGCCACCGCCAATCTTTAATGCGACATTTGTGTTCGAGTGTTCACTCATTTGCCCTTCCACTTGTTTTCATATTTCATTGGTATCCAATGTTGCCCATTTCGTTTCTCATTTTTTTCTCTCCATTGGATACAAATGAAAATATCATATGCATGTCATCATCCTCATTTCATTCGTGCACATGGTCAAATAAAATTGCTCTGAGAAACAAACTCATGAAAATGTTGTTAGAATATATTTCATGAAAATCCTTGAATTGAAATATTGTTTATATTGTTTTTGTTGTGTGTTGTGGCTTGATAAGTTGTGTAGGTTCACTTTGTTTTTATTATCTTTTTTCAAAAAAAAAAACACACACACACACACAAGCCCAGCCCACCCAACAGCCAACTGCCGAAAAAAAAAAACACAGACGAAAAAAAATCGCGCGCGCCTGCCCTCCCATCCCGGCCTCGCCACTGCCATGCCGGCCCCAGGCCGGGCGCCAGGCCGGGGCGTTCGGCCACTAGGCCGGCCTCGCCCTCCGCCGCGCTCCGGCCCCAGGCCGGCCCCTAGGCCGGGCCGTTCGGCCACCTAGCCGGCCTCCCCTCCGGCCTCCCCCCCCCCCCCCCCCCGCGCGCCGGCCCCAGGCCGGCCGCCCCGCCCACCCACCCGCCCGCACCCGCCGAGCCGGCCAGGCCGGCATCCCGCCCGGCCCCAGGCCGGGGTGGGGCGCTGCCACCACATACACACGCACGCACGCCCCCATCCCTTCTTCTTCCTTCCCCCAACCTCCATTAGAGCCCCTTAGGTGCTCTCCCCTTCCCCCCCACCTCCCTAGCCCATCCCTACCGCCCAAATTCATGGATCCGCAAGCCCTCAGCCTTCTCCGCCCCCTCCTCCCCAAGGATTTCTCGTTGGCCCCTTATTGGAGGAGATCGGGTCACTTTATTGCCTAGTGTTTTTTTGTTTGAAGATGGCTTCGAACTCGGGTAATTTTCTTTGGGCTTTTCTATAGATTACATGTATGTGAGTGCTATCTATCGGGGTGCTAGTGCTAGTGTTCATGTGTTAAGATTTTTTTCCATCTATTCATGCTAGGGTTCATACCGCTATGCTATGTTATGATTTGTTGATGTCATATGCTCCATCTATTCCTATGTCATGCTATGTTGATGTCATATGCTCCTCGTGTTCTAGCTGTATGATATTATGTTTTACCTAAATTTGCAACATATTTTCTCATGATTGGCCATGGTTCAACAAATAAAATTTCCACATTATTGATACGGTTGTCCTAGTGATGTGCCTCTAGACTCTTATATTCATTGTGACATGATGTGTATGCTATGCCCCAAATATTTTTTACATACTCATGGTGTTTCGAGTATCATGTCCAATTCCTTTTCTCATGATTATGTTCACTACGCACACCACACAATCATATACCCATGCTATGATAATGTGCTCATACTAATAATAATGTGCCTTATTTTCATTACTTTGCGCTAATATTTGTTTTTCACCATGTCACTATCACGTATATTTATGGATTAATTATTTTTCACTCAAACAACGACCATGTGCACTCATCATCATGCTCCATATCCATGCATCATATGTTTCAGGTGATTCCAATCCTCAAGATGAGTCCGAGGTTCCCTGCTCTCTCCGCCCTCGCACCTCCCGCAAGAAGAGTGCCCTGGATGTTGCTGGTTCTACTCCCTCAAGGAGACAGGCTCCATCTCTTCCAATCAATCCGAAGGAGCCCGTGATCAAAAACTGGGGTGGTCTTAGTACCACCGACTTTGATGAAGCAAGGCTCAAGTTTAATCCTTATGAGTTTGGTGAAAGCACATGCTCGGATCCTCGGTTCTATTGCAAGATGCATCAAGTCATGCATGAATTTATTCTTGGCAAGCTCCAGCACAGTCACGTGGATCAACATTACTTTGACATTGAGTATGCTCGTAACAAGTGTCCTGAAGTTATGACAATCATGGACTACCACAACCTCACTCCTCTCATGGGTGACACTCTTGCTCATCCATTCTCTCCAGAGCTGCTCAGGGAGTTTTACTCCACCGTTCACTTCTCCTCTGGAGGCCCCACGCGGCTCCCGCGTACGTTGACATGGATGAGCGGTGGCTCCAAGTGTGAGGCTATCATGGATGAGTTTGGCACTATTCTGGGTACCCCCGAGTGTCGGTTTGATTATACCTTCTATTTCCGCATTCATGGGGATTCCAACAAAATCATGAAGGCCAAGGGGGGTATTCGCCATTGCTATCCCGAAGGTACCGGCTCCATGCATATTCCCAAGATCAAGTTCTTTTCTGAGCATTGGTATATGGTACACGCTATTATTCGCAACACCATCAACGCCAAATTTGGTGAGAAGGGCGAGGTACGCAAGTGGATGATCAACCTTCTATTCCACATTGAGTCTCAGATGAGGGCCCGGAAGCAATTGGATGTTCTGGACTACATGTGGCAGGAGATGCAGAATGTGGTTAGGGAAAAGCGGGTCCCCATCTATGGCTCCTATATTCAGCGTCTTATTGAGTCCAGGATCCCAGCCGGTCTTGTCAACAACTATGCCACGGTGACTCCCAAGAAATCTATTCTTATGTTTGATGCTCCCATTGAGTCCGCTGCTGATCCAAGGCCTCTAGTCACCGTCAGCGCTCCATACAGACTGCTCTTCATATTCCCCTTAGTCCTCCCAGCTCAGATGAGGTATTAGAGGAGAACTGGAAGTCTGCGCATACTTATTGGTGTGGAGATGATGCTAGCTCGCTTGGCTCCTTTGCGGCGCAATACACTACCCCTGGTGCTAGCTCCAGTCAGGTTCCTCCAGAGGACTTCATTGAGGAAGATGAGGAGATGGGCGACGAGTGATTGGATTGCATTTTTCTCACTTTTTGGTGTATGATGCCAAGGGGGAGAAACACTCACGCATTGCATTGCATTTCATGCATTCATTTGCGTCTTATCTTCGTGATTTGCTTTCGTCATTCTTATTTGAGACTATTTGTGCGTTTCGTTGAAACTTTGGTGTTATTGTAAGACTATGTCTTTATTTATCTATCGTACTCTTTATCTATATATTATGCGCGTGATAGTTGATATATTGAAGATCATACCAAGGCTATCATGTGATTTCATCTACTCACTATTTCGATGTGTTGAAGCCATAATGAGGGTAGTTGTTATTCATCTATAACTATGAGAAGAATGCTATGGTAAGATCATTCTAGTGTTAAATATTATTGCTCACCCTTGTGTCCATACATGTGTATCTTCAATGTTAAACTCATGATTGGATTAATTCTCGCACTTCACATAAGTATGTCGTAGTCACATCATTATCTTATAAAACATAGTGTGAAGTTGAGTTTAGGAAATGAGCATTCAACGTGATTATCAAATATACATGTCAATTGTTATGTGCACACAAATAGGGGGAGTACGAATATATGTTAATTCTCTCACAAATAGCTATGCAAAATTATTTCTTACGCAAATCCGTATGTTGTCATCAAACATCAAAAAGGGGGAGATTGAAATAACATAGTTCCTAAATCCTATTTTGAGTGTTTGATTACAACATATAGATGGACTAATGTGTTTTGCTAAGTGTACTCAGAAAAGATCTACCCGTAAACATCATACAAGTCGCAGAAATAAGAGAGAAAAGATTACGGAAAAAGATGCGGAAGAGAAGAGAAGAAACGGAAAAGAAAAGGGAAAAGAGGAGAAGAAAATAGGGGTGGCCGGCCTGCTGGCCGGCCTGGCCGGGCTCCAGGCCGGGCTGGCGCCAGCCCCCCCAGCGCCCCACGCCGGCCCCAGGCCGGGTGCCAGGCTGGGTGGCTCGGGTGGGGGTCCGGCCTCACCCCACCGCCCCCGCCGGCCCCAGGCCGGGTGCTAGGCCGGGTGGGGGGCCGACCCCGCCTAGCTCCCACGCCGGCCCCAGGCCGGGCTGGCTGGGCGCTTGGCTCCCCCCCACGCCGGCCTGCCCTTGCCTCCACACCGGCCCCAGGCTGGCCCCCAGGCAGGGGTGGGTTTTGGCCCGGCCCTGGCTGCCCCAGGCCGGGGGGGCGCAGGAAGGTGAAACCCCCCCCCCCCCCCCAACGACCATATTTCCAACATGGGTATAAATTGGGGTCTCCACCTACCTCCTTGCTTTGTCAATCTCACCCACACTTTTCTCACACCACCATTGATTGATAAAGCTCAAGCTCAAGAACAAGATCTCCACAAATCTCCAACCAAATCTCGTGATACTTTGGGATTTGAAGGAGACACCCCCGATCTACAACTCCACCGAGTCAATTAGAAATCCACCCACTCATCCCTTAGGGATCTTGTCATTCTTAGTTCATTGGAGCTAGGAATCTTGTTGCTCTTAGTTCATCGGAGCTCGGAGCCTTGTTGATATCCCCGGTGCTTTTGTGCCCGTGGATCTTGCTTCTCGGAGTCTTGGAGGCTCTTGGGATTTGGTGAGGACCCTCCAATCTTGTGGAGTGTGCCTCGTCCTTGTAAAGGTTCTAGTTGTCAACCTCAACGGCAACATAGTGATTCGAGCCTATCCACATCGGTGGAAGGACTCGAAGGAGATACGGTGTGGCATTTGAGGCCTTCTCGGTGTTCCACTTTGGTGGCACCGCACCGCTCCAACGGAGATTAGCTTCCATTGGGAATTGAACTTCGGGATACATCTCTGCGTCACTATGTTCGGTTATTACTCAACTTACCTTTACTAGTTACTACTAGCTTAGTCATATACTTACCTTGTGCTAGTTGTACTTGCTCAACATATAGGATTGTTCACCTAGTTGCATAATCTAGATAATCTATATTTGAGCATTACCTTGTTAACTTGAAAAAGGAGTTAAAATTTGTAGTTAACCTATTCACCCCCCCTCTAGTTAACCTCTCGATCCTTCACTTATGGTTTGATGTGCTAGTGTTGTTGTTGTGCTTAGTTATATCTTTTTATCTAAGCATTAGTTTAATCATGAACTTGTTTGGTGATGATTTGCTTGTGTGTTGTTAATACCCACTGCCATGGGTATTGTTTTGATTGATTGTATTATTTTAGTAACCTCACCTTTTGCACCCACAAGCTATATTTTTAGCTTCTTGAATATCTTATTATGAGAGTGGTACACCCACTCCATAAATGATATGTAAGATGTGGGATAAGGTTTCTCAACCATATGCTTGTTTGACGATAGTTTTGTACCCTGAGAGTTATGTGAGATAGTTTTCTCGATAACGTTTGTGAGATTGCGCTAGTATAAATCTGTGTGTTGTATGTGTTGTTTGGGTTAGTTGTTTGGTCTTTAGTTCTGAGTGTGTGTCTTTTCCTCTTTTACGACGCTAGACAACGAAGGAGAAGAAGAAGCAGTTGTGGAGTTGTGCGTCAAGTTTAAGTTACTTCAAGGACAGGGACACTAAGAGTTTTAAGGCAAGCCATCCTGATGCTTGCTGTTATACTACACTTATCATTATCTATCATGCATGTTTTACTTCTGAAAAGTTCTACAAAACTTTGATTTCCAAAAACTATTTTTGAGTGACTACTACTATTATATATACTATTACTATGCCAGTAGTTGATACTTGGTGTTACCAAGCACATAGCCACCATATGGTATTTATTACCATCACAAATATTAGTCCCTAAGTGGACACCCTAAAAATATGTTTTTGCAAAACAAAGGCTTTATGGAAAACACAGAGAAAAGGCTGAGCCTTATTCACCGGAGGAATGTTGGAGTGGTCATTTTTGGAAAAATGGTGTTTTACAAAAATGACACATAACCTAGTCTTCGCCGGACAACCTTTACCGTACTGCCACCCTACCCGAACATGGGCACGGGGCTTAACTTGAAGTTTGTTCTTGTTAGTGTGTGTTCTATCTCAAATTGCTATAAGGGTCGTAGAGCCCTCGAACCGATTGTCTCTAGGTGGAAAATACGGGACATACACAGTGAGGGATTAAGTTCTCCTCCGGTCGCAGCAGTTGGGTCCCCTGACGTGGCGCTGGTGGACAGGATGCCGGGAGAACCAGACCCAACTGACGAGATAGACATATTCTAGCTTGATCATAGTGGAGAGTTAGGATCAGTTATCTGATGTTTACATACTATTGTTACAGTTCGTAGTTGTTCACGGCGGATGTACTAGATCTGGTGGATGTGTACACCTCTGCAGAGTACAACTATTTCGAAGTAGCCGCGTCCTCGGATATGGACAGTTGAATGACCATATAGCTAGCATTGTGTCAATGTTTTCAAAAATGAGTTTTCAAAAAGGTGTTGGACTTATGAAGTATCGAAAGGAGGAAATCTTGTACCGTGGAGGTACCGATAATGAAAAGTCAGAAGTTGTTTTACAAAAAGTTTTGCAAAGAAAACCCTTCTTTTCTAAACAAAACTGGAAGTTGATTCCAAAAAGTTTTGCAAAGAGAAAACTTTCTTTTAACAAAGTTTTACAAAACCTTTTGTACATGTGATATCTACAAGAGAAAGAAAACTATATTATTTACTTTTGAAGTATCTTCTTCAACGAAGATACAGAAATTTTAAAAATCAACTCTAATATATCTTTCATATATCATTGATAGTGAACCCTATGTATAGCCTACCTACTCCACCATATAAGCATACTTGCATTTTGGTAAGCTACATGATGGGTGTCTTGCTGAGTACATTCAAATGTACTCATATTGGTTTCGTCCCTGGTATTTACTTGCCAGACATCGAGAAGGAGTCTCAGAAGGAGATCTATGAAGAGGAGTACGGAGCTGATGGCTTTGCGAACTAGGATCGTCTCCCGGTCAGCAGCCTGTAGGTTGAGGCGTGACTTGGACTCTACTACATTTGTGTGTGTTAGTCTTCCGTTGTGTGTGTTGTGTGTTTGCCCTGCGCGGCAGTTGTGTTGGACTTTGGTCATGTGACCATGTCTCTTTGTAAGTGTTTATGCAACCGTCTAATGGATATTGTATCTGTGTACCAACTTGATATGTTGTTCACGACTGGTGTGATCTGGGATCGTGAACGTATGCATATCGAAGGTGTCCTTGAACAATGGTTCTTGGGAGGACCTTACAATCCCTCATTTCCATTTACATCCCTATAGAAAAATTGACATAGGCTCATTCCCACTTGCTCGGCGCAACCTCAAAAGGATGACACAAACTGATAAGAAATGCCCATCTCATTCATGCACAGGCGCTACTAATTAGAACCAACTGATATGATCAACGGCGTAGCCAGGAATGGCTGAGGACCCGGGCCAAAATTTTATCCAAAAAATGATCCTAGTTTTAAGGCATAAAAGAAGTCAATCTCAGTTCGATAACTAATACAAATTGGAACCCCGTATTCCATGGTTGAACTAATAACATAATATATAACAGAATACCATATATGTAGCATAAATGATACAAAAGGTTGTACCAACTACCAAATCAAGGATTCAGTTAATTTGGGCCTCTCCTGAATACCTCTTCAATGGTAGAAGAAGCTAAACCTTCAAATATAATATTTGAAATTCTAATCAGTTGATTAACAACAAGTAAAATACCAATAGATACTTAAAAATCGATTGGGTGCTTGGTACTACTTCAAAAAATATGTTACTTTCCTGTTTCTTTCTTGTTTCTTTTGTTCATCTTATCTTCTTGTAAACTGAAATCGAGCAAACATTTACTAGGTCGGCTCCTAGAAGGTACATAAATAGAACAAATGAAGTCTAAACTACTCTACTTAAGAGAAAATAAAGATTTAAGAGGGAGAGGGCAGAGCAGTAAAAGGGGAGAAACAAATCCCCAGTCTACTAATTACAACCCAAGTGGGAAACAAGTACAAGGAGATGGTTGGATGGAATGGCGATTACTTACGGTGCAGAAGAGCTCAGTGAAGGCATTGTCGGAGACTCGGAGGGGCAGTGGAAGTCTACATAGACGAAGCAGCGGGCACTTGTGCACAGAAACTCGACGCTAGCGATGCACCTTCCACCGTCTCTGACTTCCTCCGCCGCCGCCGCCATGAGAAGTGGCGTCAGGACGGAGGCGGGGAGGACAAGGTGCATCACACGGTGATGATTTCAAAGAAGAGAAAGGTCTAACATGTTGCTGCCGCCAGCAACCACACATTTCCCCTTGCTTGACGCTGCCGCTATCGGCTATCGGTTCCACGGGCTAATCCAGAATCCGGTTTCCACTCACTCGATTAGTGCGGCACAAACCGTCGATTGGAGGAGGTCGCTATGGAGAAGGTGACGATGGGAGGAAGAAAGGCGAACAGAGGCGGCGGCATCGCTCAAATCTAGGGTTCGACGGGTGGTCAGCTCGATGTGGTGTGGGGGACACGAGCCCACCGCGAGTCCGCGATACTGGATGGAGCACACCGAGACGATGCAAGCTGGCCAACCATACAGACACAAAACAGTAACAGGGCCAGCAGACTCGGACCCAGCAAGGGAGTTGAGCGCACGAGAGACCTCCGTGAACTCCCGGCTTAAGTCTTTAGATAATTCAACCCCTAGCGTCACTGGAGAAAACCCAGCTTAAATGTCTACACCCGGTAACCGTTAACCCTTTATTGTTTGTTCCGTTTTTCCTCATGGAATTTTTTGAATAATGTAGGTTGAACAATATGCATGATGATATAGATCTGTTTCTTCTTTTCGAAACGAGATAAAGAACGTTGAAATCCAAATTTGAATGCAAATGTTATGCTCAAAACGGTGAGTAAGTAAAAAAAAACGGAGCTAGTACGCGGACGGTTGCCGTCGGCGTAGCAAAAAAAGAATTATAGCCTGACAGGGTTGTCGTAGGCGTAGCCCAATTTTTTTTTTTTTTTTTTTTTTTTTTTAGCATTTTAGATTAGCATGTCGGGGTCTCCGCCAACGGTTCCGATATTTTTTTATCGGCGTATTAATTGTTTCCTGTAGTGACTCATGTACTCGGAATGTATAGGGAGGAGATTGAGGCATATGCTTAATTAATTAGCAAGAAAGCCTGCCTTACATGTTTCCGTCACTTGATTTTGATAAACTTTTAGAGTAGTGTCTAGTGATAGTAGTTGTTTTTGGGTCGTGCGTGCTCGTGTTTGGTCGTTATCCAGGAGAAGCCAATGGCAGCCGTCCGAGCTGGCGAACACGTCAAACGCTTAGCCCATCTCGTGTAATTGCCATGCAGGTCAAACTTGCCAAGCGAGTTCTGATTACATTTGTTTCCTCTTCTTTTCTTACTTTCTTTCGTCTTTTTAGCCAGGAGGTTTAACAATTTGCCAGACCGAGCAACTCGTAAACACAAAAACTTAGCACACATGCTGGAAATTAAACTCGAGCTAGCACGTACACATGAACACCCATGCACAGTGCAAAATCTAACATCCACTACTCCTCTTTTATCACCCACAATTAATGCAAAATCATGCGTACACTCCATCGTACGATTTCCGCACGTGCTTAGTAACAAACTAAGCGTTTCTAATTGTGCCGTGTGTGTGTGTGTGTATATATATATATCTCCGAAAACGTGGGAGGAATAAGACATGTCATTTGATCGCTTTTGGTGGGAAAAGATACAACACGGTTGAGGTGGTTTCAGTGGCGGAGCTTCGAACAAATATCTGGGCGGGCCAGCTGAAGAGACTACATTTTTTTATTGACTAACTATGAATAGGGGGACATTGCATGAAAATTTGTTATCAAATATCAAATATCCAGATAAGAGTTTGGACAAAGAAAATAAAAATTATATGTCCTAGCCTAGTGAAGATACATGATCTCTTAAACTGACTTAATAAATCTGTTTGCAAAAAAAAGAGGACTAAAGCCAAGCGCTACCGACAATTTTTGTTTTCTCTCTTCAAGAAAAAACGAAGCGGTCAAAGCAGCCTGCTTTTTGTTTTTTCCATAACCCGTCAAAGCAGGCTGCCAAGCAAGCCGCTGGTTCTTCTTCGGGCCGCTTGTTGCGTGGCTAGCGAGGCCTGGTTGCCTGTTTGCTTCCCTTGCTATGCTGGTACTAGTTGACTGGGCCATGGGATACTTAGCATATATAAGTTTCTGTGAAAATCCTGGGCGGGCCACGGCCCAGGTCGGCCCTAACGTAGCTCCGCCAGTGGGTGGTTTGGGAAAGCAAGTAGCGTATGCTATGACTGCAGCATGCATTTTTAAAGAAAATGTGCAAGCATCTGAACACGATCAATCGATACAATTTCGGATCAAGAGCACGTTTTGTACCTATCCAACAACTAAACGATGTATGCGAGCTATAGCTTCTACTAAATGAGCCATTCGATCGGCCCTACATGCATGAAGATCATGCATGATTTGATGTTTTGTAGAAAATGACACGCGATGCAAGCATGGAGCACGATAGTACGTACGATGCTAATTTGATTAGCATGGAGCAGGGCGGGTCCCGGCTGCAGTTACTGCTGCTGATGCCGGCCGCGTGACGCGAGCAATGAGCCTAGCTAGTGCAGTACGTACGTGTAGTGTGGTGGGTCTTCCATGTGTCCTGTTGAGAGCGGGCAAGAAACGTCTACATGTACTTGGGTTCAGTTGAAGACTCCCCTGGCTAATCCTGCTGCCAACTCACTCTTTCCGACCACTTCCCAGGTCCCCGGTGGCTCGGCGTCAATTTTAGGGAGCCGGCTCCTCTAACGTCACTACAGGAAACGCGATAGACGCCGACGGCCGGCGGATACGCCGACGGCCAAGTATCGGCCCCCTCGGCGTAGGGGGGCGGTACGATTGGCCACCCGCCTGCCCGTCGGCGTCTCCTCCCCCTCGGCGTATGGAGGCTACCCCGAGGGGGCACCGTCGGCGTATCTATCCCCCTCGGCGTAGGGATGCCCCGTTACGCTCTTCGAACGCGGCCGTTACGTGATAGGCTACGCCGAGGGGGTGCCGTCGGCGTAGGTAAATGATTTTTTTTTCCCGCGTTAGACCGTACCGTGTGAGCGCGTGTGAGGTTAAAAAAAAAACTAACCCTACGCCGAGGGGGTGCCGTCGGCGTAGGTGGAGGAATTTTTTTTTTCTTCCCGTTCGATCGTACCTAACCCTACGCCGAGGGGATGCCGTCGGCGTAGGTATTGTTTTTTTTTTCCTTTGCTCGATCGCGATGTGCAGGCCGTTTGCGTGTGTGTTTAAAAAAAATCTTTATTTTGCCAAACTCTTGGTATATCTATGTTGAAATAGGTACTTGTGTACCTAAAAATGATTTTTGCCAAAAATCATGAGCAAACTATGAGGTATCTGTAGTTCAAATTTGACCAGTTTCCAGCGGAATCGGCAGAAACTTCTGTTCTTCAAAAGAGGTGGATGGAAACCTTTTCATATGAAACAAATTGGTTATTTGTGCATATAACATGGTCTATAATTTTCAAAAATTATATCTCTCAAGTTTTGCAACATATTTGCGGTAGGTCCTTCACAAAAAACCCATTTTTTACACTCCGGACATGGAAAATGGTTTTTTTCTTCGATGAAAAGGAAAACTTCCTCAGTCAACATTGTTCGTGCTTCCAAGATGCATGTTTGTGTGTAATATGGGAACATTTGAACAAACTATGCCATGGATATGACCATAACACTCGTCATTTGGCCCGAAACCCAGGAATGTTCGTAGGAGATAGCTAATTTTTGTGAACACATTTTCAACACAACTGTCGTATTCCAAGTTTATTATTTTTGGTGTATACTAGTACCTATATAATTACACCACGCGAAGGTCTCGCATCATTTTGATTTTTTTTTGAATTTTTTGGAATTTTCTAACCCCGTTTGAGGAAAAAGTCAAGGCGGCGGGCATGACCGTTCGTAGCTAGGGGTTGAATATTGAGAAACTCTTGGTATATCTATGTTGAAATAGGTACTTGTGTACCTAAAAATGATTTTTGCCAAAAATCATGAGCAAACTATGAGGTACCTGTAGTTCAAATTTGACCAGTTTCCATCGGAATCGGCAGAAACTTCTGTTCTTCAAAAGAGGTGGATGGAAACCTTTTCATATGAAACAAATTGGTTATTTGTGCATATAACATGGTCTAGAATTTTCAAAAATTATAGCTCTCAAGTTTTGCAACATATTTGCGGTAGGTCCTTCACAAAAAAACCCATTTTTTACACTCCGGACATGGAAAATGGTTTTTTTCTTCGATGAAAAGGAAAACTTCCTCCGTCAACATTGTTCGTGCTTCCAAGATGCATGTTTGTGTGTAATATGGGAACATTTGAACAAACTATGCCATGGATATGACCATAACACTCGTCATTTGGCCCGAAACCCAGGAATGTTCGTAGGAGATAACTAATTTTTGTGAACACATTTTCAACACAACTGTCGTATTCCAAGTTTATTATTTTTGGTGTATACTAGTACCTATATAATTACACCACGCGAAGGTCTCGCATCATTTTGATTTTTTTTGAATTTTTTGGAATTTTCTAACCCCGTTTGAGGAAAAAAGTCAAGGCGGCGGGTATGACCGTTCGTAGCTAGGGGTTGAATATTGAGAAACTCTTGGTATATCTATGTTGAAATAGGTACTTGTGTACCTAAAAATGATTTTTGACAAAAATCATGAGCAAACTATGAGGTACCTGTAGTTCAAATTTGACCAGTTTCCAGCGGAATCGGCAGAAACTTCTGTTCTTCAAAAGAGGTGGATGGAAACCTTTTCATATGAAACAAATTGGTTATTTGTGCATATAACATGGTCTAGAATTTTCAAAAATTATATCTCTCAAGTTTTGCAACATATTTGCGGTAGGTCCTTCACAAAAAAACCCATTTTTTACACTTCGGACATGGAAAATGGTTTTTTTCTTCGATGAAAAGGAAAACTTCCTCCGTCAACATTGTTCGTGCTTCCAAGATGCATGTTTGTGTGTAATATGGGAACATTTGAATAAACTATGCCATGGATATGACCATAACACTCGTCATTTGGCCCGAAACACAAGAATGTTCGTAGGAGATAGCTAATTTTTGTGAACACATTTTCAACACAACTGTCGTATTCCAAGTTTATTATTTTTGTTGTATACTAGTACCTATATAATTACAGCAAGCGAAGGTCTCGCATCATTTTGATTTGTTTTGAATTTTTTGGAATTTTCTAACCCCGTTTGAGGAAAAAGTCAAGGCGGCGGGCATGACCGTTCGTAGCTAGGGGTTGAATATTGAGAAACTCTTGGTATATCTATGTTGAAATAGGTACTTGTGTACCTAAAAATGATTTTTGCCAAAAATCATGAGCAAACTATGAGGTACCTGTAGTTCAAATTTGACCAGTTTCCAGCGGAATCGGCAGAAACTTCTGTTCTTCAAAAGAGGTGGATGGAAACCTTTTCATATGAAACAAATTGGTTATTTGTGCATATAACATGGTCTAGAATTTTCAAAAATTATATCTCTCAAGTTTTGCAACATATTTGCGGTAGGTCCTTCACAAAAAAACCCATTTTTTACACTCCGGACATGGAAAATGGTTTTTTTCTTCGATGAAAAGGAAAACTTCCTCCGTCAACATTGTTCGTGCTTCCAAGATGCATGTTTGTGTGTAATATGGGAACATTTGAACAAACTATGCCATGGATATGACCATAACACTCGTCATTTGGCCCGAAACCCAGGAATGTTCGTAGGAGATAGCTAATTTTTGTGAACACATTTTCAACACAACTGTCGTATTCCAAGTTTATTATTTTTGTTGTATACTAGTACCTATATAATTACAGCAAGCGAAGGTCTCGCATCATTTTGATTTGTTTTGAATTTTTTGGAATTTTCTAACCCCGTTTGAGGAAAAAGTCAAGGCGGCGGGCATGACCGTTCGTAGCTAGGGGTTGAATATTGAGAAACTCTTGGTATATCTATGTTGAAATAGGTACTTGTGTACCTAAAAATGATTTTTGCCAAAAATCATGAGCAAACTATGAGGTACCTGTAGTTCAAATTTGACCAGTTTCCAGCGGAATCGGCAGAAACTTCTGTTCTTCAAAAGAGGTGGATGGAAACCTTTTCATATGAAACAAATTGGTTATTTGTGCATATAACATGGTCTAGAATTTTCAAAAATTATAGCTCTCAAGTTTTGCAACATATTTGCGGTAGGTCCTTCACAAAAAAACCCATTTTTTACACTCCGGACATGGAAAATGGTTTTTTTCTTCGATGAAAAGGAAAACTTCCTCCGTCAACATTGTTCGTGCTTCCAAGATGCATGTTTGTGTGTAATATGGGAACATTTGAACAAACTATGCCATGGATATGACCATAACACTCGTCATTTGGCCCGAAACCCAGGAATGTTCGTAGGAGATAGCTAATTTTTGTGAACACATTTTCAACACAACTGTCGTATTCCAAGTTTATTATTTTTGGTGTATACTAGTACCTATATAATTACACCACGCGAAGGTCTCGCATCATTTTGATTTTTTTTGAATTTTTTGGAATTTTCTAACCCCGTTTGAGGAAAAAAGTCAAGGCGGCGGGTATGACCGTTCGTAGCTAGGGGTTGAATATTGAGAAACTCTTGGTATATCTATGTTGAAATAGGTACTTGTGTACCTAAAAATGATTTTTGACAAAAATCATGAGCAAACTATGAGGTACCTGTAGTTCAAATTTGACCAGTTTCCAGCGGAATCGGCAGAAACTTCTGTTCTTCAAAAGAGGTGGATGGAAACCTTTTCATATGAAACAAATTGGTTATTTGTGCATATAACATGGTCTAGAATTTTCAAAAATTATATCTCTCAAGTTTTGCAACATATTTGCGGTAGGTCCTTCACAAAAAAACCCATTTTTTACACTTCGGACATGGAAAATGGTTTTTTTCTTCGATGAAAAGGAAAACTTCCTCCGTCAACATTGTTCGTGCTTCCAAGATGCATGTTTGTGTGTAATATGGGAACATTTGAATAAACTATGCCATGGATATGACCATAACACTCGTCATTTGGCCCGAAACCCAGGAATGTTCGTAGGAGATAGCTAATTTTTGTGAACACATTTTCAACACAACTGTCGTATTCCAAGTTTATTATTTTTGGTGTATACTAGTACATATATAATGACACCACGCGAAGGTCTCGCATCATTTTGATTTTTTTTGAATTTTTTGGAATTTTCTAACCCCGTTTGAGGAAAAAGTCAAGGCGGCGAGCATGACCGTTCGTAGCTAGGGGTTAAATATTGAGAAAATCTTGGTATATCTATGTTGAAATAGGTACTTGTGTACCTAAAAATGATTTTTGCCAAAAATCATGAGCAAACTATGAGGTACCTATAGTTCAAATTTGACAAGTTTCCAGCGGAATCGGCAGAAACTTCTGTTCTTCAAAAGAGGTGGATGGAAACCTTTTCATATGAAACAAATTGGTTATTTGTGCATATAACATGGTCTAGAATTTTCAAAAATTATATCTCTCAAGTTTTGCAACATATTTGCGGTAGGTCCTTCACAAAAAACCCATTTTTTACACTCCGGACATGGAAAATGGTTTTTTTCCTCGATGAAAAGGAAAACTTCCTTCGTCAACATTGTTCGTGCTTCCAATATGCATGTTTGTGTGTAATATGGGAACATTTGAACAAACTATGCCATGGATATGACCATAACACTCGTCATTTGGCCCGAAACCCAGGAATGTTCGTAGGAGATAGCTAATTTTTGTGAACACATTTTCAACACAACTGTCGTATTCCAAGTTTATTATTTTTGTTGTATACTAGTACCTATATAATTACACCACGCGAAGGTCTCAAATCAATTTGATTTGTTTTGAATGTTTTGGAATTTTCTAACCCCGTTTGAGGAAAAAGTCAAGGCGGCGGGCATGACCGTTCGTAGCTAGGGGTTGAATATTGAGAAAATCTTGGTATATCTATGTTGAAATAGGTACTTGTGTACCTAAAAATGATTTTTGCCAAAAATCATGAGCAAACGATGAGGTACCTATAGTTCAAATTTGACCAGTTTCCAGCGGAATCGGCAGAAACTTCTGTTCTTCAAAAGAGGTGGATGGAAACCTTTTCATATGAAACAAATTGGTTATTTGTGCATATAACATGGTCTAGAATTTTCAAAAATTATATCTCTCAAGTTTTGCAACATATTTGCGGTAGGTCCTTCACAAAAAAACCCATTTTTTACACTCCGGACATGGAAAATGGTTTTTTTCTTCGATGAAAAGGAAAACTTCCTCCGTCAATATTGTTCGTGCTTCCAAGATGCATGTTTGTGTGTAATATGGGAACATTTGAATAAACTATGCCATGGATATGACCATAACACTCGTCATTTGGCCCGAAACACAGGAATGTTCGTAGGAGATAGCTAATTTTTGTGAACACATTTTCAACACAACTGTCGTATTACAAGTTTATTATTTTTGGTGTATACTAGTACCTATATAATGACACCACGCGAAGGTCTCAAATCAATTTGATTTTTTTTGAATGTTTTGGAATTTTCTAACCCCGTTTGAGGAAAAAGTCAAGGCGGCGGGCATGACCGTTCGTAGCTAGGGGTTGAATATTGAGAAAATCTTGGTATATCTATGTTGAAATAGGTACTTGTGTACCTAAAAATGATTTTTGCCAAAAATCATGAGCAAACGATGAGGTACCTATAGTTCAAATTTGACCAGTTTCCAGCGGAATCGGCAGAAACTTCTGTTCTTCAAAAGAGGTGGATGGAAACCTTTTCATATGAAACAAATTGGTTATTTGTGCATATAACATGGTCTAGAATTTTCAAAAATTATAGCTCTCAAGTTTTGCAACATATTTGCGGTAGGTCCTTCACAAAAAAACCCATTTTTTACACTCCGGACATGGAAAATGGTTTTTTTCTTCGATGAAAAGGAAAACTTCCTCCGTCAACATTGTTCGTGCTTCCAAGATGCATGTTTGTGTGTAATATGGGAACATTTGAACAAACTATGCCATGGATATGACCATAACACTCGTCATTTGGCCCGAAACCCAGGAATGTTCATAGGAGATAGCTAATTTTTGCGAACACATTTTCAACACAACTGTCGTATTCCAAGTTTATTATTTTTGGTGTATACTAGTACCTATATAATGACACCACGCGAAGGTCTCGCATCATTTTGATTTTTTTTGAATTTTTCGGAATTTTCTACCCCCGTTTGAGGAAAAAGTCAAGGCGGCGGGCATGACCGTTCGTAGCTAGGGGTTGAATATTGAGAAACTCTTGTTGTATCTATGTTGAAATAGGTACTTGTGTACCTAAAAATGATTTTTGCCAAAAATCATGAGCAAACGATGAGGTAGCTATAGTTCAAATTTGACCAGTTTCCAGCGGAATCGACAGAAACTTCTGTTCTTCAAAAGAGGTGGATGGAAACCTTTTCATATGAAACAAATTGGTTATTTATGCATATAAAATGGTCTAGTATTTTCAAAAATTATAGCTCTCAAGTTTTGCAACATATTTGTGGTAGGTCCTTCACAAAAAAAACTATTTTTTACACTCGGGAAATGGAAAATGGTTTTTTTTCTTCAATGAACAGAAAAAAAAAGTATTATATATGATGGAAAATATTATATGGATGTCATATTTGAATTTCTCTCATTTTTCTAATCGATACAGACATATTATTTGTCAAATTTCGATTTACGGATTTATAGATATGAATTTTTCAATATTAAATAGAAAAGACAAAAAATTTAATTATTATTTAAATTAAAGATTATTTGAATTCAAATTTATTATTAGTTATTATTTTTTACTTAAATAATTGTTTGAATTCACAAAATAAAATAGTGTGACATTGATGGTCCAAGTGTTAAGGTTAACATGATAGATTGGATAATATTGACAACAACACATCCGTTGTTTCTAGGTATCTCACAAGGAAGGAACTACGAAGTTAAGCGTGCTGGGGCTGGAGCAATCTCATGATGGGTGACCGATCGGGAAGTTTTAGTAGAAACGAGTAATTTAGATTAAAAATAAAAATGGTTAAAGATAAATATAAATGTGACTATAGTGTGATTAAGTGGTTAAATAAGTGAAATAAAAAAAATTCAGAAAAAATCCAAAAAAAAAAATTTAAAAAAAATCAAAAAAAAAAATTCAAAAAATTTGAAATATTGTACCCCTACGCCGAGGGGGGGCCGTCGGCGTATGCACCCCTACGCCGAGGGGATGCCGTCGGCGTAGCCCTTGGGCTAGGCCCGCAGGGACCTCCACGTGGCCTCCAATACGCCGAGGGGGGCCGTCGGCGTCTTCAATCCGTGGAACGGATTCCGTTCTCTGACAACGGTGGGCCCCACTGAAGTATACGCCGACGGGATTCTATACGCTGACGGCCAAAGCCCATACGCCGACAGGGGTGTACGCCGAGGGCGCTACGCCGAGGGCGGCCGTCGGCGTAGGTATACGCCGAGGGGAATCCGACCTTCCCCGAGGGCCGCTGGCCGTCGGCGTCTGGCCCGATTCCGGTAGTGCGTGGAGAAGTAAAGTCACCAAGCTACAGTGTTTTGGCAGTGCAAAAACTAGAAGCAAAGTCAGAGTACAGTAGTAGACACTGTAGGCATTTTTACTGTAGCACGTAATTACTGTAGATAGGAAAAATAAAATTACTTTATTACATCATAAATTTGTTTGTATGTTATTACCGTAAATTTACATAACATATTTGTAATCTGCAAATTAATTTGAATCATTTTGGTCTTAATCATATGGATTGAAAGAAGAAAAGTTAGGCTACTGTACCTTCTCTAACTTTGCTTCTCAAAGTTAGAGGATCCAGCTCCCAATTTTAGTTGGTAGGTGGCACAACCATTTTAGCACACTGAAGAAGCCGGATACATGGTTAATTCATTCGAGATCATGAGGTGAATATTCATGCTTAAACTTTTTTATACATTTCATAGCATGATAGCAAAGTGCCAAATACGGGGTAGAGGTAAATGCAGCTACTACATCAGTGTTATATATTTTCGTGAGTGCATGGATTGAAGTTTTTTTTTTTTTGCTCCCGAGCTCTGGTGCTACCTTTATTTAAGAAAATGAAAAATTATATTTACAATTTTTAAAACATTTGGGGAAAATCCTGCATCATGTCACCGGGCCATTGATGAATATATATCTCACAAACATGCAAAACCTTAATTTAAAACACTTTATATTCTAAACTACATACAAACCAGCTCAGTATACACACTTTCAAATCTCAAAAGTATGCAAGATTTTGTTATTTTTCTGTAGCTCATCTTTACCTAATAATAAAGAGAGGAAAGCTTCTTCCGGTCCAACATGATGTTTTACCGTTTTGCCCTTCCAACAAAATCTATATCTATAATCTAATTCCAAACTGTAATTTGGCAATTTGGCTTCGTACGTTGTCATGAATCCTGACCCAGTACGTAGTAGGCTTTCATATGTCGCTCAGGACACGGACTCTGTTCGGTTTCTGTTTCTGTTGCGGCTCTAATTTCTCAGCGAAAGCCAATGATTTTCATCTATAAAATATACGGCAGTTCTCCTCTGCATCAAAGATAAAGCGGAAAACGATCAAAGGAGATATTACGCTGCCCGAATCTAGCAGCTACTCGCCTCCTAGACACAAGAACAACGGACGACCCGGTCAACCGGAGCTAGACGATCCGAGGCAAGAGACCGCAAGTGCCCCCTTTTCCTCTTCAAGGTGTAAGCGTCCGCCGAGATGGCGTGGCTGCCCTGCTCGACATTGTCCCGCCTGAAGTGTCTCCCTGTTTTGCCTGCTCGTCGAGTCGACGCACGCAGTGGCCTTCAAGAATCGATCGTCCTCCTCCGCTTTGAGGCCGAGCCATAAATTGCCGCCTTAATAGTGATTTGGAAGAATAATCAGCGGGGATGCGGTATTCAAGAGATATCAGTGCCTCGGGGCTGCCCCGCCAGGCCATGACGTTTGCATGCCGATAGGTGTGAACGAGGACGAGCAGGACGCCATCAACACTCTCGGACCGAACCTCTGCCTCTACTTATACCGTCAGATCGAGATGCCTCTCCACGTGCTTAATCGGCTGCTCCTTTCCCTGCGCTACGATTTTGAGTCAGATCGGGTTTGCCCGGGTCTCGTGGCTCACACTGCCATCACGCTGTAGTTTCTGGTGTACTCCGTCGACCTCCTCAAGTGCATGCAGAGGCCACCAATGCGCCAATGGACCAGTAGCCATGCAAGATCGATAAAATAATCGCATCACACAGACATCCAAGACTTCTTTGCAAAACAGCGTAGAGGTACCTGCGTACGTCAGATATATGTATCGATCGTATCATATCTCCATACCTCCTTCTATAGTAGTACAACATGCACATTCTATAACTTTTTAAGCAACACAATCATTAGCGATGTAAAACAAGGGTAAGCAGAGGAGCATAATCATCAATTAACTAATTAACTAGCCATCAGGTGATCCTAGGTAAAAAATCTTATGACCAATTCATTGTGCCACGTGATATGCGAAGGGATGCACGGCAAAAAAAAAGAAGTGCAAATGGATGAGCATAGAATTCCTGCCTTTTTGGCCGTGGGCACAATTTCATGAACTTTTTTGTATATTAATTTAGGTTTATTTGATATCATAGTCTGATCATAATATCTAGGCTTAAATTTCGGTATTTTCTGAAAATTTAAGTTGTGACCCAGCTCGATATTGTGCATGCGAATCGGATTGGATGAGATAAGGAAAAGGAAACACGGCTCCAGATGGATGTAACCAAGCAACATAAGAAATTTACCTAGAAATCGGATTGGTCGTTTGATCGAAGATTGAATCGGTCATTCGAGTATAGATCGGTGTCACTAGGCGAGAAAAAAACGCCCTTACAAGGATGCGACATGCCACTGCTTTCCAAGAAAATGAAAGACCAATGAGGTGACGGTCACCCTGTAGTGCCTCTTCTTCTACCACTAACTATGCCCACAAGCGCGCACACACACACCATCTATTAACTCGGAATAACCCTCACAGACACACCACCTACGCGATTACAACTGATTCTTTTATTTAAGTTACTTTTTGACAATGTTTAACAATTATTGACCCGTTGCAACGTACGGGTATTGTGCTAGTAATATATAAAAAACCGCATTGTAATTTTACATATTTGTTACATGCATCAATGGCTACATCCAGAACTTTGTTTAACATTATTTTTCATAAAATATATAGTTTTAAAATTCGTAAAATAAAGAATTACGAGGGAGTCAAAGTAACTTTTCGTGCATGCATAAAACACACGATGCACATGCATAATACGCACATCTTTTTTTCTTTTCTGAAAGGGGAACATAAGGGCATCTCCAGTCGTCCCCCCAGAGCCTCCAGGACGCAAAATAGCGCCGTTTTGCGTGAAAAGCGCCGTTTTTTCACCAGTCGACCCCCCTAGACCTGAAAAAGCGCTGTTTCGGCGGAAATTAGCGCCGCCGCCCTCAGGCGGAACCCAGCCCGTTGGGTTCGGCCTGGGGGGCGGCGAAAGGAAAAAGCGCGCGTGGGCCAACGCTGTCGGCGAGGGGAGCGCTATTTGCCCACTTTCCCCACCCCCCGACTCGTCTTTTCTGCTCGCCCGCCTCGCCGTCGCCACACCACCGGCCGCGCTCCACGCCGCCGCTGTCTGCCACAATCGCACAAGATCGACGAGACAAACTACCGCCGGCTAGTCCCCCACATCGTCGTCGCCGTTCGATCGCGTCTCCGCCGCGGAGGAGGTTGTACCCGGTGAGCCGCGTCCACCCGCCCGCAAGGTGTTCGACGCTCTGTCCGAGCCATGGACTCCGACGCCGAGGAGATGCTCGCCGAGCTGTTCGACGAGGAAGACCAGGCCGCCATCGACGACGAGGAGCACCTGCTCGTCCTGAGCTGCCTGGCCGGATTGCAGGCCCAGGACGCCGCGCCGCGCCGCACTGGATCGAAGCCCGGTCACCGCAAGAGCAGGCCGAGGCAGCGGTACGAGGGCTACTGCATCCTCTACTCCGACTACTTCGCCGAGGATCCCACCAACGACGAGAAGGTGTTCCGGCGTCGTTTCAGGATGAAACGCACGCTCTTCCTCAAGATCATGCATGCCATCCGGGAGTTAGACACCTACTTCAAGTTGAAGAAGGACTGCACCGGCACGGTAGGGTTTACCTCTATCCAGAAGTGCACGATGGCCATGAGGTTGCTTGCATACGGTGCTCCCGCAGATGCACAAGATGACTACCTGCGCATGAGCGAGTCCACGGCCCTCGAGTGCTTGAACAAGTTCTGCCGGGCAGTGGTTGCAGTTTTTGCCCCAATATACCTGCGATCACCCAATGCGCAAGACACTGCTCGTCTCCTCGCAGAGAATGAAGCAAGAGGGTTTCCGGGGATGCTTGGCAGTATCGACTGCATGCACTGGGCATGGAAGAACTGCCCATTTGACTGGCAGGGGATGTACAAGGGAAAGGAGGGAGAGTGCTCGGTGGTTCTCGAGGCCGTGGCTTCGTACGATCTATGGATTTGGCATTCATTCTTTGGTATGCCTGGAAGTCACAACGACATCAATGTCTTGCAGTGCTCGAATGTCTTTGCCGATCTTGTCGAAGGCCATGCCCCCCTGTGAACTATGAGATCAATGGACACCAGTATATAAAGGGGTACTATCTTGCAGATGGCATCTACCCGAAGTGGGCAACATTTGTGAAGAGCATCTCCAACCCTATCCCAGGAAGCGCAAAAGCTTGGTTTACCAAGTGCCAGAAGGCTTGCAGGAAGGATGTTGAGCGGACATTTGGTGCGCTGCAATCTCGATTCGTTGTTGTCCGGTACCCAGCTATGACTTGATCGAAGTCCAACATGTGGGAGGTGATGCAGTGTTGTGTGATCTTGCACAACATGTTCATTGAGAGTGAGCGGGATGACCCGGTGCCTGACAGTGAGGCAAGCACACCATACTACCGGCAGGGCCCTCTTGCAGATGTTGATCACCAGCTGCCGGCATCATGTACAGACTTCCTCACCAAGCGACAGGACATTCGACACGCTGCAACACATCATGCTCTGCAGGATGACCTGGTGCAGCATTTGTGTGCGCGAAAGGGGAATGGCAATGTTGAGGACGATGACTAGTGTACTTTTTTTTAAAAAAATTGTTGAACTATTTATTTGTGTGGCAAAACTCTATTTATTTGGTGGGATTTTTTTTTGATTGCCCAAATTTGGCCGAGTCGCCGCTGGGGGGGCGGCCTGGGTTCACGCCTGGGAAACGCGCCCCCCCAGTTCCGAGAATAGCGCCGTTTCGCGCCGCAGCGCAAAAAAAGCGAGGGTTTTTACGTCCTGGGGTCCTGGGGGGCGCAACGACTGGAGATGAGAGTGTTGCATGTTTTGGCTCTCTCTAGCCGCCTAATACATGGAATCGATCTTATCACAAACCACCAGCTGGCTGCGACTCGGATAATTTGGAGCCAAGATTGAAGCGTGTTGTCAGCAGCAAAGAGAAAGGACCTAGCTAATGCTTACGCACGCAAACACTATCTGGACGCCGCATGCAATCTATAGGTCAACAGAGGCACGTACAATACTGCTACATGTCCCCTTTTTTTTTTTTTGAACAGAGGAGCGTCCCCGAAGGGACTAGAACCTGTTAGATTTACAACGCTGGATGACCCAGAAATTACAGAGGACCCCATAAAAACTAAAAATTACACATAGGTCCCTGATATATGCAAGAAGGACCCTAGAACGAACAAGATGAACGCAATCCGATCCTTCTTCTTCTCCAGCGAGGAGCAAGATGAACCGAGCTTCTGCAACCTGGAACAGCGACGGGGACGCACCACTTGCCCCTGCCCAAGTGATAAACTCAGAAGCACAGTTCTTGTAGGGCCTCCCACAGGAGGTAAACCTTTCGCCGGAAACCATCGCCGGCCTTGTAGGCGTCTTCTTCGCCATGGATGTCAGGCGAACATCTTTGTTCGCTGATAAGGTGCTCCAAGTATTGGTTCCAGAACTCCAAAGCCATTCCCAATCTTCAGTAGCCCATCCCTCCTTTCCAATCGTAACCACCACCATGGGAGTCACAGAGCAGAGAGAAGGAATAGACCACATCAGATCGAAAACAGCGAAGATCTGCACATACCGATGCAAAGAAAATAACTCACCACTCTCACAGCTCCTGCCACGGACCAGAGAGGGCGAGCGAAGATGATGTCGATGGGTGCAGATCAGAGAGGCGAAATTTATTTGGCAGCGGCAGACTTGAATCCTCTCCTTCCTTCTCCATGGAGCAACATGTCCCCTTAAAATACGCATATATTCTGCTTACTGCCGATGCATATCACATAGCAGGCTACGGGTCACTCTTATCTCCCCGGTCTTCATTTTTCCACAATCACATGGAAATCCATGTATTCAATCGCCAGAAGACCATGCCAGTTGGAGTTGAATGGATGTTATTTTAGATAGTAGCTATGCATTTTGAGAATGTTTATAACAATTTAATTAAGTGAATATTGAACTACCCGAGTAGTGACAGCAGTGACTTCCGGGTCGGATGGTGCCGACGCGTGTTCGGTCATTATCCTGAGAAGCTGCTGATGTGTACGTTTGAGCGCTCGCGCGTGCTAGCTAAACTCATCTTAAACGTGGTCGCGTCAAATGCTTAGCTCGCTCAATTGTCATTTTGACTCTGCGTACTCTCAACCAAATAGGTAGCTAGTTTTGGCTCTACGTTCGGGGAAAGGGCAGTCTCCATCAGATTGGAGCATCTTCTGACCTAGTAGATGCAAAACAATTCTTTTTTAACGAACGGTAGCTGCAATTTGTGCACGTGTTTAGAGATAAGGACATGCTAGCTAGTTACAATTTGTGCATGTGTTTAGACAATTGTTGTCATAAAGTTAAGCGCCAATACTTTGATCTGGCGTGATCTTCGGTATTGGCGAGTAGACTCACTAAGGATATCTCTAACCGACCACAAATTTTTTATCTTCTTATATTTTTTTTTTGAAACGGAAAAACCCAGCCTCTGCATTTTATCTTCTTATATACATCCTTATCTTTTAGAGGAGTAAATTTGCTCCTCTAAAAAGGATCGATTCTAACCAAATCGGTAAACTTAATTTACATTAAAAAGTAACACAAATTCATTTATTTTAAGCCTATCGAGTTACTCAATAACTTATTAATCGACATCTTGGTCACATGTTTCACCAACTTTTTGCTAATAGAATTGATCCAAAAAAGAAAACAATAAAAATTACACGTATCAGTATCAACAGGAACACAACTTTATTGATTGCTCCTACAAGCGGATCAATACTTTCTCCATCTCCTTATATTTCTTGGCTACATTGTTGCTCTTCTTCATCGACTTCTCTAGCTTGCATATCGCTTTCTCTTCCTCCTCAATCTTGGAGATTGTGTTATTCGTAATCTCATCCGTAGCAACTAGCACTAGTGGAAACAGGGCCTTTTGTCCCGGGTCGTAAGGGCCAGTTGTCCCGGTTGTGCAACCGAGATGGGCTAGCCGGGACAAATGGCCCTCCCCCATTGGTCCCGGTTGTGCCAGGACCCGGGATGGTAAGGATAGGCCACGTGGCGAATCTGGGCCAGGGGTCGGCCAGGGAGTTCGTCCCGGTTCGTTCAAGGGACCGGAATGGATACTTTTTTTAAAAAAAATATATAGCCGTCAATTTTCGCCTGCCGCGGCAGGTTTTTTTTTTCGTTTTTTGGGCTCCTGTCTCCCAATCCCTAGCCGGCCTCCCCCTTCCCCAACCGCGTCCAGGCCCACGTCTTTTATTAAGCCTACTGGCCACATTTTTTGGTCAAAAGGGCCCACTGGCCCGCGTCTTTTTTTATGGTCGGTCAACGGTTCGAAGGGGCCACTGGCCAGCGGCCTAGTGGCTGGCTCGCCTGGTCCCTTAAATTAAGACCACAGGGGCGGTCAAAGGGCCCACTGTCGCCTCGGCTTCCCGCGCCCCCATTTCCCCACGCGCGTGTGCCACAGCTGCAACCGCCGCCACGCCTCGGCTCCCGCCCCGCATTCATGGCCGCCTGCAACCGCCGCCACGTTCAGGCCGCCGGTTGGCATGCCAGCCCCCCCGGGTCCTTTTTAAAGGGCCCCCGCCGCCCGTACAACTCATCCACCCCGGCCGCGCCCAAGGCAAAGCAACCATGTCCCGCTGGTTCTCGAGCGGCTCCGGCAAACGCCCCAGGAACGACCACGAAGGCTCCTCGAGCGGTGCCGGCCGCGTCCCACCCCCGCCGGCGGAGGCCTTCGGCTACGGCCCTGGAGGTGTCCGCATCGGCGGGACGCCGCGCGTCCCCGCGCCACCTCCGGCGGCACGCCCGCCGCCCCGCGCCGCGCCCAAGGGCAAGCGCTTCCGCCGGTACATCCGGGTGGTGGAGGCCGAGTGGCACTGGAACAACGCCACGCCGGTGTTCTGGCCAGACGTCCACCTCCCGGACGGCTGGCACCTGAACCCCCAGCGGATCCCTGTGCCGCCGGCCCCGACCGGCGAGGCGCTGCTCGAGGAGATCGACCGCCGGCGCCGCCTCCTGCCGGCCCCCATCCTCAGGGACCGCGCGTACGCGCGCAGCTCCCCCTACTGGGCCACCTGGCTCCAGCAGGAGCATGAGCAGCGCCGGCGCTCCTTCATCCCCGTCCCCCACGAGGAGGTGAACGTGGCGGACTACCCCGCAGCACCGCCCGGCCGGGAGAGGGAGCTGTGGTTCCTCGAGGACATCGAGGACTTCTCCGGGGAGGAGGACCCCGAGCTCCGGGCCAACATGGAGGAGGCCTGCGAGGCCTCCCGCCGCTCCCTCATCGACGACGAAATCAAGCGGTGGGAGCGGGTCGTGGCCGCCGCCGCCGCCAACGCCGCCGCCATGCCGCCGCCGCCCCCTACCGAGCCTACCCCCTGGTGGCACGCGCTGTACGCCGAGTGGGAGGCGTCCGAGGACCAGCCGCCGCCGCAGCCGCTCCCCCCAGGCCTGGAGTACGGCATGTCCTGGGCCTGGACCGGCGGCGTTTGGTCGCCGGAGGAGGAGGAGCTGCCCCCGCCACCGCCGCAGGAGGTGCTGCCCCCGCCACCGCCGTACGCGCCCCCGATGCCTCCGCCCCCGCCGGGCCCGGCCGAGCCGCCTGCCCACCTGTGGCAGCCACCCCCCTACCAGTGCATCTCCTCCGACGAGGAGGAGTAGATCGACGCCGGTGCGCCCCCCTAGGCTAAGCTACCTACCCCCCAAGAAACGGCCGGCCGCCTGTGGCCGCGCCGCCGCCGCCTGTGGCCGCGCCGCCCCCCTATGTAAGCACGGCCCCCGGGCCTTTTTAATATATGTTTGTGTCGACAAAAACGCGTCCCTAGTCTAACCCCGCCGGCGGAACCAGCGCCGGCGGGATTTTCCTACTCGTTCCCGCCGGTAGGGTTTCGCCAAGCCATGTTCGTTGTCCTGGGTGGTCGCTCGGCCTGGAGAGAGGGCCGAGATATTTATACAACCGGGCCTCTAGTCCCGGCCCGTGCCACCAACCGGGACTAGAGCCCCTTTGGTCCCGGTTGGTACCACGGGCCGGGACCAAAAACATATTTCGAATTTTGGGGGTGGCACCCTGCGCGTCCAAAAGTTTTTAGCGCCAAAGTTTGAAAATTATTAAGTTTGCACATTAACAACTTCTATATACTTTCGAATTTGACAAAAATTCCAACATGAAAAACACTAGAATTTGCATAACTAATTTAAATCCATTTTTCGTTTAACTAAATAATTTTTCTAACTATTGAAACTATTAATTATTTTACCATTTGTATATAATTTGAATATAAAAATGTTACAATTTTTGTTTTCTCTCGTGATCTTCCGAGTTAGTCCAGAGCATACAAGGCATCCCGGGTGATTTATATAAAGTTCGACAAAGCGAGTTGTACCTTATTGACACGGTGAATTTGAGATCTTCGTCTCCCTTTATCCCGACCCCCGCTTGAAAACATAGTAACTTACGTGTACGCGGCAAGCCTCAGCGGGAGCATCAGACTTAAAGCAGAGACGGGCGGTCGGGCGGGGGAGACCGCGCCGTTGCTGTCGCGCTTTCCTCTCCTCTGCTCGTCCGCCGTCTCCGTCGCGCTCCCCTCCGCCTTCAACATTTGGGATCTTCGTTGTTCAGTTAGACGTTTCTCCTCCAAAAATTTATCATATCTGTTAAAGAAGTACCGAAGCTCTATTTCTGTTTTAAGGATATCTGTCAGGATGGTATCCCTGCTATCACTTCGAAGTGTGACTGCAATATTTGCGCAGAATATATGACACCCATAAGGCAAAGCCCATTTTTCTCTATCCTCATACAATCTACTTAGCCACTCGTTATCCTTCAGATTGTACTTCGCCAAGACCTACTAAAATCATGAGCGAAAGTTTCCGAACAGTGCAATATATCCCTTAATACTCTCGTTGCATTTTGATATATATCCGAGCAGTGGACAGTCCCTGGCCAAGCAGAAGCAACTGCATCCCCTATCGATGTAAAGCAGTCAGTCAAAACTGTTTTCGGCTGTTTATGGTGGTTAACTCCAATGAATAACCATAGAGGCCTGCCATAATCACTTGTTCTATACCTTGTGTCAACACATACTACATCTCGAAAGTAGTTATAATCCTGCAATAATGAAGTCAGGCTGGTCATAGTTGTCAAGCACTCAATGCTTGCCAGCTTTTGACCGATCAATACAAATTATTGGTCAAACTTGCACCTACTCCATTCATAATCACAGAATATGTATAAATATCCTTTTGGCTAACAAAATCTCGTTCATACTGCGTTATAAGAACTATGATCATGTATTCCACGTTTATTATTACACATCACCAACAACATCCCTATCTTGTCTTCTGAATTTTCTTCGTGTCCCTTGCTTATGATCGCTTCGGCCGTAACCATGGAGCATCTTCATTATTTAACGGGATGGTGGGGTCAGCTTTCACTGTGAAGGGTGAAATTTCAACAAATTTATTATAATCTTCTGACATGTCTGTCGTGTCCTCGATTCCCACGATGTTTCTTTTCCCTGAGAGAACTATGTGACGCTTCGGCTCATCGTATGATGAATTTGTTTCCTTATTTTTTCTTTTCTTCGGTCTGGAAGACATGTCCTTCACATAGAAGACCTGAGCCACATCATTGGCTAGGACGAATGGTTCGTCATTGTAACCAATATTTTTGAGATCCACTGTTGTCATTCCATAAAGCGGGTCTACCTTTACCCCTTCTCCATTCAGGTTGACCCATTTGCACTTGAACAAAGGGACCTTAAAAGAAGGTCCATAGTCAAGTTCCCATATCTCCTCTATGTAACCATAGTATGTGTCATTTTTTCCATTCTCGTTTGTTGTATCAAAGCGGACACCACTGTTTTGGTTGGTGCTCTTCTTATCTTGGGAGCTCGTGTAAAATGTATTCCCATTTATCTCGTACCCTTGAAAACTCCCAATAGTCGAAGATGGTGACCCTGCCAACATGTATAGCTGATCTTCAACAGTGGTGTCATTTATAAGACGTGTTTGCAACCAACTTCCGAAAGTCTCCATGTGTTCGCGTTTAATCCATGAGTCATCCTTCCCCGGGTTTGCAGACCGTACAATATTCTTGTGTTCCTCGAGATACGTAGCCATGAACATAGAATTTTGTAGAACTGTGTAGTGTGCTTTGGTCAAAGAATGCCCGTCCCTAGGTATCATTGTTTTCTTTCCCAGCGTTCCTTTTCCCCTCAGTCTCCCCTCATGCCGCGATTCAGGAACACCAATTGTCTTAAGGTCAGGAATAAAGTCAACACAGAACCCAATGACCTCCTCTGTTCCATAGCCCTTCGAGATGCTTCCTTCTGGTCTAGCACGGTTATGAACATATTTCTTCAAGACTCCCATGAACCTCTCAAAGGGGAACATATTGTGTAGAAATACCGGACCAAGAATATGAATCTCTTCACATAGGTGAACCAGGAGATGAGTCATAATGTTGAAGAAGGATGGTGGGAACACCAACTCAAAACTAACAAGACACTGGACCACATCCCTCTGTAATCTTGTCAGACTTTCTGGATCGATTACCTTCTGAGATATTGCGTTCATGAATGCACATAGCTTCACAATGGGTACTCGAACATTTTCCGGTAGAAGCCCCCTCAATGCAATTGGAAGCAACTGCGTCATAATCATGTGGCAGTCATGAGACTTCAGGTTTTGGAATTTTTTCTCTGCCATGTTTATTATTCCCTTTATATTCGACGAGAAGCCAGACGGAACCTTGATACTGTAAAGGACTTCAAAGAATATTTTCTTCTCTGCTTTAGTAAGAGCGTAGCTGCTTAAGTAATGGCGCCTATCTGTGTGCTTGTTGCTTGGGTCTTTCATACGTTGCTGGTCCTCCCGTGCTTCTGGCGTATCTTTGGACTTCCCATACACGCCCAGGAAGCATAGCAGATTGACACAAAGATTCTTTGTCACGTGCATCACGTCGATCGAAGACCGGACCTCTAAAACTTTCCAATAGGGTAGCTCCCAAAATATAGATTTCTTCTTCCACATCGGTGCGCGCTTATCAGGGCCGTACGGAACTGGTTGGCTGCCAGCAGCCTTACCAAAGATTACTTCTAGGTCCTTGACCATATCGAATATATCATTACCACTACGCAGCTCAGGCTTCTTCCGGTTATCTGCCTCACCTCTGAAATGCTTCCCTCCTTTTTTTCTTACGGGATGCTTGATCGGAAGAAATCTACGATGCCCCAGGTATACAACCTTTTTTACATTTATCCAAAAAAACACTGTCAGTATTATCTAAACAGTGTGTGCATGCATTGTATCCCTTGTTTGTATGTCCGGAAATGTTACTAAGAGCAGGCCAATCATTGATGGTTACGAAAAGCAACGCCCGTAGGTCAAATGGCTTTTGTTCGTTCTCATCCCACACACGTACACCTGGTTTGCCCCACAATTGTAAGAGTTCTTCCACTAATGGCCTTAGATACACATCAATGTCGTTGCCAGGTTGCCTCGGGCCTTGGATGAGAACTGTCATCATAATGAACTTGCGCTTCATGCACAACCAAGGAGGAAGGTTGTACATATATAGAGTTACAGGCCAAGTGCTATGACTAGAGCTCTGCTCCCCAAAAGGATTAAAGCCATCTGTACTTAGGTCAAACCATAAGTTTCTCGCCTCTCCCGCAAAGTCTGGAAAGTCTCTCTCGATCTTTCTCGACTGCGATCCATCGGCGGGGTGCCCCAACTTTCCGTCTTTCTTACGGTCTTCTTTGTGCCATCGCAACAACCTAGCATGCTCTTTGTTTCTAAACAGACGTTTCAGCCGTGGTATTATAGGAGCATACCACATCACCTTAGCAGGAACCCTCTTACGGGGGGCTCGCCGTCAACATCACCAGGGTCATCTGCTCTGATCTTATACCGCAGTGCAGTGCATATCGGACATTCATCCAAATTTTCGTACTTCTCACCGCGGAAGAGGATGCAGTCATTAATGCATGCATGTATCTTCTGCACATCTAATCCTAGAGGGCAGAGAGCTTTCTTTGCTTCGTACGTACTCTCAGGCAATTCGTTATCCTTTGGAAGTTTTGGCTTCATTAGTTGAAGTAAACTCTCAAATGCCTTGTCAGTCACACCGTTCTGTGCCTTCCATTTCAGCAACTCCAGTGTGGTACCGAGCTTTGTGCTACCATCTTCGCAATTTGGGTACAACAATTTTTTGTGATCCTGTAACATGTTGTCCAGCTTCAACCTCTCCAATTTATTTTCACAGTCTTCCCTTGCATCAGCAATAACTCGGCCAAGATCATCATCGGGCTCTTCTGATGCCTGTTCTTGATCACCTCCTTCTTCTCCATTCTCTTCCATTGCAGTATCGTCGTATTCAGGGAACAAAGGATCTTCTTCTTCTTCTTCATCGTCTTCCATCACAACCCCTCTTTCTCCATGCTTCGTCCAGCAATTATAGCTGGGCATGAAACCTCTCCGAAGTAGATGTCCGTGAATGATTCTTTCGGAAGAGTGCTCTCTGACGTTCCGACAATCAACACATGGGCAACACATGAAGCCATTATCTTTGTTCGCCTGAGCTACAGCAAGAAATGCATTCAGGCCTGCCATATACTCGGAAGTGCGTCGGTCACCATACATCCATCGTTGTCGTGCATCCAGCTGCATCGTATAATTAAGTTTATCAAAATATATTACAATAACATATTAATACGACAAATACTACTTTTTTATGTATCAGTTACAGATGAAAAAGATAAGTTTGTTAACCTCGGTCGAAGATACCATTTTCAGTGAGCTTATGTGCGGCTCGGGAATTTCGTCGAACACCTCGTGTGCATAGTAAAATAAAACACACTAACACCACACTCTCTCACACCTCCAAGCAAAAAAAAAAGATGGAAGGGGGGAGTGGCTGGGGCAGTATATATAGGGGAAGGGGGGCATTGGTCCCGGTTCGTGGACTGAACCGGGACAAATGTTCATGCGTGTGCCACGTGGCATGTGGCTAGGCATTGGTCCCGGTCCGTGGCACGAGCCGGGACCGATATGTCCCCCACGAACCGGGACCAATGCCCCCAGGCGATTCCTGTTGCCCCGGGCGCACGAACCGGGACCAAAGCATGACATTTGTCCCGGATTCGGTTGCAACCGGGACAGCTGCCCCCTGGCCCCCTGGACGAGAGGGGTTGTTTCCACTAGTGTAGCGCACCGACATCTAGTACATTTCGCTCGAGCAATAGATCGATGTACTCTTCTTCCCAATACTAAAACACATATCCTTTGTACATAACAATACAGAAATTATTGAGCTCAACTGAACAAAATTGAAGAATAAAGGCACGTAAATTGCACTCACTTTGTGCATATCACACTTTAAAAAAATCCATCTAGGATGATTCTCCGTGCTTGAAATACACTGATGCACGAACCAGCAACACTTTGTCGAACTTGATGATTTGCAAATGCTGACCGACGAGCTGCTGGGCGAGGGTTGAGCCCGGACGACCGGCGGTTGTGCATGAGCCGGCGGTTGTGGATATGTCGACGGTTGAATGAGCAGCGAGACGCCGCCTAGAGGAAGAAGACACACCTAGAGGTGGCACAAAACGATCGGGGGTGGTTGTGTGGTTTGCTCCCTGATGAATCCCTGCCGAAACACATGGCGTGACCGTAGATTCGTTTGAATCTAGCGGCGACGGAAGCGGACAATGATTCTTCAATTCCGGCTATGTCAAGCAGCGGCGGCCGTATAAAAGTGGGGGAGGAGGTCGGTAGGTGCCACGAGGTTTCGATGGTGGCGCACGGTGGCCAATGGTGGTATGCATGACAACATCGGAGTGACCGAGGCCGAGTTGGGGGGGCCGCTGGTTTGGGATGGAGAATCTTTTTTCTCCAGGCCACCGAGATAGGGTATATCTAAGGTCGGCCACCCCTTTGGAGATTAAATTTTGCCCAGGGAGGCACTTCGATGGCTTCATCGGCGGCTGCTTTGACGAACAATGCCACGCCGTCCCCCGCAGGCGCACCTTCGACACCGCCTAGATCACGGCCCGCGCGCACGACGCCGCCATGCTTGCCCTCGCCCCTCACCCACGCCCCCATGCTCGCCCTCGCCGCCGTCCTACCGTAGGCTCGACGAGGTGCGTCGCGCCGTCCTCGAGGCCGTCGAGGACTTCCTCCGGCGCGAGGCGCTGGGCGAGGTGGCGAGCTTGGCGCAGGTATGCTCCTGGCGCCTCCATTCCTGGCCGCATCTGCGACGCTACGTGGCCTCCGGCCTGCATCGCCGATGTGCCACTTTGGAGCTACCAGAGCTAGCCGTGGCCCCTGTGTCGCAGCACGAGCTCGTCCCGGCGGTCGGCGGCTCGTGTGTCGCCTTCTTGTGCGGGTGTGGTGGTACGCGGAGAAAAAGGGGAAAAAAGAGAGGAGAGAGGAGAGGGTGTGGGCTAGACAGCCGGAAAAATAGCCTGAGTTTGGGCTAACTTTGCCGGGGGCCTATTTTGCCCAAATCCGACACGAAACCAGGTCATGGGGAAGCGTTTTTTTTTGCTTGCCGATGTGAAAAAAGTGGTCCGTCGGGGGCTCCTGGGGGCAGGACGAGATCTCTAAACAAAGAAAAGGCAATCAGCTCCCTCGCCACCGTCGCAGTTGCTGCACCTCAAGCACGTCTGTCAGCCTCACCGCCGCTGATCAGCCATGTCGGCCATAAATCGTGCACAGAACGTCGGATGTGTTGCACGGTTCACTCATCAACTAAATTGCGACAAGCGGAGGCCATGCCGCCTGGAGTGGCTGTAGGCTGTAGCAAAGAAAATCTATCTTCTGTTTTGCTAAATTGTGCAATTATCTCTACTCCCTTTGAATGTGATGAAAAAGAATCGATTGCTGGTAATTTCGATGATTAAATCTATTAGTAATTAGAGAGCACTAACATGGATTAAGTATGGTTATTGCTAGTGTTTATTTATATACTGCATCTTTATCAAAAAAAATTATATATATACTGCATTGCACGTTAATTGAAAGCAAAGGAAAAGACCTTTTCAGCCGGCGACAGCAATTCAACCAGGAACGGGCATGTCTTCCACTCTTCTATAAATGTGTTCAATGCACAAAATTTTCTTTACAGGTACGACTGCACACACTCCTGTGCTACTATCTCAGATCATCTAGACTCCTTTAGTGACCACAACATAAGCAGCATTTGTATGTCAGGCGACGCAGCAGCAGAGTCTCGAATCATATGCACAACACCTCAACTCTGACTGATGCCTTGCCTAAGTTTCAGGAGTCAGAAAGCTGAATGAATGAATCTATGAATCATGATGGTAAGTAGTCTGAAGAATCTACAACTCCATGCGGATGGCCATGGGAAGATGAGCAACAGATCAATCTGCGGCCAGAGCTTCGAGCTCAAGCAGGTGATCTGGTATCAGTGTTCCCAGGTGAGGATTTTGCGGGTTCTCTGCATATGCAACGTGATATGCTGCAACGCAAGCCTGTGGCCACGCGATCATCATTCGGCACTGCAACATTGCAACAAGAAGGAAATTATAAACCAGAAGCATGGAACAGTAAGGGACATCTATACCTCATAATTCGATGAAAGCAATGTTGGATCACTACCCTTTTCAGTGGATAAAATAACAGCATCTCTCCCTCTCTCCCTTTTCAGTGGATAAAGATAAATAACAGCATCTCTCGCTTTTGTAAAATAGATTAATCTCATTTGCAAGTAATTATCATAAAAGAATCTTCTTGAACTTACGAAAGCGGAAACGCCGTAAAGGCAATGTTGCAGTATAAAACAGAAAGGGACAACTACATCTCATAATTCGATGAAAGGAATGTTGGATTACTACCCTTTTCAATGGATAAATAACAGTATATCTCCCCCTTTTCGTGGATAATAACAGCATCTCTCCCCCTTTTAGGTGGATAATAACAGCATCTCTCTCTTTTGGAAAATAAATATAGGAGTATATCATTTGCAAGTAATTCTGATAAAAGAATCTTCTCGAACATACAAAAGCGGAAACGTCATAAAGGAAAATCCATATAAAGTTTGCAGATTTATTCTCTAAATAGTATATATTTTTTGTACCAACTAGCTTGTGAGGCTTATGGATAAAACTGACTAAAACCTCAAGTGGGACATGTATGCAGACTGTTGAACTAGACAGATTTATGCTACTTGTAAACAAAAACTAAGACATATTCTATCAGTTTTAATAATGGAGATAATATGGATAAAACCAGCTAGCTTGTGAGGCCTATGGATAAAACTAACTAAAACCTCAAGTGGTGTTGAACTAAACAGATTTATGCTACTTGTAAACAAACACCAAGACATTCTGTCAGTTTTACCAATGTAGAAAATGTGCTTCTTCTTGCCAACAGAATATTATAATAAATATAGCCAGGTTTCACCGTTAGATAATCTGCTTTTTTTTTTTTGCCATTTGCTATCAAATGAGCAATGCAGAGACATAAGTTGTCACTAATGCAGATAAACAGAGGAAACACAGCCAGAGATGGATCGAGTAGAATACCATGTAATAACCGATGAGAAATGAATAGATAGATATGGGCAGAGCTAGCTCCTTATGATCCCTATCCATGGCTAGTGCCCATGATCCAGCAACCAGTGAGGCCAAAGTGCCTCCTGTGACGGCCGAAAGGAAGCAGAAGGAACCAGTGAGGTCTGAATCAACAAGCTTTGCCATCCCACGGAGAACAAAAAGAGACCACACATCCCTCGAAGCCACACAGAACGCCTTTCCCCGCGCTCCCACATGCACAAAACCCCAACGATTCACCCGTCCCATCATTTTCTCTGATGCAGTCAGGCAGCAGCCCCGGCATGGGAAAAGGAACTCGTCATTGCCCCCTGTGACAGTGTTTGTCGCTCGAGCTAAACTCCTTGCTGCTGCAATCACCGGGACAACCACAGCCCCCATACATATGTCACCAAAAGCTGGCCCCGACAGTGTGCCACAGAATGCTTCAATAGCACCGCCTGGCAAACGGACTCCATACGCTAGCCGTGCATGTGCCAGTCTTGCCACGGCCACATAGACAAAGTACCGCAGCACTTGCATGGTCCATGACATGCTTACCAGGAGTACAGCCACATAAACCACCTGGAAGTTCATGAAGTGTCCTGATGTAGCTGCAATGCAGCTAATGGCAACTGTCCAGAACGCCATATAGCCAACTGCAGCAAGGATAACAAAAATAACAAGGCAAGAAGCACTAAACGGCAAATGTGCTCCATTGACAGAGGTGGCAAGTACTGCAGCTCCATGCTGTAGGCGTGGACCAGTGGCCCAACAGCTGTATAGTGCCGCTGCAATGGCAATCACAACTATGAGCACTCCAATACCAAGGGCAGCACCATCACCAACAAGGAGTATGACTACATCGCAGGCAAGTGTGAAAACAGGAGCTGACCAGAGAGACATTTTGATGGCTTTTGGAGGGTTAGTGACAGCAAGGATAGTCCAAAAGCAGGCAGCAAAAACTGATAGTATCACAGAAGAGGCAAGAGGAATGAAGTTGGCAAAGGGCTTGTAAGTAGGGTTCTGGTGGGAAGAAGCCTCGACTCCAAGGAAGATTGTGAGGGCGATGAAAGCGAGGAGGTGCAAGATGAACAAGATCTTCGTGACACTGGCTATGAAACCACTACAGCAACCACGACTGTTGGGCACAGCAATGTTACCGAATGCTGGGGAGTATGTTTGCTCTTCTATTTCGATTGGCACCTGAGGAAGTAGTGGTTGCAAAATTAGTGAAGTGAGATATTGAAACCAAAACAACATAGTTGATTAGACGGAAATTTGTTGCAAGCATAGAAAACTTTGCTCTCCTAAAAATAACAATAACTCGTATTTGGATCACCAATAATTTATTATGCTTGACTAAATATATGAATTTCAGTATTGTAATCTGATTACGCTTAAGAACATGGTGCATTGATAGTACAAGATATGGAGAGAACAAGTGCATGGCTATATGATATAATGATCGTTATCGGCGAAAAAAGATGAAATAATGATGCATTGGAAGTGATTCCCGGAAGTTATTTCCAAAACCTATATCTGTCACAGATGTTTTAGTTAATACAGAACGAAGCTAATGCGATACATCATATCTAACTTAGAAAAGAAAATTGAGGGACTAATGCGAGTCAGAAATTATCCTGTCAGTTTATCAGATCACCGAAAATTAATTTATGTTGCGAACAGGAAAAACTATCATGGGATTGTGTTTGTGTCTGAATGAAATGGCATTTATCTCAGTATGAGCCTATGAGCTAAGTTTTTTTTTTCGAAATGGTATGAGCTAAGTGGTGTACAAGGTGATTTCTGAAGATGATCCCAAATGTTTCTGATCATTTGATATGTGTAAGCACCAATAATTTTCTTTCTGAAACAAAATCAGCTGCAATTTGGTATTTCCGGGATAATTTTCTGGTAATAAATTGCAAGAATGATGCTTATACTACTTTATTTTGAATTTCATAATAGTGATGCAGCAGGAGAAAATCGTGCAACAAGGGAACAACAACAAAAAAAAAAATAAAGTCACACGCAGCAATTTAGAAATTAACATGACATGGCACCTGCTTCAGATAACTCACTACATATAAGCACCATCGACTGATATTGACAATCACAATAAATGGAACCCGAAATCAAAACTAATTTTCAGACGCCAAGAGAGGAACATATTCAAATATAATCAGAGACAAAATCACTAGCTATTTTCTTCTATCACCAAGCCAAATGTGGATCTGATCATCACTGTTGGCCAAACTTGTTCACCTAAGTTGTGCAATCCCAAAACACCAACCAAATCATCACATCAGGGTCAAGCTGCCATTTCTGAAGTAGACCGCCAAACCCCCCAACCACTTGAGTACTTCACTGGGAGTCATTTCGACAACGAGCATGAGTTGGCATATCTAAAACACCAGAGTAGTAGTTGTAAGGTTAAAGCAGACCCAATCCACAGCCCTGTATTGCTATATCCCCCCAATCCGTCACCGGACTTCCACAACCAATTGTACGCATTAACAGCATCGAAAACCCCAATTCGAACATATCAACGTGCGTGCAGCCGTGGATGACAGCATAAAACTGATTCGAGCAATACCGACAGCAAGCAACGCATGTGCGTGAAATTCATTCGGATGGTCCGATGGTTCCAGCAGAACCGGCACGAGCACAGCCAGTTCGAACGCGTGCACGAGTAAAGTAAACCCCTGAAATCCCAAGCTACCAGAGCTCCCCTCGCCCTCGGCCGCAGGAACAAAAATCGCGGCGCAGAATCGACGGATTCCAGCACGCGCGCGAGAGGAATTCCCCGAGCAGAAACAGCGGGAGCGACCGCCGCCTAGTCGAAGTCAAACGCCGAGCGCGAGCAGCAGGCCGATAGGGAGGGGACGAAGGCGAAACGAGAGAGAGGGTGGAGGGCGCTGGTAACCTGGTGAGGGCTCGGCGCCGGCCCGCCCGGGTAAGCAATGCCGACGCTGGCCGGCGTGATCTCGCCGACGACGCTCTGCCTCGCCATCGCCATGCCGTGCTGTCCCCGCCGCGCCTCCCTTAATTTTTTTCCCCTCTCTCTAACTAATCCGTGAGTGGCTTTGGTCCCGTCATGGTGTATGAATCGTCTGCTTTGGCTCTCGCTTTCGCCTTTGCCTTTCGCTCTCGCTTTGGCCGCGGCCGCGCTTGCTTCTTCGCCTGCTCTGCTTGAGCGGGGCGAAGTGGTTCCCTTTTTTTTCCCTTCGAGACGTGGGGGCGCGTGGCGTGGGGTTACGGAACCGTGGAAGTGGCTTGGCTGCGCCTCTCACTCTCTGACACTCAGGTCAAATGTACCGCTGCCGTTGGGTGCAGCCACGCGCCGTTCCCGTTGGAGTGAGGGGGTAAGAGCGTCTCCGACCGCTCAGCCCCGAGCCCCGATTTTCGGCGCTAAATAGCGTCTCCTGAGGAGCCTGGCGCTATTTTTCGTACTGGGGCGACACTTCCCAGCCGTGCGCATAGCTTAACAAGGCAAAATTCGACGAAAAAATATGAAATCGACGAAATTCGACCAAATTCAAGACACATTGAGTCGAAAACATGCGATTCGATAAGATTTGGACTAATATAGACGGTTTACATAGGCGATTTAAACACGGAAACTAAAATCTAGACTAATTGATGCCGAAGAGGTGGCAGAAGTCGGTGTAGTCGCCGTCGTCGTCGTCGCTCGGCGGCCCATTCGGGAAGGGGTAGCTGTAGCTCGGTCTCGGGTCGCCGCCAGTGAACTTCTTGGGCGACGGCGCCACCTCCCTATCGCTATCGTTGAGCAGGATGATGCCCCACTCGTCATCTGCGTTGCGCAGCTGGGCGGCCGCCTCCTGGGCGCGCTGCTCGACGATCTCCTCCAGGGCGCCGCTGCCGAGCCATCTCCTCGGCCAAGTATTGCGCCTTCGACGGGGCGAGCACGGAGTCGATGTCGTCGATGGCCATGGCGGTGCGTTCTTCCCTCCAGGTCGCCGTCTTCTTCTGCCTTTCAATGGGCTCTTTCTTCGGCCTGACGAGCCGAAGATGGCCACGAGAATAGTGGCGGAGCTAGGGCCCGGCAACCCCGGGCAGCTGCCTGGGCTCTGCCTAGAAAACACGTTTGAAGATAGAGGAGAAATGAGCTAGTGATTAGCAACTATGTGGGCAAATGGCCGTCGGCCGGATGCGTTCGTGTACTTTGCCTGGGCTCTGTAAGCCAGCTCGCTCCGCCACTACGCGAGGAGGTGATGGTGCGCGGCCACCCTCGTTGATGACGAGGCTGTCGGCTCGGGTGCGCCGTCGGAGCGGCGTCTACTCTGGCTCGGGCTTGACGGGGGAGAAGGGGCTCCTCGAGCCCGACGAACGGGAGAGGGGAGTCATTGGCGCCAAGCCCGAGGAACGGGAGGTCGTCCCCGCTGAGGACGACGAGGCCCGGTGGTCCTGCCCCTTGGCATCCACGACGCTCCTCGATGCCGAGACAGTAACGGACGAGGCCACTCGAGCGACGGGGAGTTGCCGGCATGGATGTGGGCAAGGACGGCCTCGAGTGTCCGCCCGTGCCCACCCCACGAGGCGCGCCGCCCGGCGGAGTTCATCCCCCCCCCCCACGACGTTGGTGGAGGTACGCCGACCAGACGTAGTGATTGTCCGGCGCCCAGCGGGGGTCCAGCTGGGCGTCCAGAGGCATGGCGGCGTGGATCTCGGCGATCTCCGCCATGCGTCGGCACCGGTCGGAATCGGTGCCACGGGGACACCTCCGTCGCTCATACGCAAGGTGCCGAGAATACGGATGTCGGGCGGCACGGGGTAGTCTGCCAACTGGAGAAGGCGAGCTTCCCAGTCATGTAAATGGCGCCTTCCAAAGCCATTTGTTGCCGCACCGTCGCTGGAAAAGCGCGCATCCATGGAGAGAAGAGAGGAGTGTGCTGGATGGTGGACGCGAGATGTTGCGAGCGGCGCGAAGTGGCAGAGGAATTTATACCGGCCAAGCGGGCAGGAGCGGTGTAGACGCATGGGCAGTAAGCTCGGCGGTGGCGCGCCATTACGCCGTCACGTGGGTGATTGGACGGCTCGGCCAGTCTGCGAAAGCCTGACGGCGCGCATTGAACAGCATGGGGAACGAGGAGAAGAGGACGAGATAGTCCGTGGCTCACTGACTCGGCGGGCCCGCGGGCGAGCAAAACTGTTTTCGCGACATTTCCCTTCATCTGGCACCCCCAACAGCGCGCTGGGTTTGGCCTGGGTTCGCCGGGCGATAATTAGGCCCAATCTGGCGCTATTTGGACTCGTGGGGGCAAGTGGGCGAAAAACGGCACACTGGCACAAAAAAGGCGCCCTAGGGGCTCCTGGGGACGGCTGGAGATGCTCTAATGATGACATGCCTTTCGGGCGACGGCGCAAAGGTCGTCGTCGGGGTTTTTGTTTACAGAGTCAATACAAAATTTCTCCCGGATACAAACCGAGGCACACCACGCCACACTGATTTACAAGAAAATTCTAAAGAACGCTCTAGGAAATGAGCAGCAAAGTTCTTAAGACGACTAACAAACGCAATAAAGCAATTGTTAAAACCATCTGCAAGGACTCGATATTCTTATGGTGTTTTATGGGGCTGCCCAGGACAATGATAATACTGATTTTCTCTCCTATTTTGCTCATGTTTGTTCCCATTTATCTCTCCATGCTCGTATTGGTGGTGATTTTAATATTTGAGGTTTTTTTTGAGAAAAACAAACCAGAGGGGTTACTAAAATTCTCTGATGTCTTTAACTCGATTATTAAAACACTTTCGTTGAGAGAGGTGGATATGTCTGGTGGTTTGTTCACTTGGTCCAATAATTAGAAAAATCCCACTCTTGAGAAGTTGGACAGGGTTTTGATGAACACTAACTCGGAATCCCTCTTCCCACTTACCAATGTGAGAAAAGTCCCTAGGACCATCTCTCAGCACAATCCTTTGATTGTTGATACTGGGAAACTGGTAATCCCTAAGAAGAAAGAGTTCAGGTTTGAGAAATCTTGGGTCTCTCACCCTGACTTTGCTGATAGAGTGAAGAGATCCTAGGAGTCTACTACCCCCTCTTTAGATAGTATTTATTCCACTCAGTCCAAATTAAAAGATAAGGACAGACTTAAGGGCTGGAGGGCCAATGTAAGAGGTGATTCCATTAGATTGAGGAGAAAACTTTCCTTGGAGCTTGAAGAGCTGGAGCTGTTGGAAGAACAAGGGGTGCTTTCTGGTATGCAACATAGGAGGAAAGGTCTCATTCACAGTGAATTGATGAGGTTGTATGCTCAAGAGGAGAAGTTCTAACAAGAAAGATCTAGTGAAAAATGGCTCCTGCAGGGAGACTCCAACTCTGCTTTCTTTCACAGAATTGCAAATGGTAGAAAAATAAAAACATCATGTATTCCTTGGTTAATAATGGTGTTTATGTTCAAGGGGCCGTGGACCTTTTTTTTATCTAATTCCACTATGTACTACAAGAATCTTTTTGGTCCTGGGGAAGGGAACATGATCAAGTTTGCTACTGGAATTTGGGGGAGTGATGAGATTCTATCTGATTCTCACAATGTTGTGCCAGATAGTCCGTTTTCGATGGGTGAAGTGAAAAAAATGCCATTGATTCTATGGTTAGAAATAAAGCTCCTGCCCTGATGCCATTCCTATTGAGTGCTTTTAGGCGTGTTGGAGCACTGTTCAGGGAGATGTAATGAGGTTGTTTGAGGATTGGTTCTTGGGAAAGCTGGATCATTACAGACTAATCTTTGGGATGATTATCCTCTTACATAAATCTCCCGATGCAGACTGCTTGCAGAAGTACATACCAATTTGTTTGCTGCAGGTGTTGTACAAAATTATTACAGAGGTGGCCAGAAAAGTCTTTTGAAAGTCATTAAATGGTAATGATGGTCAAAGGGGGGAATGAAACTGACTTTTGGCATGACCACTGGTGTGGGGAGGCACCGTTCTGTGACCAATTACCACACTTGTACGCAGTATATAACATGCATGTGAGTTCTGTTAAGGAGATGTGGGATAGAAACTGGCAATTCGATTTTAGAAGGTGGTTGTCTGTCGAAATGCATCAACAAGCGTCTGTTCTGAAAATTTGGCTCATGATGGTAGCTCTGGGGGATGGACCCTGATAGACCTAGATGGAAGTTCACTAAGTCTGGAAAATTTATGGTCAAATCGATGTATAATAGGTTGTCTTCCTCTGCTGTGGACAGGTATTTTGCACAATTGTGGAAGTCCAAACTCCCTCTCAAAATCAAAATGTGGTTGTGGTTGATATGGCATAACTCTATTGCCACAAAAGATAATATGAGAAAAAAGAAAGTGGAAGGGGGATTTTTCTTGCAGTTTTTGTCCTGCTTTCGAATGTATCCACCATCTTTTTTTCTCTTGCCCTACTGCAGGGTATATGTGGGGTGTTGTGTGTTTTGTTCTTGATGTCTCACAAAGGCCTACTAACTTTACCAAATATTTTTGGTGGATTGCGAACATTGTTTCTACCTCTGCTAACGTCCATATTGTTTTGATTGTTGCCTTTTGCTGGGCAATCTAGAAGACTAGAAATAGAGCTTGTTTCGATAAGAAGTTCATATCTTCGCCTGTGGAACTTATTTGTTACATGTGCGCTTTTGTTCGGTATTGGGCAGGCCTTCAGTCAGCAGGTGAAAAGGAGCAAGTGGGGGAAGGAGCTAGGTTGATTCAAGAAGCTGCGTTGGGAGAGCATGATCGCAACCAAGCTGGGACTTCCAGGGCTGCCCATTGTAAACACGGATGCATATGAAGATGTGGATGTTGTTGGCTGAAGTCTCGGTTTACTTGCAGTAGTTTGGTTCCCTGTCTGTGTGCAGTAGTTTGTTTCTACTTCTTTCCTAGCCACTTTGGCACCATCTTTGTTGGAAAAACTAACCTTTCTAGTCTGCTACCTTTTGGTGTTTTCTTTGCGTGCTTGGGGGCTTCTCCCTTCCTTCTGAGAGGAGGTGCCTATTTCCAAGTATTGCTTAGTTTCACCTCTTTTCTCTTCTTTGTTTGTAAATAAGACCTTTGTTCTGTTATCTTCGATAGTGGAACCCGGCCCCGTTTGGTGTCGTTTGGAAAAAATCAGTAAGGACTTGAATGTCTTGAATCACCGGCCTCGGGGTAGACCTATATCTCGCACCTTCCTTTATACGTTGAATGGCAGAGAGGCAATATGATTGTACCAAAAGATTATCACATCCTTCCTATTTGGCCCAGGAGAGAGCAAACCTGATGGCACTAGCTTTAGCAAGCTCGGGATTAACCACATCTTTGATGCCAATACCTGTAGCCGCAATAAACTCGCCACGATGATCACGAGCGACAACTCCAGCCCCATGCTCCTGGAGGAAAAAAGAGAAGCATAGACATTGAGTTGGAGCACCCCCTCTGGCGGCAGAGACCACGAAACAACACGGATGGTCTCACGGCTATGAGTGGGTCGCCCATGAGATTGATAAGTCCGAACAAACTCAACATATGCTCTTATTCGTGCTGCAGCGGGAACCAGAAAAGCAGAACCGCCTTCCTCGCGTATCTTGTTCGGATGTCCCAAAGTTGCTAGTATGTGACTGCCAGGACCTGAGTCTGAACCTTGCTGCTTCTTGCCATAAATTCCATCAGCCAAATCTTCGGAGAGAGGAATCCCTTACGATGCAGTTGGACATCATAGTGTTTATTTATCTTAGACCATGCTTCTCTTGCATAGGGGACAAAAGCATGGCATGTTACACACTATCCTCTGTCGGGCGGTGAATGCATGACGGAGAATCTCGAATATGTCATTAGAGGAATTGTTCGCCAGTAGGGAGGCAGTTGTGAGAAATCCTCGAGAGTGTGATGCGCATTTTCCTATGGACTTTTTACATACCACACCTGCTTCCAAAATTGTGCCTCTACTTGGTTGTAAGATGTCATTCCACGCCCAGCACCACTCCGTCGGGACATAGCTTGGTCTGCTTGAGCAAGATGGTAAACCGAGCGAACAGTGTACTCACCCAGTCTGTTGTGTGGCCATGACAAAAAATCAGCCCCTCCAAACCTTCTATTAGAATCTGGAGTATCTGATCGGTGACTTCTACGGGGAAGACAACACTGTCGAGTGTTCTTAGTTAGGTTCATGGCAAGGGGTGCCATAAGCATGCTGGTAGAGTCGTGGATGGAAACGTAGGGAGTAGCCAGAGACGAAGACACGGTTTACCCAGGTTCGGTACGTCGCAACTAAGGTGGTATTTCTACTCCTGCAATCTCACTAAATCAGGGCTGAAGTCTGAAGTATACAAAGTACAATGTGGGTAGAGTTTCTCTATCTCAGCGAGGATGTTCTCTCGACGATCTAGATTTTAGCTTCTAACTTGTAGAGTTGTTCCTTTGAGGCTGCTCCTGTTCGGCTTTATATGGATAGCAATACTAGGGCTTACAGGAAGGAAACCTTGAAGTCTACGGAAAGTATTCCTATTCTTAGAAAGTAAAAAATCCGACTTCTTCTCCAAGTCGGATCACATGTTGGTTCGTGATCTGGGTTCTTCTAGAATCCGCCTTCCTGTGCGTCAGCTTACTGGGCCGCCCAATGGACTTTGCTCCATTACCTGCGGACCCCCCTGGTAATCCGGCCTTTGGCCAATGCCGGATATACCCCAATTTGGCATATATCCGACAGTATCCCCTAAGGAGAACCAAGACCTCCATTCTTCGTCTTTTCCTGGAATTAGTGCTTTCAGAAAAACCGACCTTCAGTCTTGAATCTTCTTATTAACACAATTTTAATGCCAAACCCGGCTTTCCGGAATCCGACATTTCTTTCACGAATATTCGTTCAGAAGGAACCTGTGACGTGGGCGGAAAAATCTCGCTTACGTCGCCGTTGTTTGGTTTTGGTCAAAGATTGAAAAAAGAATCCCTGCCAGATTTGGCGCGAGAAACGAGGAGATTTATCATCATTGCGTCAGTTTTGCATATCTCGGATTTACAGCGGGACACACGGCAATGCATCTAACGGCTAAATTAGTCGTTGGGCTAATCTCAGCGCAAATGGCTATAAATACCAATCAAACGGCTCCCGTTCCATCTTCTCCACTTCACTCACAGCGATTCCCCTGAGACACCCGAGAGCTCCTGCGCAAGATCGCAGCCAAGATAATCGAGAGAAAATCCTTGCCGGTGTCCTGCACCATCGGTGGCTCACACTCTCATCCGGCGAAGGCTTTCTCCGTGATAGACACCGGAGGCATCCCCCAGGCACTCGCGTCCGCCAGCAATGTGCACGCATATGCGGCTACCACAAACCCTGTAGCAACAATCTCATCCACCTCCGCGGCTGCTTCTTCGAGGGAGACGAGCTCCTCCTCCGCTCCAACGACAACTCCGAGCGGCACGCTGACCGCGTCAGAAACTCTCGTGGGCGCTTCAGCGGTGGGTAATCCTAGGCACCCCGCTGGATCTGTGTCGCCTCCTCCTGCTGCAACTCCAATGTCCTCGATTCCCAAAACGGGGGGAGGGCAAGGAAATCGCTATCCGCACCGACGATGACGCAGAAGGTCACGTCCCCGATGGAGGCGAGGAGGAAGAGGGTGCGGAGGCCGCTAGTGTGAGCCTCTACACCACTTCTTTGGCTCTTCTTCAGAGCATGGAGAAGGACGACTTCATAATCAAGGACAAATGGCGGCTGGACAATGAAGACGGAGATCCTAAGCCAAAAGTCGGAGAAAGGGTGGTTATGGCTTCCCATATTCTGCGAGGTATGGGGTTCCCGCATTCCGCCTATTTCCTTCAAATTCTCCTGCACTACGGTGTCCAGCCACATAATCTGCCTCCCAATTGCATCCTTAATAGAGCCGACTTTCAGGTTTTGTTCGAGGGTTACCTAGGAATAGAACCTAGGTTAAATTTCTTTCAGTACTGCTTCTATGTGAAACGGAAAACTTTTTACGGCCTTCCGCCCGTTTGTGGAACCATTCCCTCCAATCTGCGCCATGGCAGAGAGGATTGATTCCCCAAGATCTTGCATGCTCTCTGTTACTAGTATATGCTCTTGCCAAGTTGATGCTTGTAACTCCAAGAGGGAGTATCTATGCTTTATAGTGGGTTCATGCCTCCCTGTCACTTATGCTCGAATGACAGAAACGTAACGGGTGGGGGATGTGTTGTTTCCATTAGGGAGAAACAACAATGTTTGTCTATGGATAATTTTATTGTTTACGTTACACACTTTGCTTAATGCAATTATATGTTGCTTGCAACTTAATACCCGAGGTTTGATTGGATGACGCTCCGAGGGTGGATTATTAGTCATAGTTGCAGTTGGATAACGATATATGTATCTTGTTGTAGTGCCCAAATGAATCACATAGTAATCATCATGTCATGCATATGCACTACGGTGCAACCTTTATATCTGTCAATTGCGCAGCTGTAATTTGTTTAACCATCATGTTATCTATCTATTTTGGAGAGACACCACTAGTGAACTGTGGACCCTGGTCCATTTCTTTACACTGATAATACAACCATTGTAACCGTTGTTTTACTACTGCAATTACTGTTTTCTTACTGCCATCACTGTCCTGTTTTCATCTACTGCAAACAAGTACTGTTTTCCATACTATACGTCTAATCCTTTGTTTCAGCAAAGCCAACGAGATTGACAACCTCACTGCTTTGTTGGGGCAAAGTAATTTGATTGTGTTGTGTAGGTGATACATCATAAAAGTATCTATAATTTCTGATGTTCCATGTTGTTTTCATGTTATTTGCTACATGTTTGCTATACACTTTATGTCATTTTTATCGATTTCCTGGTACTAACCTATTGACAAGATGCCAGACTGCCAGTTCCCTATTTTTCTGCTCTTTTTAGTTTCAGAAAAGTTGTTCTGGAAATATTCTTGGAATTGGAAAATTCGAAGCCCGGAAGTCTTAGAATTCCTGATGGTTCCACGGGTGTCCAGCACCATGGCCCTTTCGCCTATTTATCCCCCCCGATGCGTGAACCCTAAAAATATATCACTTTTCCACGAAAAACACCCGAGGCCGTTGTCATCGCCGACCTGAGATCAGGAGGGCTCTGGAGTTCTCCATGACACCTTGACGGGAGGGAAAATCATCACCGGAGGGCTCTACACCACCATGCCCGCCTCCAGAGTGATGCGTGAGTAGTTAATCCCGAGACTACAGGTCCATAGAAGTAGCTAGATGGTTGTCCTCTCCACTTTATGCCTCATGTTTAGATCTCATGAGCTTCCCTACATGATCGAGATCATCTTATTGTAATGCTACATGTTTTGTTTGATGGGATCCGATGATATTTGAATTCTATGTCTCTTGATTATCAATCTATTATGTTGTCTTCATGTGTATGTTATTTATGATCTTGCATGCTCTCCGTTGTTAGTAGATGCTCTGGCCAAGTAGATGCTAGTGACTCCAAGAGGGAGTATTTATGCTCGATAGTGGGTTCATGCCTCCTTTGCATATGTGCTCGAGTGACACAAATGGGACAGATGGAGGATGTGTTGTTTCCATTTGGGAGAAAACAACGATGTTTACTTTGTTTACATTACATGCTTTGCTTACTGCGATTATCTGTTGCTTGCAACTTAATACCCAACATTTGTTCGGATGATATTCGGAGGGTGGATTATTAGTCATAGATGCAGTTGGATGACGGTCTATGTATGTTGTTGTAATCCCCGCATGAATCTCATAGTAATCATCATGTCATGCATGTTTCAATATCTATCAATTTCCCAGCTGTAATTTGTTCACCACACATGTTATCTATCTTTTATGGAGAGACACCACTAGTGAACTGTGGACCCCGGTCCATTTTCTCATACTGATAATACAACCACTGTAATTACCATTTCCACTGTTTTCACACTGCTATTATTGTTTTCATATTATTTTACTACTGTTTCCTACACCATACAGAAAACCTCTTTTTTATCAGCAAAACCAGTGAGATTGACAACCTCAATGCTTCATTGGGGGCAAAGTGAAGTGATTGTGTTGTGTAGGTTCCACGTTGCTGCTGAACCGGTAGTGCGCCCTACCATCTCAACTACATCAACCTTTGTAACAGCCCAAGTATGAAAACCTACCATTTAGAATGTTTGATTTCTTGTTATTAAAGTATTGCATCATGTCATCATATTGTTGCATTTGTTCCTTTTGTTTTGCATCTGTTATTCTTTGTTTTCACAATGAAAATCAAACAATTTCAACTGCTTTGTTTTCATACTTGCTCTGTTACAACTTTTGGAATAAAAATAACAAGTGAAAACAACCAAATTGTTCCATTTTATTCCATGTTAATAACTCCTTAATTTGTTGGTTTTAATCAAACCATTAGTCCAATCAATTAATTCTATTTCACCTCAATTTCAAACCAAATGTATTTCAAATCATTACCCATTTGAATCCATGGAATTCACCAAACAAATGAAATCTTTAATCACTTTAAATCTTAGGGGTAACCCTTTTAAAAATGTTGTTTTAAATAAGGTTTGTTTAATATTGAAAATTCATTCAATTTGGTTTCCAATACAAACATTATTTTAAATGTCACCTTTTGGCAAACCAATCTTTGCATTTGTTGCTAATGTTCTAAATAACTTAACCTAAATTTTCTGGAAATTTTAATAAGCTAAAACCTATTCATTTTCTTCCAAAAACCTATTTCTACAAAAAAAAAAGAATGAAACAGAAATAATAAAAAGCAAAGAGGAGAGGGAGGCATGCAGCCCATCTCTCTTCTTTCTTCTCCCCAGCCCACTAACCTTTTCCAGCCCAGTACCCCTTTCTGTTTTTGGCTTCTTCCTCCTTCAGTACGAACCCCATCAGAACCAGACGATCTACTCCACCCCCCCTGGATGAGCTGCCGTACAAGCTCCAATGCCCTATATCTAACCTACCCCCCTACCCTCTACTGCCAAACCCTAGCTAGCCCCTCCTTCCCTGCCGCCGCCCTCCACTCCTTCTCCCTTCCCTCTGCTCTGCTGAACCTTGCACCACCGTAGATCACCACCGCACGCCCACCTGCCTCCCTCACCGCCGGTCTCCACAACCACCTCGAGGGCTTGCCGTCGCCGGGAATGGAAACGGCGTACCGCAGGCTATCTCCTCGTCCTCTCGGCGGCCACCGGGAGACAGCACGGCGCCGCCGCCGTCCGCTCCAAGCCGGCCGTCGCCCCCCTGTTCTGCTGCACGACCCCTCCTGCTCGAGGCCAACTAGGTGAGGCCTCCTCCTCGATCCCCTTCCCTCGCCTCCTCCCACTCCCCACGGCTGCACCGCACCCACCAGCACCGCCCGCACCCACGGCCACCGCGGATGGCGCCCTCCGGCGAGCAGCCCAGCTGCAGCGATCGATTTTCCTTCCAGGTTCAGTAGCGCAGGAAAATTCAGTTACAGAAAAAATACCCGCGAGCAACACCACTTAACCCCCGAGTTCCCTGTTCTGTCACAACAGCCGCATCTAGCCCTTTGGTTCTGTTCCTTGCTTGCAACCAGGAGGTGGGGGGTTCGAGTCCTCCCTCTCCCAAATAAAACAACTTTTTATTTTCGCATTGTTTTGGTCATAGAACTTATAGGAAATCACAACTAGGCCCCTGGCACTTATTTCTAGCCCCTGGAAAATAATTTCTAAGTCCCTAGTGCACTAAAAATGGCAGATTTACCCCAAATTTTGTAAATAGCATAATAAAATCATTTTAACTCCAAATCCAACATTTTTTATATGTTTTCAATACCAAATTAAATGATCTATCCAAATATAAAATTTGTTTACTGTTTTGGATATTTTAAATTTGTGCAATATTTGAAAACTTGTCAAATTCACTTAAATTTGCAAAATTCATAACTTGCTCATAAAAATTCCAAATTTCACAAACCAAATATGTTTTCCAATCAATTTTTCATGTAATTACCAAATATAAATTTTGTTTGCTGTTTTGGATAATTTAAATTGCTGAAAACAACTGTTTCTTGATTATTGCATTTAAAATTGCCAAAATAATAACTTGCTCATTTTAAATCCAATTTCAACAAATGAAATATGTTTTCCATGCAAAATTAAACCCTCTTTACAAATATAAACTTTGTTTTCTGTTTTGAATAACTAAAATTGGTTAAATAATTTAAACCTTGTTTAATTCATTTAAAATTGGTAATTTCATAACTTGATCAAAACAAATTCTTTTGGGACATATAAAATATGTTTTCCAACCCTAAAAGTATAAACTTTTCAAATATGAATTTGGTTTAATGCTTTGAACAAATAAAAATTCAAATAAGTTCATGTTTGAATTAATTTCATTTAATTCTTGCTTACACTTGTTTAATTCATAAATAAGTTATTCCAAATCCTTTTTCAACAAGTGAAACATGTATCCCAACTAAAATCTTGTTTTCTTTTCAAATATAAACTTTGTTATCTATTTTGAACAATTTAACTTGATGAAAACAACAAATGCTTGTGTGACACCTTTAAGTAACCAAAATTTCCTAACTTAATGAATGAATTTCTAAACTTGTTAAACCATATTTCCATTTGGTTCTATTGTTGTTATTTTTCTGTTTTCCTCATCCATGCATCATGCTAATCCACTTTCATATAATGGTTAGTTGTAAAACAATTAATTCAACCATAATTCATGGGCTTTCCATATGCAATCCAATTGCATATGGGTCCATTTAATCCTGTTTCTATCTTGTCAACTAGTTTATTTTGATGCAACCATTAACATGACATGCATCATCCCATGTTTGTGCACCTATGCCATTAAATTGATTGTTTATCTTTCTGCAATGTTTGTTTGCTTCTTCCCGGATAAACGACGACGTTGAGACCGCCGATACTTACGACACCCCTTCTAAGGAGTTAGCTCAGTACCAGGCTACTGGGTTTGCAGGCAAGTTATCACTCACATGAACCACTGTGTTCCTTTCAACATTGGTTACCGATACTTTCCGTTGTCTATTTCTGCTAGCCTTAGTAGTAGTTGTTTCTGTTGCGAACCTATCACATGATACCCTGAACCCTGATATTGCCTCACCTCCATACCTATAACCATTGTTTGAGCCCGTGTCTTACTAGCATGCTTAGGTTGTTTTGTTCGAGTCTGTTACCCGTTACTTTCTGTTACTATTTCATTATGTTCTGGGGGCTCGATGTTAATCAATCAATCATGCTAATGATATTGTTAAATAATAATTTGATGATAAGGCACCGGTAGGAGGCCCATGAGAGGTTTTGAAGCCTGCTAGTGTCGACCCTAATAGGAAAAGGGTCTTGTCTACTGATCCATGATGAGCGCACTACCCGCATGTGGGAAGCGAGTATGGGCGCCCCCCTCAACTTGACCTGATTCGCATCTCGTCCAAATCGCCTCATTTAGTTCGTGTGTTCTATTTGCCGCATGCATGTTTTTGCGAGCCCAGGCCAGGGTGGAACTTTTGTAGTCGGCATATAGGGGGACACGGTCTTAGAGTGCTATGAGGGTCCCTTTTCTTCGGGGCTTGATTATCCGTGCGCCCAAGGTTCTTTGGGCTTGATGCGAAGAATGGTTGGTTGTGTTGAGTGCCCCGCTTGGTGGGGTGATCTCCCATCTGGCGGGTTATTCATACGTGTACGGCCAAATTGGTGCAACCCTGCAGGGATAATCTTCTCGAGAAGCCGTGTTTTCCGCGGTTATGGATTACTTGGTGAAAGTACTGGCTAACAAGTACTCAGGACAACTTAAACATAATGATCAAACATGTTACACCCCATGATTAATAACTTGACTAGTAATAGGTTGATGACACAACAACTTGATTCACCTTTAATACAACTGTGTGAGTTATCCTCGGATTGCTTCTTTGGATAAGGGGCGAGATCCAGGATGGGTTTGTTTGAAGTTATCTTTCAGTTGGTTACAATCCTCGATCTTATCTCCTTTCTGTTAGCCGGAAGTGGTAGAGTCTCTGTAGTTGGTTAGCGCAGCCAGTTGCAGCATCTTTTATATCCCCTTCCTTCCGTTGAACCCAAAGCATCTGTGCTTGGTGTTGACGGGTTACACTTTGGTGAACTGTGAGTCTTGCTTGCCAGTACGTTTATGTACTGACCCCTTTGGGGCTGTGGTTTCCGCAGACCTACGTTTCCGAAGATCTACATGGTGGCTACTACGTGGAGTATGACGAGACTGCTGACGAGTAGATAGCGGACCCGGGCAGGATCCGAGACTTCGTGGATGGGCTCCGTCTGTTCGTTTCCGGCCTCTTAGGCCTATTTGGTTCTTGTCTGTACTCAGACATGTGAATGCTTCCGCTGTATTGTAATGATGTATTGTTGGGGCAGGTGCCCTCTGAATGATTGTATTTGCTATCTCTGCTCTAATGAGAGCCATTTGCAACTTATTTCAATCTTTTGTGTCGTAGAGATCTGTTGTGATATCAGTTGTTCAACGCCGTTGACGTACCATGTGTGTATGGTTTGAAGTACGTCGACGGAAGTGCCTTTGATCTCTAGTGGATAGTTTACATCGACGATGGAATAGCAGGGCTTGTGTTGTCGCGCATAAGCGCAGGCCTACCAGGAAGCTGGGACGTGGGAGCAGTTATGCCCCATAATCCAAGCATCTGCTATCAAGTTCGTACGGTGAGTATCCCCTAGAAATCAGGGTGCGACAAATGGTATCAGAGCCTGTCTGCCTGTAGGATCCCTTTTTACTGGTCGCAGTTGAGTCTAGAAACTATTTTGTAGCTATGTAGGAAAAATGAAACGTGAGAGTAGGAATTCTGTTCTTTTTCTTCTTTCCCCACCCTCCCTCCCTTTTCTGGTAAGGAAGTGCAACGTTGATTTCTCCCTTCTCATCTAAACTTTCAAGTTAGGATTTCACGTGTTTTGGGTTTTCCATAGTACCTCAGGAATCTTGTTCTCGTTTTCCCGGTGTTGCTTCAATATCATGTTCTTCTAAACATTTCCTTTTCGTCCGTTGAAATCTTGTTGTTGTTTTCTACTTCAATTCTTCTACCGGCGTCAAATCAAAACTTCCCCGTAAACTCTATTCCAGCTAAAGTGTTATTTCATACCGGAGAATCACATTCCTTTGTGTCAACAATCTTTTCCACAACATACAACCCAATTCTGGTTCCACTAAGCAATCAATACTCTGTTCACTCCCCGGGATCTCAAATGTTGACTCCCAAGATAAGTAAGAACAATCCAATTCTAATGAGAGGCCACATATTCCTCGTTACTCTCATGTTGATGATTCTGACATTGATGTTATTCTTGGTGTTGCATTGATGTCAATAACTCTGATCCACCCTTATTACAGATAGTCTATTCAACAAATGAATCAAATTCTATCCAGCTATACACCCTAGATACAAAAACCTCTCCCTTTACTTGAAAATGTTCCGGTGGTTTGCTAATTCCCTGACGTCTATCCAATGTGCACAATGTGTTTCACGTGTCACAGCTCAATTGAATCTTCCCAAGAAGTTTCCGGACCTTTTCTTTTCTCAGTAGGAATCTCGGGGCGCGATTCCTTCAAGGGGGGGGGGCGTTTTGTAACAGCCCAAGTATGAAAACCTACCATTTAGAATGTTTGATTTCTTGTTATTAAAGTATTGCATCATGTCATCATATTGTTGCATTTGTTCCTTTTGTTTTGCATCTGTTATTCTTTGTTTTCACAATGAAAATCAAACAATTTCAACTGCTTTGTTTTCATACTTGCTCTGTTACAACTTTTGGAATAAAAATAACAAGTGAAAACAACCAAATTGTTCCATTTTATTCCATGTTAATAACTCCTTAATTTGTTGGTTTTAATCAAACCATTAGTCCAATCAATTAATTCTATTTCACCTCAATTTCAAACCAAATGTATTTCAAATCATTACCCATTTGAATCCATGGAATTCACCAAACAAATGAAATCTTTAATCACTTTAAATCTTAGGGGTAACCCTTTTAAAAATGTTGTTTTAAATAAGGTTTGTTTAATATTGAAAATTCATTCAATTTGGTTTCCAATACAAACATTATTTTAAATGTCACCTTTTGGCAAACCAATCTTTGCATTTGTTGCTAATGTTCTAAATAACTTAACCTAAATTTTCTGGAAATTTTAATAAGCTAAAACCTATTCATTTTCTTCCAAAAACCTATTTCTACAAAAAAAAAGAATGAAACAGAAATAATAAAAAGCAAAGAGGAGAGGGAGGCATGCAGCCCATCTCTCTTCTTTCTTCTCCCCAGCCCACTAACCTTTTCCAGCCCAGTACCCCTTTCTGTTTTTGGCTTCTTCCTCCTTCAGTACGAACCCCATCAGAACCAGACGATCTCCTCCACCCCCCCTGGATGAGCTGCCGTACAAGCTCCAATGCCCTATATCTAACCTACCCCCTACCCTCTACTGCCAAACCCTAGCTAGCCCCTCCTTCCCTGCCGCCGCCTCCACTCCTTCTCCCTTCCCTCTGCTCTGCTGAACCTTGCACCACCGTAGATCACCACCGCACGCCCACCTGCCTCCCTCACCGCCGGTCTCCACAACCACCTCGAGGGCTTGCCGTCGCCGGGAATCGAAACGGCGTACCGCATGCTATCTCCTCGTCCTCTCGGCGGCCACCGGGAGACAGCACGGCGCCGCCGCCGTCCGCTCCAAGCCGGCCGTCGCCCCCCTGTTCTGCTGCACGACCCCTCCTGCTCGAGGCCAACTAGGTGAGGCCTCCTCCTCGATCCCCTTCCCTCGCCTCCTCCCACTCCCCACGGCTACACCGCACCCACCAGCACCGCCCGCACCCACGGCCACCGCGGATGGCGCCCTCCGGCGAGCAGCCCAGCTGCAGCGATCGATTTTCCTTCCAGGTTCAGTAGCGCAGGAAAATTCAGTTACAGAAAAAATACCCGCGAGCAACACCACTTAACCCCCGAGTTCCCTGTTCTGTCACAACAGCCGCATCTAGCCCTTTGGTTCTGTTCCTTGCTTGCAACCAGGAGGTGGGGGGTTCGAGTCCTCCCTCTCCCAAATAAAACAACTTTTTATTTTCGCATTGTTTTGGTCATAGAACTTATAGGAAATCACAACTAGGCCCCTGGCACTTATTTCTAGCCCCTGGAAAATAATTTCTAAGTCCCTAGTGCACTAAAAATGGCAGATTTACCCCAAATTTTGTAAATAGCATAATAAAATCATTTTAACTCCAAATCCAACATTTTTTATATGTTTTCAATACCAAATTAAATGATCTATCCAAATATAATTTTTTTTTACTGTTTTGGATATATTAAATTTGTGCAATATTTGAAAACTTGTCAAATTCACTTAAATTTGCAAAATTCATAACTTGCTCATAAAAATTCCAAATTTCACAAACCAAATATGTTTTCCAATAAATTTTTCATGTACTTACCAAATATAATTTTTTTTTGCTGTTTTGGATAATTTAAATTGCTGAAAACAACTGTTTCTTGATTATTGCATTTAAAATTGCCAAAATAATAACTTGCTCATTTTAAATCCAATTTCAACAAATGAAATATGTTTTCCATGCAAAATTAAACCCTCTTTACAAATATAAACTTTGTTTTCTGTTTTGAATAACTAAAATTGGTTAAATAATTTAAACCTTGTTTAATTCATTTAAAATTGGTAATTTCATAACTTGATCAAAACAAATTCTTTTGGGACATATAAAATATGTTTTACAACCCTAAAAGTATAAACTTTTCAAATATGAATTTGGTTTAATGCTTTGAACAAATAAAAATTCAAATAAGTTCATGTTTGAATTAATTTCATTTAATTCTTGCTTACACTTGTTTAATTCATAAATAAGTTATTCCAAATCCTTTTTCAACAAGTGAAACATGTATCCCAACTAAAATCTTGTTTTCTTTTCAAATATAAACTTTGTTATCTATTTTGAACAATTTAACTTGATGAAAACAACAAATGCTTGTGTGACACCTTTAAGTAACCAAAATTTCCTAACTTAATGAATGAATTTCCAAAGTTGTTAAACCATATTTCCATTTGGTTCTATTGTTGTTATTTTTCTGTTTTCCTCATCCATGCATCATGCTAATCCACTTTCATATAATGGTTAGTTGTAAAACAATTAATTCAACCATAATTCATGGGCTTTCCATATGCAATCCAATTGCATATGGGTCCATTTAATCCTGTTTCTATCTTGTCAACTGGTTTATTTTGATGCAACCATTAACATGAAATGCATCATCCCATGTTTGTGCACCTATGCCATTAAATTGATTGTTTATCTTTCTGCAATGTTTGTTTGCTTCTTCCCGGATAAACGACGACGTTGAGACCGCCGATACTTACGACACCCCTTCTAAGGAGTTAGCTCAGTACCAGGCTACTGGGTTTGCAGGCAAGTTATCACTCACATGAACCACTGTGTTCCTTTCAACATTGGTTACCGATACTTTCCGTTGTCTATTTCTGCTAGCCTTAGTAGTAGTTGTTTCTGTTGCGAACCTATCACATGATACCCTGAACCCTGATATTGCCTCACCTCCATACCTATAACCATTGTTTGAGCCCGTGTCTTACTAGCATGTTTAGGTTGTTTTGTTCGAGTCTGTTACCCGTTACTTTTTGTTACTATTTCATTATGTTCTGGGGGCTCGATGTTAATCAATCAATCATGCTAATGATATTGTTAAATAATAATTTGATGATAAGGCACCGGCAGGAGGCCCATGAGAGGTTTTGAAGCCTGCTAGTGTCGACCCTAATAGGAAAAGGGTCTTGTCTACTGATCCATGATGAGCGCAATACCCGCATGTGGGAAGCGAGTATGGGCGCCCCCCTCAACTTGACCTGATTCGCATCTCGTCCAAATCGCCTCATTTAGTTCGTGTGTTCTATTTGCCGCATGCATGTTTTTGCGAGCCCAGGCCAGGGTGGAACTTTTGTAGTCGGCATATAGGGGGACACGGTCTTAGAGTGCTATGAGGGTCCCTTTTCTTCGGGGCTTGATTAGCCGTGCGCCCAAGGTTCTTTGGGCTTGATGCGAAGAATGGTTGGTTGTGTTGAGTGCCCCGCTTGGTGGGGTGATCTCCCATCTGGCGGGTTATTCATACGTGTACGGCCAAATTGGTGCAACCCTGCAGGGATAATCTTCTCGAGAAGCCGTGTTTTCCGCGGTTATGGATTACTTGGTGAAAGTACTGGCTAACAAGTACTCAGGACAACTTAAACATAATGATCAAACATGTTACACCCCATGATTAATAACTTGACTAGTAATAGGTTGATGACACAACAACTTGATTCACCTTTAATACAACTGTGTGAGTTATCCTCGGATTGCTTCTTTGGATAAGGGGCGAGATCCAGGATGGGTTTGTTTGAAGTTATCTTTCAGTTGGTTACAATCCTCGATCTTATCTCCTTTCTGTTAGCCGGAAGTGGTAGAGTCTCTGTAGTTGGTTAGCGCAGCCAGTTGCAGCATCTTTTATATCCCCTTCCTTCCGTTGAACCCAAAGCATCTGTGCTTGGTGTTGACGGGTTACACTTTGGTGAACTGTGAGTCTTGCTTGCCAGTACGTTTATGTACTGACCCCTTTGGGGCTGTGGTTTCCGCAGACCTACGTTTCCGAAGATCTACATGGTGGCTACTACGTGGAGTATGACGAGACTGCTGACGAGTAGATAGCGGACCCGGGCAGGATCCGAGACTTCGTGGATGGGCTCCGTCTGTTCGTTTCCGGCCTCTTAGGCCTATTTGGTTCTTGTCTGTACTCAGACATGTGAATGCTTTCGCTGTATTGTAATGATGTATTGTTGGGGCAGGTGCCCTCTGAATGATTGTATTTGCTATCTCTGCTCTAATGAGAGCCATTTGCAACTTATTTCAATCTTTTGTGTCGTAGAGATCTGTTGTGATATCAGTTGTTCAACGCCGTTGACGTACCATGTGTGTATGGTTTGAAGTACGTCGACGGAAGTGCCTTTGATCTCTAGTGGATAGTTTACATCGACGATGGAATAGCAGGGGTTGTGTTGTCGCGCATAAGCGCAGGCCTACCAGGAAGCTGGGACGTGGGAGCAGTTATGCCCCATAATCCAAGCATCTGCTATCCAGTTCGTACGGTGAGTACCCCTAGAAATCAGGGTGCGACAACCTTATGAAGTTACTCCTTCCTTCTACTGGTCGATTCAACCTTGGTTTCTTTTCCGAGGGAACACTTGCTGCTACACTCTTCATACCTTCCTCTTGGGGTCTCCCAACGAACGTGTGTTCACACGCATAAGCAGTAGGTTCCACGTTGCTGCTGAACCAGTAGTGCACCCTGCCAACATCAGCTGTCTTCAACCTTTAGAAGTTATTTCTTCTCCTACTGGCCTATTGAACCTTGGTTTCTTTCTAAGGGAAAACTTGTTGCTGCGATCTTCATACCTTCCTATTGGGTTTTCCCAACGACCGTACAATCTACGCGCATCATCGTCGTTTGGATAATTTAGCACCACACCCCCCATTGGCGCTTTCTTTCATTTTGGATCCGTCAAAATGCATGATCCAATAGTCTGACTCCAACATTGACGTGTTTTACATGGCTTCTGTCCAATCGGCTACAAAGTTTGTCAACACCTGGGATTTGATTATCGCCCGAGGTTGGTACTTAATGTCAAACGCCGCAAGCTCAATGCCCCATTTGGCGACTCTTCCTGTTGCATCCGCATTGTTTATGATATCCCCTAGGGGTGCTTTTCTTAACACTGTTATGGAATGCGCTTGGAAATAATGACGAAGTTTCCGTGATGCGAAAAATACGTCATATGCCAGCTTTTGATAATGTGGATACCTTTGCTTTGCTTCCGAGAACACTTCACTAATGCAGTATACTAGATATTGGTCTGGAATACTTTGTTTGTCTTTCTTACTTTCCACAATTATCACTTCGCTAATAACTTTGTTTGTTGTTGTTAAATACAATAACATTGGTTCTTCTTCCTTTGGGATGTCAAAGTCGGAGGTTTCGTTAAAGTTTCCTTTAACTAGATAGCGCTTTGTTTGCTTCTTCTGTCCACACAAATTTGTCAGATTTCTTCAACAATTATTATAGTGGCAGAGCTTTATCACGAAGGTGGCTTATGAAACTGCTTACAGCGGTTGCAGAACGCGTCAATCTCTGGACGTCTTTTAGGCATGTATGTCTTTTGATGTTAAGGATTGTTTGATCTTTTCCGGGTTTACTATGATTCCTCTATGGGAAACGATAAAATCTAAAAGTTTTCCTCGGGGAACCTTGAATACGCACTTTAATGGACTTAATTTCATTTTGTAAGTACGTAGATTATCGGAAGTTTCTTGTAAATCTTCAAGGAGCGTATGCTTTTCCTTGGAAACGACGGCAATATCATCCACGTAAACATGGACGTTTTTTCCTATTTGATCATGCAAACGTCTTTGCATGTAACGCCGGTATGTAGCTGCAGCATTCTTCATGACAAAAGACATGGTTATGTAGTAATTCCATAGGGAATTGTGGTAATACGTTCCATAGGGCATTGTGAAAGAGGTTTTAATGTCGTCCTTTTCCTTCATGCGTATTTGATGATATCCTGAATAAGCGTCCAAAAAGCATAAAACCTCAAAGCTAGCAGTGACATATATTATTATATCGAGTCGCGATAAGCCAAACCTATCCTTTGGGCACAATTTGTTCAAGCCGGTATAATCTATACACATCCGAAGGACAATAATGTCTTTCTTCGGGACTAATACGGGATTAGCAGTCCAATCGGTATGAATAACTTCCAAGATAAAATCAGCTGCTAAAAGCCAGATTATTTCCTTGCTAATAGCCCTCTTGAAAGTGCACTATGGTCAACTAGAGGGGGGGTGAATAGGTTGACTACCAATTTTTCTTTTCTTTTCCTTTTAGTGGGGCTAAGCAAGATAAGATAAGGTTCTCTAGATGTGCAACTAGGTGAGCAACCTATGTGGACAAAGTAATATGCGCAACGGAAGTAAAGCGTAAGGTAGTAAAGCAAACAACAAGTGTAAACAGGGAGACAAGGATATGATTCACCGTAGTTCCTTCTCAAAGAGAAGTACGTCTACATTGGAGAGGTGGGGAGCCACCTAGGCGCTCCTCAATAGCACGGTTGTGCACACCTTGTTCTCCTTGAGCTTCTCCGGTGAGGGACATTCTCGTTTCCACTATGAGGTAGACTTGAAGACGTTGACCAAACCTTTACAAGGGCTCGAGGTCACTCCACAAGATGGATGGAGGCTCTCAAGCAATCCGTAGCTTCTTGCAACAAGGTGGAAACTACAAGCACGAGATCTACTAAGGTTTCTAGGCCTCAAGTAGGATTCTAGATCTACTAGGTTGTGGTGGATGGATTTGAGATTCCTTTGGTGGAAGTGTGGATCTAGGCCTCCTCTATCTCTCCACCAAGTTTGGGAGTGATTGGGTGGACGAAGTGGGAGATCTAGGTGGTTGAAGCTTTCATTAATGGCTAGGAGAGAGAATGGGAAAAGCTTAGCATTTAAGAGGTAAGGGAAGGGGTATTTATACCCCTTTCATTTAAGAGGCCGTTGCAGTCCAGGGGCACCGGAGGCTCCGGTGGTCTTCAGTCAACTTCGCAGCTGCGCAGCGCACCAGCACACATGTGCTGGAATACGGGGCGGAGGGTCCGGTGGGTTCTGTGGAGGTTCCGCCCACCGGAGGTGCGCCGGAGGCTCCGGTGGAACCTCCGCTCTTCTCAAAGAGAGCAGCAGTTTGGCGGAGCCTCCACCGGAGGCCATTTACGCTGGGCTAGGGGAGGGCACCGGATGTCCACCGGAGGCTCCGGTGGAGCCTCCGCTCTTCTCAAACAGAAGGGCATTTTGGCGGAGCCTCCACCGGAGGCGCACCGGACCCCATTTGCGTGCAGGCCCATGTGTTGGAGGGTGGCGGAGCCTCCGGTGGAATTGGCGGAGGTTCCGCCCACCGGAGCTCCACCGGAAGTTCCGCTCGTGGGTCCGCTCTTTTGCTCTAGAGAGGGATTTGGGCGGAGCCCCCACCGGACCCCCACCGGAGCCTGGGCGGAGCCTCCAGTGGATTCACCGGAGCCTCCGCTCCTGCAAAGTGCAGTTTCCTGGATTCCTTTCTCCTTGCACTTTTCATATAAAACGAACACTTGCCCCATATAATTAGTGAATCTGATTTAACCTGGGCATTTTCATCTATTGAACAAACATTAGATCAAATGGATATGTTGTCATATAAGTACCAAAACGGACGATGATCTTTCATTCTCCCCCTTTTTGGTAATTGATGACAACATAACTATTTGTATGATTACAAACACCATATGAACGGAGCTCCCCCTAAAGGTATGCTCCTTTCATATTGAGAGCATTTAGGCATGATATATAAGAATAATATGACAACGATATCACACGACACATATAACACATAAATAATATCATACGAGGTTCACACAAGCATAATATGACGAGGTTCACGATAGATAGGAATAATGTAAATAAACCGAAGTTCCAAATGATCCAATAAGAAGCCAAACTCCCTCAAGCAAAATAAAAGATGCAAATCAAGAAGCTTGAGGGAGACCCATGCAAATGCCCATTCCTAATATAAATCTCTCCCCCTTTGGCATCAAGATACCAAAAAGAGAGAGATCAAGAGGCAAACGTCCCAAATCAATCGGAGGAGGCTTCCGGAGCCGGGGAGGGAGCACGACGGTGAGAGCTGGTGGCTTCGTCACCTTCTTACTCGGACCACTCAATGAGCTTGCCCTTGGAGTCCTTTGCTTGCCAGTTGTCCCAATCGGTGATTCTATCAAGAGACGGGGATTCAATGGAGAGGCCTTCCTCACGAAGACGTTGACGAGAAGCTTGAGCTTTGTTGCGGTTCTTGAGTTCCCTATCATAATGTGCTTCCCATTGATGTTTCTCAATCTTCTTGTTCAAGCGAAACACTTTCTTGAGAGCTCTTGCCATCCATTTGAAAGCATTTCTAGAGGGGGGAGGTTGAGATGGACCGCCCTCTTCTTCTTCCTCATCAACAATGATGCGAGGCCTAGCCTTGTTCTTGCGAATGGCGGGAGTGGGATGCACAACGGGTTCCGTGTGATCTTTCATGAGAAGTCTCTTTTCCGTGTGAGAGGTCCAATGCTCATCATCAAAAGGTTCATCCGGAAACTTTTCATTCCACACGTGTAGGATGATCATCATGATGAACGGCCCAAAGCAAGCATTCTTGCGGTTGACAATGGCATGCCACAACTCATTCCAAATATAATCAAGCACATTAAGCTTGAGAGGAGTGTCATCCATCCGGTGTTGATGAGTAAGGAGTATTAGGTTCTTCAAGAAACCTTGAATCTCATCCACATTGCCCGCCTTTGGGTTGATAGTCTCTCGATAGATGCGCAACATGATGTCATATGTGGGATAGAGACCCTTGACGAACCCAACGGCGTACTTCTTCCAATGGTAGAGAGGAGTAAGTTCATCCTTGGGAAGAGACGCGGTGTTCATGGCGTGAACTCGGAACCATCCATTAGCAAATTCTTCTCCCTCAGCCAAAGGACCAAAATCCGGGTACCCACCAAGAATAGTACCAACATCTTTCCATGTGATGTCAAGCTGTCTCCCCCGAGTCATCCAAATCATGTTACGGTTGGTCTCTGATGGGGGGATGCTAACCCGGTATGCCAAGATCCGAGGAATAACCCGACCCAGAGACAGTGAGCAGGATACGGCTAGGGATAAAGATGTTTGTGGAGGCCCAAGCTCGTGGGCCTAGTGACCCGGATTATGGGTGTTGTAAAGGAAAGTTAGGGTTAACACGCCGTGTCTGGGTAGGACCCGGGTGTGCCTTGTAAAGTAAGTTAGGGGGGTACGGGTACTATATAAACCGACCCTCGGGTATAGATTGACACAGAGATTTGAGAACCTTAGCAATATCGAGTGGTATCGAGTATCCAGTGTAAACCCTAATCGAGTTATTATATCGAGAACAGAGATCCGGCGACTTCGATTGCCGGCTGTCAGATCAAGTTGTATCATGTCTTCCTTTGAGCTAAACCCTCTCCCGAACGCCTGTGTCGACTTGCCCCAAGATCAGTTACCCCTGGTAACATCTGCCGTGATTATCCCACGACAGTTGGCGCCCACCGTGGGGCCTGCGTCCAAAGGTGTCTACATCACGGGAGAAGCTCGGAAGGGCATGGAGAATCTTGTCATCGGCGAGATCTACATCGACCACGAAGGAGAAAAGGTGGTGGACGATTCCGGCTGGGGGCCGGAGTCGGATCACCTCGAAACCGGATCCGTCATAACAATCGGCCGGATCAACGTCTTCATCGGTATGGTATGTGCTTCCAATTCGGTCCCTGACAACGTTGGATCTGATTCTATGCCAGGAAAAGCCACGTCTATCCGATCAGATGATGAAGAATCAACGGGAACGACATATCCAGCAGAAGAACCCATCGCGGAGTGGGAACAGCCGGAGGAGCCGGCATGGACCCCACGCGACCGGGTCCAAGGAGAAGATGACACCGGGTCTATCCTGGATCTACTGGAAAACCGGTATGAGGAGAACGGTGAAGAGGAACAGCCTGAATTTACACCGGATATCGCGCGCCGAGTTGCAGTCTATGCAGCCCCCGCGGCTAACCAAGGAAACACAGCCGCGGCACCAGTCGGGGCAGTGGCCCAGCAACAGGGCGCGGTTAACGGAGACCCGGTCTTGACCCGGGTCGATGGAGAGTCAGCATCGGTCACCAGTCGCGCGGCAGATGAGGAGCAACACGCCAACATGTTCGGGTTTCAAGCCAATCGGACACCAGGGGCGGGTCCCTCGAATCCGCGTCACCCGGCCCTGTTCGATAATAATTTGATCTTGGATCCTACAGTCCTCGCCACTGTTATCACCCCAGAAAACGCGGCAGAGCGTGTTAGAGATCTGGATGTGGCTCGTCGTGCATTGGAACAGCAAAGAAGGCAAGTGGAAGCCGATAGACAGGGGATGGCCACCCGGCGGCGCGAGCTAGACGCGTTGGAAACCCGGCTTCGAGAGGAAACGTCCAGGATACATCAAAGGCACCACACCAGGTTGCCAGCAACGGGCGGGGTTATTAATCCGGCTAATTTGTTCATCACGCCTCAGGATCAACCGATACCAGTGGTGAACCAGGGAACCGCACCCCAACAGACAACAGCAGCGACACGTCCGGCGAATGAACGGACCGGGTTACCCCCACCGCAAACTAGAGTCACAACCGGCAACGATCTACTGCCGCCGCCACCATCACGATTCCGCACGCCAGCCGGCCACTACAACAATCCTATGGACAACGTATATGCGGCGACACTCGCATTGAATCAAATACCCGTGGGAGAGTCGCCCCATGCAGAGAAGACTCGGCAAGCCATCGATCTGTTGCACACTGCGGTGGCGCAGCAAGCCAATTACCCGGATCACAGAAGCGGAATGCACGGGACGCCATATGTCAGCCAGCAGCAAGGGAATTTACAAACGAGTTCGGCACGGCGGAGGGAATAGCAGCAGCAAATGCCGCCTCCTCCCCGCGCTCAGGCAGTATCAGCAGCACAGGCCGTCGTGGACAGTTCTAGGGCTCGGAGGGCCGCGGCCGGGTCTGCAGCGCATGGGCCTCCCGCAGCACAGCGCCCAGACGCGCCCCCCGCGGCATCACACGTTTCCAGGGCAAGGCCGGCTTCAATCATTCTTGCGGGGCCCAAGTGTCTCTCGGACAATATTAGAGCTGAACCTTACCCGGAAAAGTTCAAAGAGCCAGGGAAAGTAGTGAATTATGAGCCAACCATGGATCCCGAAACGTGGCTAAGCAGTTACGAGATGGCAATGTCAATCCGCAACGCGTCCGAGAACCTCCAAGCCAAATTCATGTATCTGATGATGTCTGAAGGAGCAGCAAAATTGTGGTTCACCAATCTACCAGAGGGATCGATCAAGTCTTGGGAGGAATTGAAGACCGCGTTTATCAAGCACTTTCACGGAACCTGCAGGAAATTATTCACCATTGATGATCTAGAGCGATGCGTCAAAAAGAAGGGAGAATCGGCGCGCAGTTGGGTGCGCCGGGTTATGGAGATACTTCACTCATCCACAGACATCCAGCCCAAGGATGCGCTACAAGCCATGGCAAAAACATGCAAGTATATACCTTTAGTGCAAAAGTTAACTCGCATGAAGTCCAGTCGAAATGCGTCAGAAGTCACAATGGGAGAATTGATGGATGCGTGCAACAAACACGCTGCGACAGATACCACAGAAGAAGAAGCTGATGACAAGAAGACAAAAGCAAACACAAGCGGTAATGGAAGAACCAGCAACGGAACAGCGTCAGGAAACAATGGAAGTAGTCAGAACAAGCGTCCCTTCGAAGGAGGCTCCGAGTTTGTCGCCAATACAGAAGCCGGGTCTTCAAGACCCAGAGCAGAAGGAAATTTCAATACTGGGAATCACAACGGAGGAAACTACCAAGGGCCCCCCCGGCCGAGCAATAGTTGGGACATCTTCAGAATGGCGTGCCCAAAACACAGCAGGAACGGCAGGCCGGCTAACCACTCCTTGGAGCAGTGCGCCGACTTGCAAAGATGGAAAAAGGAAGAAGTAAACAGGGCTATGAGAGGTACAGGTCGAGGAGGAGGGCCAGGTCCGGGTGGAAACCCTGGCAATGGACCACCCCCAGCCGGAAACTCGGCAGCTGGAAACCAGGGCAACAACCAAGGGGGAGCGGGAGGCTTCCAGGCTAACCCCAAACAATTGGGTCAATATCATGTGCATACCACAGGAGGATCTAACAAGGACAAAAAGATACTGAAGCAAGCAGTCAACTCAGTTTCGTTAGCCGTCCCGAGATACTTGAGATGGTCAGAACAGGAGGTAACATGGAGCAGAAGGGATCACCCAGAAAGAGTGGAACACCCAGGAGTCTTGGCACTAGTAGTCGCACCGCAAGTTAATGGGTACGAGCTAAAGAAGGTTTTAATGGATGGTGGAAGCAGCATCAATATACTGTATTGGGAAACCTTCCTACGCATGGGTCTCAAGGAATCTCAACTGCAAAAAAGCTCAACAGTTTTTCATGGAATAGTGCCGGGACATTCAGCATGCCCCGAGGGAAAAATCGCACTAGGAGTAGCTTTCGGAGAATCAAAGGATAACTATCGAATTGAGTGGCTCACCTTTGAGGTAGTGAAATTACGCAGCCCCTATCACGCGCTGTTTGGAAGGCCGGCTTATGCCAAATTCATGGCTAGGCCGTGTTATGTATATCTACAGCTAAAAATCCCGGGTCCCAAGAAGACTATAACCATACACGGAAATCGAGACATAGCCGCTGAATGCGACGAAGGAGATGCAGCAATGGCCGAGCAAGCTTGCAGAAAGGAAGAACTCAAGCACTATCGGTCTCAAGCAGACCCGGAGGACAGAACTGCATCAAAGAAGCCAAGTACTGAAGGCGAAAAAGCAAAGTCCAAGGTCACGCAAGATGCTAAAATGGTGGCCTTAATCGAGGTTGACTCTCCCAAGCAGTCTGCTGTAAAGGAAGAAGTTACACGGCCGCCAACAACCAGCAAAGTCATGGAGACACCCCACCCGGGTTGGCTGGCAAACCCGGTACTCATCAGGAAAAAGTTCAACTTATGGAGGATGTGTATTGGTCAAGCCGGATCAGGACCAGTGCTTACAAAGAACTGAGTAATGTAACGGGCGGCAGGTTTCAGACGCGCTCTTTTCCTACCCAGGGTACCTAAGGGGACTGGAAGGTTTTTAATGAGGCGGCCTGCTGACCCAAAATTTCTGGTATCAATAAAGAGATGGTTATCAAGTCCTATGTCTTTTCGCCTTTATCACAAGTAAGTAGTATCTATGCGACATCATCAAAAGCATCGATTGCATGTAGGTCTTGGGGGTTGGTTGCTCAGGTAACCAACCACTAACCCGAATGACCCGGCATAGATAGCTATAAGTTATAAGGGCCGATTCCTCGCAAACGAGCACGGCTGCAATCTTATGACTGGGCAAAGAAGCCAATTTTTCTTGACTTATCTTACTTAAGCTTGATGTGACTCGCACTAAAGTGGCATGATTCGTTCGCTTACGATTACAATCATCCATGGAGCCCAATGGGACTTGCCTGACACTGTTCTCGTATGGATGTAACAACATGGTATCCACGCGAAAGCCGGCTTATAGTATAAGATAGTCAAAAGGGTCATCTAAACCACAAGTTTATGCAGAGTACAAGGCTGATAAGCCGGAAACTCAGTGATTATCAAGCATAACTTCAGTATTTACATGAGATGGTTTTAGGGTTTTGCCTTGGTAGGGAATGATTTGTCCTCTGAGAAAGGCCACACCCTCATGACTCGTCCTTTGGGTCATGGGGACTGAGGACTTCGTAACAGAAACAAACCACTTTGATACCAAGGTTCAAAACGGCCCTATCATCCGAGTCTTGGGAACTTCAAGAGAATTTCACTTATCAAAGCCCCTGGTCTCGAAAAAAAAAAAACGAGTCTTATGAAGGGAGCTAAAAAGAGAGATGGGTATCAAGAACAAGTTCAGAAGAACAGCAAAAAGTATGATTATCAAAAGGCTAGGAAAGCCGCGAAAATATGTCACCAAATAGAAGTATATTACAAGCTTTTGCATCGGTATCAGAAGTGCACAGGCGCACCATTAACAGAATAAAATAGCTCAAACAAAAAGATCCCATGTGACTAAGGTATTATGACATCCTTACTCTACTCGGCCTCCTGAGCGCGATCTTCCGGGTCTTGCTCCTGGACCTGCTTCTTAGCTTTTTTGGCAGAGCCACCCGGACTCACCGCGCCAGGGCGGATAGGAGGAAGGACGGACGGTGTAGAGGCGGACGGCCCTGATTTTAAGTCGGCCTCCCTCTTCGAAGTTGCCTCCTTCTTCTTAGCTGAGTAATCAGCCCACTTCTCCAAGAGGTCAACGGGCGGGGGTGCTTCCTCTGTGATAATCTTGTCATCAGCGTCATACGCAGCCATTAGTGTATTAGGGTTCAAGCTATCGGCTAGAGTGGTGGCAGAGGGGCGCACTGCCGACTGAATGGCCTTGAAATCCTTAGGCGTAAATTTGGCGCCATCCGCCTTGAACTCAGGAAACCCGGAGATTATCTTCGCCGGGTCAAGCTTCGGAAAGTAGGCTTTGGCCAAGGTCAAAGCCTGCACTATACCAGTACGGCAGGACGAACGCTTCCAGAGTTCAATCCATCCGGGTACAGTGGAGCAGGCTTGGACAAGGTTCTCTTCACCCGGATAGGCTTCCGTGGGCCAATTAATGGCATTCAATATAAATTTGGTGCCGGCAAAGAAAGTCCGGAGCACAGTCTTCAGGGTCCTAACCTTGACAATAGCATCTTCCTCTGGAGCTGCAAGGTTCGCACCTATAGTGGAAACAGAAGCAAGAACGTATCAGTAACAGCCGGGTATGAAATTAGTCGGCAGGCAAAAATTAGTCGGCAGGCAAAAATTAGTCGGCAGGCAAAAACTTAGCCGGCAGGCAAACACTTACTAAGTAAGATCTGATAAGTATCGGAGACTTGATCCGATAACTTCTTCAAATCGGCCCGAGCGGCGAGGCACTTCTCCTTGTATTTGGAGACATCCTTCTTCAAAGTTTTCATATTATCCTCAAGGATTTCTCGGCGTTTTATCTCGGCAAGAAGGAGCTGTTCAGTCTTCAGCAAGGTTTCATCAGACCGAGTTACATGCGCCTGTAAGTGTAAAAGGGTGCAAGAACCAGCTGAGTGTTATGGCAAGAAAAATATGGTGAGAAGTACCAAGCATAACTTTTGCAAGTTATACTCGGAACTTGGGGACTAGATAGGGAATATAAGATAACAAGCGCTCTTACCTGGTGCTCTGCAGCCATGCGCTCTAAAGTCTCGCTCTCCGAAGCCTTCATGGTGAGAAGCTTGTCCATCAATTGTTCGAAAGTATCTTTATTCGTGTCAGAGGACCCGGGTCCTTGGAATTTCCTAGAAGAGGTTTTCTTCTTAGAAGGAGGTGGAACCCGGGTCATTTGCACGTTGGAATCCGACACTCCTTCTGCACCTAAGGCGGTGGTCTTTCTCTTGCTAGCATGAGAAGCAATTGGATATTCGGTTTCCTGCTGGTCCGGTTTAGTCGGCGATGTTTGTTCTTCATCGCCAGACGCGGTTGCAGTTTTATCAGCTGGGTTCCCCTTACCCGGGCCCTTATCTTCAGAATCCTCTTGATCGCTGACAGCGACCGTGGCCCTGTAGATGTTATCACAAAGCAGCTAAATATGCAGTCAGGAAAAGATGACGAAGTATCGGAAAGTATCTGGAAGGGGATTTTACCCGGCATTCACCGCAAAGTCACAAGGAAATCCATCGTCAGACCCGGGGGAGGCTGGAAAATGTCAAGTTAAATATTATGCGAGAATGCTTTGAGGAAACCGTGCTAACCAAGAAAAGATAGAGCAAGTACCAGCTTGCCGAGTGGGGAGCGGTGAAGAACCCGGGTTAAGGGCGTCGTTACCCGGGTGATTTCGAGTCGACCTGCGCTTAGGCGTGGGCGACCCCTTCAAGATTGACCAGTGGAATAACGTCAAGAAAGGTTCAAGAATTTCATTACGGTAATATAAAGTGAATGTGTGAAGGGGGATGAAACCTTGGAGGTGGCTCCTTGAGCTTTTCTTTTAGATCCGGCTTTGGTTGCCGGCTCCGGTTCTTCCTCATCACTGGCAGATTCTACCTTGCCGTCCGAATCTTCTTCCTCGTCATCTTCTTGTTCTGAATGTCATCAAGGTTACGGTTGGAAATAAAGGGGTTACGGTGAGTTCAAACGAGTCAAGTAAAACTCAGAGAGTACCTTCGTCTGAGTGAACAGCTTCTTGCTCCTCTGGACCTTCGGAGCTAGGGGGGTATTGGTGTTCCAAAAGTCGTCATCATCCTGAAAGGCGTTAAAGTACGGGTTATCAGTTGCATCAAGTGGAAAGAGCGAAAGTAAAGGCGTCAGAGTCGGGGTTTTACCTGGGGGGCCGGGTTTTCAAGTGTGAAGGGCTCTAACCCGGATATGTTCCGGATTACCTCGAGCTTCTCCGTAAGAAAACCCTTGATGGTCTTGAGAGTGTCGCCGACTGCGAAGATGTTGTCAGAGTATCGTAGTGGATCAGAAGGTTCCCCAGAATACTCGCACATCAGCTTTGTGCGGATGGAGTTGGGTTGAATTCTGAAGTCGACCCAGGTCTTCACTAGGTTGAGCCCAATGAGGCCCTGGGCTCTAAGAGTGGCGAGTTTGTATAGCAGAGGTTGGATTGCCTCCCTATCTGAGTCAGGGGCAAAGGCACTAAATTTATCAGAGATATCAAGAAGACCATCAGAATAACCCGGCAGTTTCTTTTGGCCGGATGGGGAAGTATCCTGGCAGTAGAAATAAGAAAGCTGCCAGCGTTTGACATGAGAATTAAGGGTGAGGGATGGCATCGGAGAGTTCTTGCGGCGCTGGATCGAAACCCCGCCGCAAGTGAGAAGCGCCCCATCACCGCTTTCGCGGCATGGTTTGCATTGATAAAGCTCGATAAAAAGAGCTAGGTTTGGTGGAGTGCATAAATAGGATTCAGAAAGGACAATAAAGTGGGTAATATTTAGCACGGAGTTGGGCCCGATGTCGAAGACGCGAAGGCCGTAGTGACTAAGAATGTCACGGAAAAAAGGATGACCGGGTGGGCGAAAACCCCGGGTCACATGTTCCACGAAGCAGATTACCTCGTCTTTTGTAGGGGTGGGTCGGGTCTCCTTACCCGGCACCCTCCATTGGATATCCTCCTGAGGAGGGAGGACTCCCAGCTCCACTAGCTCCTCCAACTTGGCCTTCGTGACCATCGACCGCCCCCAGTTGGCGGAAATGGTGTTGGTGGCTTTAGTCTTGGTTGGGGTTTTCACCTGTTTCTTGGGAGCCATGTGGTTGACCTGCAAGGCATCAAATAAGAAGAAGATTAAGACATGGAAGTTATGAAACGGTCAGGTATCAGCCGGATGGTATTGAGGTATGGCAGGAGATCCGGGTGTTAGCCCGTATAGCCAAGCTCGGAAGTTCCGGGTATCGCGTATTATGGAGAAATTTATGGGGTCTAAATGGTAAAGAAGCTTTTTGAAAACGATGGGCAGTGGCTTAAGCGCCAAATGTGAATAAAGGGGATTAAAAAGAAGCAGTCCAGCCGAGTGACTGATGCAGGGGCGGAAATCTTGGGCAGTACGAGCCTAGATTGGAAGTTTTATTTTCAAATTCGTGGCGAAGGTAATGATTGTGGGCAGTAGGCGAGTTGGTTGGAGTATGCGCTTTATCCTTTGTGCGAACTAAAAGAGACTATGGGTAGCCTAATCCGGTCTAGCCAAGAAATCTGAGGCGGACGGATCTAGATCTAATCTGAGGAAAAAAATCAGAGGTTGCGAGGGGAAGTTGATGAACGCAAAAGGCTTACCGGAGGAGATCCGAGGGAGGCCTTGCGGAGGCAGATGGCGCAGGCTTGGTGTCCTTTCGCGGTTCTTGGTGGGCCGGATGAGAATTCGCCGGCGGATCTTGGCGGTGGCGCGGAGCGACCGGTGGCGGAGCGTAGCCTTCGGGCAATGGGTTCCGGTGACGTGCGTGGAAGGTCCGTGGTGGCGCTCAGGAAGAAAGAGAGCTCAAGAGGAGAAAGGAATGGAGTGGGGGAAATGAGCCGTTAGGGTTCGAGTCATTCCTGAGGAGCTTTTTTATAGTGCGACTGGGTAAGCCCGGTTCGGTGAGTGGAGGCCGGGAATTGTGGGGGTAAAACGGCTATTAATTTAAAGTTCTTGTGAGATATGCGCCTAGTATCGAGTAAAGCATCCGGATAAAGAAAGAAGGGGATTCGTTCCGCGATGATGGGATTAACTGTCAAGCATAGGATCTTGGCGTTGCTACTATGATTTGGATCCAGAAGTTTTGAACCAAGGTGTTTGGAGGGAAAAACCTGAATTATCGCGTGGCCACCAAGGAGCAAGGCCTAGCAGAATATCAAAGCATCTTAACTCGGTTTCCATGTGCCCGTGTGATTGATATCTTTTCAGGAATAGCAAGCGCTTCAAGGAGATCCGTGAAGCCCAGGCTATTCTGGGGACTACTGATGGGGGGATGCTAACCCGGTATGCCAAGATCCGAGGAATAACCCGGCCCAGAGACAGTGAGCAGGATACGGCTAGGGATAAAGATGTTTGTGGAGGCCCAAGCTCGTGGGCCTAGTGACCCGGATTATGGGTGTTGTAAAGGAAAGTTAGGGTTAACACGCCGTGTCTGGGTAGGACCCGGGTGTGCCTTGTAAAGTAAGTTAGGGGGGTACGGGTACTATATAAACCGACCCTCGGGTATAGATTGACACAGAGATTTGAGAACCTTAGCAATATCGAGTGGTATCGAGTATCCAGTGTAAACCCTAATCGAGTTATTATATCGAGAACAGAGATCCGGCGACTTCGATTGTCGGCTGTCAGATCAAGTTGTATCATGTCTTCCTTTGAGCTAAACCCTCTCCCGAACGCCTGTGTCGACTTGCCCCAAGATCAGTTACCCCTGGTAACATCTGCCGTGATTATCCCACGACAGTCTCATTGGAGAGATGAACCGTGGCTAGAAACTGACAAACGAGCTCTTCATCAAAATCTTGTTGAAGACTAATAATGGGACCAAGACCAAACTTGTGAATGAGCTCAAGAGCCTCCCCAAAGTACTTGTGGTTCCTTTCCATGTGCCTAATGCTAATGGCGTGTTGAGGGACGACATTTTCCTTCGGCTTCCTCATCAAAATCTCAATATAGATTTGCCCTTGGAAAACGGTGTGAAAACGCTGATCCTTACCCCGGAATTGGGGCATCAAGCGCTCACGGGCTATAACATAAGGGTTCTCACGCCTTTCCTTCAAGAACATAGCATCGGACATCTTGGAGGCGGTTGGTGCGGTGTTCTTCTTGGGCAAAGTCTTCTCGGGAGCCGGGTATCGCTTGCGCTTGCCTTGAGAGCTGTCAAGTTCTGCCTGAATCTCATCCACGGGTTGAGGCTTGCGGCGGCCGGTGGTCTTGTACCATTGCCGTTTTCCCTTGGAACCGGAAGCATCTAAGAGAGAAAGCAAGAAGATCATGAAGAAGAGTAATGCTCGAGTCGGTAAAGCATGCACAAAACCAAGAAACCAAGATACACATGGTGTTAGGGTTGAATAATCTAGGGTTAGGGCAAACGATCCTCCCTACAACCACAACGATTCAAGCCTAACACGTATTATCTAGGTTGCTAGGGTTTGTACTTGAGCAGTTCCACTCCTAAAACTCCAAATCCACGAATCTAGATACTAAGAACATGAACTCCTATGCATCCCATCCATCAACTAGATGAGAGAGAGCGCACGTACCCGCGTCGTCCATGGTGAAAAAGGAAGGAGGGAAGGTTCCCGGGGCGTCCCAAGGCAAGGAGGAGGTCTCCCCGCGGTGGAGCTCCCCAATCCGGCGGCGAGAGGCTTGGGGGCGGCGGCCGTTCGTGAGGAAGAAGAAAGGGCGGGTGGGGTAAAATGAGATTGGATCTCACTTTACCCCGCACGCCCCAGCCCTTATCCACGAAAAACTGCCCCGGCGGAGCCTCCGGTGGTTTCACCGGAGCCTCCGCTCCCCCCAGCGGAGCCTACGGTGGTTTCCACCGGAGCCGCCGCCCCTTTGTCCACTAAACCAATTATTAGGCCCGCTGAGCAAATATGAGCCAGTGGAGCCTCCGGTGGTGTTCCGGTGGACAGGGGCAGCGGAGCCTCCGGTGGATTCACCGGAGCCTCCGCCCAGCCAACTTTTAGCACGCCAAGATTGAAAAAACACGAGCATTTCGATAGAAGCATTGGTTTGGGAAAAGGAGGGGCTTGGGTCGGAAAATCGTCACTGATATACGAGAGACATTACTCGAAGGGGTTCGCAAGAAGCATAAAAGTGAAAACCGAACCCGTACGAGTTGTCAAGACGAAGATATGATATGCGTGAACGATCCAAAACACACCAAAGGTCGATGGCCGAGGCCACCATGTTTGAGTGTGTAACTTGGCACCGCGAAGATATATCTTGGGTCCAAAATTACTACTCATAATTAAGCACAATGAGTCACAAATTGACTAGATATGCAATGATTGATTGATTTTCGCATAATAAAAGGAGTGCATACTCATGAGTTGAGTAGCGTTCCCCCTATTTCCATGACTACACCTAGACTTGATAGAATGTATAATGAAGGTAGATATGCAAGGTTTCAAGTGTAGCTGGAAGAGTCGATGACATTTAGTTCATTCCTCAAAGCTCAAAATCTTGGTTCATCAAGGGCCTTCGTGAAGATATCGGCAAGTTGATCCGTTGTGGAGACATATGAGAGATCAATATCACCTTTCTCAACATGATCCCGAATGAAATGATGACGGATCTCAATGTGCTTCATCTTAGAGTGAAGAACCGGGTTGTAGGCGATCTTGATAGCACTCTCATTGTCACAAATAAGAGGCACCTTGTCAAAATGAATACCATAGTCCTTCAAGGTTTGCCTCATCCATAGCAATTGGGCACAACAACTTGCCGCGGAGATATACTCGGCCTCGATGGTGGAGAGAGCAATGCAATTTTGCTTCTTAGAAGACCAACGTACCAAGGAGCGGCCAAGAAATTGACAACCCCCGGATGTGGACTTCCTATCCATCTTCTCTCCCGCATAATCCACATCCGAGTATCCAATGAGTTGGAAGCTTGAACCCTTGGGGTACCAAAGACCGAAGTTTGGGGTATGAACTAGATATAGAAAGATTCGTTTCACGGCTTCCAAATGACTTTGCCTTGGAGAGGCTTGAAACCTTGCACATTTACCTACGCTATACATAATATCGGGTCTAGATGCACAAAGGTAGAGCAAAGATCCAATCATGGAGCGGTATACCTTTTGATCTACCCCTTTCCCGTTAGGGTCGGGTTTCAAGTCGGTGGTCGTGGACATAGGAGTCTTCATAGGTTTGGCATCATTCATATTAAATCTCTTGAGCATGTCTTGAGTGTATTTGGCTTGTTTCATGAAAGTCCCTTCATAATATTGATTCACTTCAAAGCCAAGGAAAAACTCCAACTCTCCCATCATAGACATTTCAAACCTATCGGTCATAAGCTTGCAAAACTCCTCATTGAACAAAGTGTTAGTAGACCCAAAAATGATATCATCCACATAGAGTTGGCATATGAACAAGTCACCTCCAACCGTCTTGGTAAAGAGTGTGGGATCGATTAAACCAACATTAAACCCGCGATCTACTAGAAACTCTTTAAGGTGCTCATACCACGCACGTGGAGCTTGTTTAAGTCCATAGAGCGCCTTATCAAGTTTATAGACATGATCGGGGTGGTTGGGATCCTCGAAACCCGGAGGTTGCTTGACATATACTAACTCACTAATGGGACCATTAAGGAAAGCACTCTTAACATCCATTTGTTGTAACTTGAAGTTATGATGAGATGCATAGGCAAGTAAGATGCGAATGGATTCAAGACGAGCTACGGGAGCAAAGGTTTCACCGAAATCGATACCTTCGACTTGAGAAAAACCTTGAGCTACCAATCTTGCCTTATTGCGAATGACAATACCATCTTTGTCTTGTTTGTTCTTGAACACCCATTTGGTGCCAATAACATTCTTGCAATCTTTGGGTCTTGGCACTAATTTCCACACTTTGTTGCGCTCGAAGTTATTGAGTTCATCATGCATGGCTTCAAGCCAATCTTGATCTTCGAGAGCTTCATATACCTTCTTGGGTTCAATGAAGCTTGAGGGCTTGGTGCATCTTGTTGGGTAGCTTGATCATCAATGGGTGTAGTCAATGGCTCCACTTGAGTGGGGCATAGTCCTTCTCCCTCCGTCATCCGGTGTCCCTCAATGGGGATTATTTCACCAATCCCCATTCTTCTTATGACGATGGGAGGAATTGCATCTCCTACAATACCATGATCTATACGCCCCCCTTGGGAGCCATTATCCTCATCAAACACCACGTCTATAGCTTCTTCAACTTGTCCGGTGGACTTGTTGTAGACTCTATAGGCGTGAGCGTTTGTGGCATATCCAACAAGGACACCCTCATAAGATCTAGTCTCAAATTTTGACAACCGTTTACCTTTCTTGCGAATGAAGCACTTGCAACCGAAGACCTTGAAATAAGATACATCCGGCTTCTTACCCGTGGGAATCTCATAGGGGGTCTTGTTCAAGATCTTGCGAAGATATAACCGGTTGGTAGCGTGACATGCGGTGGAGACGGCTTCGGCCCAAAAGTTATAGGGAGAAGAGAACTCCGCAATCATAGTTCTAGCCGCATCCATCAAAGTCCGGTTCTTTCTCTCCGCAACACCATTTTGTTGAGGGGTATATGGAGTGTAAAATTGATGAGCAATGCCTTCTTCACTAAGAAAACCCTCAACGGTGTAGTTCTTGAACTCCGAGCCATTATCACTCCGAATCGCCAATATGGTAGCATTGTGTTGGCGCTCCACTAGAGTGATGAACTCGATGACTCTACTTTGAGTTTCACTTTTCCTCTTGAAGAAATACACCCAACAATATCTTGAATAGTCATCCACAATCACCAAGCAATACTTCTTTCCTCCGAGGCTATCATAGGATAGTGGACCAAAGAGATCTAAGTGAATGAGCTCGAAAATTCTTGTGGTGGAGATAGTTGTCTTGGTTGGGTGTAGTTCCCCATGTTTCTTCCCAAAGGTACAAGAGCTACACACACGATCTTTAGCAAACTTAGCTTTGGTTAGTCCTAGAACGTGATTGCCACTTTGGAGATCATGTAAAATTCTCATATTGGTTTGGGCTAGTCGGCGATGCCAAAGCCACCCCACATCAACTTTAGCCATTAGGCATGTCGCGGCACACGTGTCTTCTTTAGAGAAGTCCACTACATACATGCCGTTCTCGACAAACCCAACAAAGGCTACTTTAAGAGATGTCTCCCAAGTGACAATCACACTCTCTTTATTAAAGAACGAGGTAAAACCACAATTCGCAAGTTGAAGAACGGACATAAAATTATAGCCAAGGGACTCAACAAGGAGAACATTCTCAATTGATAAATCATTTGAGATTGCCACCTTGCCTCGTCCCAATACCTTAAGCTCGGACTTATCACCAATAGTGACGCAATTGAGATGAGGTAGAGGAGGTTCAAGATTACTTATTGCGTCACGGCTTCCGGTCATATGTTGGGATGCACCACTATCCACTGTCCATTTGTTAGACCCGGAAGCATTTCCCTACAAGAGATCAATTTCTTGATTTAGGTACCCATCCTTCAATGGGTCCTCTTTTGTTAGTCACAAGGGTCTTAGGAACCCAAATAGTCCAATGATAATCATCACCATAATAAGTACCAACATATTTAGCATAAACATGTCCATCTCTAGATTTCATAAGAACATAAGATGGGTTATATTTTCCGGCGAAATCATTGTGAGTGATGCTCCCCCTAGAGGTATCACCACCCATAATGGCGTTGGTCTCCTTCTCTTTGGTCACCTCACCCTCTTTCACAAAGACAACATTTTGCGAGGGATAGGTGACATTCTTGGATATCTTCTTTGACTTGGAAACAAAACCAACTCCCTCTTTTCCTTTCTTGGCACCTTGAGAGCTTATTGCATCATTGAGAATTCTTTCCTTCCCTACATTGTTAGTCGTAGTAGAAGAGGTGGGCACAATAACAATGCTATTTGATGAAGATGCAACATGCTTATTAGATTGTTGAGCTAGGAGCTTGATTCGAGACTTGGCAAGTTTGTCATGAATTTCTTTAAGAGATTTAAGCTCCTTTTTTAGTTTGTCATGCTCCTCGTCAAGTTTTTGGTGAGCTATTCCTAGCTTCAACTCTTCCTCTTCAAATTCTTTAAGTAAAACAAGAGATTTGGCATGTTCTTTCTTAAGCTTGGCAAGAGATTTTTTGTTATCTTTTCTAAGCTTAGAAACACTAATAGCATACGTCTCTTGTAGACTAGATAGTTTCTCTTCAAGAGAGGCTCTCATGGATCTCTCCTTTTCAAGAGCCTTGACTAGTTCATCATCATGATTCTCATTGCTACCACCATGGTTCTCCAAGGTCATGATGATCTCCTCCTTCTCATCAATGAGAGAGTTGGCATCATCAAGTTACCTTAGGAGAGCTTTTACCTTTTCTTTAGTTTCACCTTCAAGACTACACAACCAAGATCCTAGGTTCTTGGCCTCCTCATCATCAACAATGTTTTCAACACAATCCAATAATGAGGGAGAGCTAGTGATAATAGACTTGGAGGTGGAGGATATTACCGCGGTGGCTTTTGCCATGAGACATGTAGGTCGGATCGATGCCTTCTCATTGGGAGATTCAACTAGAGAGACCGATGAAGAGGAAGTCGTAGCTATGTCGACGTGGGCAACACCTACGACTTCATCTTCTCCTTCATCTCCGGAGTAGTATGTTTCCAATGTGGGGCCTTCTTGAACATATAGAGCTCTTGGGACTCTTCTAGCAAGGTTCTTGTTTTGTGGAGCTTTGTTCTTGTCCTTGCGAACAAGCTTCCCTTCGTTCTCTTCTCTTGGCTCAAAGGGACACTCTTTGACGAAGTGGTTTGCACTTCCACAATTGTAGCATGTCCTTGGCTACTCCCCTTTCTTCCTAAAGATCTTGTTCCTTGAAGGTCTAGGGGCGCCGGCTTTGTGAGCCTCCCATCTCTTCCAATACCCTTGCATGGCAAGAGCAATACATTTATGGGCACCCTTGTATGTATCTTCATAGTCCTCATCATCATCATCCACTTATTCTATCTTGGCCATTGCCTTAGACTTCAAGGCGAGGTTGGGAGACTTTCCATGTCCTCTTGAGCGAGCAAGGGCATCATCCGCGCTCTTGTGAGATAAGGATATGGCTATGAACTCACTTAGCACTCCAATGGAGTTGAGAGAGTTGTAGTCGGATCTTGTTCGAATGCTAGTGGAGAGGTTCTTCTCAAATGGGGTTATGGCCTTGACAAACTTCCTCTTGATCCACTCATTGGAGATTTCCTCTTTCCCAAAATCCCTTAGTTGATTGCCAAGGGTGACAACTCTTCTATATAGCTCCTCGGGACTCTCGTCTTCAAGCTTGACGAAGTTCTCGGATTTTTCGAGGGCAACATCATATTTTGATGATTGAGTGCTAGCATTTCCTTGGAACAAAGAGTAAAGCTTATCCCAAGCTTCCTTGGCGGTCTTCAACCCGCGAATGTGTTCGAGATGTTCTCTTGGGAGAGCCTTTTGGATAGTCACGAGAGCGGTCTTGTTGAGTTGGAATTCCACATCCTCTCTTGGAGTCAAGTTGCTTGGATCATGAGGATGGAATCCATGGAGAATGCTTCTCCATAAAGCGGTGCAAGAACCTGAAATGTGAGACTCCATATCGAACTTCCACGGAGAGAATTTGTTAGTGTTAAGCATGGGAGGATTTCCAACATTAACCATGTGTGGCATTGTGGCAATAGGGTGGATAGAATCGTAATTGGGAGGAGGTGGAACTTTAGAGCTAGACCCCGAACCGTTAGCCGATTGAGACTTGGAGCCCTCGGAGTTCCCACTACCCTTAGCCTTTTTATCGGCTTTAGCTTTGGCTTTCGCCTTGGCTAAAGCGATGTTAGCTTCCATTTCGTCGATGTCCGGAATGGACTCTTCGTCCGAGCTAACATAGTTGGTGGTGAGAGGTGTTTCCGTGGACTCCTTGGTTCTCCCCATCAATGCCTCCATCATTTTCTTGATGCTAGAAACCTCCATACTGACAGTAGAGCTAACCTTAGACAATTCGGTTTGGAGAGTTCCAACCGTGTCTTGTAGGTTAGATATATTGTCGGACATCTTGGAGTATTCCGCACTAGAACTACCGGGGGCATTTTCATCGACCATTGTACTCTTAGGCGGTTAAGCCCTTAGTAAGAGCCGAGGCTCTTATACCAATTGAAAGTGCACTATGGTCAACTAGAGGGGGGTGAATAGGTTGACTACCAATTTTTCTTTTCTTTTCCTTTTAGTGGGGCTAAGCAAGATAAGATAAGGTTCTCTAGATGTGCAACTAGGTGAGCAACCTATGTGGACAAAGTAATATGCGCAACAGAAGTAAAGCGTAAGGTAGTAAAGCAAACAACAAGTGTAAACAAGGATACAAGGATATGATTCACCGTAGTTCCTTCTCAAAGAGAAGTACGTCTACGTTGGAGAGGTGGGGAGCCACCTAGGCGCTCCTCAATAGCACGGTTGTGCACACCTTGTTCTCCTTGAGCTTCTACGGTGAGGGAGATTCTCGTTTCCACTATGAGGTCGACTTCAAGGCGTTGACCAAACCTTTACAAGGGCTCGAGGTCACTCCACAAGATGGATGGAGGCTCTCAAGCAATCCGTAGCTTCTTGCAACAAGGTGGAAACTACAAGCACGAGATCTACTAAGGTTTCAAGGCCTCAAGTAGGATTCTAGATCTACTAGGTTGTGGTGGATGGATTTGAGATTCCTTTGGTGGAAGTGTGGATCTAGGTCTCCTCTAGCTCTCCACCAAGTTTGGGAGTGATTGGATGGACGGAGTGGGAGATCTAGGTGGTTGAAGCTTTCATTAATGGCTAGGAGAGAGAATGGGAAAATCTTAGCATTTAAGAGGTAGGGGAAGCGGTATTTATACCCCTTTCATTTAAGAGCCGTTGCAGTCCAGGGGCACCGGAGGATCCGGTGGTCTTCAGTCAACTTCGCAGCTGCGCAGCGCACCAGCACACATGTGCTGGAATACGGGGCGGAGGGTCCGGTGGGTTCTGCGGAGGTTCCGCCCACCGGAGGTGCACCGGAGGCTCCGGTGGAACCTCCGCTCTTCTCAAAGAGAGCAGCAGTTTGGCGGAGCCTCCATCGAAGGCCATTTACGCTGGGCTAGGGGAGGACACCGGATGTCCACCGGAGGCTCCGGTGGAGCCTCCGCTCTTCTCAAACAGAAGGGCATTTTGGCGGAGCCTCCACCGGAGGCGCACCGGACCCCATTTGCATGCAGGCCCATGTGTTGGAGGGTGGCGGAGCCTCCGGTGGAATTGGCGGAGGTTTCTCCCACCGGAGCTCCACAGGAAGTTCCGCTCGTGGGTCCGCTCTTTTGCTCCAGAGAGGGATTTGGGCGGAGCCCCCACCGGACCCCCACCGGAGCCTGGGCGGAGCCTCCGGTGGATTCACCGGAGCCTCCGCTCCTGCACAGTGCAGTTTCCTGGATTCCTTTCTCCTTGCACTTTTCATATAAAACGAACACTTGCCCCATATAATTAGTGAACCTGATTTAACCTGGGCATTTTCATCTATTGAACAAACATTAGATCAAATGGATATGTTGTCATATAAGTACCAAAACGGATGATGATCTTTCACTTCTGTCTTCTTCCGTGAAAATGACAGAGACCTTGTTTGACGGGTTTTAATCCTGGAAGAACCTTCAATTGGTGCTCAGCAAGTTCCCGGGGTACTCCTGGCATATCGGTAGAACACCAAGCAAAAATATCCCGTTCTCACAGAGGAACTTGATGAGCTCGCTTTCCTATTTGTGAGTCATTCCGCTTCCCACAAAGATGTACTTAGTCGGATCTTTGGGATCTAGGATAACCTGCTTTGTATTCTCACATGCTCTGAAGCTATCAGCCGTCTATTCGACTTCCCTTTCCTGCCGACATTTCTATCGGCGATACCTCCTTTGCTAACTCTTTCAGTTCCTCCTTGGCTATGACCTTCTCAACACAAAGGTGGTTTCCCAGCTCTAGCTCATTTCCATGCACAAAATCTCCTTTGATGGTGATTAATCCGCCTTTTAGTCCTATCATCTTGAGCTTATTGTAGATGTAGCATGACCTAGCCATGAATTTGGGAAAAGCTTGCCGTCCAAGTATTTCATGGTATACACTTTTGAACAGTACTACCTCAAATGAAATCATCTCCTCACGGAAGTGATCCGTCTTTCCGAAGGTTACTTCTAGGGAAATTTATCCTAGGTAAGTTGCTTGTCTGCCAGGAACAATGCCGTGAAAACATACATTGCTATGTTTGAGATGGGTTTGTAACAGGTGTAGTTTCTTCAGAGTAGTCAAGTACATGATATTGATGCTTGATCATCTGTCCATCAGCACTCTCTCGAGCCTAGTGTTTTGCACTATAAAGCTTATTATCTGGGCGTGTGTGTCGGGTTCCGGGATATTGCCGGGATGATCAGGCTGATCCCATGTGATTGGCATCTTTGCATACTTGAGATACTTTGGAGTTGGTTGAACTACAGCGTTGATTTCTCACCATGACCGCTTCATTTTCTTGGCTGATGGTGTTGCAAGGACAGTTAGATTACATTCTCCTTCGGGTCTTGAGAAATTGGGATTGCCTTTCCGCTGCTGATCTTGGAACCTGTCATCAGTGTCATACTCGCTTTTGTCTTTTTCAGCTTCCGGCTTTTGCTTGTTGAATTTCCTCTTGGAATTCCTCCCTTTACTCCCAGTTCCAGCGCTGCTCTTCATGTGCTTGTTAAGACGGTATTGATGGTTCGTATGGTTTGGCTTTCCAAATTGTGTGTGATGTACACAAGGTTCCCCTTTAATATTTTCCCACTCTTCCTTATAGTAAGAGATAGGTTTCCGGCCTTCTGAACTTTTGCGTTTCCATTTCCTGGAGCCTTCTTTTCCAAAGGTGGCATTTACTTCTTTGGGATTTTGTTGCGCCTCTGGAGTGGTCTTCTTTTCAGAGCGAGACGTCTTTTTAGCTTGTATAAGCGTATCAATATTTCCGCCTCTTTCTCTAAGGTCATCTTCGGATGATGCATGCTCATTGGCCGTCGTTAGCATGGAACCTAGGTCCTTATGTGTTTTTTATCCAACCATGGACGGTACGAGGCCGGGGTTTAGACCATTGAAGAAAGCATGATTTTCTTGAACGTCACTTTCTCTAGAGCAACTATTTTTTATTGTTGTCCATCTTGAAATAAAGTCGACATATGACTCTTCTTCATATTGGACACAACAGTTCAACTTGTTAATGCTTTTGGGGCGCTTGTAAGTACCTAAGAAGTGCTGAGAGAAAACTCTAGCCACGTCCTCCTAGCTATCCACCGTTCTTGATGGTAGTCCATTAATCTAGTCGAGCGCTCCATCGAGTAACATCAGGGGTAAGAACTTTACAGCTTCTAAATCTGTCCCTTTGTTGATTTGGACGACAGTATAGTAATCTGAGAGCCATGTATCCTGATTTGTACTTCTGGTATACTTTTGGTAAGTTGGCCCGACTTTGACAAAGCCAACATGTAGGTTGATATTCGGATCTAGTCAGTGAAACACTTTGGTCTGGAATACAAATCATCTCTTTCCGCTTTATCAGCATGTGCGAAATACCTTCCGACTGAATGAACTGAGAGGGCCTACTTCTCTCTGGCCCATTGTTGCGTGAATACGCTCATATTGGTTCATCCCTATGTCTTCCGGCATCCCATCCTTTGGAATAAGGTGGAGTTCTACTTCTGACTCGTTCCTTGTTCCTTCGTGGGTTTCGTGATCTCTCATGCCTGTGAGGGTGTTCGTATCTTACGGCTTCATCGCCAGGGTTCCTCGGAGGCGGTATTGCTTTTCCGTGTTTCTCTGCCCGAGTTTGGAAGTGAGCATTATTTTTGGCCTTCCGGTTTTATCTTGCCGATCTTTGTCAAAACGGGGTTTTGCATTATTGTCGCCTTTTGGCGGGTTTGACCTTGTCCTGAATGCTGCATCCTTTGTCGAGACATCGTAGTAGTTTTCATAGACTGGGGTGCCATGAGACTACGGTAGAGACGTGGGGTAACGGGATAGCGTAGTAAACACAGAACACGGGATTTACCCAGGTTCGGTACGTCGCGACAGTACGGCGTACCTACTCCTGCACTTCTCACTATGTGGGACTAAAGCCCGTATAATAAGGTTACAATGTAAGGGAATAGATCCAGCTACTCGTCGGGGATGAACTTCCCGGCGAGTTGCGTAAGGCTTGAGCTTGGACCTAGAACCTTGGAACTAAAAGAACTTATGAAATCTATCTCCCGTCCGGCTTTATATAATAGCCGGATTAGGGCTTACAGAACCAGAAACCTAGAAGACTACGTTTAACTTGTAACTTGGAAAGTAAGGAATCCGTCTTCTCCTCCAAGCCAGATCACGCGGGCCGTGATCCGGGTTCTTCTAGAATCCGGCTTCTACGCGTCGGACTACTGGGCCGCCCAATGGACCTAAGCCCACTACCTTGCAGGCCACCCTGGTAGTCCAGCTCTTTTGTCTACCATCTTCTATACCCCTATTTGGTATATATCCGACAGTAGCCCCCAGGAAGGATCAAAACTCTGAAACTCCGCCTTTCGTCAAATACATTTTGTCCGGGAAACTTGATTCAGCAGTCTTGATTCTTTCTTCTTCCCTTTTGAAGGAGATGGTAACATAAAACTCGGAACTATGAAAATCCGGCTTTTCTTCTCGCGATCCTTCGCGGAAAAGGAACACGTGACATCAGCGCTTTAATCATGCTGACGCAAGCGCCGCTTGGTTTCACGCGGGAAACCCTGCAACGTATCTCTGACAGATTCTCACGAGAAACGAGGAGATAGCCATCATTCCTCTGTCGTTCCGTTTCCCGGATTTTCCGGCGAGCGACACGCGTCGAACATCCAACGGTCAAAAGAGCCGTTGGCGCGTATCTAGAGGGTTTTTAGGCTATAAATAGCCGTCTTCGTCCTCCTCATCAACCTTCTTCACTCCCTCACTGCCTTCACCATTGGTGCGAACGTGAGCTCGAGAGCGAGAACGATTCCTTGCCCCGACGAGCCCTTCCCACGCCGGAGCGCACCAACACCACCGAGAAAGATGGCATCTCCGCAGTCATCGCCAGTTCGCGCTTCCATCGACGAGCTCTTGGGAGATCTAGATCCCCAACTTGTGTCGCCCAAGCACGCCGGCGGCGAGCCGGAAAAGGCTACGGCGTCCGCATCGGGCGGAGGAAACGTTTCCGCCACCGCAGATGCTGCGGGACCAAGCACCACATCGACCCCGCCGTTCGCTCCCGAAACGGCGGAGGAAAAGGTAGAGCTCCTTGACGAGCAGCTTGCCGCCGCGAAGGCCGCCACCGGAGGAGATGAAGAAGAGGAAACTGCAGGCAACTGGATTGCCTGCAGTATTCCCCCGGCTCTTCTTCCCAACTTGGAGAAGGAAGGCCTGGTTTTGAAAAAGAAATGGCGGCTCCCGGAAGAGGAGACCGAACCCGCGCCGCAAGAGGGCGAAAGGGTGCTTCTCGCCTCCCACCTTCTTCTTTCTTCCTCCAAGTTCTAACTCACTACAACATCCAACCTCATAATCTCCCTCCCAATTCCATTCTGTATATGGCCGGCTTTCAGGCCTTATTCGAGGGTTACCTAGGAATAGAGCCTAGGTTAGATTTTTGGTTGTACTGCTTTGGGGTTAAGCGTAACTCTTCGGAGGGCGCACTCCCAAATTGCGGAACCATTTCCTTTACTCTTCGGAGATTCCGAGAGGATTGGTTCCCCAAAATAAAAACCTCGGAATCCGTCAAATTCTGGACGGGTTCCTTCTTTTATCACCCCGACGTGCCTTTTCCTAAAAAAGCCGTCGGGGTTCCACCTTTTGTGAACTCCGCCGCTGTTCCCCAGGATAACTGGGTTACAGAGGCCGTCCAGGTTCTGCCTCCAGATCTACTAAGGATCAAGAGGCGCATCGCCAAACTCACTTCCTCCAAACCTCCTTTGACCGGTATGGACACGGTCTTTTGCTGGCTGAATAGGCGGATTCAGCCGTTAGCAAACCACGGAGGCCGTCTCCTGTGTGAATACACAGGAGCCAAGGATCCAATGCGGACAACCGACAAGGATTGGCCCGCAAAGGAGCTCAGGCGGCGCATCAATCAGTTGGTCGCTTCGCGCGATCAATACACGGAGAGTCGGCCAATGTACACGGCCGACAACCCCGCTCCTAAGGTAATTTTTCCGTTATTTGGGTATAATCTTACTTCCTGGATAATCTACCTTTTGAATCTGATTGGTTTTTTCCAACAGCTTGTGGATCTTCCAGACTCGGAGTTAGCCTCCGAGGCCGAGCTGGATGCACTGCGCACCGCCGCTACGGGTGGGCGCAAACGCAAGAAGATAGTTTCCTCTGAGGAAATTATCGATGTTGACGGCGTCCCCGTCGCCACGTCCAGGTTAGTTCTTCTGGATTTTTCTTTCATGGGAGCTTTTTTCATCCATCTTTGGTGTTTTGACTTTTATCCGGGTTTTCCGTTTTTAGTCTGCCGCCTTCCAGCCTAAAGCCTAGGAAGCTGAAGAAACACAAGGTTTCTTCCAGCCGAGGCAGCCAACCTTCCCCCGCCGTCGCCCCGGACACGCCGCGGACAATGGCGGAAGAGCCTACTGCAACCGCCACTACCAAGCCCTCAGAGCCCAGCCAGCCCATTGTGTCCGAGTCGGACACGAGGGAAAGGGCGGCTCCAGAGGTGGGGAAATCTTCTCGGATTTTCGACGAGGAAATCCCCACCTTTGACAAGGATTTTAAGGCTATAAATGACGGCTTGAACGCGGCCGAAAATCACTTCGCGGAATACGCGAAAGAATTCCGAGAAAACTTAGCAGGTTTGCAGCGCATGAGCCAGGTATGTAACTCTAGCCCCCAAGCATTAAACAAAATGCATGCTTTTTTGCTTTGATGTTTTTTATTAACCATACTTTTCCTTGCTGTGTTTCAGCAAACCTCCGAGGCCATAAACCTTGAAGTTTTCAGGAAGCTCACTATCAAGAATAAAGAAGTTCGAAGTCTTCTTTCTATTCTTGAGGAGAGAGAGGCGGAGCTGGAATCGTCTCAGCTCGCTTTGACGGAAACGAAAGGTAAGCTTTTTCGTTTTGAAATTTCCGATTTAAGACTTTGTCTAAGTTTTTTCCCGAGGAAATTAATCAACTCGGATTTTCCCTTGCTTTTCAGCTGCTTTAGCTGAAGCTAAACAAGCAGCGGAAGATTCCGGCAACGCCGAGATTCTCCGCAATGAGAACATTGAGCTTCACAAGAATCTTGTGAAGGCTCAGCAAGACCTGGAAGCCAGCAATCTGGCCCTTGGAGTGGCTAACTCCAAGGCTTCCGAACAGGCAGAGAAAGACAAATCCACCATTCAGGATTTGACTGAAGCTCTGAATCTTCGCCTGGAGGAAGTTTCCGAGATCGATAAACTCATCGGTAAATTTCTTACCCTTGTCCTCATCTTTCCATGTTTTGTTTTCTCTGTTTGTCTCCTTAACTCTTTTGTATGTTTTATTGGATCAACCAGGAGACACCCCAGATGGCACTCGGGCTGCAGGCATCCGAGCTTTCGGGGAGACATGGAACTTGGTGAAGGCTGCTGCAACGCAGCTAGTAGGCAAGTTTCTTCCCGAAAAATCTGGGGAATGCTCGGAGGTTGAAAAACTTCCGGGTATCATCACGGAGGTGGCGGAGTCCAAGGAGTCTGTTCTCCGCTCCGCTGCACGGGGTGGTGCGCGCATGGCCTTAGGCCTTATGCGCATGCACTACCCTAGTGCCAAATCCTGGCGTGTGGCCACCGGTGTCCCTCAGGGATACACGGATGCGCAACGATCCACCATCTTTGGTGAAGTTAAGGGCCACGCCACCCAGATTGCCGCCATGGTAAATGTCGCCGTCAACTATCCAGAAGAAGAAGCTCCTCCAATCCCCGATGAAGAAAGCAGCGAGGAGGAGTCGGAATCTTGAAGGGTTACCTGGAACCTGGATAGAAAATTTAGACAATAGGAGCATTACTGTTCTTTTATTTGTAATCCAAAATGTAATGCTTCTTATGTATTAATGAAAATTCCGCCTTTTGCAGTTTAAACTATGAAATTACTTTGCAAGTTGTTTGAATTTTACCACTCCTTTATCTTCGAAGTTATCTGGTGTGTATGCTTTAACTGTCCTTAGTGTTTGAAATGGCTCAAATAGCATTATGAATCGTTATGCCGAGTAACTGGGGACGAACCAAGCAGTTTTGAAACTCGAAAACATGAATCATGCTAAAGGCATTTTTACTAACTAGTTCCAGTAACCCAGCATACGCACGATCAGATAAGACTTAGAGAAATAAGGAAAGTTTTAAGTGAAACTTGGGCACGCAGGCAATTCAAGTTCCCTTTAGCCGTTAAAAGGCTGAAAAATCATTCAGTTATGTAACGCCGAGTACGCAAGCACAATTCGGGTTAACATTGAGAAATTTGTAAGATCATTGGGAAATAGATGAGGCGGAAACGCTTTGCACTTAGAAGAAAAATAGATAACAGCATTCCGACAACTTTATTTCATGATCTCAAAAGATGTTTACATAGATTTGAACTAGGTACAGAAGGGGACATAACTTGCTAGGTGTTCCCAGGCTTCTGCGATCCACTTGACCTTGTCGAAACTTTTCAGCAGCTTGAAGCGTGGTAGGGTTTTAGCCCCCAGCCAACTAAGAAATCTTTTTATGGCTGTGGCGGAACCCGACAATTCTGGGACATCTTTTTCATACGTATGCTCTGAGATGTTCGAGATTGCTTTCATCTTTTCCGGGTTAACTTTTATTCCTCTGTGAGAAACGATGAAACCTAGAAGTTTTCCTGAGGGAACCCTGAATACGCACTTAGATGGATTCAACTTCATCTTGTAAGTGCGCAAATTTTCGAAAGTTTCTCTCAAATCCTCAAGGAGTGTATCTTTTTCCTTGGTTACGACAGCGATATCATCCACGTAAACATGGACGTTTCTGCCAATTTGACTATGCAAACAACGTTGCATGCATCGCTGGTAGGTTGCACCTGCGTTCTTCAGGCCAAAAGGCATGGTTACGTAGTAATACGTCCCGTACGGGGTTATAAAAGAAGTCTTGATTTGATCTTCCTTTTTCATGCGTATTTGGTGGTACCCGGAGTATGCATCCAAAAAGCATAAAAGCTCAGAGCCTGCAGTGGCGTCTATTATTTGATCGATTCGCGGTAGCGCAAACCTATCTTTCGGACATAACTTGTTCAACCCTGTGTAATCTATACACATTCTGAGTGCAGTTGTGTCTTTCTTCGGTACTAATACCGGATTTGCGGACCAGTCAGTATGGATTACCTCCTTGATGAAATCCGCTGCTAAAAGCCGGATAATTTCCTTGCCAATAGCCTTCCGTCTTCTTCCGTCAAATCGACGGAGACCTTGTTTGACGGGTTTTGATCCGGGAATAACCTTAAGTTGGTGCTCAGCAAGTTCCCTGGGTACGCCTGGCATGTCAGCTGGACACCAGGCAAAAATGTCCCAGTTCTCACGGAGGAACTTGATGAGCTCGCCTTCCTATTTGTCGGTCATCCCAGTCCCTACAACGACGAATTTTGTTGGATCTTTGGGATCTAGGATTACCTGTCTTGTATTCTCGGATGCCTTGAAGCTATCTGTTGGCTTTCGAGTTTCTTTTCCTGCCGGCATTTCTTTCGGCGATACCTCCTTGGCTAACTCCTTCAGTTCTTCCTGAGCTATAACTCTTTGAGCGCAAAGGGCGTTTTGTTTCTCCAACTCGTTTGCCAGCTTGAAATCACCGGCAATGGTGATTACTCCTCCTTTGGGTCCTGGCATCTTCAGCTTGTTGTAGATATAGCAAGATCTTGCCATAAATTTAGCGAAAGCCGGACGTCCGAGTATTGCGTGATACACGCTCTCGAACGGCACAACTTCGAAGGATACTTTTTCCTGCCGGAAGTGATCTTTATCTCCGAAGGTGACATCTAGGGAAATTTCTCCTAGGGATCGTGCTTGCCTGCCAGGAACAATGCCATGGAAGCGTATATTGCTGTAATTAAGCTGGGACTCGGATATCTTCAAGTGCTTCAGTGTATCCAGGTACATTATATTGATGCTGGATCCTCCGTCCATCAGCACCCTTCTTAGCCTAGTGTTTTGAACAATAGGGCTTACAACAAGAGCTTGTGTGCCGGGTTCAGGGATATTTCCGGGATGATCAGACTGATCCCAGATTATCGGTGTGTTGGAATACTTCAAGAATTTTGGGGTTGCGGGAACAACCGCGTTTATTTCTCGAAGTGTCCTTTTGGCTACCTTTGCTGACGGGGTTGCTAGGAAAGTTAGCATTGCTTCTCCATCAACTCTCGGAAATTTAGGTTCGCCTTTTAGCTGTTGTTCCTGGATTTTATCATCAGTGTCCGATTCACTGTCTTCTTTTTCAGCTTCTGGCTTTTGTTTGGCAGGTTTCCTCTTGGAACCCTTCCCTTTATTTCCGGATCCTGCATTGCCTTTCATATGCTTGTTTAGCCGGCATTGCGCGTTCGTGTGGGTTGGTTTCCCAAACTGAGAGTGGTGTACGCAGGGTTCCGACTTAATTCTCTCCCATTCTTCAGGAGTGTAATTGATGGGATCCGGACTGCGGCCTTTCCACTTGTTCCCTTTTTCTCCTCCAAAGGCTAAGTTGACCTCCTTGGGCTTTGTTGTTGACTCCGGGGTTCCTTTTTTATCAGAACGAGGTGTTTTCTTGGCCAGTATCAGTGACTCAATATTGCCTCCTCTTGCTCTGATATCGTCTTCGGCTGCAGCATGCTCATTAGCGGTTGTAAGCATAGATCCGAGATCTTTGTGCTTTTTAGAACCAACCATGAACGGTACAAGTCCGGGTTTTAGGCCATTGACGAAAGCATGCATTGCTTGTACGTCAGTTACTCCAGAGCAACTATTCTTCATTGCAGTCCATCTGGAGATGAAATCCACGTATGGTTCATCTTCAAATTGGGTGCAGCGGTTCAGCTGGTTGATGCTATTTGGGCGTTTGTATGTTCCCCTAAAATGCTGGGTAAATACTCTCGCCATATCATCCCAACTGTCGACAGTTCTTGATGGTAAACCATTAATCCAATCTCTGGCTCCGTCTAGCAACATTAGGGGAAGAAACTTGACAGCTTCCAGGTCTGTCCCGTTGTTGATCTGGACGGCTGTGTAATAATCTGAAAGCCAGGTATCCGGGTTTGTACTGCCGGTATATTTTTGGTAGGTTGGACCAACTTTGGCGAAGCCAGAATGCAGGGTTATCCTTCGGATCCTGTCTGTAAAACACTTAGGACCAAAGTATAGATCATCCTTTTCTGCTCTATCAATATGTGCAGAATATCTCCCGGCTGAATGGACAGAAGGGGATCTGCTCCTTTCTTTTCCATTGTTACGCGGACGCGTTTTTCCGAGGTTATCTCTATCTCTTCCGTTGTCACGCCCTCTGGGATTAGGTGGAGTCCTGCTCCTGTACCTTTCCTTGTCTTTGGGCGGTGTCCGAGATCTTTCACGCCTGTGAGGTGTATCGTATCTTCCAGCTTTTTCAGCTGGGTTTCTCGGAGGTGGCATTATTTTGCCGTCATTCCGGTGTTTGTCTTCCCGATCGTGCGGTTTATATCCATCTTTTGGGAGATGAGGTCCGGTTCTAGACGCTGCGTCCCGGTTGTCGGGGTTTTTCTTGTCCTTTCTCGGATCCTCTTTTTTATCCGAATCTCCGGGTTCTTCCGGTCCAGGTGCTCCAGCAGCGCAAGTGACAGTTTTGCAGAGGGCGGAATTATCATGCAGCCTCCCTGATCGCTCTTGTCCTCGCTGTTGCTGCTGTAATGCTTTTCCTAGGAAAGCATACACCCCTTGGAGTTTTTCCCCGTTGGAGTACAGATCATTGTTCAGGATGGCGAACGCTGCTTCCGCGTTTTCAGCTGCGGTTTTGTATATTGGTTCGCCCTTGGCATCTTTGCCGTTTAACTGCTTTTGCCAAGATGGGTTATAGAACCTTTCTTTCGGCGGCAGTTCTTCCGGTTTTGCAATTCCGGGTAACCTCGTAGGTTTTAAGGCGGATCTATGCTTTCTCTCGTACTCCTCAATTTCTTCCTTCATAATTTTGATGTCATTATGGGTTTGTTGGAGATGTTGCCGAGATCTAAGCAGTTGTTGCTGTTGCCGTTGGAAAGCTTGTCTCCTGGCTTCCAGCATCTCAGGGGGTTCATTGGGTTCCACTGGAGTTTGTAATAGTTCTTGCTCTTCCAGTTCTGTCATTGGCGGAGCAGTGATTTCCTTAGATTTCTTTTCCGTAGGCTTTGTGCCACTAATATCTCCAACTTCCAGGTTTTCATCAGCGAGATCAGCTGACTTTTTCTTCCGGAGTTTGTACTGGAGTTTTTTAGAAGCACGGTGCTTTTTCTTGGAAGAGGGAGGTTTTTTGACAGGTTCATCCTCTGTCACCTCCTTGACATTAGGAAATATCGGAGAAGTTTCTCCGTCTTCCCTCTCCTCTGCTGGCGGAGGGGTTTTAGGGCTTTCCTGGCTATCGGCACCCGTTGTATCAGCTGGTTTTGCCATTAGCACTTCATGGAATCCCTCTTGAAAGGATTTAACTTTTCTTACGAAGGCATCATCATCTTCGTCTTCGGATTCGAAGTTATCCGATCCGGTTTCCGACTCCAATCTCGCCTCAATGGCGGCAAGCACGGACTCTGTTTCCGAGTTCATCGTCTGGTTGACGGATGTCGGATCTTCCGTCTCTGTGACGGGTATTGGTTCTTCCGTCTCTGTGACGGGTGTATCGTTGTCTGCCTCTTGCATGGGATTTCCGTCATCCGTGTTTTCGGCGATCTCGGATTGCACCATGCCGATAAAGTGCGTATCACTGTTTTGTCGGCGATCTGAGCAAAATCCGGCATCATAGTCGTCTTCGACTGGGTATAGGGCGGGTGGGAAATAACTGCTTTCACCGCAAAACCCCATTGCTTCCGCGGTTAATCCGATAAAGATGTTAGCAGATCCAATCGGTAAAACGCAGGCACTTACCAGGTGGTTTTGCGCCGGTATGTAGGATCCGTTGTCGAGGAAGCGCCCAACGTCGTCGTCGAATTCCAAGCTTCCGACAGTGATCGATCTTCCGATTCCGCCTAATATCCCAGATCGGAACTTCACGCCTGACGTCGTTTGCCCCACGGTGGGCGCCAACTGTCGAGACATCGTAGTAGTTTTCATAGACTGGGGTGCCATGAGACTACGGTAGAGACGTGGGGTAACGGGATAGCGTAGTAAACACAGAACACGGGATTTACCCAGGTTCGGTACGTCGCGACAGTACGGCGTACCTACTCCTGCACTTCTCACTATGTGGGACTAAAGCCCGTATAATAAGGTTACAATGTAAGGGAATAGATCCAGCTACTCGTCGGGGATGAACTTCCCGGCGAGTTGCGTAAGGCTTGAGCTTGGACCTAGAACCTTGGAACTAAAAGAACTTATGAAATCTATCTCCCGTCCGGCTTTATATAATAGCCGGATTAGGGCTTACAGAACCAGAAACCTAGAAGACTACGTTTAACTTGTAACTTGGAAAGTAAGGAATCCGTCTTCTCCTCCAAGCCAGATCACGCGGGCCGTGATCCGGGTTCTTCTAGAATCCGGCTTCTACGCGTCGGACTACTGGGCCGCCCAATGGACCTAAGCCCACTACCTTGCAGGCCACCCTGGTAGTCCAACTCTTTTGTCTACCATCTTCTATACCCCTATTTGGTATATATCCGACATCCTTGTTATTTGGAATTTTCTTGTCCTTCTTGGGGTCTTCATTCTTTCCCATTGAACTTCCTGAATCTCCAGGTTCGCTTGGATCGTGCGCTGCAGTGGCGCACATGGCGGTTTTGCACAGGGTGTCGCACCCTGGGTTTCTAGAGGATACTCTCCGCACGAACTGGAAGTCAGGTGCTTGGATTATGGGGCATACATGCTCCCACGTCCCAGCTTCCTGGTAGGCCTGCGCTTATGCGCGACAACACAAGCCCTGCTTCCACCGTCGAAGTAAACTATCCGCTAGGAACCTAAAGGCACTACTGTCGACGTACTTCATAATCAAACACGCACGGTACGTCAACAGTTTGGTACGAATGATAACACAGAATGTCTCTAAGACACAAAAGAATGAAATAAGTGCAACTGGCCTTCACTAAGGCAGAAAATATCGAATACAGTCATCCAGAGGACACATGTCCCAACATATCATCCATTACAACAGCGGAAGCAATCAAAGAGGTCTGAGTACAGACAAATCCATGGCTTAAGAAGCCGGAGAAAATAAAGAAAAGCGAAGCCCATCCACGTAGGTCTGGATCCTGCCCTGGTCCAGCTAACTACTCGTCTGCAGCGTCGTCGAACTCCACAAAGTAGCCATCCTGGAAAGCATCGTAGTCGTAGTCGTACTCTGCGTAAACCACAACCCCAACGGGGTCAGTACATCCAAGTACTGGCAAGCAAGACTCACAGTTCATCAAGGAGTTACCCGTCAACACAAGCAGAGATGCTTGGGATCAACGGAAGAAAAGGGGTGATATAAAAGTTGCTGCTGGCTGCTCTAAACATCTACAGAATATAACTACCAATTCCGGCTAACAGAAAAGATAAGATCGAGGATTGTAACCAACTGAAAGATAACTTCAACCAAACCCATCCTGGATCTCGCCCCTTATCCAAAGAAGCAATCCGAGGATAACTCACACAGTTGTGATAAGGTGAATCAAGTTGTTTGTGTGAATAACCTATTACTAGTCAGATTATTAATCATTGGGTGAAACATGATTGATCATTATGTTGAAGTTGTCCTGAGTACTTGTTAGCCAGTACTTTCACCAAGTAATCCATAACCGCGGAAAACACGGCTTCTCGAGAAGATTATCCCTGCAGGGTTGCACCAATTTGGCCGTACACTCAAGAATAACCCGCCAGATGGGAAGCTAACCCACCAAGCGGGGTACTCTACACAACCAACCATTCTCCGCATCAAGCCCAAAGCACCTTGGGCGCACGGCTAATCGAGCCCAGAAGAAAATGGACCCTCATAGCACTCTAAGAACGTGTCCCCCTATATGCCGACTACAAAAGTTCCACCCTGCGCTGGGCTCGCAAAAACATGCATGCGGCAAATGGAAAACACGAACTAAATGAGGCGATTTGGACGAGATGCGAATCAGGTCAAGTTGAGGGGGGCGCCCATACTCGCTTCCCAAATGCGGGTAGTGCGCTCATCATGGATCAGTAGACAAGACCCTTTTCCTATTAGGGTCGACACTAGCAGGCTCCAAAACCACTCATGGGCCTCCTGCCGGTGCCTTATCATCAAGTTATTATTACCATTAGCAATTAACAGGATTGATTGATTAATAACGAGCCCCGGTACAAGATAATAAGATAGTAACAGCAGTAACCGACAACAGACTCGAGTAAAAGCAACCCTAAGCATGCTAGATAATAATATGGCACAAGCAAAGGCTGTAGGTATGGAGGTAAGGCAATATCATTGGTTCAGGGAATCATGTGATAGGTTCGGAGAACAAGCAACGATACATAGGGCTAGCAGTAGTAGACAAAAAGATAGTATCGACAACAAGTGTGGAAAGGAACTCGATGATTCATGTGAGTGATAACTTGCCTGGCAGCTCAGCCTCGTACTGGGCTAGGTCCTGAGTAGTGGTGTCGTAAGGCTCGTCGGTACCAACGTCGTCGTCTAACCGAGAAGAAGCAAAAACAACAACGAAGGAAGACGGGCAATCAATACATGGCATAAGTGCACAAGCATTGGATGATGCATGTCATGTTTAATAGATGCAACAAAATAGCTTGCTTGACATGAAACACAAGTTAAATGGATTCCATATGCAAAAGGGTGCATATGGAAGCCCATGCTTGGAGTTGAATTAATTGTTCTATCACTAAGCATCATGTGTAAGTGACTTAGTATGATGCATGCATGATGAGGAACAATAAGATAACAAAGTTAATTGCAAATGGAATGATAGTTAACAATTTAGAAAGGCATTTATTAAATTTGGAATTTTGTTACTTAAACATGGCACACAAGTAAATGTTGTTATCATCAAGTTAAAGTGTGCAAAACAATTTACAAATTTTATATTTGAAAAGTTTATCAAATTTTAGTTGAATTACATGTTTCACAATTTGAAATTGGACTTTGGATTAATTAGTTATGAATTAAACAATATTAAACAATTTTTAATTGAATTAAACAAGATTTAAATAGTTTAGGCAATTTAAATTATTCAAACCAGAAAACAAAATTTATATTTGAATAGAGCATTCAAAATGGGGTGAAAAACATATTTTATTGGTATTATTTGAAAACAGTATGAATTAGTTATGAATTATTTCAATTTGCATTTGAATTATTCAAATTTGAAATTTAAAAGTATTTTGAAATTTCAAAACAGAACACAAATTGAATATTTGGAAAGAGTATAAAATTTAGATCAGAATTCATATACAAAGTTTAGTTATTGGATTTATAGATTTGAAGTTATTGAATTTATAAGTTTATAGTTTATTCTGTTATTTAAAAGAATTAGAAAAATTAACAGATTCGAATTAATTGGTTTGTTACCGTGCAGGGTTTACACGCACACGCTGACAGGCAGGGCCCAAGGCCAGCGTGGCAGACGCGCGCTGGCGTGGCACAGAGGGCCACTGCCAGGTGGGGCTGCGCGTGGGAGAAAATCTCCAAAAAGTTTGTGGCTTCCGGGACTCGAACCCGTGCCCAGGCGCTGCGCGCAAAGGTTCAGTACCACTGCGGTGTTCGCGTTCAGCTGACAGAGGAGGCGACGCGGAGAGGATATAGTTTCAGTTTGAATCTCTGAACTTTGCTGACGAAACCTGACGAGCGAGCGTTGCTCGACTGACAGAGGAGGTGGCGTTGCTCGCCGGCGTGAACCACGACCAGCACGCTGCTGTGGGGTGTTTGGGTGGACGCGGGCGTGCACGGACGCGAGCAACAGAGGGAGGAGGAGACGGTGCTCACCGGGATGCTGCCGCGGTTGCAGAGGAGAACAGCGCTCGACGGCGGCGATGTCGTGGATGGCGTGGTCGATCTCGTGCTTCTCCGTGCCCCCGCTGGTGTCCAAGATGTAGAGGAGATGGTGGCGGTGCTACTCCCGTGCTCCAAAGCCGTAGCGATGCTCTGCAACGGCGACGGGGTGAACAGGTTCAGAGAATGGGGCGCGGCGGCCGGAGAGAAAATAGAAGACGGCGTCGACGATCGGAGGCTTACCAGGGGCTCCTCTGGTGTCCAAGAGATAGATGGGAGGGTGGCGAGCTGATTCCAGGGTTTTGGTAGCTAGGAGGGAGTCGAGGGTAGCGAGGCCATGGCGATCTTCAGAGGGTTGGCGCCGGCGATGGAAATCAGAGAGGGGGAGCGAGGGATTCCGGCGAGAGAGAGAGGTTTTTGGCGGCGCTGAGGAACCCTAGGGCGATAGGGGGGGTACAGGGGTGCCCTAGGCTCGCTTATATAGGGTGGAGGCGCTGCGGTGGCCGCCGTGGTCGCGCGCGGTCGCCGTGGAGGCCTCCGATGGGCGCCGTACGGGAGGACGATGAAGGAGGGCGCGCGCACGAATCTTGGAGCAGCTCGAAACGGTAAGTTGGCGCTGCGCGGGCTGGGTTGCTGCGCGCTAGGGCTAGGTGGGCTTGGGCCAAGCGGTAGATAGATAGATGTCTCCTGCTTTCTTTTTATTCTTTTCTGTTTTTTATATTTTTTTTTGCAGATTGCTTTTGGAAGAAAGTTGTTAAGGTTTTAATCAAGGAAAATTCTAGAAAAATTTAGTTAAGCTTTTTAGACAATTAGAAATCACACTGTAAACTTGGATTTCAAAAATTGAAATTTAAAATTATGGTTTGTGTTTGAATTCAAAATAGAGGGATTTGAGTTTAATAAAATCTTTGATAAAACATGTATAAAAATAGGGTTACCCCTAGGGTTTTAGAATGATTTAGAGGGAAGAAATGTTTGGTGATTTTTATGGTTCCCAAAAGGTACTGATTTGAACTTGGTTTGGGAATTTAAAAGGTGATTTGAGAATTATTGATTGAATTATTGGTTGGATTTAAAGCAACAATTTAATAAGTGAAAACAAGGAATAAAAGGGGTTGTTTTTATTTGTTATTTTGGTTCCAAAGGTTGTAACAGAGCAAGTATGAAACCATGTTGAAAAAGGTTTGAATTTGAATTGTGAAAACATGATAAAACAGATGGAAAACAAATGCAAACAATAAGTAAACATGATGACATGATGCATGGCTTGAAATAAAACAAAGGACAAAGCATTCTAGGGGTATTTTCATACTTGGGATGTTACAAAACGCCCCCCCTTGAAGGAATCGCGCCCCGAGATTCCCTACTGAGAAACGAACAGGTCCGGATACTTCTTGCGAAGATCCTCTTCGGTCTCCCATGTTGCCTCTTTATCAGAATGATGCGACCATTGGACTTTCAAGAACTTGGTGCTCTTGTTGCGAGTCTTACGCTCGGTCTCATCGAGAATACGAATAGGGTGCTCCTCATAAGATAGATCATCTTGCAGCTCAATGGAATCATGATCAACTGCACGATCTGGATCTTTGAAACACTTCTTGAGTTGTGACACGTGGAACACATCGTGCACTTTGGATAGTTTTTCTGGAAGTTCAAGGCGATAAGCATTCTCTGCACGTCTTGAGAGGATGTTGAAAGGGCCAATGTATCTTGGTGCAAGCTTTCCTTTCACACCAAAACGATGAGTGCCTCTGAGGGGAGTTACACGGAGATATGCCTTATCACCAGGTGCATAGACCATATCCCTGTGCTTGCTATCATAATAGCTCTTCTGACGAGATTGAGCAATCCTGAGATTGTCACGAATGATACGAACTTTCTCCTCGGCTTCCTTAACAATGTCAGGGCCTAAAAGTGAACGTTCACCAGCTCCAGACCAATTGATTGGACTCCTGCATCTGCGACCATACAGTGCCTCAAATGGTGCCATTCCTAGGCTTGCCTAGTAGCTGTTGTTGTAGGAGAATTCAGCATATGGAAGGCAATCCTCCCATTTCATGCCAAAGGAGAGACCACATGCTCTGAGCATATCCTCGAGAATCTGATTGACTCTTTCGACTTGCCCCTGAGACTGAGGGTGATAAGCTGTGCTGAACAGAAGTTTAGTGCCCAATGCTTCTTGAAAGCTCTTCCAGAAATGAGAAGTGAAAATACTTCCACGGTCTGAGCTTATTTCCAATGGAACACCATGCAGAGGAACAACCTTTGCTGTGTAGAGCTCTGCTAACTGGCTAGCTGAGATAGTTTCCTTTACAGCATAGAAGTGAGCAACCTTAGTGAGACGATCAATAACAACGAAGATTGCATCGTTGCCCTTTTTGGACTTTGGAAACCCAGTAACGAAGTCCATTTCAATCATGTCCCACTTCCACTCAGGAATTTTCAGAGGTTGGAGTAGACCTGCTGTCTTCTGATGGACTGCCTTAACACGTTGACAAACGTCGCATTCAGAAACGTATTGAGCAATTTCACGTTTCATGCCAGGCCACCAATACAGAGTCTTGAGATCCTGGTACATCTTTGTACTTCCAGGGTGAATGGATAGAGGAGTTTCATGAGCCTCCTTGAGAATGATATCCTTGAGACTTTGAATCTGAGGGACTGCAATGCGTCCTTCGAAGAACACAGTTCCCTTGTCATCAATTGAGAAGGACTTGAACTTATCATTGCCCTCCTTGATGTGATCCACAATCTTCTTGATTTCATTATCACGAAGTTGTTCAGAACGAATCTTGTCCTCGAGAGTTGGACTGGCTGTCAAGCTAGCAAGGTATCCTTCCGGAACAAGACCCAGGTTCAGCTTCTGGAATTCTTCATGAAGTGGAGGTTGGCTTTCCATGATCATGAGATTATTGCAATAGGATTTGCGACTGAGAGCATCGGCCATAACATTAGCCTTGCCTGGAGTGTAAGAAATGGTGAGATCAAAGTCTTTAATCTTCTCAATCCATCTCCTTTGCCTGAGGTTCAGATCTGGCTGAGTGAAGATGTATTTCAGACTCTTATGATCGGAAAAGATTTCAGTTTTGTTACCCAACAAGTATTGTCTCCATTTCTTGAGGGCAAACACAACTGCTGCAAGTTCAAGATCATGTGTGGGATAGTTTTGCTCATGTGGGTTCAACTGACGTGAAGCATAAGCCACAACTTGACGTTCTTGCATAAGGACTGCTCCTAGGCCTTGGAGAGATGCATCACAGAATATCTGGAAAGGTTTGGTGGTATCTGGGCCAACTAGAACAGGTGTGGAAGTGAGTTTAGTCTTCAGGAGGTTGAAACTCTCATCACATTGTGGAGTCCAAACGAACTTTTTGTCCTTCTTTGTGAGATCAGTGAGAGGTTTAGCAATCTTGGAAAAGTTTTGGACGAAACGACGGCAATAGCTAGCCAAGCCAAGAAAACTTCTAACTTGCTTCACCGTCTTAGGGGGTTTCCAGTCAACAATTGCCTTAACCTTTTCCGGGTCAATGGCTATGCCTTTGGCAGAGATGATATGACCAAGATATGCAACTTCTGGAATCCAGAACTCACATTTGGAAAACTTGGCATACAGACGATGCTCGCGAAGTTTCATGAGAGTGAGACGAAGGTGTTCTCCATGCTCTTCCTCGGATTTTGAGTAGACTAGAATGTCATCAAGATATACCACAACGAACTTGTCGAGGTATTCATGGAAGACAGAATTCATGAGTCTTGAGAAGGTCGCCGGTGCATTGGTGAGACCAAAGGACATGACGGTGTATTCATATAGACCGTACCTAGTGGTGAAAGCTGTCTTAGGAATATCTTCCTTTCTGATCTTTATCTGATGGTAACCCATCCTCAAGTCCAACTTTGAGAATATTGAGGCTCCAGCAAGTTGATCAAAAAGATCATCGATACGAGGAAGTGGATACTTGTTCTTGATGGTTTTCTCGTTGAGAGGACGATAGTCAACCACGAGTCTCTTAGTTTGATCCTTCTTGGCAACAAACAGAGTTGGGCAACCCCAAGCGGAGGAACTAGGCTGAATGAAACCTTTGTCCATATACATATCGATTTGCTCCTTCAACAATTTCAGTTCAGGAGGAGCTATCTTGTATGGATGCTTAGAGATTGGAGCAGTACCTGGCTCAAGCTCGATCACGAACTCAACTGCTCTGTCCGGAGGCATCCCTGGCAACTCTTCTGGAAAGACGTCAGGGAACTCACAAACCACCGGAACATTTTCAATTGCCGGAAGGGGTTTGGCATCAAGGCTGAACAGCTGAACAGCAGTTGATCCATATGGAGAATAGACTATCTGGCCTGATGTGTGGGAGAGAGTTATTGACTTTTGAGCACAGTCAATTTTAGCTTTGTGGGTCTTCAACCAATCCATACCCAGAATGACATCAATGTCAGAATTTCCCAGCAACATGAGTGAAGCAAGGAATACACGACCTCCAATTAGGATCTCATTGTCCATGCTTATCTTGGAAGTCAACATTTGCGGTCCCGGAGAGTGAACAGTCATTTGATTGCTTAGCGGAACCAGAACTAGGTTGTATGCTTTTGCAAAAATCTTTGACACAAATGAATGCGATGCTCCAGTATCAAACAACACTTTAGCTGGAATAGAGTTTACGGGTAATATACCGAGAACGACGTCAGCAGCCTCTTCGGCTTTGTCGGCCTTGATATGGTTCACCCTCGCGTTCCTCCCGACAGGCCTATTGTTGGAGTTGAAGGCTTTAGCCGGAGGAGCACGAACCATAGCCTGGTTGGTGTTGGGGCGAGGAGGTAGGGGTAGCTGCTTCTGAGTGCACTTATCAGCATAATGTCCAGTATCCTTGCACTTGTAGCAAGTGACGATACGAGAAGGACCTGGCCTTGGCTGCCCCATCGGGAACCTCTGACCCTGCATCTGAGATGGGTTGGGTGGGCGGGGACCAACGCCTGGAGAAGCTTGGGCATTTGGAGCCCGAGTGACAGCACCATTTGGCACCCAGATGCGGCGCTTCTGCGGAGGGGTGGTCATGTTGGAGGAGGAACCACCCTCACGCGAGTGCTTGCGGGACTCTTCGAACGCCTTGCGCCCATTCTCCTCATTGAGCGCGGTGTTCACAAGCTCCACGAAGTCCTTGCACTTGATGTTGGTGAGAGCGTACTTCAGTTCCGGGTTAAAACCTCGGCGGAACCTTGCCATCTTCTTGGCTTCGGTGGACACTTCGTCACCAGCGTACCGAGCGAGACGATTGAACTCGTTCTGGTAGCCGAGAACGTCCAGCTTGCCCTGTCTGAGAGAGCAGAATTCCTCACGCATCTTTTCCATGAGACCATCCGGGATGTGGTGCTTCAGGAAGGCATCCTTGAAACATCCCCAGTTGATAGGAAAGCCAGCCCTCATGGCCTGGTAGTTCTCCCACCAAGTAGCTGCCTGACCCTTCAGTAGGTAGGTGGCGTAGTTGACCTTATCCTCTTCAGCAACATGAGCTATCTCCAGAGCTCTTGCTACGTCACGGATCCAGTCATCAGCATCCAGGGGCTCACGTGTTGCCACGAAAGCTTTTGGGCCCAAGCTGAGGAAGTCCTTGATGGTGACCCTTGGAGCATTCTGGTTGTGTTGCTGGTTAGCCTGGATCTGGGCCATCTGTGTCACCACTTGGGTCATCTGAGCCAACAGCTCCCCCATTGGTGGTGGCGGAGGCGGGTTGTTCCTGGTTGGAGGCATCCTGAACAAAATTCATTTTAGCACAACAACAGAAAAGGATAGACTTGGTAACCGAAAGACAGATTATTCCGACGCATGAATAGATAACCAACAGGTACATCATCACATGTTCAAATACATCAGAATATCCAACAGACCAATACATGGTTCGAAAACGAAAGGATAGACTAGACACAGCTAGTAATGGATACAACGGTACTCCCATGCTCATCACGCAGGACGGCGGTGAGTAGTACGACGAGAGATACGGTGAGGAGGAATCCCACGGAAGTAGGTATCACGACGATCCATGTAGATAGGAACTGCTCTGAGAGCAACTCTCGGTGTGGTGAAGTAGGAAGCGTCGTATCCCTGTGCTCCAAAGCGGGGAATCCCTGTGTAACCAGCTCCGAGGTCGAGAAGTGGGCCTCTGATCGGCTCGTAACCTCCAGCATCTGGCAACGGAAGACCAGCTGGCTGAACGACACGTGCGAAGCGCTCGTCTCCAACAAAGTCTGTGGTGTACGTCGCCAGACGAGTGAGAGCAAGGTGGAGCTGCTCCCTGACTGAGGCTAACTCCTGAGAAAGTGCAGAAGCAACGGCATCACTGTGACTAGCGAACTGGGCAGTGACCTGAAGCCTGGAGCTATCAGTCTCGTAGGTATCCATGTCGCGGTGGATAGTGAAGTGAGCTCCCGCTGCCGTGATGTAACCACGGGGGATGTGACGAAAACTGGACTTATCAAACCCCCAGTAGTCAGCACGGAGAACGGTGATACTCACGTACGCTACCTGCTGCACTGCCATATCCACTGTGGACCCTACTGCCTCGTACTGGTGTGCAATGCTCCTGCCATCATCCGACAGAATGTAGACGATAGCCCGGTAGCAAGTCTGGTCAAACTCTCGCTGGTGCTCGTAGACCTGGTACTCTGGTGCCCAACGGAACCCCAGAAAGGTAACCATGTCTCTCAGCAACTCCGGAAAACCGGCGGTGCTCTCACAGCGAGTCATGCGAACCACCTGCGGATAGTAGCTGAGACCCATCTGCAGATGATTTGGAAGGTGTTGATTAGACTCCGGTAGATGAAAAAGGATGTGGAAAACAACAACAAGGTTCAACGGACGAAAAGGATGTTGAAAAGAACATGATATCGAAGCAACATCGGGAAAACGAGACCAAAAGTCCTGAGGTACTACAGAGAACCCAAAACACGTGAAATCCTAACTTGAAAGTTTAGGTGAGAACAGAAAACAACGTTACACTTCCTTACCAGAAAAGGGTGGGTGGGTGGGGAAAGAAGAAAAATGGCAGAATTCCTACTCTCACGTTTCATTTTTCCTATATAGCTACAAAATAGTTTCTAGACTCAACTGCGACCAGTAAAAAGGGATCCTACAGGCAGACAGGCTCTGATACCATTTGTCGCACCCTGGGTTTCTAGAGGATACTCTCCGCACGAACTGGAAGTCAGGTGCTTGGATTATGGGGCATACATGCTCCCACGTCCCAGCTTCCTGGTAGGCCTGCGCTTATGCGCGACAACACAAGCCCTGCTTCCACCGTCGAAGTAAACTATCCGCTAGGAACCTAAAGGCACTACTGTCGACGTACTTCATAATCAAACACGCACGGTACGTCAACAGTTTGGTACGAATGATAACACAGAATGTCTCTAAGACACAAAAGAATGAAATAAGTGCAACTGGCCTTCACTAAGGCAGAAAATATCGAATACAGTCATCCAGAGGACACATGTCCCAACATATCATCCATTACAACAGCGGAAGCAATCAAAGGGGTCTGAGTACAGACAAATCCATGGCTTAAGAAGCCGGAGAAAATAAAGAAAAGCGAAGCCCATCCACGTAGGTCTGGATCCTGCCCTGGTCCAGCTAACTACTCGTCTGCAGCGTCGTCGAACTCCACAAAGTAGCCATCCTGGAAAGCATCGTAGTCGTAGTCGTACTCTGCGTAAACCACAACCCCAACGGGGTCAGTACATCCAAGTACTGGCAAGCAAGACTCACAGTTCATCAAGGAGTTACCCGTCAACACAAGCAGAGATGCTTGGGATCAACGGAAGAAAAGGGGTGATATAAAAGTTGCTGCTGGCTGCTCTAAACATCTACAGAATATAACTACCAATTCCGGCTAACAGAAAAGATAAGATCGAGGATTGTAACCAACTGAAAGATAACTTCAACCAAACCCATCCTGGATCTCGCCCCTTATCCAAAGAAGCAATCCGAGGATAACTCACACAGTTGTGATAAGGTGAATCAAGTTGTTTGTGTGAATAACCTATTACTAGTCAGATTATTAATCATTGGGTGAAACATGATTGATCATTATGTTGAAGTTGTCCTGAGTACTTGTTAGCCAGTACTTTCACCAAGTAATCCATAACCGCGGAAAACACGGCTTCTCGAGAAGATTATCCCTGCAGGGTTGCACCAATTTGGCCGTACACTCAAGAATAACCCGCCAGATGGGAAGCTAACCCACCAAGCGGGGTACTCTACACAACCAACCATTCTCCGCATCAAGCCCAAAGCACCTTGGGCGCACGGCTAATCGAGCCCAGAAGAAAATGGACCCTCATAGCACTCTAAGAACGTGTCCCCCTATATGCCGACTACAAAAGTTCCACCCTGCGCTGGGCTCGCAAAAACATGCATGCGGCAAATGGAAAACACGAACTAAATGAGGCGATTTGGACGAGATGCGAATCAGGTCAAGTTGAGGGGGGCGCCCATACTCGCTTCCCAAATGCGGGTAGTGCGCTCATCATGGATCAGTAGACAAGACCCTTTTCCTATTAGGGTCGACACTAGCAGGCTCCAAAACCACTCATGGGCCTCCTGCCGGTGCCTTATCATCAAGTTATTATTACCATTAGCAATTAACAGGATTGATTGATTAATAACGAGCCCCGGTACAAGATAATAAGATAGTAACAGCAGTAACCGACAACAGACTCGAGTAAAAGCAACCCTAAGCATGCTAGATAATAATATGGCACAAGCAAAGGCTGTAGGTATGGAGGTAAGGCAATATCATTGGTTCAGGGAATCATGTGATAGGTTCGGAGAACAAGCAACGATACATAGGGCTAGCAGTAGTAGACAAAAAGATAGTATCGACAACAAGTGTGGAAAGGAACTCGATGATTCATGTGAGTGATAACTTGCCTGGCAGCTCAGCCTCGTACTGGGCTAGGTCCTGAGTAGTGGTGTCGTAAGGCTCGTCGGTACCAACGTCGTCGTCTAACCGAGAAGAAGCAAAAACAACAACGAAGGAAGACGGGCAATCAATACATGGCATAAGTGCACAAGCATTGGATGATGCATGTCATGTTTAATAGATGCAACAAAATAGCTTGCTTGACATGAAACACAAGTTAAATGGATTCCATATGCAAAAGGGTGCATATGGAAGCCCATGCTTGGAGTTGAATTAATTGTTGTATCACTAAGCATCATGTGTAAGTGACTTAGTATGATGCATGCATGATGAGGAACAATAAGATAACAAAGTTAATTGCAAATGGAATGATAGTTAACAATTTAGAAAGGCATTTATTAAATTTGGAATTTTGTTACTTAAACATGGCACACAAGTAAATGTTGTTATCATCAAGTTAAAGTGTGCAAAACAATTTACAAATTTTATATTTGAAAAGTTTATCAAATTTTAGTTGAATTACATGTTTCACAATTTGAAATTGGACTTTGGATTAATTAGTTATGAATTAAACAATATTAAACAATTTTTAATTGAATTAAACAAGATTTAAATAGTTTAGGCAATTTAAATTATTCAAACCAGAAAACAAAATTTATATTTGAATAGAGCATTCAAAATGGGGTGAAAAACATATTTTATTGGTATTATTTGAAAACAGTATGAATTAGTTATGAATTATTTCAATTTGCATTTGAATTATTCAAATTTGAAATTTAAAAGTATTTTGAAATTTCAAAACAGAACACAAATTGAATATTTGGAAAGAGTATAAAATTTAGATCAGAATTCATATACAAAGTTTAGTTATTGGATTTATAGATTTGAAGTTATTGAATTTATAAGTTTATAGTTTATTCTGTTATTTAAAAGAATTAGAAAAATTAACAGATTCGAATTAATTGGTTTGTTACCGTGCAGGGTTTACACGCACACGCTGACAGGCAGGGCCCAAGGCCAGCGTGGCAGACGCGCGCTGGCGTGGCACAGAGGGCCACTGCCAGGTGGGGCTGCGCGTGGGAGAAAATCTCCAAAAAGTTTGTGGCTTCCGGGACTCGAACCCGTGCCCAGGCGCTGCGCGCAAAGGTTCAGTACCACTGCGGTGTTCGCGTTCAGCTGACAGAGGAGGCGACGCGGAGAGGATATAGTTTCAGTTTGAATCTCTGAACTTTGCTGACGAAACCTGACGAGCGAGCGTTGCTCGACTGACAGAGGAGGTGGCGTTGCTCGCCGGCGTGAACCACGGCCAGCACGCTGCTGTGGGGTGTTTGGGTGGACGCGGGCGTGCACGGACGCGAGCAACAGAGGGAGGAGGAGACGGTGCTCACCGGGATGCTGCCGCGGTTGCAGAGGAGAACAGCGCTCGACGGCGGCGATGTCGTGGATGGCGTGGTCGATCTCGTGCTTCTCCGTGCCCCCGCTGGTGTCCAAGATGTAGAGGAGATGGTGGCGGTGCTACTCCCGTGCTCCAAAGCCGTAGCGATGCTCTGCAACGGCGACGGGGTGAACAGGTTCAGAGAACGGGGCGCGGCGGCCGGAGAGAAAATAGAAGACGGCGTCGACGATCGGAGGCTTACCAGGGGCTCCTCTGGTGTCCAAGAGATAGATGGGAGGGTGGCGAGCTGATTCCAGGGTTTTGGTAGCTAGGAGGGAGTCGAGGGTAGCGAGGCCATGGCGATCTTCAGAGGGTTGGCGCCGGCGATGGAAATCAGAGAGGGGGAGCGAGGGATTCCGGCGAGAGAGAGAGGTTTTTGGCGGCGCTGAGGAACCCTAGGGCGATAGGGGGGTACAGGGGTGCCCTAGGCTCGCTTATATAGGGTGGAGGCGCTGCGGTGGCCGCCGTGGTCGCGCGCGGTCGCCGTGGAGGCCTCCGATGGGCGCCGTACGGGAGGACGATGAAGGAGGGCGCGCGCACGAATCTTGGAGCAGCTCGAAACGGTAAGTTGGCGCTGCGCGGGCTGGGTTGCTGCGCGCTAGGGCTAGGTGGGCTTGGGCCAAGCGGTAGATAGATAGATGTCTCCTGCTTTCTTTTTATTCTTTTCTGTTTTTTATATTTTTTTTTGCAGATTGCTTTTGGAAGAAAGTTGTTAAGGTTTTAATCAAGGAAAATTCTAGAAAAATTTAGTTAAGCTTTTTAGACAATTAGAAATCACACTGTAAACTTGGATTTCAAAAATTGAAATTTAAAATTATGGTTTGTGTTTGAATTCAAAATAGAGGGATTTGAGTTTAATAAAATCTTTGATAAAACATGTATAAAAATAGGGTTACCCCTAGGGTTTTAGAATGATTTAGAGGGAAGAAATGTTTGGTGATTTTTATGGTTCCCAAAAGGTACTGATTTGAACTTGGTTTGGGAATTTAAAAGGTGATTTGAGAATTATTGATTGAATTATTGGTTGGATTTAAAGCAACAATTTAATAAGTGAAAACAAGGAATAAAAGGGGTTGTTTTTATTTGTTATTTTGGTTCCAAAGGTTGTAACAGAGCAAGTATGAAACCATGTTGAAAAAGGTTTGAATTTGAATTGTGAAAACATGATAAAACAGATGGAAAACAAATGCAAACAATAAGTAAACATGATGACATGATGCATGGCTTGAAATAAAACAAAGGACAAAGCATTCTAGGGGTATTTTCATACTTGGGATGTTACACAGGGCGGAGTCATGATGCAATTTGTCGGAACGAGCTTGGCCTTGTTGTTGCTGTTGTAATGTTTTTCCTAAGAAAGCATACACTCCCTTAAGCTTTTCTTCATTGGAGCAAAGGTCGTCATTAAGTATGGTAAACGCAGCTTCTGCGTTATCTGCAGCGGTCTTATAGATCCATTTACCCTTAGCATTTGTGTTGTTAACATGCCTCTTCCAAGACGGGTTTTCAAACAGCTTTTTGGTCGGCAGTCCTTCCGATTTTGCAATTCCAAGTAACCTTGTAGGTTTGATTGCAGATTTGTTCCGGCGCTCATGTTCCTCAATTTCTTCCTGCTGCTCTTTGACGGTGGTCTAGGTTTTGAGGAGGTTTTCCCGAGTTTGGAAAATATGTTGTTGTTGTTGCCGCATTATGGCCTGCCTCTTGGCTTCCAGCAGTTCTGGTGGTTCATCGCTTGCAACCGTGGTTTGGATTAGATCGATTTTGTCCAGTTCCGACATTTGGGGAGCTAGCACCACCTCAATCTGCTTCTTTTTCTTCTCCGCCGTATTTAAGCCACTACCTCCACCGACTTCCAGGTTTGGTTGGCTATGTCGACCAATTTATCCAATTTTTTCTTCTGGGCTTTGGTGAACACCATTTTGGCGGCTTTCTTCTTTTTCTTGGAGGATGGAGGATTTTTCTATGGTTCGTCTTCCGTCAATTCCTTAACATCAGCATATGCCTGGCTTTCATCACCATCTTCTTCCTCTTTGTTTTCTTTATCAACTGGCGGAGGTGTTTTGGGATATTCTTCCTCTTCTTCCTCGGCATCCAACTTTCCAGCCGGATTATCCATGAGTACTTCATGATAGCTCACCTGCATGGATTTGACCTTTCTTCCGAAATCATATGCATAATCATTGGAATCTGAGTTTCCACATGCAGATTCGGTTTCCGAATCGAGCTTTGCTTCAATTTCCGCTATAATAGATTCGGCTTCTCAACTTGTCGCCTGATTGGCGGATTCCGGGTCATCCATCTTTTCTATGGGATCAACGTTTTCTGCCGTTTCCACGGGATTTTTGGCTTCCCTGTTTTCAACAATTTATGATTGCACCATGCCAACAAAGTGCAATTTGAGGTAGGAATCTCCTGAGAGGCGGAAAACCCAGTCATGCTTTGGCGGTATGCAGCCAATGAATCTTGGTCTGCCCCAATGTATGAATAAGGCAGATCCGATCCAAATCCGGCATCAACGCCGTCTTCTACTAGGAATAGAACGGGTGTGATGAATTTACTTCCACCATGGAAACCCATTGCTTCTATCGTTAAACATACGAAAATGTTAGTGGAACCATAGGAAGGACGCAAGATCTTACCAGGTGATCTCGTGCCGAAAAATAAGATCCTTTATCGATGAAGCGTCTGACGTTTCCGTCGAATTCCAGCCTTAGTTATCATGCTGCCGAATCCTCTCGAGACGTGACACCCGCCGCCGCTGGCCCCACGATAGGCGCTAACTGCTGAGTGTTCTTAGTTAGGTTCATGGCAAGGGGTTCCATAAGCCTGCTGGCAGAGTCATGGGCGGAAATGTAGGGAGTAGCGACGGATATGAAGACATAGTTTACCCAGGTTTGGCACGTCACAACTAAGGCGGAGTTCCTACTCCTACAATCCCACTACATCAGGGATGAAGCATGAAGTATAAAAAGTACAACGTGGGTAAGGTTTTGCTATCTCGGTGAGGATGTACTCTCGACGATCTAGCTTCTAGCTTCTAACTTGTAGAGTTCTGCCTTTGGGGCTACTCCCATCCGGCTTTATATGGATAGCCAGACTAGGGCTTACAGTAAGGAAACCTTGAAGTCTACGAAAAGTATTCCTATTCTTGGAAAGTACGAAATATGACTTCTTCTCCAAGATGGATCACGTGTTGGGACGTGATCCGGGTTCTTCTAGAATTTGCCTTCCTGTCTGTCATCTTACTAGGCCACCCAATGGATTTTTCTCCATTACCTGCGGGGCACCCTGATAATCCTGTCGTTGGCCAATGCCGGATATACTCCCGTTTGGCATATATCCGACAAGCACGAACACAGTCAGAGTTCCACGCTCGGGCGTCATCATCCATGAGGGTATCCACCGTTTGCCCATCAATCAGTTCTCACAAGGTGCGAAGGGTCTCCGGTTTTGTTCGTGGGATCATTAAAGATCTTGATCCACGTCCCATCACCAACACACCACCTACCACCTTGATTGATCAGTTTTCGTCCATGAAGAAGGCTCCTCCAGGTAAACGAGGCCGAACGTGGGCAAGGGGCTTCCCAAGAAATCACAGTGCGAAAGGAGGACGGATCAGTGAGTACGCCAACCTTGCCTCCTCAACATGGCCTGGTTGAAGATCTTCATGTCGTGGAACCCAAGCCCTCCCATGTCTTTTGGAGATGATAGCCAGTACCACGACTTCTAGTGCATTTTACTTTGGTCATTGTCCCTTCACCACCATTCATCAGCAATTATTTTCCTCATTTGCCCACATGTTTCAACTAGAAGATGAAAAAAACTCATCACGTACGTCAGAATTGCCTGGAAAACAGATTTCAACATGATCACAGTTCCTTTTCCAGAAAGAGGTCGATCCGACAAGCCATTAGCCCTTTGCCACATCCTGTCATAGAGATAATGAAATATCAGAAGTGCAGAGAAACCGATGTGTGTTGACATGCCGAGCTAGGAGTCCTGCAGAGTTTCTGAGTGAACACAAAGTTTCTATTTCACCTCCAGTTTGATCCCTTCTCCATAGTCACTGTGAAAAAACACAGTTTATTTATCTGAGTTTATTTTCTGTCCCAACCCTTCACAGTTGAAAGCTCATCTCTCCTCTAATTATTTTGGTGATGATAACAACACGGGTTATTCTACAAACATCGTATTTAAGTGTTCACAGATGGAATTATAGTCTTGATCAAGAACGAAAGAAATCCTTTGGAAAAGAGTCACGCAGAAAACTGAGACCGGATTATTTAGGACGCAAGCCGAAATATATGGTGCCTAAAGGGCGGAATTTCCGGGCCTGGCCCCGGAAATTTCTGGCCTTACTGAAGACCAGCTGCCAAGGATTGGTGCGCCTCAATTGCCCACTCTCGGGTGCCAGGGCGGAAATTTGGCCAGAAATTTTTGGAGGAAATATCCATCCCTTAGTTTCCCCCACGAGGACGGCGCGTCGTTGCTGCCCGCTCTCTGGAAAGGGAGCAGAAATTTGGCCGGAAATTTCCGGCCCCCGGATTATTGAAATATCCGCCCCCCCCCCCCCCCGGAATTTTGGAAATATCTGTCCCCTGAGCCCAGAAATTTCTGGTACTAATCCCGGAATATTCCAGCCATTGAGAAAAACAATGGCTAGATTTGGAGGAGGCTATAAATAGTTGTATTCTTCCTTGCGACAGCCAGCTCATCCATTCCTCTCTCTCCTCCATTGTTTGAGAGCTTTAAATGCCTAGATCTCCCTACTCAACCAACCAACCTTGATGCCTTTCAAGGATTTGGTGGAGAATACCTAGATCTACTTCTTTATCAAGCCAAAAATCGGTTTCCCCCATTTCCCCCTTTGGGATATTGTAAATCTCTTGGTTGCCTTGTCATCCTAGAGAAATCCTAGTGCTTGGAGCTTCCACCTTGTTACAAGAAGCTTTGGACCATTGAGAGCCTCCAACCAACTTGTGGAGTAGCCTCAACCGTGTGTAAAGGTTTTGTTAACGCCTTCAACTCGACCTCATAGTGGAAACGAGAATCTCCCTCACTTGAGAAGCTCAAGGAGAATAAGGTGTGCACACATGTGCTATTGAGGAGCGCCGATGTGTCTCCCCGCCTCTACAACATAGACGTACTTCTATTGAGAAGGAACTACAGGAAACATATCCTTGTCTCCTTGTTTACACTTGTGGTTATCTTGTACTTTATGTTTTGCTTCTGTTGCGTACTTGGTTCCTATCACCTAAGGTGTTCATCTAGTCGCACATCTAGACAACCCTATCTTTTACTTGTTTAGCCTATTTAAAAGGGATAATATTAAAATTTGTAGGTCACCTATTCACCCCCTCATCTAGTTGACCATATTGTACTTTCAATTGGTATTAGAGCCTCGGCTCTTATATCGGTCTTAACCGCCTAAAGTATTATGGCCAACGGAGATGACCCAGAATCTTCTAGGGAGGAGATCTCCAAAATTGCTGACACTATAGCTAACTTAGAGACGACGGTTGGAACCATCCAAATCCAATTGTCCAAGATTAGCTCTAGTGTTGGCCCGGAGGTTTCCTCCATTCAAGAATATGTTGGAGAACATGATGGGTAAACCTAAGGGGAACGTGAATTATCCCCATTTTCCGATGAGGAAAGTTCTAAAGAGGAAACTATTCCGGATATTGACGAAATGGAAGAAAACATTGCCAAAGACAAGGCTAAATGCACACAAAAGGCTAAGGCAAGGGAGAATTTCGAAGGCTCCAAGTCTCAAACGGCTAATGGTTTGGGGTCTAACTCAAGAGTCCCACCACCTCAAAACTATGACTCCATTCGTCCAACTCTTTCTATGCCACCACATTCTTAATGTTGGACTTCCTCCCATGCTTAACAGGAATAAAACTACAACTAGAATAAGAACTAAATTTTTTGTGTTTTTGATAAAGAGAAGCAAACAACACAAAATAAAATAAACTAAGAAAAACAAAAAAAAAGCAAAGAGATTGGAAGTGAGAGACTCCCCTTGCACAAATTCTCTTCCTCCCCGGCAACGGCGCCAGAAAATATGCTTGATGCGTGTGAACACACGTTCGTTGGGAGACCCCAAGAGGAAGGTATGAAGAGTGCAGCAGCAAGTTTTCCCTCAGAAAGAAACCAATGTTTAATAGACCATTAGGAGGAAGGAGTAACTTCAGAAGGTGAAGAAGCTGAGATGGCAGGACACACTACCCGTTCAGAAGCAACGTGGAACCTGCACAACACAATCAAATCACTTTGCCCCAATGAAGCACCGAGGTTGTCAATCTCATCGGTTTTGCTGAACACAAAGAGGTTAAACGCATGGTGTGGAAAACAGTAGGAATAGTATGAGAGAAGTATGAAAGAAGTAGGTGTTTATTAGTATGAGGAAAAAGGACCGGGGTCCACAGTTTACTAGTGGTGTCTCTCTGTGAAAGATAAATAACATGTGTGGTGAACAAATTACAGTTGGGCAATTGACAGAAATGAAGGTTGCACCGTAGTGCATATGCAAGACATAAATATTACTATGTGATTCATGCCGGCATTACAACAAGATACATAGACCGTTATCCAACTGCATCTATGCATAATAATCCACCCTCTGGATATCATACGAACAAACATTGGGTATTAAATTGCAAGCAACAGATAATCATAGTAAGCAAAGTGTGTGATGTAAACAATAACATCATCCTTAGACAAAGAATTGTTGCTTTCTCCCTAATGGCAATAGCACATCCTCCATCCGTCAAGTTTCTTTCACTCGAGCACAGATGCAAAGGAGGCATGAACCCACTATCGAGCATAAATATTCCCTCTTGTAGTTACTAGCATCTACTTGGCCAGAGCATCTACTAATAACGAAGAGCATTCAAGATCATAAATAACATAAGCATGAGGATACATGATATTGATAATCAAAGGACATAGCATTCAACATTCACTTGGTCCTAACAAACACAACATGTAGCATTACATAAAGATGATCTTGATCATATTAGTCAGCTCACAAGAACTAAACATGAGGTCCAAAGTGGAGAGAACAACCATCTAGCTACTGCTATGCACCCGTAGTCTAGGGATGAGCTACTCACGCATCACTTCGGAGGAGGGCATGGTTGTGTAGACTCCTCCGGTGATGATTTCACCCTCCGTAAGGGTGCCGGGGAGAGCTCCATAACCCTCCCGATCTCGGGATGACGGTGTTGGGTGTTTACGTTGGTAAAAGCGATATATCTCTAGTGTTTTTTCCTCGGGGGAATAAATAGGCAAAAGGGCAGAGGCGGTGGAGGCCTAAGGGCCCCACACCACCCCCAGCGCAGCCAAGGGGGGGCGCGCCGCCCTATGGTGTGGGCCCCTGAGGCCCCCCCCCCTCTGGGTCTTTTCGGGACTCCATGGAACCTCTGGGGTTTCTAAGACTTCCGGACTTGGAATTTTCCAAATTCCGAGAAGTTTGCAGAACAACTTTTCTGAAACAGAAAACAGGGAACTGGCTCTGTGGCATCTTGTCAATAGATTAGTCCGGAAAATCGATAAAATTGACATAAAGTGTATAGCAAACATGTGGGAAATAACATGAAAACAACATGGAACATGAGAAATTAAGGATACATTTATGACGTATCAAGGTCCTAGAGGCGGCAACACATGAGCCGTGGGAAATTCCCATAGCGGTGCAAACCACGACGGGTCTGAACCGCGCAAGGCGTACTTCCATGAGAAACAATGTTCCCATGAGTTGTAACCCACGTCAGGCGCCTCGTCCTCCTCAGGGTTCTTGAGCGCCTCGTCCTTTTCCGGTCCGTGAGCAGATGCTCCTCCTCCGGCAGCACGCCGATCTTCTCCTCCCGGTTCTACAGCATGACGTTCTTTTGAGGAACTGATGTCTATGCACGCTTCTATTCTTGTAGACAATGTTGGGCCTCGAAGTGCAGAGGTTTGTCAAACAGCAGCAAGTTTCCCTTAAGTGGATCACCCAAGGTTTATCAAACTCAGGGAGGAAGAGGTCAAAGATATCCCTCTCAAGCAACCCTGCAATTATGATACAAGAAGTCTCTTGTGTCCCCAACACACCTAATACAATTGTTAGTTGTATAGGTGCACTAGTTCGGCGAAGAGAGAGTGAAATACAAGTAATACAGATGATTATAAGTGATAGTAGCAATCTGAAATAATAATGGCAGGAAGCAAAAATGTAGCATAACTGATTGTAAACGGTGTTTCAATGATTAGAAACATGGCCTAGGGATAATACTTTCACTAGTGGACACTCTCAACAATAAAATCAAAATTTAATGCATAAATATCAACTCTTCACTATGCTACTCCGAACCACTATCCGGTTGGATAACAAACACCAATCAAGCGTGTAGGGCTATAAAAGCACACCTTAAAGTCGCATTCCCATCTACACACTGTCACCATGAGCGCACTAGATTGTTCCAGAGAAAGTCTTTCATAAGGTCATCCAATACAACATATATAAATCATGATAAGCCAAACACGGTGCACACACTGTCACCTTTACACCGTGGGAGGTGTCTCCGGAGATTAACAAAACCACTTGAGTAGCATAACAGATGAAGAGTAACATGTACATATTCAGATTACAAAGCTCATGATCCATTAGTCGATGGAGATGGCAGTGGAGTCGATGGAGATGGCTCCGGGGGCAATTCCCCGTCACCGTAGGGTGCCGGAACAGAGATTTCTGTCTCTCGGAACTTGTCTGTGGCGGCAGCGGAGCTACGAAACTTTTCGTGGATGGAGGCTTGATGATATTGGGTTTATGCATCGGGGGGAATATATAGGGTAAAGGGCGATGCGGTGGGTGCCCGAGGGGCCCACACCACCTGGCGGCGCGGACAGGAGGACATGCGCCACCCTATGGTGTGGATGCTCCTCTGCCCCCTCCGGGTCTCCTTTGGAGTCTGTTGACGTGCCGGGAAAAATAGAACACTGGGATTTTATTTTGTCCAATTCCGAGAATATTTCCAGAACAACTTTTCTGAAACCAAAAACAGCAGAAAACAGGAACTAGAGCTATGGCATCTTGTGAATAGGTTAGTCTAGAAAACATCCGAAAAACGAAGGAAAACATGTGAAAACATATTCTTGGATAGAAAAAAGCATGGAGCATCAAAAATTATAGATACGTATGAGAAGTATCAAGCATCCCCATGCTTAACTCATGCTCGTCCTCGAGTTGATAACAAAATAATTTTTGAGGTTACATGCTACCAACATAATCTTAATCATCATATTTGTAAAAGTATTTGTAAGCTGAGATCATAGTACTCTAAACACAGGCATGATATACATAATTCTATCAATGAAACTTACCAACTATGTTGCAACATGAAAAGTAACACAAACAAAAGATCATGAATAATAATGCACTTGAAAGTTATATGTTTGTGTTGAGCACAAAGAAATCATAGCAAAGTTGTCCGATTGTCCTTAAAATTGGAGCAAAACATAAATTCCAGGACACCTTCAAAGTTCAAGTGGTGACTAGACAAATAGTTTGAGAGCAGGTAATAACATATCATGAATCAATCAATAATAATATGTGGGACAAATGCACATTAAACTCGGAATGGAAACTACGCTCTTTTAACTGTACATAAAGTTAGAAGATGAAGACTCAACATAAAAGTAAAAGAAAGGCCCTTCGTAGAGGGAATCAGGGACTAACTCATTTGCTAGAGCTTTTTATTTATTAAAACAGCGGTATTGAAAACATTTTTTTAGAGAGGTGTGTGTCTATGTCAACGAATGGTAATGAAAAACTTATCATAACTCATGCCAAGAAAAGTTCTTAGAATTTCGAGAGTGGTTTATGTTGTTTATTTAGTTTGACACTTCCCCCAACCATGCTATTCACAAACCAGGGCCAGCCGTATCCACGGGTACCCACGAACTTTCATCAATTCATGGGGAAGTGCCTTTTTTAGTTATATTAATTGGCACCAGCTCTCTGCAAATTTAGATGAGCACAGATTCCATATCCATCGGGTGAAAGATGGAGAAGAACCTTGCTTGACATAAATAATAATAAACTTTAAACTTCTTCCTTATGAGCTAAAACATGGGCACAAAACAGGTATAATTTTGAAGGTTTTAAAGGTAACACATGAGAAATTTACTTTGGAGTGGCGGTTAAATACCACATGTAGGTAGGTATGGTGGAAACATTTGTAAAAAATTGGATTTTGGGAGTTGGATGCACGAGTAGAGCTCATAATCAGTACAGGTGGAGGCTAGCAAAGACTGGGAGCGACAAATTAAGAGAGCATAATGGCCATAATCATGCATAGCGACAAAAACATTATTGGTCAAAGCATAAATGATATTACAAGTCAAAAAATAAATGATCATGGAGGCTAGAGGTGACTGCTTTATAGTCATAACATGGTGTAAGCATGCACCAAGTCAACCAAATAAAGGTTTCAAAGGAGAATACCACAATATTATGCTTTGATGTGATAAAAACAACGCATGATTATTTCAATGGAACATTAAGCACTCTCACATATTTGGTACAAGTAATTCTACATCAATAATTACTAGTCATAGAATTCAAATAATATCCAACATGACATGATAGAGTCTAGCCACCGTCTAAACAAGCTTCTGTTTGCACGGTTATAAGCATGGAATATTTTACTCTTCTCCAATAGCAATTAACTTGTTTGAATAAACTCTCAAAAAATAATATTCATCAAAGATGTGAGAGCTAATCATATTTAAATGAAGCAAACTTACAAGCTTTGAACAAAATACGAGTGGAAAACAAGGGCTAAACACAGTACTAGCAAAAAGTGAACACTCGTAGAACAATAAGAATGAAAAATTGAGTGTTCTAAGCAATGAAACTGGAGCGTGTCTCTCTACCACACAAGAATGCTAGGTTCCAACTAAGTTTAGTGCAGTAAGAAAAATAAAAGAAAACAAAACAAAAACAAACAGACGCTCCAAGTAAAGTGCATATGATGTGACCGAATAAAAAATATAGTTTCACTAGAAGTGACCAGATAAGTTCCTCATGAAGAAGGGGATGCCTTGGGCATACCCAAGCTTAGAAGCTTGAGTTTTCTTATAATTTCATGGGATGAACCACGGGAGCATCCCCAAACTTTGTCTTTTCACTCTTCTTGATCAGATTATATCACCCTCTTCTCTTGACCCTTGAAAACTTCCTTCACACCAAACTCGAAGTAAATCTCCTTAGAGGGTTAGTATATAATAAAAAACTCACATGTTATGCATGGACACACGCATTATTAATACTTTTTAAACATTATATACAACCACTTATGTTTTATGGAGCAAATAAATCCACTCAGCATAGTAAAAGAGAGAATGCAAGTAAAAATGCATAATTTGTCAAAACCAGAATAGTCTATAAATACTTTAGAGGCACTTATGTTGCTCAAATAGAAAAACTTAAAATTATAAATGGCTTTGGAAATAGCTGAGGATTAAGCACAAAAAATTTCAGGTCATTTTGATCTTTGTGCAATTTTATACGAATTTAACACTCGACAACAAAAATCTGTTTCCGCGCATAAATCCAAATCTAACACCAACTTTTCACTAGAGATTTTACTTGGCACAACAAATACGAGAAAGTAAAGATACAATAGAGTTGCTACAGAAGTAAACAACACCTTGACTCAGAAGAAAACATTGCAAGAAGAAAAACATGTGTTGTCTCCCAAGAAGTGCTTTTCTTTAAAGCCTTTTAGCTAGGCATGATAATTTGAGAAGAATCTCAGATAAGAAATATTAATTTAAGCAAAAGAGAGCATCAAGAAGCAAATAAAAAAAATTAGTTTAACACACTTCCTGCGAAAAAGAATCTTGTAGGAAAACAAGTCAATAATGCACAAAGTGGCTAGCATAGGAATGCAAAACAAGTGCAACTTCAAAAATTTCAACATAAAGAGGGGAAACTTAATATTATTAAGATACAAAGAACTATGTTTCCCTCGCTCATAATAACTTTGAGTAGCATAACGAATAAAATTAACACTATAACTATCACATAAAACATTCTTATCATGAGCCACATGCATAAAAGAATTATCATTACTCTCCACATAAGTAAAGTACTTCTCATTAGTAATAGTGGGAGTAAAACTATCACATCCATCATTGCAATCATCATAAATTGGTGGAATAGTATAATCATATTGAACTTTATCCTCAATAGCAGATGGACTGAAAATAGCATGTTCATCATTGTAATCATCATATATAGGAGGCATATCATAATAAAAATAAAATTTATCCTCAATAGTAGGTGGAACTAGAATACCACAATAATTATAATCATCATATATTGGAAGCAAAGTACCATCAAAGAAAATTTCCTCCTCAAAACTTGGGGGACTAAAAATATCATATTCATCAAAGCCAGCTTCCCCAAGATTAGAGCTTTGCATGGCACTAGCAATAATGGTGTTCAAAGAATTTATATTAATAACATTACCACTATGATGCAAGCAAAGTTCCATGGGATTTTTATTTTTTTCTTCAAAAGCATCATGTACAAATTCAATATAAAGATTATAAAGTTCTATCATATTTTTGTTGTTTTCCATTAAGCCTAACTAGTTTAAATAAAAACAAGGAACAAGTAAAAAACAAAACTAACTAGTGGAAAAAAAAAAGATAACTTCGAGCACTCACGCACCAGCAATAGTACTAGGATTTGAATACCTTTTACCTTACCTCCCCGGAAACAGCGCCAAAAAATATCTTGATGTATACGCACGCTTCTATTCTTGTAGACAGTGGTTGGCCTCGAAGTGCATAGGTTTGTAGAACAACAACAAGTTTCCCTTAAGTGGATCACCCAAGGTTTATCGAACTCAGGGAGGAAGAGGTCAAAGATATCCCTCTCAAGCAACCCTGCAATTATGATACAAGAAGTCTCTTGTGTCCCCAAAACACCTAATACAATTGTCAGTTGTATAGGTGCACTAGTTCGGCGAAGAGAGAGTGAAATACAAGTAATACGGATGATTATAAGTGATAATACCAACCTGAGTTAAAAATGGCAGCAAGCAAACATGTAGTAGGACTGATTGTAAACGGTGTTTCAATGCTTAGAAACAAGGCCTAGGGATCATGCTTTCACTAGTGGACACTCTCAACAATAATAACATAATTTAATGCATCAACTCTTCACTACGCTACTCCGAACCACTCTCTGATTGGATAACAAACACCAATCAACCGCGTTGGGCTATAAAATCACACCCTAAATTCGCATTCCCATCTAGGTAACCCCACACTATCACCATGAGCGCACTAGATGGTTCTAGACAAAGTCCACAATTTTATAGGGTCATCCAGCACAAAATATATAAATCATGATAAGCCAAACACGGTGCACACACTATCACCTTTACACCGTGGGAGGTGTCTTCGGAGATTAACGAAACCACTTGAGTAGCATAACAGATGAAGAGTAACATGTACTTATTCAACTAGATTACAAAGCTCATGATCACATAAAGATCACACCATGGGAGAGAGAGATGAAACACATAGCTACCGGTAGAGCCCTCAGCCTCGGGGGAGAACTACTCCCTCCTCATCATGGGAGTCAGCAACAACAATGAAGATGGCGGTGGGGTCGATGGAGATGGGTCCGAAGGCACTTCCCCGTCCCGGCAGGGTGCCAGAATAGATATTTATGTCCCCCAAAACTTATAGGCGGAAGCAACGGAGCTACGTAACTTTTCATAGATGGAGGCTTGATGATTTTGGGTTTATGCGTCGGGGGAAATATATAGGCAAAAGGGCGATGTTGGTGGGCGCCCGAGAGGCCCACACCACCTGGTGGCACGGCCAGGGGGACCCGCACCGCCCTATGGTGTGGCTGCTCCTATCCCTCCTCCGGGTCTCCTTTGGACTCCGTTGACGTGCCGGAAAAATAGGACCTTCGGATTTTATTTCGTCCAATTCCGAGAATATTTCTAGAACAACTTTTCTGAAACAAAAAACAGAAGAAAACAGGAACTAACGATGTGGCATCTTGTCTATAGGCTAGTCGATAAAACATCCAAAAACAAAGGAAACCATGTGAAAACATAAAGGTACTGGATAGAAAACAAGCATGGATCATCAAAAATTATAGATACGTTTCAGACGTATTAGCAACCTCGATTGCGAAGTGAATTCGAGCGTGAAGCGACGGTATGGTAAAAAATAATTGTGGTGGGAACAGTTAAAGAGGGCCCAAAAGGAGGAACGCGTCGTCTCCCGAGGCAAGGTGACGTGGAGGCTCAAGGCGAGGCGATGCGTGACTTCCCAACGTGTGGCAGAGACCGAGAAGACGCCCCAGCCGCCTCTCCTGCCACTTCCCCCAATACCCCTACTTCCCCTGATGAACCACAAGTATAGGGGGGTGTATCGTAGTACTTTCGATAAATAAGAGTGTCGAACCCAACGAGGAGCAGAAGGTGTTGACAAGCAGTTTCGATGAAGGAATAACTGTAAAGACTGGAAAATGGATTTGTAGGGGATTTTGATATTGCAGATAAATAAAGTGAGAGTAAATAAAATGCAGTAGTAATAATTGCAGCAAGTGGCCTAATCCTTTCTTCATAAAAGGACAAGCCGATGGGTTTACTTATGATTAAGAAATGTTCTCGAGGACACAAGGGAGGTTTCTGTCGGGTTCTTTTGTTCCATGCAGCTGAATAATTTTAGGTGTTTTGATAAGTGTTGTGTGGGTGAACCTATGCTCGTGTACTTTCCCATCCAATACTGATACATACTTGTGATTATACCCCTTTCAAGCATTCACAACTACAAGAATTTAATTAAGAAATAAATCTAACCACAGCTTTAAACTCCGGGATCCTACACTCCCTCGTGTAGTGGTTTCCTAACCGGGGTTTAGATTTCTCTCAGTCCGGCAACCCCACAACTATTAGCGAAATACATGATGCATTCCGCTAGGCCCATGAATGGTGAAGTATCATGTAGTCGACGTCCACGTGACACCACTAGAAGAATAACACCACAACTGAAATATCAAACATTAAATATTACTCAACATTACTTCACTACTAACAACTTGACCTGTCCCAAGTCCTCAAGAACAACACGAACTACTCACAAGACATCATATGGATCATGATCGCACGTGATATAATGGATGATAACAATCTGTTCATAAAGTGCAAACAACGATAGAGGCCCTTAATTGTTACTGCGGGATCAAGGTGGATGATGAGGGTGATCGTTCTGGTGGTTATAATGATTATTATGACAATCTTGATGATGCCCGGAGTGATGACGGTGACAATGGCGGTGATTTCCCCTCTCCGGAGAGGAATTTCCCCGGCAGATTTCTCCCTGCCAGAGAGCTTTTCTCTCTCGGGTGTTTTCTGTCCCTAGGCGGAGGCGGAATAATTCTTCGACGATGTAATGAGGCTTAGGGTTTCCTGGGGGATAGGCACGCAGAAAATATCCCCCAGAGGTGGGCCAGAGTGGCCACACCCCTAGGTGGCGCGGGCAAGGGAAGGGGCGCGCCACCCCATGGTGTGGGCCCATGGTGGCCCCCTCTGGCTCTCCTTCTGGCTGGGTTCCTACTCTGAACTTTTAGGACAACCCCGGTGTCCCACTTGTTCTTCTGATCTTTTGAAATATGGTATCCTGATGGTGCCTTTTCCATCAGATTCCTGGTCCCGGTGTTTATTCTCCAAAAATTATAAAACATGCAAAATAAGATAAAATAACACAAGAGATGCATCATACAAAAAATATATCGACGAATAACATAAAATTATGATATAAAATAGTGATGCAAATTGGACGTATCAACTTCCCCGAAGCTTAGACCCTGCTTGTCCCTAAGCAAAACTGAACTCAGAAAACATGATCACAGGTTTATGGAGTGAAGAGTAGATAAATAAAATACGGACAAGAAGAATCACATCTATCTATGCACCAATAATTATAGAGACCAACTTCCTATTATATAACCTAACTTGAAATGAGTAATGGGAGTCACAAACAAAGATGCAAAAGAGAGAATCAAAATTCTTAACGGCAAACTTCATTCTTGGTCAGATTACATTTAATGATATCCGGCTTATCTTAGGTGAAGTATTTATAATAAGGCTCATCTTGTAGAGCTTAACATGTTTAATTATAACAATTCTTTTAGAGTGATTCATAACTTTTCAAAGTAATATTCATTCAGATAATAAAGCATGTGCTAAACATAGAAGGATATTAAACATGATTGAATAAATCAACATATAGATGGTGAGATCACAACAACTCAAATGCTTGCTGGAGACAGAGAGAAATGGGTTTACTGACTCAACATGAAAGTAAAGAAAGGCCCTTCGCAGAGGAAGCATGGATCACTCATGTGCTAGAGCTTTTATTTTATTAAACAGAGGTATTGAAAACATTTTTAAGAGAGGTGTATGCTTATGTCAATGAATGGTAAACAGGCAATACAGTACGTCACAAGCCAACTAAAATTCATAAGAGCGGATCCCATATGAGGGACACAACTGGTGTAGAAGGTCATCCCTCATTCTCTTTAGTTTACACGATTATGTTTGACTGATAAATCAAGGGCAAAATAGTGAAGAGAATTTGTGTATTAGTTTTGGGGCTGGGCACCCTGCCGCGAGCTCTTCTAGCATTTGGATAAGCGTATGAAGCCACTAGTCCAGGAGTTTGAAGTCTAATCAATAAGTGAGATAAAGATTCTCTATTTATGTCCTGATGAGCTAAAACAGGGGCACAAAACAGGAATACTTTTGAAAGTTTTAAAGGTAGCACATGAGCAATTTACTTGGAGTGGCAGTGAAATACCACATGTAGGTAGGTATGGTGTACACAATGGCAAGGTTTTGGGGCAAGGTTTTGGTTGCACGAGAAGCATTCCCTCTCAGTACAGGGTTTTTGGCTAGCAAGGCTGGGTAGCAAGCATAAGAGTTGGGGGAAAACGAACAAATATACATATGATGAAACCAATCATGTAATCTTCATTGAAAGCTCAAGCGATCTTAACTTGTGAATACTAAGTATACGAGCTGATAGGCAAATTCCTCTTTCTTATACTCGCATCTCAAATTATTATTTCTGCTGACCCATGCTAAGTTTGACAAAAACAACTAGATTAACTTGAAGATCTTTAGAGATATACCCAACATTAATAACAAGCTACACCATATGACAGAAATTGAAAACTAAAATGATATGTGTAGAAAGTAAATTATGAAACTTCTCATTAATATTTCAAACCGGCAACTCACACCAACGGATACAACGATAGCCAACTACGGAGAGACACTTCCATACTGAAAACCATCCTATATGATAACTTCTCTACTCATGATATGACTCTACTAAAAAAAGTAAAAATATGAAAGATAGTGATGTGATACTGCGGCACCCCCCCCCAAGCTTGGAACAAGCTGAGGGGATGCCAAACCCAATGATGAATCAATTCTTTGATGGTGGTGGTGAGTCCTTCTCGACGAGGTTATCAATTGATTTCTTCAGATATTCAATCGCAAACATAAGCATATGCATCACCTCTGTATCGCGATCAGTACAGTTTGCATGCCTGCCGACCTGTGAATCCCAGCCACCAAGATTTTTACCCCACTCTTCCTTAGGTTGAGAGCTTCCTTCATCTGCACTGTTAGAACGACTGATATCCCACATAGAGGGCAAATCCCTCTAGGGCACCTTTTTGTACTGATGATCATGAATTAATGAGTGGAAATGGTTCTTAACGCCCGCAAGAGGCGTTCTCGATGCTAAGGAGTGACGTGGAACCTTCCCTCTAGTGCTCATCCGCGCGCCTCTCTTAAGATTCAAGGGGTTAGCCACCACTCAGATGCTTGTGACGGTGGTGCATGGACGCACTCGCGAGTTCCCTTCTACATCTCCTTCAGCTCCACTCTTGATCTCTTCCTCCTGCTCCCGGTCTTGGACATCATCTTCCTTCGGTCCCTTCCCCTTGTTGTCGTTGGCAGAGACCATGATGCTTCTAAAACCAGAAAAAGATCCTGGCAGAAACAGCTCGAAACAGAAACACGACGAGAAAACGATATACAAACCTCGGGGGATCCGGGGGATTATATAGCAAAAAGTTTCATAACAAAAGGAAATTCCAAGTCGAAAACGAGTCAGAGAGGGGCTCCGGTGTGCACACACCATGGGCTGGCGCGGCCAGGGGTGGGCCCGCGCCACCCTCTGGTGTGGAGCGTCCGGGCTCCGTCTCCTCCTCGTTTCCGGCTCATAATTTTTCATATTTTCCACAAACAGTAAACATAAAAGTTGGAAGATTTTTCGCGAATGTTTTCTTACCAAAACTGATACCTATACGAAACTGCCTCTGCAGTTTCTAAGATATGCTTCTTAATAAACTCCTTCGGGATCATGGCTTGAACACAATCAAATTTTCATTATAAGGATCTCCAGAAATATAATGCTTGAGTCTTTGTCCATTCACCACTTGTGAAGTATTGTCTTCAAGGGAAACAATTTTAATTTCCCCCGAACGATATACCTCTTCGATAACAAAAGGTCCTTCCCATCTCGAGAGTAATTTTCCTGCAAAAAAATTGAGACGCGACCTATACAATAGCACTTTCTCACCAACATGAAATTATCTTTTAATAATTCTATTATCATGCCATCTTTTAACTTTCTCTTTAAAGAGCTTAGCATTTTCATATGCTTCACTCCTCCATTCATCTAAAGAATTTAAGTCAAGCAACATTTTCTCACCAGCAAGTTTAAAATCCCTATTTAGGTCTTTCACTGCCCAATAAGTTTTGTGTTCTAATTCTAAAGGCAAGTGACAAGCTTTTCCATAAACCATCTTATAAGGAGACATGCCCATGGGATTTTTATAAGTAGTTCTATAAGCACACAAAGCATCATTTAATTTCTTAGCCCAATTTTTCCTAGATTGGTTAACAATCTTTTGAAAGATAGATTTGATTTCTCTTTTTGATAACTCCACTTGCCCACTAGTTTGAGGATGATAGTGTGAAGAATTTCTATGATTAACATCATATTTAGCAAGGGGTTTTCTAAAACCACCATGAATAAAATGATAACCCCCATCAGTCATAAGATATCTAGGCACACCAAACCTAGGGAAAATAATGTCCTTAAGCGTTTTTAATGAGGTTTCACCATCAGCACTTTTAGTAGGTATAGCTTCTAACCATTTAGTAACATAATCAACAACAACAAGAATATGAGTGTAGCCTTGTGAAGGAGGGAAAGGACCCATAAAGTCAAAACCCCAACAATCAAACGGTTCGATAAAAGAGAATAATTCATAGGAATTTCATTACGTCTAGAAATATCTCCAACCCGTTGACATTGATCACAAGATAAAATAAACTCTATAACATCTTTAAAGAGAGTAGGACGATGAAAACCTGATTGTAGAACCTTATGTGTAGTTCTATCTCCAGTGTGGTGTCCTCCATAAGCACTACTATAACATTTTCTCAATATCTCTCGCTGTTCATTTTTAGGAACACATCTTCGCATAATACCATCAACACCTTCTTTATATAAGTGTGGGTCATCCCAAAAATAATGCGTCAAATCATAGAAGAATTTTCTTCTTTGCTGAGCTGTAAAGGTAGGAGGCAAATACTTGGAAAAAATAAAGTTAGCATAATCGACATACCATGGACTCTCTTGAGAGCTCACTTTTATTGCAGCTAACTGTTCATTAGGAAAACTACCATTAACAGGAATAGGGTCATAAGGGATATTTTCTAATCTAGAAAAATTATCAGCAACAGGATTTTCAGCACCCTTCCTATCCACGATATGTAAATCAAATTCTTGTAAAAGAAGCACCCATCTAATAAGCCTAGGCTTAGCATCTTTCTTTTCCATTAGGTACTTAATAGCAGCATGATCACTATGAATAGTAACTTTAGAATCAACAATATACTGCCTAAATTTATCACAAGCAAAAACTACATCTAGGAATTCTTTTTTAGTGGTAGCATACTTCTTTTGAGCAGCATCAATAGTTTTACTAGCATAATGAATAACATTTAATTTCTTATCTATTCGCTTTCCAAGAACAGCACCTACAGCATAATCACTAGCATCACACATAATTTCAAACGGTAAATTCCAATAAGGTGGTTGAACAATAGGGGCAGATATTAAAACCTTTTTTAAAATTTCAAAAGCTTCTCTACAATCTTCATAAAAAACAAAAGGTACATCCTTTTGAAGAAAATTAGTAAGAGGCTTTGATATTTTAGAGAAATCTTTAACAAACCTTCTATATAAACCCGCATGACCAAGAATACTACGAATACCTTTGACATCCCTGGGACAGGCATTTTCTCAATGGCTTCAACTTTAGCTCTATCAACTTCAATACCTCTTTCAGAAATTTTATGTCCAAGAACAATTCCTTCATTAACCATAAAATGACATTTCTCCCAGTTAAGAACAAGATTAGTCTCCTCACATCTCTGCAAAACTTTATCAAGATTTTGCAAACAATTATGAAAAGAAGTTCCATAGACGGAGAAATCATCCATGAAGACTTCCACAATTTCTTCACAAAAACCATGAAGGATAGCAGACATGCATCTTTGAAAAGTAGCAGGAGCATTACAGAAACCAAAAGTCATACGTCTATAAGCATAGGTTTCATAGTGACAAGTGAAAGTTGTTTTCTCTTAATTAAGCATTTTAACAGCAATTTGAGAGAACCCAGGATAACCATCAAGAAAGCAGAAATGAGTTTTCTTCGACAACCTTTCTAACATTTGATCAATAAATGCATAGTATAATGATCTTTCTTAGTGACTTTGTTAACCTTCCTAAAATCAATGCACATCCTATAACCAACTACTACTATTTAAGGAATAAGTTCATTATTTTCATTTGGCACAATAGTCATCCCTCCTTTCTTAGGGACACAATGCACATGACTAACCCATCTACTATCAGCGATAGGATAAATATTACCAGCATCAAGGAGTTTCAATACTATATTTCTTACCACATCCTTCATCTTAGGTTTAAACGGTGTTGATGTTCAACAACCGGCTTTGCATCAGGTTCAATATTAATAGCATGCTGACATATAGTAGGAGAAATCCCCTTCAAATCATCAAGAGTATAACCAATAGCACCTCTATGTTTCTTCAATATTCCCAATAATCTCTCCTCTTCTTTATCATAAAGTTGAGAACTAATAATAACAGGATATAATTTCTTATCATCAATATGAGCATATTTAATATTATCAGACAAAGGCTTTAAATAAAAAACAGGATCCTCCTTGCGTGGTAATGTGGTACCCAAGTCTTCCACAGGTAAATTATGTTTCTACATTGCTGGCTGATGTAGGAAAATCTCATCAATTTCATTCCTTTCTTCCATAAAGACATCACTTTCGTGGTCTTCCATGTATTGCTGCAAAGGATTGTTAGGAGCAAGAGCAATAGCAGCCAATTGTTCAACTTTATAATTCTCATTAGGTAATTCAGATTCATAAGGTGTTTTAGCAAATTTGGAGAAATTAAATTCATAAGACTCTCCACCAAACTTTGTAAGGATTTTCTCCTTTTTACAATCTATAACAGCACCACAATTGTTTAATAAAGGACTACCGAATATAATAGGACAAGTATCACTAGCATAAGTGCCTAGTACTAGAAAATCAGTAGGATATTTAGTTTTACCACATAAGACCTCCAAATCTCTAACAATACCAATCGGAGAAATAGTTTCCCTATTAGCAAGTTGAATAATCACATCAATGTCTTCAAGTTCACAAGAACCAATCTCATGCATGATTTCTTTATAAAGCTCATAAAGAATAGCTCTAGAACTAGCACCAATATCACATAAACCATAATAGAAATGATCACCTATCCTAACATATAGCACATGAACACTAGGTTTCCTAGATTTACTAGGATGAGAGACAATATTAGAAGCATCTTCAAAAATTATAATGTGTCCCTCTTCTACATTTTCAGAAACAAGGTCATGTACTATTGCTACTGTAGGTTCTACAGTTATTTGTTCCTCAGGTTCTAAAAGTTTCTTTGCACTTTTATAAACCACACTAGCTAACATAGAATATTATTTATCTTAGCAGGGAAAGGCATTTTCTCAATATAAGGTTCAGGCACAATAGAATCAACAGTATGAACTTCTATATCTCTTGCAGGAACACAATTAATAGTATCTTTATAAGGTGCATTGTACTTATCCCATTCCTTTTTAGGAATATCAATGTAAGAAGCAAAAGCCTTATATAAGTTTGCAGCAACTTGAGAATCAAGACCATAAACAACACTAACATTATGAAAATCCTCGGATGACATAAAAGTTTTAATGCATTCATAGTCATAATTTATACCTGACTTTCTACCTTTGTCATTCTCCCATGCTTCAGTGTTTTCTTGAATACGGTCAAGAAGATCCCATTTATATTCATCCTTCATACGTGTAAATGATCCAGAACAAGAAGCATCCAATAAATCCTTATCATGAAGAGGAAGCCTTGCATAGAAATTATTAATAACAATATTCCCGGGGAGCTCATGAATGGGGCATTTCAGCATTAGTAACTTCAATATCCCCCATTCTTTTGCAATACTCTCTCCGCCATGAGGCCAAAAATTATTTATATAATTCCGATATCTATGTATTTCACTTGGAGGATAGAATTTAGAATAAAAGAAAGGTACAATCTCCTCCCATCTAACCGGGGTTTAGGTTTCTGTCACTCCAGCAACCCCACAATTAGTATCCAAATACATGATGCATTACCCTAGGCTCATAAGTGGTCAAGTATCATGTAGTCGACGTTCACATGACACCACTAGAAGAATAACACCACATTTAAATATCAAACATTAAATATTACTCTACATTACTTCACTACTAACAACTTGACTTCTCCCATGTCCTCAAGAACAACACGAACTACTCACAACACATCATATGGATGATGATCAGAGGTGATATAATGGATTATAACAATCTGGTCATAAAGTGCAAACATCGATAAATCTCACAAGGATCAACTACTAACAAGTAATCCACACCGGGAGATAGATCTAATGCAAAACAACGATAGAAGCCCATAATTGTTACAACGGGATGAAGGTGGATGATGAGGGTGATGGTGCTGGTGGTGATGATAATGATGATGGTGGTGATGATGATGATCTTGATGACGCCTGGAGTGATGACGGTGACGATGGAGGTGATTTCCCCTCTTCGGAGAGGAATTTCCTCGGCAGATTTCTCCCTGCGAGAGAGCTTTTCTATCTCGGGTGTTTTCCGCCCTGAGGCGGCGGCAGAATAATTCTACGACGATGGAATGAGGCTTAGGGTTTCCTAGGGGACAGGCACGAAGAAAATATCCCCCAGAGGTGGGCCAGGGTGGCCACACCCCTAGGTGGCGCGGCCAAGGGAGGGGGCACGCCACCCCATGGTGGCCCCTCTCTAGCTCTCCTTCTGGCTGGGTTCCTCCTATGAACTTTTAGGACACCCCCGGTGTCCCACTTCTTCTTCTGAATCTTATGAAATATGGTATCCCGACGGTGCTTTTTCCATCAGATTCCTGGTCCCGGTGTTTATTCACCAAAAATTATGAAACATGCAAAATAAGATAAAATAACATAAGAGATGCATCATAACATGAAATATATCGACGAATAACATAAAATTATGATATAAAATAGTGATGCAAAATGGACGTATCATCCCCACGCAAGTTATAAAATCCCTTTTGCTGGAGAGAGAGGATCATCTCTGCCCCCACTTCTTGAAAATCTCGTCGCGGCGATGACGAGAGATCCAAGGGGAGGACGCGGTGAGAGCAATGGTGCGTTGGACATGGCGACCGTGCAGGAAGGGGTGCCCGAGGTGGGCGCATCTGGTATGGAGGGCAAGGAAGTTGTGGTAGGAGCGACAGTCGTAGTGGACACCGCGGCAGTGTTGAAGACGAGGGGGTTTCCCTCACCGAGTTCTTCCTCCTCCTACACCATCCATTAAGCCATCTGTTGAGGCTGCCAGAAAGAATCTCGGAGATTCTTGTAGGCTATGAGCCTCCTTTCTTCTAACTACAAATAAAGGATCACTGGTAGGTTTAGATTAATATCTCGGTCATTTTCATGACAAAGATACAGTTGAAACATAGATAAATATGCTTTTTTACAGAATAGGTAAAGATGCTTATTGTTTGGACGCGTCAAATATCCACTTTATCTTTGTTGCTTCCTACTAATCTGTGTTTGTTTTGTTTCCAACGTCATAGTGTAACTTTCTACAAACTACTGGAAATCATAGGACGTTTGAGTTGCCCTTGTCAGATCTCGTCTGATTCGAAGAAGTGCTTCAGTAGATTTGGGTTACACCATAGTTGGTCTCAGTAATGGCATGGTGGAAAGGGCGTGTGGGTTGGATCCACATGGGGTCATGCGCAATTGTGATCGTTTAAATTGGATTTCAAGATGTTTTCATAACATCTTAGGTTCAACCGACCCCACAAAGTTAATCTAGGAATGATAATAAACATACCTCGATATATAGTTGTAAAACATTAGAGGCGTCTCCATATTGTAGCACAGTCAACCCGTCTTGGGTATGCGTTCATCACTTGGAGACGAGGATCAATGTGCACTTTATTATCGGGAGGTCTGTCATGGGAAAGTGGGGCTGGGTAAGATCCAAATGAATGCCCAAACTGTCCGTGGAGACGCAAACATTGCCCATATTTGGGTCAGCGCAGATGTGAACCAGAGGAAAATGGACGCATGGATAAATTGGGTCGCTCTGTTCTCCCATGGATGGCAACGGACAAAGCCGGACAAAATGTGTCAAAGCTTAGGAGATTACCTTAGGTCATCTCCAACAGGGCGACCCTCTCTTTCATCATCGTCCTCTTCCGTTTGCGTGACCAAAAAAACATGTGCACATTTTTATGTTCCCCGCAACCAATTCCTGACCCAATTTTGGGCTAGGTTTCCATCGCGACCGAACGTGAGCTGAGAAATCAAACATCCTCACCTACCGCGTCTCTGGCCCGCCAAACAGTGGCACAACATTCCAAGCTACCCTTTCCTCTCCAAATCAATGTTGCAGCATGTTCCCTACCCATGGTCGCGTACCCACTTTCATTGCAGAGGATATGGCAGCAAAGCCACGTCCATGCATGTCGCGGCCGACCTCCCGATGGCCACGGCGAAGAATCAAAAGGGGCCGCTCACCCTGGAGCCGAGGGTCGATGAGACGCTCAAACGGGGCATCGGATGAGGATTCTGATAAAAGCGACATCATCATTAGTAGGGCGGTGCAACAAGCCATCCTCATGATATCCATGGCGCCCGCTGCCAGTTCCACCCCCTCGGCTGCACGACCTCCCAGGTCCATGGCATCGTCGCGCTCCATGCCCCAATACCATCTCCACCTCAGTCGACATATAGGTACATCTCCATGTGTGTGCCACCGACTCCACCCTTTGTCCCGTCGGAAGGCGGCAATTGTACACCGATGGCGTCCATATTGCCTCTTTTTTATCCGAATGCCATTTTTGGGGCCGGCCTACTCGCTCGCGCCGCATACCAAGTAAACGGATATTATGGGCACCTAGAGGGGGTGAATATGTTCTACCTCCAAATTTTAATACTTTTTCGATTTAGGCTTGACACAAAGGTAAATTCTCTACATATGAAACTAAGTTGAATTTACCTATATGGCAAGGGCTAAACTAAGTAAGATACAAATACAAAGTAAAGGTAAAGGATAGAAGGAACCGGTAGCAGAAGCACGCGGAGACAAGGATGTATTCCCGAGTTCCTCCCTTTGAGAGGAGTACGTATCATTGGTGGGGTGCGAGTTTCGCCACGAAGGACTACTCAACGCCACAAAGTGCTCACCCTATTCTCGGATGAACTTCCACACAAAGGACTAATTCACCTTCCACTATTTATTCCCTTCGAGGTGGAAATTGGTGCCTTTACAATGTGCTTGAGGCACACGCACCCACAACCAAATTGTACTTGAAGATCCACTTGGTGCCAATAACATTGCGGCAATCTTTGGACTTCTAAACTATCTTCGATACTTTGTTTCCCTCAAAGTTATTAAGCTCGTCATGCATATCTTCCAACCAATTCAAATCCTCAAGCGCTTTAAACACTTTGTTTGGTTCCACCATGGAGATATGTGCTTGATGCTCACTAAAGCTAGACATTTGAGATCTTGTGCTTCTCTTGCCCCTTAGATATCCTAACATTTTTTTATCGGGGAAATCAATCTCCCTCATGGCTCTAGAAACTCTAGCGGCATGGAGGGCTTCGATCTCTTCATTATTGCAAGGAGGAATCACTTGATCATCTTGATCATTTGGGTCTCCATCTTGACCGGAATGTTAGCCTTGATCATCATTTGGCTTGCTTCAACATGAGCTGAAGAAGGTTGATCTTGGCCTTGATCTTGTCTAGCATGAATGATAGGAGAATTTGGTTCTTATGTAGCAACTTCATCAACAAGAGGAGGGTCTTGAACTTTTTCCTGGGTTGGTGTATCACTTGCTCCATTGGCATGTTCTTCTAGTGTAGACAAGGGCTCCACTTGAGTAGAGCATATTTCTTCTCGATCCGCCACAAGGTGTCCCTCAATGGGGCGGAAAAATCCCACACCCATTCTTCCTATGGCTTCTTGAGGTATTTCAACATCTATATTAGAAACATGAAATTGCGCCACTTAAAAGCCATCAGTTTCTTCAAACACCACACTACTAGATTCAATGACAATACGTGAGGCATTGTCATAAAACCTGTAAGTATAGGATTTGGCACCATAACCAACAAATTTAGATTGGAATTTATACAAACAAACACCTTTTACCGAGTTGAAACACTTACAACTGAAGACACGGAAGGAGGAGATATTTGGTTTGTTGCCGGTGAGAATCTCGTATGGAGTCTTCATTAAGCCTTTGCAAATGTACAGCTGGTTAGATTAATGACAAGTCGTAGGATGGCTTCATCCAAAAGATATTGAGGAGATTTATACTCAGCCAACATGTTCCTATCCATATCTAAGAGGGTCCGGTTCTTACTTTCAGCCACACCATTTTTTTTAGGGGTATATGCAGCGGAATATTGATGATGAATCCCCTCTTCACTAAGAAATTCATTTACGGTGTAGTTCTTGAACTCAGAGCCATTGTCACTTCTAATGGATAATATAGGAACATGGTGTTGATGTTGGACTTGATTTGGGAAGTCTATGACGGCTTGTTGGGTCTCACTCTTCAACTTGAAAAAATAAACCCAAGTATATCTTGAAAAGTCATCCACAATCACAAAGCAATAATTCTTTCCACCAAGACTTGCCTCGCGCATGACACCAAAGAGATTCACATGAATAAGTTCCAATATCCTCTTTGACGAAATGATAGTCTTGCTTGAGTGGTCGGAATCATGCATCTTTCGTTCAACACGAGCCGTACAAACACGATCTTTGGCAAAGGAAACATTTTATTTTAGTCCGGGATATAGCTACCTTTGTCAAGACTTTGCAAAGTTCTCATGTTAACATGGGATAGGTGGTGATGCCACAACCACCCCACGTCTGCCTTTCCAAGCAGATACGTCGCTTGACTGTTGGTAGACCCCAAAAAGTCTGCCACATACAACTCATTTTTTACATGCCATACAAAACGATGTCTAGAGTCTTGCTCCAGAAAAGTACCACGATATCAGGTTCCAAAAAGATGGAGAAACCCATCTACCCTAAAGCACGAACAGAAACTAAATTGTAACCAAGGGATTCGACAAACATGAAATTTGCAAGAGTGATATTAGGAGAATCAACCACCTTGCCAAAACCCGTTACCTTAGACTTTGACTTATCTCCATAAGTGACGGTTGCTTGATTTATATTCAGTCTCAACTCCGTCATAAGATCCTTGATTATGGTCATATGACTTGTACATCCACTACGAAGTATCCATTTTGACCCACCGGAAGCATAGTCCTACAAGAAATCATTTAGTAGAGTTAGGACCCGAGGAGGGTCCTCTCATGTTAATAACAAGGGTATTGGGAACCCAAATAGTGTAGTCAATGTAAACTTTGATAGGACCAACATATTTAGCTTGCACGGCACCATAAAAATCAACATATAAGAGCAAACTACAACGTGGTCTAGACGCACTCGTGCGAAGCAACTTCTAGCTAAAATTGTCGTGCTGTATTTTTGTGCATATGGAAAATTTATGTTGTTCGTGACTACCTAAAGCTGCTAAGGAGACGCTCTAAAAGGATTTTAGCGTGCATTATTTTTAGGCATTTGCTGGAGATTCTCTAAGAAATGGTACGGATTGTTAGTTCCCGCAGGGTTGCTACGAGTAGTTTCGTCCCTAATGACAATACCACTCGCTCCAAAATTCTTGTTTGCTTGTGAAGCTTGGCCTTGTTCTTGTTCTTTTTATTTTTTTTTCTTTCTATTGCCAACATAGGCAAGAGCTTGCTTGCCATTTTGTGACCTTGAAGCCACACTTAGTGGTTGCACAACCACTTCCTCAACACTAGCGGCCTTGACTTTAGCCTTGCAAGCTCTTCCTTCAATCTAGGATTCTCCTCAATAATATTTGCATGATCACAAGGAAGTAGAAGTATTACGCATATTAAATTGTTCTAGTTGATTTTGAAGTTTTTCATGTGACTTGGTGAGCTTAGAGTGTTCACTCTCCAAGGCCCTATGAGCCTTTGTGAGCTTCTCTAGTTCCTCGGTTAGTTTATCATGATCAAAACCGAACTCAACCTTATTGTTTTTAGCCATTTTATACTTAGAAATAGCATGGTCACATTCCTTAGTGATTTTAGACATTAATTCATTATGTGAATCCTCAGTAGTCTCAAGTTTCTCCTCAAGAGAGACTCAAAGCTCATGCTCATGTTCAAGAGAAATTGTGAGAGATGCCTTTTCAAGAGCATCTTATCTCTCGGTTTCACCTTTCATCTCAAGAACCTCTTTGTCCTCTCCAATAAGCTCATGAGAAGATCAAAGTACCTTTTGGTCTCACTCTGCACGTAAGGCATAAAGAGACCAAAGGAGGAAATTTCATATTCTACACTAAGACTAGCAAGATTATTATTTTAATTTTGAGTCTTAGAGGGGGAAGACGATGATACCTTCGTGCCATGAAGCACTTTGCAGAAGTTTGAGGAAGGTTCTCATTGGGGGATTCAAAGAGTGATGGATATGATGAAGCTGCAATTTCAATAGCGGCCACTTCACTTGTGGTTTGTTCTTTTTCTTCATCACCAAAATCATACTCTTAATTGGATTGCTAGCACAAAACTTGAAGATGATTTCTTGTTTAAAGGTTTCTTCTTGAGGAAAGACTTCTTGTGAGGGAGCTTTGACTTATCCTTGATAACAAGTTTCCATCCTTTAGTTTCTCTATTCTCAAAGGGCACTCGGAAACAAAGTGATACTTGTCTTGAAAATTGAAACATGGCCTCACTTTCTTAGTCCCTTCCTTTCCATAGCTTGACTTGTTCTTCTCCTCAACATATTCCTTGGCCTTGGGAGGTTTCTTCCAAAACTTTTGCACAACAAGAGCAATGAAGTCCTTAAGCATCGGATCGTACTCTTGGGCATTTAGTGCAGCCCGGTATTCTCTCGATTCAACATCTTATTAATGGTCCACCATCTTGGTCACAACCTTGACCTTGAAAGCAACGAATGCCCCTTTGTGCAATCCAATAGAACAAGCACGGGTATCTTGAGCAAGCTTTGTTTGAACTTCAAAGGAGGCCATCTCTTGCATCACCTCGGTCGAGGTCATGAGATGGTAGTTATGTCTTCCATGAAGTCTCTTCAAGTCCATAGGCTGAAATGGCATGAGGGCACTCACATACTTCCTCTTGATCCAAGCATCATCCACATGGGTGGCACCAAGACCACTAAAAGAGAAGGAAAGGGTCTTGAGTCTTTGGTACATGTATTCATGGCTTTCACCATCATGCATATAAAACCCTTCGGTCTCATTGCAAAAGGCATTAAACCTATTCCTCTTCATGCTTTCATTTTCCTCACTCATGGAGACAATATAATCCCATGTTTCTTTGGCGGTGGAGAGTTTTTGAATGTGGCATGACCTTCTCGCTCGCGGCTTGTTGCGTCATGTGCAAAGCCACGAATTTGAGTTGACAATCAACCACTTCTCTTCTTCTCAAGTTATTTGGATCCACGGTCTTGTATCCATATTCAATGATTCTCTATAGCTCAATGTGTGAAGATTTCAAGTGAGTTTTCACAAAATATTGCCATTAACCAAAATAATGTGCATAAATTTTAGCAGGGTCACCCCTATTGTGTATATGAGGGTGTGGGATAGGAGGATCGGGAGAGTACCAACCGGGAACCATATGGTAATCTTCCTTTCCATCCTCTCCCTTAGAATATGAAGGTTTCTTAGGAAGTGGAGTTTCACTTTTAGTGTCTTCACCATCATCCACATCACTTTTGTCATCCGGAATCTCTTTGGGGACTCTGTCGATGGGGATGCCGTATCCTTGGCATTCAAGAGTTGTGCTATCATTTCATGCAAGTCTTTCATTTGGGTATCCATGGAGGAGGTCAAAGAATTTTTCAATTCCTTGAGATCATCCATGGTGGTCGGTGCTGCAGACACGTAGGACTCCTCTTCGATGGCCATATTAAACTATTAGGCGGTTAAACCCAAAAAAGAGCTGAGGCTCTGATACAATCGAACGAATAGTATGGGCACCTAGAGGGGGTGAATAGCTGCTACCTCCAAATTTTAATACTTTTTCTATTTAGGCTTGACACAAAGATAAATTCTCAAGATATGAAACTAAAGTGAATTCACATATATGACAAGGGATACACTAAGCAAGATACAAACACAAAGTAAAGGTAAAGGATAGAAGGAACCAATAGCGGAAGCAAGCGTACACAAGGATGTATTCCCGAGTTCCTCCCTTTGAGGAGAATACGTATCGTTGGAGGGGTGTGAGTTTCTCCACGAAGGCCTACTCAACACCACAAAGGCTCACCCTATTCGTCGATGAACTTCACCACAAAGGCCTAGTTCACCTTCCACTATTGATTCCCTTTGAGGCAGTAATCGGTGCATTTTTAATGATATTGAGGCACACACACCCACAACCGAATTGGGGGCTCCAAAGAACACCAACAATCTGCTATAAAAAACAAGGGAGTAACAATGGATTCTAGGTATTCCACAAGCAAACCCTAGACAAGAATACCTTAAGTAAATGAGGGGAAATGAAGAACGGCTTGGTGAATATGTTGATTGGGGCATTATCTTTCAATCCTCCAAACTCAACGAGATTGGGTGGAGGGGTTGGGAGAAATCTAGCTTTTGGTGAGCTCAAAAAATTGAGACTTTAATACTTGGACGAACTAGCTAACTTGGGGAAGAAGGAGGCCCCCCTTAATAAATGTGGCCGTTGGAGTGCAAAAATGGTACCGGAAACCCAGTTCAAACTTGAACCGGAAATTCTGATTGCTTGGTTAACTCTAGTTCTTCATTCTTCGTGGCTGGGCTGAACCGTAAATCCCGGTTGCCTGGAAATTTCCGGCACCCATCAGCACCGAAATGGTTCTGGTCCTTAGCAATTTTCGAGCTCTTCTTCTTGATTGGAAATTCCGATTACTAGGAAATTTCTGGTTGGCAATTTCCGGCAGCCATCAGGACCAAAACTCTCTTGTTCTTAGCCGTTTTCTTTGAGTCTTGGTTCTAACCGGAAATTCCGATTGACACCAATATTTCCGGTTGCAAATTTCCGGTAGAAATTAGTACCAAAATCATTCTGGTCCTTAGCGATTTTCTGCATGCCTCTTCAGAACCGGATATTCCGGTTGGACCAAAATTTCCGGCTGGATAATTCTGGTCACCTCTTTAAACTGTGTAAGCTGATCAACCTTGACACTTTTTGGTGTTTGATGCATATGAATAATATTTAACAACCTGCATCACTTAACACATGATTAATAGTATCACTAGTACTAACACAAAAAACACAAGGGATTTAAGAAATGCACTTTTACCAAGGTCGCGCATGGAGCTGCCATAGTGAACCTCGCCCAAGGCTGCAGCCTGTTCAGCAAAATGTCAGCGCCCATGCCGGACGAGGACCTATACTACAAGAAGGGGACGAGCTTCTCCATAGCATGATCGGAGATAACAGGTAGGACTATGGCTAGGATGATTACAACGAGGACAATGAGGAAGTTCTCGAGACAATTATGGAGGTGGTCCACAATGATGAGGAGTCATTGTATTTCTATGAGCTCACTCAAAATGAAAATTCACAAAAGAGGAAGATAAGCCAAAGGAGCATACCATTCATGGAGAGGGATAACGAACGGACTTGCATTCATGGATTGAGGTTGGGATGAACACCATTGTGGGGGCCGATAAAACTGGATCGCATATTGGAGGAGGTTGCATACACAGTACAATGAAAGGAAGATGCTCCCTCCCTTTGAAATAGCTGGTGACCAAACTCAAATATCAATCTAAAAGAGGTGGTCGTCGATCCAAGAGGAGTGTAGCAAGTTTTGTGGCTCCGTCGAGCATGTCATGGCCCAGCCAGAAAGTGGCGTTGGCGTGATGTCGAGACATCGTAGTAGTTTTCATAGACGGGGGTGCCATGAGACTATGGTAGAGACATGGGGTAACGGGATCGCGTGGTGGACAGTGAACACAGGATTTACCCAGGTTCCGTACGTCGCGACAGTACGACGTGCCTACTCCTGCAATCTCACTAATCAGGACTAAAGCCTGTGTATAGAATTAGAATATGAGGTTAGATCTAGCTATTCGCAGAGGATCAACTTCCCGGCGAGTTAGCCTATAGCTTCTTCTCTGTTATTTGTTATCAAACTTATCTCCCGTCCGGCTTTATATAATAACCGGATTAGGGCTTACAGAATAGGAAACCTAGAAGACTACGGTAACTATAACTTGGAAAGTAAGGGATCCATCTTCTCCTCCAAGCCAGATCATGTGGGCCGTGATCCGGGTCCTTCTAGAATCCGGCTTCTGTGCGTCAGGTTACTGGGCCGCCCAATGGACCATAGCCCACTACCACTTGGGCCACCCTGGTAATCCAGCACTTTGACTACCATCTGATATACCCCTATTTGGTATATATCCGACAGTAGCCCCCAAGAAGGATTAAAAATCTGATTCGCCGTCTTTCGCCAAATGTGCTTTGTCCGAGAAATTTCGATCAGCAGTCTTGATTCTTCTTATTCTTCTTTGAAAAGAGATGGTAACGTGAAACTCGGAATCCTGAAAATCCGGCTTTTCTCTCGCGATCCTTCGCGGAGAAGGAACTTCCTACGTCAGCGCTTGAGTCATGCTGACGTAAGGGACGTTTGGGTTTCACGCGGGAAACCCAGTAACGTATCTCTGACAGATTCTCACGGGAAACGAGGAGATAGCCATCATTACCCTGTCATTTCATTTCCCGGATTTTCCCGCGAGTCACACGCGTTGATCATCCAACGGTCAAAATAGCCGTTGGCACGCATCTTGACGGATTTCCGGCTATAAGTAGTCGTCTTCGTCCTCGCTGAAATCCTTGCGCTCTCTCACTCTCCACGCCATTGCTGCGCACAAGCACTCGAGCGAAGAACCGTTCCCGAGCACACACCGCACCCAGGGCATCACCGGAGACGAACCGCGTCGCCACCTAATGGCATCCTCACCGTCTTCTCTCGCTCACTCCGCCGCGCACACCATCGAAGACATCATCAACGACCTAGATCCAGAGCTAGGCTCCCCGACGCGCGCCGGCGGCGAGCCGGAAAAGACCGCGGCTTCTGCGGCGGACAAAGGAGATCTTTCCGCCGCCGTGAACCTTGCGGGCTTGAGCTCCACGCCATCCCCGCCGTTCGCTCCCGAGACGGTGGAGGAGAAGATCACGCTTCTCGGCGACGAGCTCGCCGCTACCGGAGCTAACGAAGAAATGGAATTCGTCGGCAACTGGAGTCCGAGTAATTCTCCTCTCCTCCTCCTTCGACGAATGTCAAGGGAGGGATTAATAGTTAAAGGCAAATGGCGGAACTCGGAAGGTGAACTCGGGCCCAAACCAAAATACGGCGAACGCATCCTCCTTACCTCTCACGTCGCGAGAGGTATGGGTTTACCTCCTTCCGCCTTTTTCTTAGACGTCCTTAACTATTATGGCGTTCAGCCACATAACCTTTCTCCAAACTCCATCCTCTATCTAGCTAGTTTCCAAGCCCTTTTTGAAGGGTACCTCGGAATAGCTCCTAGTCTAGATTTTTGGCAATATTGCTTTGAGGTAAAACATAACATCACAGAAGGTATTTCTCCTATCTACGGAACTATATCTTTCACCCTTCGGAAGTTTAGAGAAGACTGGTACCCGAAGATAAAAATGCCGGAACCTGCCCAATCTTGGCTAGGTTCTTTCTTTTACCATCAGGACATCCCATTCCCTGGTAAGGAAATCGGGGTTCCTCCATTTGTTAATTCCGCCGCCATCCCTCGAGAGAGTTGGACAGTTGAAGAAGTACAGACATTGCCGGAAAACCTGATGAAGATAAAACGTCGTATCGCCAAGCTTGCTTCTTCTCAGCCTTCTTTAACTGGGAAGGATACCGTTTTATGTTGGTTTGGATGCCGTATTCAACCTCTTTCCTTTCGTTCCCGGCTTCTTTGCGAATACAAAGGGCCAGAAGATAGCATGAGGGGAACAGATAAGTCCTATACCAAGAATGATTTTATAAAGCGGCTTAACCACTGGTCGCCACCAGCGATCAAATTGAAGAAAGCCTAGCCATTTATCACGTGGAGAATCTGGCCCCTAAGGCATTTATACTTTCCTCGCTTCCGGGTTTTCCTCAGATTAACCTCTTTCTCCGACTTTTAACACATTGTTAATTCTCTCCTAGTTCGACGAACTTGGAGGAGATGATCTTGCTTCCGACACCGAACTTAGCGAATTACATACTGGCTTTTATAATGATCGGAAACGCAAAAGGCAGGTGACTTTCGGGAAAACGGTAACTGTTGACGGAATTCCCATCGTCACATCCAGGTATTTTACTGGAGCTTCCCTAGTTATCGTTCTCCTTTGGTTCTTCGAGATCTTTATTTCTCGGATATTCTCCTTTCAGCCTTGCCCCAACTCCTCTGAAGACAAAGAAGTTGAAGAAACATAAAGCTGTTATCAAAGAAGAATCTTCTTCTGCGACCATGGGCGTGAGGGGGAGAACGGAAACGCAGACGGGTGGAAATCTCCGGTCATCTGTTGGAAACGAACCCATCTCCAATTTGGACAGCAATATCCGGATAAAGGAAGAACCATTCGACGACCTTGGATATATTCGTCCAGAGGCTAAGAAATTCTTAGCTCCTGCCCCTCTGATTCGCCCTTGGCCACAAGGCGGATTAATTGTTCGCAATGATTTCGTATTTTCACCTCGTCAGGTCATACAAGATGGCCTTCATCACGTTGGGATTCGTTTCTCGGACTATGCAAAAGAATTCAACGAGACCTTGGCAAACTTGCAAGAAATGAGCCAGGTAATACTTCTAGCCTCCAAGCATTAAGTTGAAAGCCTGATTTCTTCTTAATGTTTCTTACTATGCTTGTTCATACTTAAGCATTTGGCTTTCCTTTTCGTGTTTCAGCATTCTGCTGATGCCATAAACTTAGAAGTTTTTCACAAGCTTAACATCAAGAATGAAGAAGTTAGAACCCTTCAATCTATTATTGAGTTAAAAAAACAACGAGCTCGCGTCATCTAAGCTACAGTTATCGGAAACAACATGTATTTATTCTCTGCAGTTTTTATCCGGAAATTTTTTCCCGAATTTTTGTAAACTCGGAATATTTTTCTTGCCTTCCAGCTGCTTTAGCTAAAGCCAAAGAATTAGCTGAGGACGCCATCAATGCCTCTTGGCTCCGTGAGGAAAACTCGAACCTTCGTAAGGAGCTTATGAAAGTTCAAGAAGACCTGGAAGCCAGTAATCTGGCCCTTGGGATTGCTCAATCCAAGGCTTCTTTGCAGGCGGCGGAAGATAAGTCTATTATCGATGATTTGGAAAGTATGTTATTCCCGCGCATGAAAGAAGGCACCGAAATTGACAAGGTTCATGGTAAGTTAGTTCCTTTTACCGATTTCTCCATGTATTATTTTCTGCATTTTTTTCGCCTAACCTTTTTTGGTTGCTTTTTTCGAAAAAACAGGAAATTTTCCAGGAATTTCTCGGATTGAGAAAATCCGAGCTTTTGGGGAGGTATGGAACGCAATCAGAAATGCAGGAATGCAGTTGATTAACAAGTTCCTTCCCACAAGTACTATAGAATTCTCGGAGGTTTACAAACTTCCGGGTGCCATCATGGAGGTTGCGGAGTCGAAGGAATCTATCCTACGCTCCGCTGCACGAGGTGGTGCGCGCATGGCTCTCGGCCTTATGCGTCTGCATTACCCTGGTGCGAAATCTTGGCGCGTGGCATCCGGTATCCCTCAAGGATATACAGAAAATCAGCGAACCACCATCTTTGATGAAATCAAAGGTCACGCCACCAAGATTGCCTCTATGGTCAACATTTCCATCACCTATCCAGAAGAAGAGGTTCCTGCAGCCCCCGAGGATGATAGCAGCGAAGAAGACTCGGATGCTTGAAGGACTGCACTTGACCTGGATGGTGGATTTGTATAATAGGAGCATTATTTTTACAATGTAATTCATATTGTAATGCTTCTATTCCGTTTGTCGAAACAAGAACTCCGCCTTTTGCAGCTTTGAATTATGAAATTCCTTGCAAGATTTTCGGGTTTAACTATTCCTTTATCTTCTAAGTTCTCTGGCGTATGCGTTTTAACTGTCCATAGTGTTTGAAGAAATGTCTCAATAGTATTATGACGCATCATGCTGAGTAACTGGATATAACCAATCAGTTTAAACTCGGAAACATGGATCATACTAAAGACATTTTTACGAACTAGCTTCAGTGACCCAACACATGATCAATCAGATAATGCTTAGAGAACGGTAAGGAATTTTTTGAAACTTGGGCACGCAGGCACAATCCGAGTTTCCTTTAGCAGTTAGCAGGCTGAAATCATTCAGTTTTTCAACGCCGAGCACGCAGGCACAATTCGGGTTAACATTGAGTATTTTGTAAGATCATTGGGAAATAGATAAGGTGGAATCATGCTTTGTACTATAATGAACTTGTAAAAGCATGGATATCAGAATTCCGACAACTTTATTTCATGATCTCAAAAGATGTTTACATAGAGATTGAACTAAGTATAGAAGGGACGTAACTGCTGGATGCTCCAAGGCCTCTTTGTCTCTCCTAGCTCAACATCTATCTTTCTCTTTCTTTTGCGATTCGGCTTCTCGGGATCATCTTTCGTATCTCGAATATCGACAAGATAATACGATCCATTCTTCATGGCTTTACTTATGACAAATGGTCCTTCCCAAACTGGGGCTAATTTGTGCTTCCTTTGCTGCACCAGCCTCAGCACTAGGTCACCTTCTTTAAAAGAACGATGCCTGATTTTCCGACTATGGTAACGTCGCAAACCTTGCTGGTAAATGGAGGATCTTTGAAGCACAAGCTCTCGCTCCTCTTCTAAGAGATCAACGGCATCATGACGTGCTTCTTCGGCATCTGAGTCGTCGAAATCTTGCACTCTTGGACTGTCATGGATCATGTCCGTTGGAATAATAGCTTCCGCACCATAAACTAGGAAAAACGGGGTTTGCCCAGTTGACCTATTTGGCGTCGTTCGAATACTCCAAAGCACGGAAGGTAATTCTTCTACCCATGCTCCAGATGCTCTATGAAGAGGAGATTCGAGTCTTGGGCGTATTCCTTGCAGGATTGAGCTATTCATTCTCTCAACCTGTCCATTGGATTGCGGGTGTGCCACAGATGCAAGATCTAGGCGAATTCCCGTTTGTCGGCAATATTTTGCCATCTCCCCAATGGAGAAATTTGTCCCATTGTCAGTTATTATGCTGTGTGGAACGCCGTATCTCATTACTAAGTCGATAATGAAATTTTTGGCAGTTGCACCATCCAGCTTTTTTATGGGTTTGGCCACCACCCATTTGGTATACTTATCCACTGCTACAAGCAGATGAGTAAGTCCGCCTCTTGCAGTTTTGAATGGTCCCATCATATCTAGCCCCTAGACCGCAAACGGCCATGTAATGGGGATAGTTTTAAGTGCTTGGGCCGGCAAATTAGTCTGCTTGGCGTAATATTGACACCCTGCACATGTATTAACTATGTGCTCAGCATCTGTCTTGGCTGTTAGCCAGAAAAACCCAGCGCGGAATGCTTTTTTAACTATGCTTTTTGATTGAGCATGGTATCTGCAATCTCCGGCGTGGATTTCTTCCAGTATTTCTCTTCCTTCTTCTGGTGAGATACACCGCTGAAATATTCCGGAAGTACTGCGTTTATACAGGCAGTTATCAATTACCGTGTATCCTTTGCATCGACGTTTTATTTGTCTTTGCAGGACTTCGTCTGCTCCTTCCGGGTACTTCTGATTGACTACGAAGTTTAAATATGGAATCATCCAGTCTGGTTTAACGAGCATAGCTTCAATGGATTCGGAAGCCAGAGGATAATCAACATCTCCACCTTTTATGGATGGCTCGTGCAAGTGCTGAACGAATACCCCTGTTGGTAGGGTTTTTACCCTCTCTGATCCCATGCGGGCTAACGCATCCGCGTTCCAGTTTTCCTCCCTTTTGATGTGAAGTACCTCGAATCCAAAGAAACAGATGGCGAACTCGTCCACCGTTCTCCGATATTCGGCCATTATAGGACTTTTTGCGTCCCAGGTTTGGTTAAGTTGATGTTGTACCAAATCCGAGTCTCCATAGCACAAGATGCGCTTTACTCCTATTTTCTTTGCAATATGCAAGCCATGAAGCAGAGCTTCGTATTCTGCCACGTTATTACTGGCGTTGACGTGTATTTGCAATACGTATTCCATTGTATCGCCCTTAGGGGATTTTAAGACTACACCGGCTCCGGCTCCCTCCTTCATCTTGGATCCGTCAAAGTGCATGATCCAGTACTCGGACTCCGGCATCGGTGTTTTCTCCATTGCTTCCGTCCAGTCGGCGACAAAATCTGCCAAAACCTGGGATTTTATTGCCGTCCTTGGCTGATACTTAACGTCGAAGGCTGCCAGCTCGATACCCCATTTGGCTACTCGGCCGGTTGCCTCCGCATTGTTTATTATATCCTCTAGTGGTGCTTTACATACCACTGTTATGGAATGCCTTTGGAAGTAATGGCGCAGTTTTCTAGATGCGAAAAATACACCATATGCCAGTTTCTGATAGTGTGGGTACCTTTGTTTGGACTCGGAGAAAACTTCACTTATGTAATATACCGGATGTTGGTCTGGTATGCTTTGTTCATCCTTCTTCCGTTCCACAATGATTACCGCACTAATAACCCGATTTGTAGCCGTGAGGTACAGTAACATGGGTTCGTCGTCTTTTGGGGATGCCAAAATCGGGGCTTTCATCAAGGTTTCCTTTAACTGGGTTAACGCTGCGTCGGCCTCTTCTGTCCATTCGAACTTGTCGGATTTCTTCAGCAACTTGTAGAGTGGTAAGGCTTTATCCCCCAGCCGACTAATAAATCTGCTGACGGCAGCGGCGGAACCCGTCAATCTTTGGACATCTTTCACGCACGTAGGTTTCGAGATGTTCAAGATGGCTTTGATCTTTTCCGGGTTAAATTCTATTCCTCTATGAGAAACGATGAAACCCAGAAGTTTTCCTGAGGGAACCCCGAATACACACTTAGATGGATTTAACTTCATCTTGTAAGTGCGCTAGTTTTTGAAAGTTTCTCGCAAATCCTCAAGGAGTGTATCTTTTTCCTTGGTTACAACAACAATATCGTCCACATAAACATGGATGTTTTTGCCAATCTGACTATGTAAACAACGTTGCATGCAACGCTGGTAGGTTGCACCTGCGTTCTTCAGGCCAAATGGCATGGTTACGTAATAGTACGTCCCGTACGGGGTTATGAAAGAAGTCTTAATTTGATCTTCCTTTTTCATGCGTATTTGGTGGTACCCGGAGTATGCATCCAAAAAGCATAAAAGCTCAGAGCCTGCAGTGGCATCTATTATTTGATCGATTCGCGGTAACGCGAACCTATCTTTTGGACACAATTTGTTCAAGCCTGTGTAATCTATACACATTCTAAGAGCAGTAGTGTCTTTCTTCGGTACTAATACCGGATTTGCAGACCATTCAGTGTGGATTACTTCCTGGATGAAATCCGCTGCTAAAAGCCAGATAATTTCCTTGCCAATAGCCTTCTGTCTTCTTCCGTCAAATCGACGGAGACCTTGTTTGACGGGTTTTGATCCTGGAATCACCTTGAGTTGGTGCTTAGCAAGTTCCCTGGGTACGCCTGGCATGTCCGCTGGACACCAGGAAAAAATATCCCAGTTCTCACGAAGGAACTTGATGAGCTCGCCTTCCTATTTGTCGGTCATCCCAGTCCCTACGACGACGAATTTCGTCGGATCTTTGGGATCTAGGATTACCTGTCTTGTATTCTCGGACGCCTTGAAACTGTCTGTTGGCTTCCGGGTTTCTTTTCCTGCCGGCATTTCTGTCGGCGATACCTCTTTGGCCAATTCCTTTAGTTCTTCTTTTGCTATGACTCTCTGAGCGCAAAGGGCGTTTTCTTTCTCCAGCTCGTTTGCCAGCTTGAAGTCACCAGCTATGGTGATTACTCCTCCTTTGGGTCCTGGCACCTTCAGCTTGTTATAGATATAACAGGATCTTGCCATGAATTTGGCGAAAGCTGTACGTCCGAGTATTGCGTGATACACGCTTTCGAACGGCACTACTTCGAAGGATACTTTTTCCTCCCGGAAGTGATCTTTATCTCCGAAGGTGACATCTAGGGAAATTTCTCCTAGGGATCGTGCTTGTCTGCTAGGAACAATGCCATGGAAGCGAATGTTGCTGTAATTGAGCTGGGACTCGGAAATCTTCAGATACTTCAACGTATCCAGGTACATTATGTTAATACTGGATCCTCCGTCCATCAACACTCTTCTTAGCCTAGTGTTCTGGACAATAGGGCTTACAACAAGAGCTTGTGTGCCGGGTTCAGGGATATTCCCGGGATGATCAGACTTATCCCAGGTAATTGGTGTGTTGGAGTACTTCAAGAATTTCGGGGTTGCCGGAACAACCGCGTTTATTTCTCGAAGTGTTCTTTTGGCCACCTTTGCTGACGGAGTTGCTAGGAACGTTAGCATTGCTTCTCCATCAACTCTCGGAAATTTGGGTTCGCCCTTTCGCTGTTGTTCCTCGATTTTTTCGTCAGTGTCCGATTCACTGTCTTCTTTGTTAGCTTCTGGCTTTTGTTTGGCGGGTTTCCTTTTGGAACCCTTCCCCTTATTTCCGGATCCTACATTGCCTTTCATGTGCTTATTCAGCCGGCATTGCGCGTTTGTATGGGTGGGTTTCCCAAATTGTGAATGGTGGACACAGGGTTCCGACTTAATCCTCTCCCACTCCTCTGGAGTGTAGTTGATTGGATCTGGACTGCGTCCTTTCCACTTATTCCCTTTTTCACTTCCAAAGGCTATGTTGACCTCTTTGGGTTTTGTCGTTGTTTCTGGAGTTCCTTTTTTGTCAGAACGAGGAGTTTTCTTGGCAAGTATCAGTGATTCGATATTGCCTCCTCTTGCTCTGATGTCGTCTTCGGCTGCAGCGTGTTCGTTGGCGGTTGTAAGCATAGATCCGAGATCTTTGTGCTATTTGGAACCAACCATGAACGGTACGAGTCCGGGTTTTAGGCCATTGACGAAAGCATGCATTGCTTGTACGTCAGTTACTCCAGAACAACTATTCTTCATTGCCGTCCATCTGGAGATGAAATCCACGTATGGTTCATCCTCTAATTGGGTGCAACGGTTCAGCTGGTTGACGCTGTTCGGGCGTTTGTACGTTCCCCGGAAATGCTGAGTGAATACTCTAACCATATCATCCCAGCTGTCGACAGTTCTTGATGGTAATCCATTGATCCATTCTCTGGCTCCGTCCAGTAACATTAGGGGAAGACACTTGACAGCTTACAGGTCTGTCCCATTGTTGATCTGGACGGCTGTATAGTAGTCTGAGAGCCAGGTATCCGGGTTTGTGCTGCCGGTGTATTTCTGGTACGTTGGACCGACCTTGGCAAAGCCAGAATGCAGGGTTATTCTTCGGATCCTGTCTGTGAAACACTTAGGACCAAAGTATAGATCATCCTTTTCCGCTCTATCAATGTGTGCGGAATATCTTCCGGCTGAATGGACAGAAGGGGATCTACTCCTTTCTTTTCCATTGTTGCGCGGACGCGCTTTTCGCGGGTCGTTTCTGTTTCTTCCTAGATCACGTCCTTTGGGATCAGGCGGAGTTCTACTCCTATGCCTTTCCTTATTCTTAGGAGGTGTCCGATATCTCTCACGTCTGTGAGGTATATCATATCTTCCGGCTTTCTCAGCTGGGTTTCTCCGAGGTGGCATTGTTTTGCCGTCATTCCGGTATTTTCCTTCCCGATCGTGGTGTTTATGTCCATCTTTCGGGGGATGGGATCCGGTTCTAGATGCTTCATCCCTATTGTCGGGGTTTTTCTTGTCTTTTCTCGGATCTTCTTTCTTATCCTTTGAATTGTCTGAATCTCCAGGTCCTTCCGGTCCAGGTGCTCCAGCAGCGCGAGTAGCTGTTTTACATAGGGCGGAGTTATCATGCAGCCTCCCTGATCGCTCTTGGCCCCGCTGCTGTTGTTGCAATGCTTTTCCTAGGAAAGCATACACCCCTTGAAGTTTTTCACCATTGGAGTACATGTCATTGTTCAGGATGGAGAATGCTGCTTCTGCGTTTTCTGCTGCGGTTTTGTATATTGGTTCGCCTCTGGCATCTTTGCCGTTTACCTGCTTTTGCCAAGATGGGTTGTGGAACCTTTCTTTTGGCGGCAGTACTTCCGGTCTTACGATTCCGGGTAACCTTGTAGGTTTTAAGGCAGATCTATTCTTTCTCTCGTACTCCTCTATCTCTTCCTTCATGACCTTGATGTCATTCTGGGTTTGTTGGAGGTGTTGCCGAGATCTGAGTAGATGTTGTTGTTGCCTTTGGAAGGATCGTCTCCTGGCTTCCAGCATCTCAGGGGGTTCATCTGGTCCCACTGGCGTTTGCAACAGCTCTTGTTCTTCTTGTTCCGTCATTGGCGGAGCAAGGATTTCCTTGGTTTTCTTCTCCGCGGGCTTTGTTCTGCTAGCATCTCCTATTTCCAGGTTTCATCAGCTAGATCAGCTGATTTTTTTCTTCCGGATTTTGTATTGGAGTTTCTTAGCGGCACGGTGCTTTTTCTTGGAAGAGGGGGTCTTTTTGACAGGCTCATCTTCTGTCAATTCCTTGACATTAGGAAATACCGGAGAAGTTTCTCCGTCTTCTCTCTCTTCCTCTGGCGGAGGAGTTTTGGGGCTTTCCTGGCTGTCGGCATCCGCGGTTTCAGCTGGTTTTGCCATTAGCACTTCGTGGAATCCCTCTTGAAGAGATTTTACCTTTCTTTCGAAGGCGTCCTCATCCACATCTTCGGAGTCGAAATTATCTGATCCGTTTTCCGACTCTAATCTCGCCTCAATGGCGGCTAGTACGGACACGACTTCCGAGTTCATCGTCATGTTGACGGATGTCGGATCTTCCGTCTCTGTGACGGGTGTGTTGATGTCTGCCTCTTGCACGGGATTTCCGTCATCCGTGTTTTCGGCGACTTCGGATTGCACCACGCCGATAAAGTGTGTATCACTTTTTTGTCGGCGATCTGAGCAGAATCCGGTATCATAGTCATCTTCGACTGGGTATAGGGCGGGTGGGAAATATTTGCTTCCACCGCAAAACCCCATTGCTTCTGAGGTTAGTCCGATAAAGATGTTAGCAGATCCGATCGGTAACACGCAGGCACTTACCATGTGGTTTTGCGCTGGTATGTAGGATCCGTTGTCGAGGAAGCGTCCGACGTCGTCGTCGAACTCCAGGCTTCCGACAGTGATTGATCTTCCGATTCCGCCGAGTATCCCAGATCGGAACTTCACGCCTGACGTTGTTTGCCCCACGGTGGGCGCCAACTGTCGAGACATCGTAGTAGTTTTCATAGACGGGGGTGCCATGAGACTACGGTAGAGACGTGGGGTAACGGGATCGCGTGGTGGACAGTGAACACATGATTTACCCAGGTTCGGTACGTCGCGACAGTACGACGTGCCTACTCCTGCAATCTCACTAATCAGGACTAAAGCCTGTGTATAGAATTACAATATGAGGTTAGATCTAGCTATTCGCAGAGGATCAACTTCCCGGCGAGTTAGCCTATAGCTTCTTCTCTGTTATTTGTTATCAAACTTATCTCCCGTCCGGCTTTATATAATAACAGGATTAGGGCTTACAGAATAGGAAACCTAGAAGACTACGGTAACTATAACTTGGAAAGTAAGGGATCCGTCTTCTCCTCCAAGCCAGATCACGTGGGCCGTGATCCGGGTCCTTCTAGAATCCGGCTTCTATGCGTCAGGTTACTGGGACGCCCAATGGACCATAGCCCACTACCACTTGGGCCACCGTGGTAATCCGGCACTTTGACTACCATCTGATATACCCCTATTTGGTATATATCCGACACGTGAAGGATCAGGTCTGCCTCCTTCCCTTCTCACATGCATATTTTGTGGATCCTATGCATATGAATGTATTTTACTCCTTCCTATAGGTCTTGCAAGCTTTGGAAACCTTCAAGGCTAAACATGCGTAGGCCTTTACCTTTTCCCATTCTTATAAAGCACTCAAATATCAACAAAACTGGAAGGACGTCTACAACAAACTAACGAAAGTTCCGGGAATAGGCATGACCCGTAGCAATGGGTCCCAACCCATCTAAAAGTGAGAAAAAAATCCAATAAGTAGGACCAACACCAAGTTAGAGTTCAAGCATGATGTCAATGACGGTTTTGCAATATGCATTGAATGGGTTCATATCTCAAAAGGACAAATCACATGAGAAAAAGGAAGAGAGGAAGGAGACGGAACGTCGGGAGAGGGAAGATGCCTCAAAGAAATTCTTCGAATTCAAATTAAGAAGCTCTAGATTGACAAGGAAAATGCATGGACAAGAGCCAAGTAAGTTGACGTCAAGGACAACGGTATTGAGCTTGCCCTAATCGTCGAGGAATCCCAAGGCATGGCCATGGAACGAAAATGATCATCTCGTTCATATTGTAATGTGGTATTTCCGGCATGAACTATGGTCGAGATAGCCGGGGACTATGGAGAAGATGGCCATGAACTATGTGAAATTCTTTATGAGTTATGTTGTATGCCGACATGGAAACATCTTTTGCTACAGCAGGGTGTGATTGATATACTTGCGATCCATATTTTGTTATATTTTTTACCCCCTCTGTCTCAAAATAAATGCCGCTCAAATGAATATATCTATATGTGTATCAAAACTAGATAGATACGAAGAGAGCATTTGCTATAAAATGTTTGATCAAATTTGATCGCAAAATGACAAAAAGCCCGGACAGAACGAACCAAATGGATTGTCCCGTTGGGTGCAATGGAATGGGAAGGTTGGATAGGGACCATACATGCGTCCGTTTGGCGATCCAAATAGATGAAATCCGGACAAATCACACGTCCGTTTGGGTCGCCCATTGGATATGACCTATCATGGCGCGCGAGAGCTGCCTAGGACCAACCCCGAGAGAGAGAGATTTTTTTTCGCTACCGTCTCCCCCCCCACCGCACAAGGAGACGGAGTGCTCCCCGCCTCCTTACTCCTCTGGACCCCCTCTTTCCCTCGCTCCTGTCAGACCCCGGACCCAGAGATATACATACTGTTATGTGCTCCTAGCCATGGACTCACAAGGGCTTCAGGGTTACCAGCCCCGGCCGCAACAAACAACGGCAGGCAGACCGGATTCATCGGCACGTAGTCCGGATCCCCGGTCTACTACTCCTTGTATCCATGCTAGTCATAACCAATCATGCATACCCAAGCGTCCACGAGTCGGATGAAACTGAAGGAACGGGACCAAAGTTATACAGAGATGCTATGTGTCCAGAAAGTGCAACAACAATCGAGGGTTACTGGGGTTACCTCGCCCCAGGCCGATCACATCGACAGGCGGGCTCGGACATGGATCATCGGCTCCACAACCCCTCGACTGCGACAACTATGCAGGCATAGCCAAATCTGTATAACAGTGAGCTCGAAACCAACAACCAATCAAAGCAGTACTCTAAACATGAAGCTTTATTAAACAAGTGATACTAGAGTATAGCTTACAAGCAGAGGTCACACGACCCAACATTACATCAGACAACGGAAGGCAAATTATGTTGCTAATCAACCAGAACCAAAAAGGCCTAAGAGGCCGCAACATAAGGCGACGTCCTAGCCCATAGATTCCAGGCTGCTACCTGGGAACCCCAAACTACTCGTCGATGTCCTCGTTGAATCATCACCGAACTGAGGAACTCCACCTGAACCAAGTTGAAGCAAACATGAGTACGGGAGGTACTCAACAAGACTTAGTTAACCTATTATATATCTGCTTCTTTTAGAAAGAGTTATGAAGGTTGTTTTGCGTAAAGCCATCTTTATTTTCCAAGTTGAGAGAGGAATAGCACGTCTCATGGAGTATTTTGAAAACAGATGAGAAAGTTGTTCAACTACTGAAATCATCATCTTTTTCATCCACCAACATCATTTCAGCACCTCGTGCTTCAAAGATCACCACCTCAAGTTGTTCCGGTAACTCATGCTACAAGGTAACCCCTCTCGGCATCTCCGAGGAGGCATCCTTCATTCGTTATCAGCAAGTTTTAATCATTCCGTTTAAGTTATCTATGATCACAGAATCCGTCACCAAGTCGTCCTTAACCGCGGACACGGCTTTTCGAAAAGATTTAACCCTGCAGGGGTGTACAACTTTAACCACACGTACCAACCAACTCTTAATGCCACTAGATTAGCACTATTCCGGGAAGTGCCGGCAGATGGAGGTTGACCACGACCTTTCCCTTACTTCGCCTATTCCATGAGTCGCTCCGAGTAGAGATGGACCGCCAATAGGGAGTGGCCATCTCCTGCCGGGTCTCTATCGTTGTGCGCGATGCTCGACGGTTGCCTACCCGCATTGCGCCGATACATCCCCACATCCTAGTTTTGAAAGTGTTTTGATATCCCCGCAAATCGAAATGGAAAGCCCGAACTAGGCAACTCATGGAACAAACTAGGCAAGTTGAGACCGAGGGGAATCCAATCCCTCGTGTGGATGCACGCTCAGTCTTGGCTCGAAGACGAGAACTCGCTCCTAGGGGCATGAACGAGACAACCACCACAGACCCTCTGTGATCTCGTCATCCACACCTTTAAATCATGTTAATCAAACATCTCTTAACTTACCACTACTTCTTACCATACTAAATTCATTCGCAACTCTGATTCATCAACCGGATGGAGCAGAGATCAACAGACATGTATGACTAAGCATGGCATATTTGAGGCTCTGGCGACACACACAAACAAATCCTATGTCTGCTAGGAGCATTGAATCATGATATCTGGGTTATGCAAATAAATAGGATAACTCTATCTATTGACTCAAGATACATTGGAATCGAATGCATTTGTACGAGAATGAAAAGTCTTTCGAAATCATATATGGGCAGATAAGAGGTTATGCTTGCCTTGCTTCAAGAAAACCAGATAACGTCTTCAGGAATAAGTGCTTGACTTGTCGGTTAGGATCAAGTATTCGCCATTGGAGTTGTTGGCCTTCTCTTCGGAGTCACGTTCTACCGAGGGGGAACAAACACCGAAACAAGGAAAACAACAATCAACACATGGCATCGATGCAATGCGCAATATGTATGCATGAGCAAGTTAGTGCACTGAAATAGAGCCCTAAACATGTTCGATGGGTTGCTAGGGTTCATATGGCAATTATGCGATTTTACTGAAATTAGCCCGAAATAGGCCCCGGAGGGGCAATTCGGACGATTATGGAAGTGAGTACCATTTTAGTTGCTCAAATGGGTTTGAAAACATCATGAATAGGTTGCATTAGTCATTTTGAGCAATTTGGTATATAACTTTTAATTTTCTAATTTTATTGAATAAAAACTTATTTTTTTCTATTTTTAAAAGAATTAACCAGCATTAAATAATGTCCAAAATTCAACTTTGTCAAACATGGTTGAAAATGACATAAACATGTAGAGTTTATTTTTCTGATCACTCCCATATTTTTATTTAATTTTTCTGATTAATAAAACAGTAGTTATTGATTTAACAAAATTTAAACATTTTCTGTAATTTCTAAACAGAGGTGGGGTCCACGTGTCAGTGCATTTCCGTTTGAAAGAAATTAAACCGAAAACAGCCCGATGACAGGAGCATGACGTCGTGGTGACGTCACCCGTGGCCAAATCCTCACAGACTCGATGCAATTGACGAATCCGCGCGAAATTTCGGAAATCAAAAGGCACCATGAGGTAGAGGAGAGCGAGGGCGTTCCAGGGGTGGTCTCGGTTGGCCGATTGCTCGCCGGAGTGCTCGCCGGCGTGCAGCCACCACGGCGGCGGAACACGGCAACGACGGAGATGCGGAATCGGTCGCGATAGAAGGAAAGGAGGGCATGGTGAGGTGCAACATCTCACCGGGAGTGCGAATACGTGCTCGGTGATGCGTGGGGTCGACGGACGGCGGCGAATTCGCCCGCGGCGGAGCTCGGCCGGAGACGGAGAAGAGGCCCGATTCCGGCGACTCGGCCGCTCCCGCCAAGCGACGTTCGTCCAGGAGGTGCAGGAGGCAAAGTTAGAGCTTCAGGGAGCCACGGCGTGGGTCTAGGCGGCCCGTAGCAACGGCGGCGACCGGCGGCCCGAAGCTAGGGTTCCGGCTCGGTTTTCTTTTTCCAGGACATACAGAGAGAGGAGGCAGGGAAGAGGAGGAGGGTTGGAGCTTCGGGGCGAGGTTATCCACGTCCGGAGTCACACACACACGCAAGCAGGAGGTGGAGGATCGACACCGGGGGAGAGGGCACGCAGGAGGTCCTTCTGTCACGAGGAAGAAGAAAGAATAAAAACATCTTTCAGAAAACCCCCTTGGAAGTTTTGGGAAAACACAACTAGGTCCTTTTCTTTTAGAAACAGAACAGAAAACCATATTTTGAGGGCCTTTTTTGCAAACAGAAAATTTGGCAAAAATAGTTTTTGGGAACCTCATGAATTTTGCAAACTCACCATGTATTTGCTTTCCAAAATTGAAATTATTTTTAGAACAAAATTTGGGTGATCACTTTAAGTGATTTTTGGTCAATTCATTTGTTATTTTCAAATGCAAAATTTTAACCAATGTTTTTATGCATGTATGAGATGACACAACACCACACACCCTTTTGTAGCAAAAATTGGGATGTTACAAATCTACCCCCCTTACAAGAATCTCGTCCCGAGATTCCCGAAGGAGAAGAAAGAAGGAACACCGGTTTTGAGCGATCTTCTCGAACCTTACGGTTCTATTCTCGAAGAGGTTGATCCGTAGCATCTGGAAGTATTGAACGGATAGACCTTAGGTAAGAGGGAAACTCTTAGGAAATGATCTTCACGAAGATCGAGTATCTCATGGCTAACTCATGACTAGAATGTCCATAAAGAACTATTGGGTTAACGTGCATGAGACACATCAAGATAACGGAGGGAAAAGAAGATGGTTTCAAGTGTTCGGACGATTGGTCTTGAAAGGATTTAGAATATGAGCTTTGCACACGACTTTAAATTCTTTTGAAAAAGAAAGGTTGGACAACTTATGACATCGAGGTTTCTTCAAACAGAAAACAAAGATGGAAAGTTTTGTGTTGGATACCACAAAGTAATATCCGTAGACGAGGGAAACACGAGGGAACACTGTAATTCGTGCGTCCGAGAGGATTTGATACAGGATCATGTTCACTCCTCGGGGTGGACACGAAGATAACGGAACTTTCAACCATTCCATTAAAACTTTGTCGAAAACTTTGTCAAGGATCGGGATGTTACTTCACGACAGAATATGATAAACCACAGGATGTTGGAACACCGTAATGAAGTAGGAACTCTTGGACACACCATAAGACTGGTTAACCAACGAGGATTGAAACACCGAAAGAAAGTATGGAACCTATTTCCTATGTGGTTTCGACGTAGCAATACGTTTACCACATGGTTAAGATCCCACGGCTGAAGTGACTGACAAATTCACACAATGTGTGAGATGAACAGAACTTCAGGTACAAACAACTTGAAAAAGAAAACTGATCAAAGATGGTTACAGAACACCAAGAGATGTTCTCCCGATGAACTTGTTTCCACTAAAAGAAAGGTGTGCAGGGTTGACGAAGAGACACTGGATAATACAACTTCCAAGTTCTCCTGATGTTATGGAAACCGATAGCAGGCTCATGACGAACCTTTTATAGGTCATCAAGTGAAAGAAAAACTCCGGTTTGGAAGAACGGGGAGAGAAAACTTGTTAGAATGAACCACACAAGGATTCTCACAGGGAGTGGTTGTTCTTACAGATTCAAAGAGATATGACATTAGGCCTTCCGGCTAATTGTGTCAACCACCACATCAACCATGCCGGGTTTTCAGAAGGACCTAATTCAATACCCTTTAGAAAACACCAACCATCATTGCTGCTTAAGATTCAGCTCTGGTTAGTGAGTTGATAACTCAGACTCGGTATGTTTGATCAGCGGGATTGCACCGGTTACAATTGAGATACATTTACTGGATTCTCAAGATATGGACTATGATGTCACACTCAAGAGGATGAGTGAGATTGTAGAACTCATGTGTTGGCAACTTGTGAAAGACGGTTGCACCTACATGGATTACTTGCAACAAAACACATCGGAGTCCTTGTTGGGAAGATGATTGCAAAGATAACGAAGTTTTTAGACTTCTTCTCTTTTGCTAACAATCAGTCAGGGGCTTAGTGTGGATGCAAACTTATTCCAGTAAATGGAAGTAACAACCAACCATCTCAAGAACACCCCACACGTGCATGACCGACTGGGATTATTCCCGAGGGAACAAGAGAACTCTACTCGCGTCCATGGCGACAACTTTCACCAAAAGCACACGAACCCGAGAAAGTCACTTCGAACATCGAGAACACAACTTCGTGATGACACAAAGATGGTTCTCGAGAGTTTCCAACATTAGTGCCAAGTGTTCAACATGAACCTCTTGAAACTTGGGAAAAAATAGGAATGTCGTCGATGGGCTTGACAACACACTTATCAAAACACCCCAAGAAGAGGGATTTAGATGATACATGATCATGGCAAAATATTGGCCAGACTAAAGGACATGAGGGTGTACCCAGCAAAACACCATGAGTAGAAACACCATCAAGACAGTCCTTGGAGCTGAACTTGATTTGACGACAGCCCAAATCAAATCAAGAGATAGAGTGATAGTATTTACGAAAAAGAGATACTATCATACTTCAACACGAGGAAAACTAGATATCCCTTAATAAAGGACCCAGTTTAGGAGGAGCTCTTGTCTTTCAACTTTCCAAGTTGTTGTTTAAGCTCAACCTACTAGTCCAGGGTGTCCAGCGGAGTTTCTTGGAGAAAAGAGTAGTTCAAACTACCCCTCGTATAGACATCACGGTCAGGTAACAACCTGGTGATACTTCTAGAAAGACAACCAGAATATCACAACCCACCGGTATGTCTTGGAGTTCGAAAGAAATCTTGCTTTTCAAGGCAACTGATAAGATCTTGAGAGCTTTGGTATGAACCCAACTCTTTGACCAAGAATGTGCACCAGAATGAACGGATTTGATAACACGGTCAACATCCAGTAGAGACCGGGTGACCAATAGTGCTAAGAAGGATACAGATGTTTCTTAGATTTTCAAAGCAATAAGAATTGCTAGGAATAGCTGATACACATGTCGATGAACAGACCCATCCATCTCAAGCATTCAAGCTTGGAGAAAGGCGGGGTGAAAATGTATGAGAGCATCACTTCATCATTAAGGCCATGAAACTTAACACAGCCTCGTGATATAAAAGAGTGTGGTTCTCGAAGGTAGAACAGATTAGAAGCTAATGAAACTTCTTTGATCTGAGAATTACAAAACTTTGACTTGGTTCGTAAGATGAACGAGGTACTGGAGTTTGTTTCTCCTGACATTCCAAGGTGAAATGTTCTGAAGGAAAACAAGAGCTATGCATGGGTATATCCGACACGCATATGCAACTTGATGTCCAAAACAACGGATGGGGATTTGAGAGCAACTAAAGGGGGAATCATGCTCGGAGGTGATCCTAAGATCAAGATGATGCACAGGGTCATACTCATTTGTAAAACCCATGCAAAAGAATTGATATAGCTGAACCAAGAACGAAGATATGGGAATCACAAAGAACACTCTTGTCGTGATCCTTTTGATTCCTAGAGAAAACCTATGGCTATTGGGGATGAGATTACCTAGCCATCCTGACATAGAACGGATTCTTCAGGATCCAAGGAAACAGAACTTGGGTTAAAGGTCAGCATCCTGTACTGAGAGAGTGAGCACCACATGGTTAAGAAACCACATGCCTCAACTCACCACAATTCAGCACATTCCGGGACCTTCTTCAAGTCCAAGGTTGAAAACATTGAAAAGGATTAACTACTATCTTAGTGCCTTGAAGGACACTACGAATAGCAATCACGAAGTATCTTTCAAAAGACAAACTTAACTCCGGAAGAATTTGGGAAGAGAATAACAGAAACATTCGAGATGGAAAGCGGATCTCGAGGTTCAGGATTTGGAACTTTGAAACATATAGGAATGTGGAATCCGGATAACTCTGAGAGATTAGGATGGGAAGGAAAACTCCCAGTTTGAATCGAGGAATAACAGAACATGGAACACACACGACTCTAGAAGCTCATAACTAGGTCAACTTGGATAACAACGTCCTTGCCAACAAAGGCACCTAAGTTTTGAATAACTGGAACCTTTTCAAATCCAAAACAGATAAGGAGACCCAGAGTTAGAGCGATACCAGGTAAGGAGTAAAAAGAATCCTAAGAAGGTTTTCACAATCCATTTGGGGTTTCAAAGTAGTTTTCACAAACACTAGACTCAACATCGACCAAGCAGTAAGGTTTTCCTACAGGCAGTCCTGCTCTGATACCATGACTTGTCAGACCCCGGACCCAGAGATATACATACTGTTATGTGCTCCTAGCCATGGACTCACAAGGGCTTCAGGGTTACCAGCCCCGGCCGCAACAAACAACGGCAGGCAGACCGGATTCATCGGCACGTAGTCCGGATCCCCGGTCTACTACTCCTTGTATCCATGCTAGTCATAACCAATCATGCATACCCAAGCGTCCACGAGTCGGATGAAACTGAAGGAACGGGACCAAAGTTATACAGAGATGCTATGTGTCCAGAAAGTGCAACAACAATCGAGGGTTACTGGGGTTACCTCGCCCCAGGCCGATCACATCGACAGGCGGGCTCGGACATGGATCATCGGCTCCACAACCCCTCGACTGCGACAACTATGCAGGCATAGCCAAATCTGTATAACAGTGAGCTCGAAACCAACAACCAATCAAAGCAGTACTCTAAACATGAAGCTTTATTAAACAAGTGATACTAGAGTATAGCTTACAAGCAGAGGTCACACGACCCAACATTACATCAGACAACGGAAGGCAAATTATGTTGCTAATCAACCAGAACCAAAAAGGCCTAAGAGGCCGCAACATAAGGCGACGTCCCAGCCCATAGATTCCAGGCTGCTACCTGGGAACCCCAAACTACTCGTCGATGTCCTCGTTGAATCATCACCGAACTGAGGAACTCCACCTGAACCAAGTTGAAGCAAACATGAGTACGGGAGGTACTCAACAAGACTTAGTTAACCTATTATATATCTGCTTCTTTTAGAAAGAGTTATGAAGGTTGTTTTGCGTAAAGCCATCTTTATTTTCCAAGTTGAGAGAGGAATAGCACGTCTCATGGAGTATTTTGAAAACAGATGAGAAAGTTGTTCAACTACTGAAATCATCATCTTTTTCATCCACCAACATCATTTCAGCACCTCGTGCTTCAAAGATCACCACCTCAAGTTGTTCCGGTAACTCATGCTACAAGGTAACCCCTCTCGGCATCTCCGAGGAGGCATCCTTCATTCGTTATCAGCAAGTTTTAATCATTCCGTTTAAGTTATCTATGATCACAGAATCCGTCACCAAGTCGTCCTTAACCGCGGACACGGCTTTTCGAAAAGATTTAACCCTGCAGGGGTGTACAACTTTAACCACACGTACCAACCAACTCTTAATGCCACTAGATTAGCACTATTTCGGGAAGTGCCGGCAGATGGAGGTTGACCACGACCTTTCCCTTACTTCGCCTATTCCATGAGTCGCTCCGAGTAGAGATGGACCGCCAATAGGGAGTGGCCATCTCCTGCCGGGTCTTTATCGTTGTGCGCGATGCTCGACGGTTGCCTACCCGCATTGCGCCGATACATCCCCACATCCTAGTTTTGAAAGTGTTTTGATATCCCCGCAAATCGAAATGGAAAGCCCGAACTAGGCAACTCATGGAACAAACTAGGCAAGTTGAGACCGAGGGGAATCCAATCCCTCGTGTGGATGCACGCTCAGTCTTGGCTCGAAGACGAGAACTCGCTCCTAGGGGCATGAACGAGACAACCACCACAGACCCTCTGTGATCTCGTCATCCACACCTTTAAATCATGTTAATCAAACATCTCTTAACTTACCACTACTTCTTACCATACTAAATTCATTCGCAACTCTGATTCATCAACCGGATGGAGCAGAGATCAACAGACATGTATGACTAAGCATGGCATATTTGAGGCTCTGGCGACACACACAAACAAATCCTATGTCTGCTAGGAGCATTGAATCATGATATCTGGGTTATGCAAATAAATAGGATAACTCTATCTATTGACTCAAGATACATTGGAATCGAATGCATTTGTACGAGAATGAAAAGTCTTTCGAAATCATATATGGGCAGATAAGAGGTTATGCTTGCCTTGCTTCAAGAAAACCAGATAACGTCTTCAGGAATAAGTGCTTGACTTGTCGGTTAGGATCAAGTATTCGCCATTGGAGTTGTTGGCCTTCTCTTCGGAGTCACGTTCTACCGAGGGGGAACAAACACCGAAACAAGGAAAACAACAATCAACACATGGCATCGATGCAATGCGCAATATGTATGCATGAGCAAGTTAGTGCACTGAAATAGAGCCCTAAACATGTTCGATGGGTTGCTAGGGTTCATATGGCAATTATGCGATTTTACTGAAATTAGCCCGAAATAGGCCCCGGAGGGGCAATTCGGACGATTATGGAAGTGAGTACCATTTTAGTTGCTCAAATGGGTTTGAAAACATCATGAATAGGTTGCATTAGTCATTTTGAGCAATTTGGTATATAACTTTTAATTTTCTAATTTTATTGAATAAAAACTTATTTTTTTCTATTTTTAAAAGAATTAACCAGCATTAAATAATGTCCAAAATTCAACTTTGTCAAACATGGTTGAAAATGACATAAACATGCAGAGTTTATTTTTCTGATCACTCCCATATTTTTATTTAATTTTTCTGATTAATAAAACAGTAGTTATTGATTTAACAAAATTTAAACATTTTCTGTAATTTCTAAACAGAGGTGGGGTCCACGTGTCAGTGCATTTCCGTTTGAAAGAAATTAAACCGAAAACAGCCCGATGACAGGAGCATGACGTCGTGGTGACGTCACCCGTGGCCAAATCCTCACAGACTCGATGCAATTGACGAATCCGCGCGAAATTTCGGAAATCAAAAGGCACCATGAGGTAGAGGAGAGCGAGGGCGTTCCAGGGGTGGTCTCGGTTGGCCGATTGCTCGCCGGAGTGCTCGCCGGCGTGCAGCCACCACGGCGGCGGAACACGGCAACGACGGAGATGCGGAATCGGTCGCGATAGAAGGAAAGGAGGGCATGGTGAGGTGCAACATCTCACCGGGAGTGCGAATACGTGCTCGGTGATGCGTGGGGTCGACGGACGGCGGCGAATTCGCCCGCGGCGGAGCTCGGCCGGAGACGGAGAAGAGGCCCGATTCCGGCGACTCGGCCGCTCCCGCCAAGCGACGTTCGTCCAGGAGGTGCAGGAGGCAAAGTTAGAGCTTCAGGGAGCCACGGCGTGGGTCTAGGCGGCCCGTAGCAACGGCGGCGACCGGCGGCCCGAAGCTAGGGTTCCGGCTCGGTTTTCTTTTTCCAGGACATACAGAGAGAGGAGGCAGGGAAGAGGAGGAGGGTTGCAGCTTCGGGGCGAGGTTATCCACGTCCGGAGTCACACACACACGCAAGCAGGAGGTGGAGGATCGACACCGGGGGAGAGGGCACGCAGGAGGTCCTTCTGTCACGAGGAAGAAGAAAGAATAAAAACATCTTTCAGAAAACCCCCTTGGAAGTTTTGGGAAAACACAACTAGGTCCTTTTCTTTTAGAAACAGAACAGAAAACCATATTTTGAGGGCCTTTTTTTGCACACAGAAAATTTGGCAAAAATAGTTTTTGGGAACCTCATGAATTTTGCAAACTCACCATGTATTTGCTTTCCAAAATTGAAATTATTTTTAGAACAAAATTTGGGTGATCACTTTAAGTGATTTTTGGTCAATTCATTTGTTATTTTCAAATGCAAAATTTTAACCAATGTTTTTATGCATGTATGAGATGACACAACACCACACACCCTTTTGTAGCAAAAATTGGGATGTTACAGCTCCGGTCGCCACCGTCGGTAGGGTCCGCCAGGCTAGTCCGAGGTGGCGCCGACGATAGATATTTATCTCCTCCCGTGTTGGTGGTGGCGGGATCGGTGACCTTCCTTCCTGGTGGCGATGTGCATAGGGAGGCAGGGGCTCGACCATGGACGGGTGGTGGCGGTGCGGCGGCGCTCTGCTGGTGATGTGGTGGCAGCGCAACATGGCGGAGCAGTGGGGAACGACAGGGCAGAGCCGGCTCTGCCTGTCGGCCTAGATCTGGGCCTTCGGGCCCCATCTAGGTCGTGACGGGCTGGCTGCCCTGTGTGGTGACCCAGCACACCACTGCATGTGTAGTGCGCAAGTCGGTGACATAATACTCAAAGAAGGACTTATCCGTGAATATTACATCTCTCAGAGTGGTACAACAGAAATACAGCGGGTCCAAGCAAAGCTATAGGATACAAACTTCATTACAAAATCACGAGAGTCTCTTTGATGAATCAAGAAGAACTCCTGCAAATGAAACATCAGAAGAAGAAATTCGAAGCTCCAAGCTGGAGAAGAACTCTAGTTCAGAACTAATCCACTACGGCTGATGTCAGCCCTAATCTACGGCATGAAACTGCTAAATCCAAGAATGGACTCCACCGGCAACTTGATAGATTCTCCTCCACCAGCGTTGTTGGTGACGATGTTTTACTGGCTAAGAAATATATCAGTCCACCTAACTTCAGGAGATAGCGATGGCTTCACGATGACGGCTTCCATAGAGCTTCAAATCTAAGCAGGGGGCAAACGGGAACGAATGAGTAACGAGCGTTACTCAGCAAGTTCATGATATATAGTGGGTGGATTGATGCACTAACTACAGATTTGGTCTCGAAAGATTCATAAGCTAATGCAAGGTTTTGTAAAACTTTCTTCAAGAGGTTGCTTTTAGTTCTGAAAATTATGCCCGATAGATCTTCACAGGATTAGAACTTCATGGAGTTGCCTTTCCTGCGGCGTTCGCAGCTCCTTCCTGAAACAGGGGGTAACATGCCCCGTCCTTTTACACTCTGCAGAGGTGCGTTACTTTACCCATGGACGACCAAGACCATGCTGCACAACCAGGTGTACATTCCTGTCCACTCCAACTTAGGTGTGGGGCCCGGTTGTTAGTCCAAGCCAAACCGTGCTTCTCCGCACAACGCGTGCCCACCCATTTCCACCAGCAGGTTGAACCCCTTATTCCACCTAGGCGCCCGTGGCAGACACTCATAGACCATAGAGTCCGTGGGACGTAAGGGCTCCCACCCATGTGCATGTAGTTCCGAAATACCTACAGCGTACGTCTCTGGCAGTCAGTTGACATGCGAACGAGAGAAGATCACAGCTGACTTACTCCCCCCATAGAAGACCCATGGTTAACGCGGTATTTACGGCGCAAGAATCCTGACGACAGTTGTTGTTAATTCCTAGGTAGTACTTTCCCATGCAAATGGAACCTTCCTTTGACCTATTCATCTTACCATGGTCCCATCCGCCCACCAAACAGAACACTACCACTCGGGTAGTCATTCAATTAGTCATATTATTATAAAAATAGGACCATGCATTCTTTTTGGGAGTAGGTGGTAATACAATATGGTTTTTGCAAATAGTTCATTATGAAATATTGCAAACGATATGAGCAAGTGATGAACTTGCCTGAGATTGAAATAACAATAATAATCCATGCCTTCGGAGTTCGAGGGTCGCGTAGAGAAATCCCGATTTCTGAAAGATAGCAAAGTAGTCCCAGTAAGGATTACAGAAAACAATGGCAATATGATACATGCATAGTAATGAGATGCATCGCGAAATACCCTGGAAAACACCCCAGCTTACAAGTGTAAGCTACGTTTGATACGATAACTTAATCACATAAGTTTTAGGTGAGTTGTATCAGTTATTGCGGTGATGTGGTTATTCCTTTTACACTTATGTGTGTTTCACTTTTATATAACAAATATTTTTTTATCATGTTTAAGTTATAAGTAGACAACTTATGGATAGGCAATAAGATGATAATACATGGAAAACAACTCTTGAAAAGATAACAAACACATTTTATTTTATGCTCAAAGGTGTAGAGCTAATGACCAAGGGTTTTAATTGAAAATGAGGAACTAATACAACTAACTCTATCATCACAATACTTTCTAATGACTTGTGATGATAGGTTTAGTAGGTGTGAAAGCATGAGAGTTTTATTAATAAGGAAAATAACGTTGTGGCAATTGTTTCTGGTTATAATGGAAGATTATAGATTTCTACTATACCTTTAGAAACAAGTTTATAAGTTAAAAAAAATATTTTCTGTTTGACATATTTGAGTTGACAATGTTTTTCTCTTTAATTTGCTATAACATTTGATGCTTTCTGAAAATATTTGAATAAGTTATTAATTTATTAATTTTAAATGAATTAAATGACTAGGCAAAATATTGCACACATGAAAACTTGGTCAAATGACCTTGAAAACACCATATATGAATTGCATTTGTTATTTTGAGCAATTTGGGACATAACTTGTATTTTTATGATTTTATGAATTATTTATTTTTTTCTCAATTTTAAATGATTTTATTTAATTCAGAAAATGATTAATTTAAAATTTTATCAAACATTTTTGAAATGCTCATAAACATTTAGATTATATTTTTCTGATTAATTTGGTATATTATTTATATTATCTGAGATAGAGTTAAAGTTATTGAATTAATAAAATCTAATTACTTTGTGTTATTTTTGAATTGACGGGTGGGACCCACCTGTCATATTCGATTTTAATAAAATAAAAATAAAATGTAAATGCTCCTGACGTCATGATGACGTCAGGGTGACATCATCACAGATGAAATCCTCATAGTTTGGCTTCAATTCGATGCTTTGCTCAAAATCAGTGCGATTGGGTACATCTACTGCATATAGGAGCTCACGTGGAACAATTTGGTGGCTGCGCCGCTCCGAATCGGTCATCGGAGCTGCGCCGGTAAGCTTGCCAGCGGCGGCCGGCAGCGGTCGACGGTGCTTCGGCCAATTTGGAAACGATTGCAAAAACGGAAGGCACCGTAGTGCTCTATAGCTCACCAGAAACACGGTAATATGGATGGTGGAGCTCCAAGTTTGTCTGGCGGCCGGAGTTGAGGATGACGATAAAATCCGGTGGCTTCACGGCGTTCCGACAAGACATACTAAGCGGGGAGGTATAGGAAGGCAAGGCGCAGCTCCCTGTGGTATTGGTTTTCCTCGGGATGGCCGGAGACGACGGTATGCGGCGGCGGCCGTGGGTAGCTAGGGTTAGGGTTTCCGGGTGCTCTCCCGTGGAAGATACAGAGAGATAAGAAGTGCGAGGGCAAGAGAGAGTGAGAGAGCTAGTTGGAGGGCTCCTCCTCCTTCTTATCCGCACGGAAGGTGGCCGCGAAGAGGTGGAAACGGCGATGGCGGCTCGGCCACGTCTCTGCCTAACTGGAGGAAGACAAAAGTAATATCTTCCCCATAACCCCCTAGATTAATTAATTTTACCAAGAGGTCCCTCTGTGAATGAAAACAGAATAGAAATGTTGTTTTCAGGGCCTTTTTTGAATAGAAAAATTATTAAAAATTATATTTGGAAAGCTCATCAAATTTGCAACCTCACCATGTTTTGTATTGGTGAATTTGAGCAATATTTGCATTTTTTATTTAGAGTGCTAGATTAAGTGGTTTTTGTTATTTCTCACCATTTAATTAATTAAATGGCTTTAAAACTATTTTGAGCATGATTAACATGAGCACACAATGAACATGTAGTTTAACAAGGTGATATAACTTAATTGGACAATTTTAAGTATAATTTCTTATAGAAAGTAATTTAGTAACACTACTTGGTACTGGTTCTATGCACTGTTATAAAAATCAGTTAATATGGAATTTTATTCCGTATCACACCAACTGATTTTAATGGATGAAGGAACGTGTTTTATTTTTATAATACTATGTTATTTTCATAGTTAAAACTCTTAGCAATTTTGGTTGACATATTACTTAGGTGGGTGTAAGCCTTATTTGTTAATTTAGGTTCTTTACCAAGTGGAAAACATGTGTGTCTTTGGAACCTATTTGTTTATTTTTCACCAGTTTCTAAATGGGGAGATTATCTCATGTTGTTTTAGAACATGTAATCATTTACATGGTTATATGTAGATGAATTTTTGTTATCATCTGTTAGTCTTAAATATGAAAAGGATATGAAAAACAAGGTATTAAGCCTGTTACCATTAACCTCCACATATCAAAGACATGTGGATGCAATGGCTGGTTATTATTTCATACTTGATAATTATTTCCATTAAAGATATTATTATGAGCTCCTCATCTCTGATGAGTTTGACAGAGGTTAATGGTTCTCTAATATATCCTAATTCACTGGATAATTTCTTACGATCCCTTACTGAGGCAGTGTTGCTTTGTGTGGTCTTCTGTTGCTTGATGTTCTTCTCTCTACTTGCCACTAGTCTTCAGATACTCCTTTTGTCACTTACAAATAATATCTGCTCTGGGATTCCATATTCAGCTATCTCACCCTTCTGGTGAAAACAACCAGTTGTTCCAAGCAAAGATTTTACTTAGATGATTATATTGTGGTTTCTGGTTTCCTTAGTGTTATTATTTATATTGGTTGATTACAAAAAGAATGTAGATGTAGTTTATGACATCAATTTTCCATATGCATATAAGAATAATCCGTGAACAAGTTTGCAAGGCTTGTCCCAAATTAGTTTTCATATCCAGATGGCATAGATGTACTAGGTTATTCAACCTTCCGTTTATTTATGTATGGCATTCAATTGTTTGAGTATACAAAAGTGATATGTTAACAAGGTCTAGAAACTTGTTACCAAACTACTTGTATATAACACTAACATTGGAATATCACACTATTTCAAGAGGATTTAATAAGATCAGATCGAGATATAAGAGTTTCCAAGTACTCTTATGGTAGGTTAGAGTAGCACTTCTAGAACACTCTAAATAATATTCTTGAAGATCTTCATGTGGTATTTCCTCCTTTCTTGTGGGTTGCTTCTCTTCCATAATGGTTTAGAGAAGGTTGGAAAACAAGATAATCTAGACAAGGTAGAAAGATCTTGATTAAGACTTAGTTAAGCTTTTACTAATATACTTGTTACTTTGTTTCCCATAAGATATGTTCTTATATCATACATGATTGGTTTACTTAGTTTCTAATTTACTTTCTCTAATAGAGGTTATAACTTGTTGTTATTCCTTAATTGTATCCAGGAATACCTTAGTTGTTGAATGTTGATTTAGATAGAAATGTGGAGTGTTTGTGGAATAATGACTTAAGATAGTAAGTTGATCAAATGGTTCAATGATGTGTTGAGATCTCATATGCTCACTTGTATAAGATGATTTTACACTGAGCATGTGAAAGTTATTGAGATTTAATGACTTATGTCATAGTTGTTATTTGTTTTCCCATGTGTCATGATTTACTTTATATTCATCACTTTATTACCTTTGTCATTCATAATACAGGTATAGAGGTTTGGGAATATCATAAGTAATGATCAAGGTTTAATAGTAGTTTAAGAATATTATTTCTTCTTTTAGGTACTTCTTTTATGGTTGATGAGATATGTACATATTCGATAAATATGTTATTACAATTATTATATTATTTTCCGCTTGTGGGGGTTAAGTTAATACTTGTTTGTATCATTTGTTCTATTGAACATTTATTATTTACTTGTGGAGGTTCACTTAATAGTCATTATATGATTTAGAAAGATGTTGGGCAAATGAATTGATAACTTAGAGGGTTGTTATGTTATGGGACATAACATCTCTTTTGATGAGATGGTTCAATTGTGTATTACTCATTTGTGGAAGTATGATTATCACTTCTGTGATTTGGATACTCACCTCTCTTTGGTTGTAGTTACCTAGTGAATTATCCCAAGTCACTTATAGACTTGTGGTTAAAGTTGTTGAGAGTTTGTGTTTGATCATAACCAATTATGGTTTGTCTTATCAAATGATTTAATTTGTAGAGATACTATGTTACAAAGATCACTCCAAATGTACTCCTGACCAGATGATCTAAACTTATTTCATCATGTCAAGTGAAACATTGGTCACTTTGGTTTATTTCAACTTTCGTGCCAAAATTTCCCGTATTTTTAGATGCGTACTTTGCAAATGCACATATTATATTTAGATTCTTATAACCTCCCAAACACTGGGATGTTACACCCTGTAGGTAATTTGATCTGTAGATGGAGGGGATGTGCTCATCCATGGCGTAGCACCGACGGCGGCTGACCTCGTTGCAGCATGGCAGCGGGCTTCACGCGCCCGATCTGGGCCCGGCCGGACCCTGCTAGGACTGGCAGGTGGTCGGACCTGACGGGACTGGTGTGTCTTCCGTCGTATCCGGTCGACTACCGCTTTCGGTGGTGGGCGCATTTCCATCCCACTCGGTCGTGGTTCCGCTGACCCGTGTCGAATTACTCTTCCCTCCGTCTTGTAGACCTCGTGGAAACTGCTTGGATGAGACGACGATGGCGGCCTTGTGACTGTGATGGCACATGTTGATGGATGGCGTGTTTGGTGCATAATTTTAAATAGCTGGCTATAGCTCGGCTATAGCCTTTCGAGAGGCTCGGTGATACAGCTAGAGATTTCATAGCCTGAATGGATAATAGCCGCTAATAGCCCGACTAAATGGATATAGCCCCGATTTACCCCCTTAGCCCGGCTATATCCCATATAGGAGACCAAAATTTGTCAACTCGGCCAATTTCGGATCCCAAATCAACAACAGTTGATGGTGAAACTGTTGTTGTGAGGTGCGAGTGTGTTCCACGGCGACCTGGTTTCAGGACTACTGAACTGTGTCATGAATAGCTATTATTTAAACTTCTAATTAATTGTACATCTTATATAACTATGTTTTTACATTACGAATATGTGAATAATGGTATATATACAATTATATGTTGTCTAAATTTTAATATTTTTCAATATTTTCGCAAAACAGCTATATGGTTATAGCCCGGTGATAGCTTTTCGTAGCTTCTGGAATCGTCGGGGCTAGCCCGCAATTTTAAACTTTGGTTTGGTGGTGTCGAGGCATCGTCCTTGCGGGGCTCCTAGGCTACGTTTCGCTTGGGGGTTGTGGACAGGGTTTTTTTCGAAAGAAATCGTGTCGGCGCGCCCGACACCAACGCGGTGCCGCCTTCGGGTAGCATTCTCCCTTCATGAAGGGCGTCGTGGGTATCCTTCGTCCATTCTCCCTGCGTACCAGGGAAACCCTAGGTCTAGTCCGATGGTCAGGGTAGCAGTCATTTCCTTCTTGAAGGTGCTGCTTGGTGCATGGCGGTCCGGTCATAGGAGCGTGATGGTACTTCCTGGGAGGGTGTGGCGGTGACGGGTCATCCTCATCTAGTCAATCCGCCGGTGTCTTTATTTTATTTTATTATATTTTTTGGGGCGTGTATTTGGTGCTGCCGCAACATTTTCCATTGTGTGGCTTTTGTTAGATGTATCGGTTGGTTGCTATATTAATATGGCAGAGCTATGACCTGTTTCGAGAGGCGAGATGACCTATAGCATACTAACATAGAGGAAGTTAAAGTTGATGTACGAGCGTGAGCTATTCAACAAGGAACCTCACAAAAGAATTTCGGGAGCAAATGCCTTGATGAGTTTAAGCTACTTTTTGGGACTTCCACTGAAAAAAAGTACTACCTCCGATCCGAAAAAAGAGTCGCTGGGTATAGATACGAGATGTACGTGCGTGCAGTTTTCCCACGCCACTTTTTTCAGATCGGAGCGAGTACTATTCTTGAGAAATTCCACCATGCTCTTCATGATGAAGGCAAGTGCCAATCATGTGCATGAGACGGAGAGTCCACGGCTCCCAATCATTACATCGTGTTTTATCTCTCTTTTCATGCGTGAGTTGGATAGGATATGGAAGCCAATAGGCACCGCACGCATGGAATCCACGGGAGAAGGGAAAAAATATCAAGTTTTCCTTTTTTGGGAAATAATGATGAAGCAAATAGTGGGATCTGTGGGGAGAGAGAGATCGACAAAGAAAAGGTGCCATGAGTGGGCCGACCTGGATACTTTAGCAAGCTTTTCTGTCAAAGGCTACCCAGATATATTGACTAGGATATTGATTGACAAAGAAATGGTGCGGGTCGGAATGGGCATTTTGGTGCTGATTATGCTCTGGCTTCAAATGGTTTGGGCCGAAACGGTGTCAACGACCTTGTGGACCGGAGTGGTGCGGGCCTACGAAAATAGCGGCCTGGAGCGGTGCGGTTTGGTCTCAGAAAAATAAAACACGAACGGGCTCAACCCGCGGTTTAGACCCGCACTAGCCATTCGGGGCCAAGTCCTCAGCCTCGATTCCCCATCTTCCTCCAACTTCGTTCCTCCCCATGGCCGTCGCCTAGGGCTTCCAGCACCTGTACCGCTGCCGCCGCCGCCTACCACCTGCTCTCATGGTCGCCGCCGCCGCCTAACACCTGTCCCCATGGTCGCCGCCGCCGCCGCCGCCTACCACCTGTCCCCATGGTCGCCGCCGCCTACCACCTGTCCCCATGGTCGCCGCCGCCGCCTACCACCTGTCCCCATGGCCGCCGCCTAGGACCGATTGCTCCCTGTGTCTGTAGCCTATCTCCGCCGTCGACCTGCAGCAGCGGAAGCACCGCCTTGCAGTCCCGCCTCAACGACTTCTTGGTCGCCGCTGCCCTCCTCCTCCTCCCGCTGACCAGCTCCATTTGTCCGACGTAGCTACAGTGAACAAATCGATGGACAAGCGCAGGGGAGGTGATCCTGGTGGCCATTGACTGCTCTCCTGGATCCCCTACGACGCCCCCTCCACGCGCCCGCAGGTTCTTGTGCTATGAACTCCAAGGTGTAACCCTGTATATGCATGAACTTATCTTATTCGTTCGTGTCAATTCGTCTAACAAGCAGATTAGAACCTGCTATGAGTGCATTTGTGTTTTGTTTACTGTTTTACATGACTGTTGAACTGAATATGTAGACCAAGGAAATAGGGCCTGGAGGGTGTATTGGTGTAGATGGCGCTTGCTTGTAAGAGCCGACCCCTCAAAATTTAGCCGATCCCTCAAAATTTAGAGGAGTATATGCATGTCTCATTTAAAGAAGTAAATTTGATCCTCTAAAAAATTGCAGATTCTAGCAAAACACTCGAGCTGAAACCCTTAAACATATTTACATGCAGATTTGCAAATGGAACAGACACTTTCATCCTAATCTTATTATTTGCAATATTTGCAAATGGTATCTAGGATTTAGGATAAAAAGTTCTGGACTTAGCACCTTCATGCAATAATCTCGGTTCATTTTGAGATGGTTTTAAAGATATAGAAGACTAGTGCATGTGGTTTCAGTTTTCCATGTAAACAACACATCTCTCTCATAAGGTCTTCAGTTGAACACTACATTTGACATTGAATCCAGGTTCTGCAAGAACATATATCCATATTTATATTTGAAGTATTGTAATACTCATGATCTGAAAAAGTTACTTCACCATGGGTGTAGACTTGTAGCTGACTAGAGTGAGAGCAGAACTTGGTTGTGTCTAACTATATTCTTGAAATATCTGTTCGTCTTGTCCACGACAGTGTCCTTACATAATGCTCAACACTTTCCAGAGCGAATATTTCTCAGAGTGTGCATAAAACATTTGTACTTTCTCGAGCTCAGAGGGACACTACTCAGAGAGCTGAATATGAGATTCAGGTTTGCCTCTCTCTTCCATTTTGACTGTGGCATATGGGAATTGTGCTTCCTGATGTACACTGGGTTGATATTCGAACTGTGCTTCTTGATGTAGACTGGGTTGATATTCTTCAAGATAAATTTTCATGATAATCAGAAAAAACTGCCACGCGCCAGCCCAAGTTTGTCCTACATGTACTGCATGGTGAATTCGTTCATCTTGGTCTCAGTGTAATTGTCATGCCCAAGTCTAGACAGTGGTTCAAATAGCCTCCTAAATCTTTAATTTTTTTTTGGCATGGTCATAAAATTTCTAAACAAACTCAGCATTGTTCTACCATCTAGATCCACTTAAGATGGTCTGGTGCTGGATTTACAGGTAGAAATATCTGATTTCTTATCTATTTACATGCTGCTCTGTAGTCATTTGACAAAGAATTTGCCATGTTTCTAAGTGTTTCTTCCGTACGTGCTTAGATTAGTCTGAAACCTTTGATTTCCATCGTTGTATCACAATATTATAGTAGTGGCTATGTTGCGGGTTATATGATGAACAATTGTAAAGTGCCACCAGTCCTGATTGATAATGATCGATTCATGGATATTACTTCCACTTACATGACATGGATAAACTCATGGATCTTCAGTTATTTGCAGGAAAGCTCATCCGACCACGAAATGGTGATGAGGAAGATCGACGGCCATCACTACACACTAGATGCTCTAGGCCTATTTTATTTCCATTTTTTTCTTTAAAACCTGTCCCTTATGGAGAAACTATACTTGTAATAAGAAAATATTCACTATAATTCGTTTTGTATGTTTAATGTGTGAAGGCTATTTTTTCTGGCAATTTGGTGCATATATAATTGCCAGCAGTACCTACTTTATAATGTAGATTTTTTTAATGATTTTCCAAATAATCTGGAGTATATTTGTATACATTTTTTATTTTTGGAAATTGCAAAGCTAGCTGCATGGACTAGCTTTGAGGCTGTGACTGTGAGGCTCAAAGCGATAAGCACCGCATTGCTGCATGCAGCGTTTCAAGCCAGCGATCCACCTGTAGGCTATTGAACAGCACCCCCATGGTCTGAACCCGCGGGTTCAACCCGCATGGACTATGTGGTTCGGTGCGGGTGTGGGTGCAGACCTGTATGGTGCGGTGTGGTGCGGATAATTAGAGTAATTAATTGGATTGGAGTGGTGTGGGCTTCACATCAGAATCGTCTGGTGTGGGGCGGTTTAGGGGCAGTTTTCTCCCCATTCCCAGCGTGACGTGGGGGGACGTGATTGTGCTAAGGACAAAAACACAAGGTTTACCCAGGTTTGGTACGTCGCAGTAATGCGGCGTTTCTACTCCTGCAATCTCACTATTCAGGACTAAAGCCTGTGTATACAAAGTACAATGTGAGGTTCTATTAGCTATTCGTCAAGAATCAACCTCTCGGCGAATTAGCCAGTAGCTTCTTTTTCTTATCTATCATATCTCCCGTCCGGCTTTATATAATAGCCGGGTTAGGGCATACATAGTAGGAAACCTAGAAGACTACGGTAACTATTAACTTGGAAAGTAAGTAATCCGCCTTCTACTTCAAGCCAGATCACGTGGGCCGTGATCCGTGTTCTTCTAGAATTCGGCTTTTGTGAGTCAACTTACTGGGCCGCCCAATGGACCGTAGCCCATTACCATTTGGGCCACCCGGGTAATCCGGCACTTTAGACTACCATCTGATATACCCCTATTCGGTATATATCCAACAGTAGCCCCCAAGAAGGATTAAGACTCCGATTCGCCGTCTTTCGCTAAATGCATCTTTCCGAGAAATGTCTGCCTGCAGTCTTGATTCTTCTTTTTCTCCTTAAAGGATGTTGTAACGCAATACTCGAAATCCAGGAAATTCGGCTTTTCTCACACGATCCTTCGTGGAGAAGGAACTTCCTACGTCAGCGCTTTAATCATGCTGATGTAAGGGACGTTTGGGTTTCAGGCGGGAAACCCAGAAACATATCTCTGACAGATTCTCGCGGGAAACGAGGCGATAGCAATAATCACCCGTCGTTTCATTTCCCGGAATTTCCAGCGAGTGACACGCGTTGAACATCCAACGGTCAAAAGAGCCGTTAGCACGCATCGTGAAGGAATTCCGGCTATAAATAGTCGTCTTCGTCCTCCGTGAAAATCTTCCGCTCTCACTTCGCCACGCCATTTCCAGCGTCCAAGTTCTCGCAGAGCACTTCCCGAGCGCACGCACGCGCCCAAGACCTCACCGGAGCGACCAAGCGACGCCACTCGATGGCATCTCCGTCATCTTCCCCAACCCGCACCGTCGCGAAGGACATCGACGAGATAATCGATACAATGGACCCGCAAATGGATTCACCAGTGCAGGTCTCCGGCGACGAGCCTGCGAAGGCCACGGGCGGCGCGGAGGGCGAAGAAATCTCTCTCGCCTCCACGGATCTTGCGGGATCTTCCTCCGCGCCCACTCCACCGTTCGCGCCCGAGAAAGTGGAGGAAAAAATCGCGCTCGTCGGAGACGAGCTCGCGTCCGTCGCCGCCGGAGCCGAAGAAGAGGCGGAAACTGCCGGCAACTGGAGTCCGAGTAGCATTCTACCATCCCTCCTTCCGACAATGGAGAAGGAGGGGCTTTTGGTTAAAGACAAATGGCGGAGCCCGGAAGACGAGTCTAAGCCCATGCCAAAATACGGGGAACCCGTTCTCCTTACTTCCCATATTGCGAGAGGAATGAGTTTGCCGCCTTCTGCCTTTTTTTTAGAAGTCCTTAACCATTACGGCGTTCAGCCACATAATCTTCCACCAAACTCCATCCTTTACCTAGCTGGCTTCCAAGCCCTTTTCGAAGGGTATTTAGGAATAGCACCCAGACTAGATTTTTGGCAATATTGCTTTGGAGTGAAGCGTAACCCCACAGAGGGCGTTCTTCCCATCTGCGGGACCATTTCTTTCACTCTTCGGAGATTCAGGGAAGATTGGTACCCGAAGATAAAAACATCGGAATCCGTCAAGTTTTGGACGGGTTCTTTCTTTTACCATCATGACGTCCCGTTTCTCGGGAAAGAAAACGGGGTTCCTCCATTCGTCAACTCCGTCGCCGTTCCTCAAGAGAGTTGGGCAGTTGAAGCGGTGCAAACTTTGCCGGAAGACATGATGAAGATAAAACGGCGTATCGCCAAACTTACCTCTTCTCAGCCTCACTTAACTGGAACAGACACTGTTTTGTGTTGGTTTGGCCGTCGTATTCAACCTCTCGCTTTTCGTTCCCGACTCCTTTGTGAGTACGAAGGGCCGGAAGATAGCATGAGAGGGACAGAAAAATCCTACTCCAAAAGGGATTTCAAGAAACAAGTCAACCAACTGGTTGCTACTCGCGACCAATACATAGAAAGTTTGGAAATATATCACGAGGAAAACCCAGCCCCCAAGGTATTTTCATTTTCCTTGCTTTTGGGTTACTCTTGGATTGTCTCTTTTCCCTGACTTGATCGATTCTTTTGCCATCTCCATAGTTCGACAAACTTAAATGAGCTGATCTTGCATCCGACGCCGAGCTTGACGAATTACATGCCAACTTTTATGGCGGCCGGAAACGCAAGAGGCAAGTGACCCTCGAAGAAGTAATAAATCTTGACGGAATTCCCATCGCCGCATCCGGGTATTTTGCTGGAGCTTATTACTTATCCTTCCCTTCCGGTTCCCCGAGATATTTATTTCTCGGATGTTTCCCTTTCAGCCTTGCTCCAGTTCCTTTAAAGACAAAGAAATTGAAGAAACATAAAGCTGCTGCTAGCAAAGGAGAGCCGTCTTCCGCTGCAGTTTCTCCCCCTTTAGCTATATTTAGCAGGAAAGAGAAAATCACGAACCCGGACATACAATTTCAGCAATCCATCCAGCCTATTGCATCTAACATGGATGCGAGGGAAAGGGCGGGACCAGAGATGGGTAGAAATCCTCGAGCATCTGGGGAGGACGAACCTATTCCCACTTTTGACAGGAATTTCCAGGTAAAGGAAGAACCATTTGATGAACTCGGATATATTCATCCAGAAGCTAAAAAGTTCTTAGCTCCTGCCCCTCTAATCCGTCCTTGGCCACAAGGTGGGCTAATTGTTCGAAATGACTTCGTATTTTCACCTCGTCAGGTCGTGCAAGACGGCCTTCATCATGTTGGAATTCTTTTTTCTGAATATGTAAAGGAATTCAACGGAACCTTGTCAAATTTGCAGGAAATGAGCCAGGTAATATCTCTAGCCCCCAAGCAATAAGTCGAAAGCACGCTATCCACTTAATGCTTCTTATCACGCTTGTTCTAACTTAAGCGTCTTGCTTTCATTTTTGTGTTTCAGCAAACCGCTGATACAATAAACTTGGAAATTTTTAACAAGCTTAACATAAAAAATGAGGAGGTGAAAACCCTTCTCTCTATTATTGATGTTAAGGAAACAGAGCTGGCATCGTCTCAGCTACAGCTGTCGGAAACAACAGGTACATTTTAATTCCCTGAAGTTCCTTATCTAGATTTTTTGTCTAAGTACTTTCCCAAATTTTTCTAAACTCGGAATTTTGTTCCTTGCTTTCCAGCTGCTTTGGCTAAGGCCAAGGAAATAGCTGAAGATGCCGGCAACGCCACTAGTCTCCGCCAGGAGAATTTGGACCTTCATAAGGAGCTTATTAAGGTTCAAAAGGATCTGGAAGCCAGCAATCTGGCCCTTGGGATTGCTCAGTCCAAGGCCTCCCAGCAGGCGGACAAGGACAAGGCCACTATCCAAGACTTGGAGAATGCCTTAACCCTACGCCTGGAGGAAGGCTCTGAGATGGACAAGATTCTCGGTAAGTTATCAACATTTAACGGTTTTTCCATGTCTTGATTTCTTTCTCTGCTTTTTCACTAAACTTTTGGTTGTTTGTCTGAAAAACAGGAGATAACCCAGATCTTACTCGGATTGAGAAAATCCGAGCTTTTGGGAAGGTATGGACGAGCTGCAGGTATGCAGCTGGCCAACAAGTTCCTTCCCGCAAGAACTGGGGAATTCTCGGAAGTTGAAAAACTTCCGGAAGCTATCCTGGAGGTGGCGGAATCCAAGGAGTCCACCTTGCGCTCCGCAGCACGGGGTGGTGCACGCATGGCTTTAGGCCTTATGCGTATGCATTACCCTAGTGCCAAATCTATGTGTGTGGCGTCCGGTATCCCCCTTGGATATTCGGAGACCCACCGGACCACTATCTTTGACGAGATCAGGGGTCACGCCACCAAGATCGCCTCTATGGTGAACATCTCTATCACCTACCCAGAAGAGGAGATTCCCGAAGCCCCCGAGAACGACAGCAGTGACGAAGACTCGGATGCCTGAAGGATTCTTCTTAACCTGGATGGTGGAAGTAGAAAATAGGAGCATTACTGCACTTTACAATGTAACTTATATTGTAATGCTTCTATTCTTTTGTATGAATAAGAACTCCGCCTTTTGCAGTTTAATTATGAAAGTCTTTGCAAGTTTTCCGGGTTTGATATTCCTTTATCTTCTAAGTTCTCTGGTTTATGTGCTTTAACTGTCCTTAGTGTTTGAAATGGCTCAATAGTACTATGAATCTTCATGCCGAGTTACTGGGTAAAACCAATCAGTTTAAACTCGGAAACATGGATCATACTAAGGGATTTTTTGAATGAAACTTGGGCACGCAGGCACAATCCGAGTTTCCTTTAGCCTTTAGTAGGCTGAAAATCATTCGGGTTAACATTGAGTATTTTGTAAGATCATTGGGAAATAGATAAGATGGAAACATGTTTTGCACTGTAATAAACTTGTAAAAAACATGGATATAAGAATTCCGACAACTTTATTTCATGATCTCAAAAATGTTTACATAGAAATTGAACTAAGTATAGAAGGGACGTAACTGTTGGATACTCCATGGCCTCTTTGTCTCTCCTAGTTCAGCATCTATCTTTCTCTTTCTTTTGCAATTCGGCTTGTCAGGATGATCCTCCGTGTCCCGAATATCTATAAGGTAGTATGATCCATTTTTCATAGCTTTGCTAATGACGAATGGTCCTTCCCATACTGGGGCCAATTTGTGCTTTCTTTGCTGCACCAATCTTAGCACTAGGTCACCTTCTTTAAAAGAACGATGCTTGATTTTGCGACTATGGTAACGTCGTAAACCTTGCTGGTAAATGGCGGATCGTTGAAGTACAAGCTCTCGTTCCTCTTCTAAGAGATCGACGTTATCCTGTCGTGCTTTTTCGGCATCCGATTCGTCAAAATCCTGCACTCTTGGGCTATCATGGATCATGTCCTTTGGAAGGATTGCTTCCGCACCATAAACTAGAAAAAACGGGGTTTGCCCCGTTGACCTGTTTGGTGTTGTTCGAATACTCCAAAGCACGGAAGGTGACTCTTCTACCCATGCTCCATCTGCTCTATGAAGAGGAGATTCGAGTCTTGGACGTATTCCTTGCAGGATTGAGCTATTCATTCTTTCAGCCTGTCCATTGGATTGCGGGTGTGCCACAGATGCGAGATCTAAGCAAATTCCCGTTTGTCGGCAATATTTTGCCAACTCTCCAATGGAGAAATTTGTCCCATTGTCAGTTATTATGCTGTGTGGAACGCCGTATCTCATGACTACGTCAATGATGAAATTTTTGGCAGTTACACCGTCAAGTTTTTTGATGGGTTTAGCCTCCACCCACTTGGTATATTTGTCCACAGCTACTAGTAGATGTGTGAGTCCACCTCGCGCAGTTTTGAATGGTCCCATCATATCTAGCCCCCAGACCGCAAACGGCCATGTAATGGGGATAGTTTTGAGTGCTTGGGCTGGCATATTAGTCTGCTTGGCGTAATACTGACATCCTGCACATGTATTTACTATGTGCTTAGCGTCAACCTTGGCTGTTAGCCAGAAAGACCCGGAACGGAATGCTTTTTTGACTATGCTTTTTGATTGAGCATGATGTCCGTAATCTCCGGCATGGATTTCTTGCAGGATTTCCCGTCCTTCTTCTGGTAAAATACATCGCAGAAAAATTCCGGAAATACTACGTTTATACGGCAATTGTTAATTACCGTGTATTCTTTGCATCGATGCTGGATCTGTCTTTGCAAGACTTCGTCTGCTCCTTCCGGGTACTTCTAATTAACTAAGAAGTTTAAATATGGAATTGTCCAATCCGGGTTAACGAGCATAACTTCAATTGACTCGGAAGCCAGAGGATAATCAACATCTCCACCTTTTATCGATGGTTCGTACAAGTGTTGGACGAATACACCTGGTGGTAGGATTTTTACCCTTTCTGATCCCATGCGGGCTAATGCATCCGCGTTCCAATTTTCCTCCCTTTTAACATGGAGCACTTCGAATCCGAAGAAACAAATGGCAAATTCGTCCACCGTTCTCCGGTATTCGGCCATTATAAAGGCTTTTTGCGTCCCAAGTTTGGTTAAGCTGGTGTTGTACCAAATCTGAGTCGCCGTAGCACAGAATGCGCTTGACACCTATTTATTTTGCAATGTGCAAGCCATGAAGCAGAGATTTGTATTCTACCATGTTGTTGCTGGCGTTGAAGTGTATTTGTAATACATACTCCAGTGTATCTCCTCTAGGGGATTTTAAGACTACACCAGCTCCAACGCCCTCCTTCATCTTGGATCCGTCAAAGTGCATGATCCAATACTCGGACTCCGGCATTGGTGTTTTCTCCATTGCTTCCATCCATTCGGCGACAAAATCGGCCAAAACCTGTGATTTTATTGCCATCCTTGGCTGATACTTAATGTCGAATGCTGCTAGCTCGATGCCCCATTTGGCTACTTGGCCAGTCGCCTCCGCATTGTTTATTATATCCCCTAGTGGTGCTTTGCATACCACTGTTATGGAATGTCCTTGGAAGTAATGGCGAAGTTTTCTGGATGTGAAAAATACGTCATATGCCAATTTTTGATAGTGTGGATACCTTTGTTTGGACTCGGAGAAAACTTCACTTACATAATATACCGGATGCTGGTCTGGTACGCTCTGTTCGTCTTTCTTCCGTTCCACAACAATTACTGCACTAATAACCCGGTTTGTAGCCGTAAGGTACAATAACATAGGTTCTTCGTCTTTTGGGGATGCCAAAATCGAAGCTTTCATCAAAGTTTCCTTCAACTGGGTTAATGCTGCGTCTGCCTCTTCTGTCCACTCAAATTTGTCGGATTTTTTCAACAACTTGTAGAGTGGTAAGGCTTTATCCCCCAGCCGGCTAATAAACCTGCTGACGGCTGCAGCGAAACCCGTCAATCTTTGCACATCTTTTACACACGTAGGTTTGGAGATGTTTAAGATTGCTTTGATCTTTTCTGGGTTTACTTCTATTCCTCTATGAGAAACGATGAAACCCAGAAGTTTTCCTGAGGGAACCCCAAATACACACTTTGATGGATTTAACTTCATCTTGTAAGTGCGCAAATTTTCGAAGGTTTCTCGCAAATCCTCAAGGAGCGTATCTTTTTCCTTGGTAACGACAGCAATGTCATCCACGTAAACATGGACATTTTTGCCAATCTGACTATGCAAACAACGCCGCATGCAACGCTGGTAGGTTGCACCTGCGTTCTTCAGGCCGAATGGAATGGTTTTTTTTTTTTTGAGATAAACATACTCTTTATTGATCACTTAATCATAATGTCATTACACATAGTCTCACGGATACAATCCGGAGCAACTCCACGCCACACAGAGCAAAGCGAAGAAATACTGGATTGAGCTAAGAAATGAGCAGCATAATTCAGGCTTCTAACAACATGTTGAAAGCTACAGGAAGTAAATGACAGAGCCTCCTGCTTGATGTCTTCAATCACCGGACTCAACATAGATCGGTCGTTTTGCTTCGACAGTACACGGTTAATAACAGAGAGGCAGTCCGAACTGAGGATCACCGTTGTGAAGCCCTCCTCCTTAGCGAAACGGATGGCCTTGCGCAGAGCTAGGGCCTCGGCCATTTCAGGAGTAGCAGCTACATTCAGAACCTCGCAGCATGCCGCCAAGCATTGGCCCAAGTGATTGCGTATCACCACACCAACACCCACCCGCTGAGAAGAGGAAAACACTGCCGCATCCATGTTTACCATGACCATACCTGGAGGTGGAGGAGACCAACGCTGAGTCTGAACGGACGCCGCAGTCCTGGCCACGGATGGAGGTTTGAAAAGATGAGCACCGATTAGTTGTGTATAAGCCAGGATTTTGTGAGCGACAGTTGATGGGTGCATGAAACCTTCCCCCTCCCGGGCTTTATTACGAGCATCCCACAGATGCCAAAATGCCACTACCAGCACCGTGGCTTCCAGGTCAGTGCAGCGGCCCAGAAAACCAAGTGTCCAAGATCTTGTGGAGAAGAAGGATTTGCGTTGGAGATGCAGAGGGTATTCAGGTTTGATCTTGTCCCAGACCTCTCGAGCATACTGACAGAGCAACATAGTGTGTTCAGCTCGTTCTTGACGTCCACAGAAGACACATAGTGGCGACGCTGGTATCTGACGGTGTTGGAGTTGCTGACCAGAGGGTAGGCAATCATGAGCGAACCGCCAGGTGGTCACCTTCATCTTGCCCGGTGCCTTGATCGCCCACATTTTCTTCCACAGCCGCGACTCCTTTTCCGTGCCAGAGGACGTTCCACGGTGTGCCATGCTGCGTTCACCCGAGAAAGTAGCCGAGAGAGCCAGTCGGTACCCCGATCGCACAGAATAGTGGCCAAACCTGGTATGTGGCCATGATGCAAAGTCTTGGCCCCCATGTCGACAGATAGGAATATTGAGTATTTGTGAGGCCGTGTCTTCAGGGAATAATTCGTGTATTAGCTCGATATCCCATGTGCGTTGTTCAGAGATCAGAGAATCAACTGTTTGGTCACCCGGAATAGGGACCCGTGGCATCACCATCCCAGGTTGGATATTAGGAATCCAATTATCAACCATAATCCGTGTGGAAGTTCCATCTCCGATCCCCCATCTGACACCTTTCTTTAGTAATTCTCTTCCATGGAGGATACTCCTCCAAGTGTAAGAGGCAGTACGGGGTTTTGGAGCCTCCCAAAATTCGCAGTTTGGATAGTATCTGCCCTTCAACACACGAGCACACAGAGATGTGGGATCAGTAAGGAGTCGCCACCCCTGTCGAGCCAACATGGCCTGATTGAAAATCGCCATGTCTCTGAAACCGAGCCCACCCAAATTCTTCGGAGTGGATAGCCATTGCCATGATTTCCAATGCATCTTTTTCTTCCCTTCCTCAATTCCCCACCAATGGTTAGTGATAGTTTTGCGCATTTCCTCGCAGGTAGCTACGGGAATTTGGAAACAGCTCATTACATACGTCGGTATTGCTTGGATCACGGACTTGAGAAAGGTCTCTTTGCCAGCCCGAGACATCGGCCTATCCGAGCAGCCATTCAAGCGCTTCCACATTCGATCATATAAGTATCTGAAGGTGGCTATAGGTGACCTGCTGATTTCAGTGGGCATCCCAAGATAATTGTCACACAGTGCCTCTGTATGTATATCAAGATGGTTCATTACCTCTTGTTTGACGGTCCCCGGACAGTGGGCACCAAAGAAGAGAGACGATTTGTCTCTATTGATTTTTTGACCAGACCCCTCACAGTAGGTTTGCAAAGTTTCCTGTAAAGCCAAAACACTCCTGCTATCTCCGCGAGCAAAGAAGATACTATCATCCGCAAAGAGAAGATGTGAGATCGGGGGTCCAAGTCTACCATTTCGAATACCTTGTAGTTCACCTTGGGCCTCCCTTTTTTGCAGAAGACAGGATAATCCTTCCGTACAGAGCAGAAAGAGGTAGGGGCTTATAGGATCCCCTTGCCTTATACCCCTCGTGGGAATCACTGGCTGGGTCAGTTCTCCGTTCACTCGGACAGCATATCGAACCGAAGTGACACATCTCATTACTGTATTAGTCCAAGCCGAACTGAAACCTAACTTGAGAAGGCAACCCTCGAGATAGTTCCACTCGACTCGGTCATACGCTTTCATCATGTCCACTTTGAGCGCGAAAAAAGGCCACTTCGATTTCTGGTGTCTGATGGTGTGAAGGCTCTCAAAAGCAATAAGCGCATTGTCCGTGATCAGCCTCCCCGGCACGAATGCACTTTGATTCTCCGACACAATCGAGGGCAAGATGGATTTGAGCCTATTCGCCAACACTTTGGATGCAATCTTATAAAGAACATTACACAAGCTGATGGGTCTGAAGTTTTTCAAATGGACTGGATTCGCCACCTTCGGGATAAGAACCACAATGGAGTCACACAGGCCCTCTGGAATAGTGCCCCCTTCCAAGAAACTCCTAACTGCTGTGCAGATGTTCCCTCTAAAGAAATCCCAATGTGTTTGGTAGAATAAAGCCGGAAAACCATCCGGTCCAGGGGCTTTAGTTGGCCCCATTTGGAAAAGGGCTGTTTTGATCTCCTCATCGGTGTACTCATCGGCAAGATTTGCATTCATTTCATCAGTCACCTTCCTAGGAATAGCGTCAAGAATAGCATCAATGGCAACAGTGGGCTCCGAGGAGAAAAGATGTTCATAGAAGGTGTGTACCAAGTCCTTGATGCCCTCGATATCCTCACATCTGGAACCATTGTCACGCACAAGAGCTTTAATTTTATTGGTGCGTCTGCGAGCTGATGCCCGGGCATGGAAGAAAGCGGTATTGCGATCCCCCTCCCTAAGCCAATCGATACGAGATCGTTGGCGAGCCATGATTTCTTCCCTCTCAAACAACTCGCATAGCTCATTCTCAATCAAGCGTATATCAGCTTCCGTACCATTCTCTGTACCGAGGCGGAGTGATTTTAATGATCTTTCCAACTTTGTAATCTTCTGTTTCATAGCACCAAAGGAATTCCGTCCCCAGCTTTTCAGAGACTCGGCCACTCTATGCAACGTCGACCATGTGGATTCCAATGAGTTATCACCTGTGGAACCCTCGTTCCAAGCCTGTTCCATCTTCTCTTTATAATCAGAGGCACGAAGCCATGCTGCCTCAAACCGAAAGCCGTGTTGGACAGGGACACGGGTCCTTCGTTGTGAGTTTGCCAAGGTGATAAGAATGGCAAAATGATCGGAGGCTGTGGTGATAATGTTTTCCACCTGACAGTCCTCGAAACTCTGTCTGAAAGCTTCGTTTGCCACTGCTCGGTCCAATCGAACTTTGACATGATCATCTCCCCTTTGTCTATTATTCCATGTGAACATGGGTCCCGAAAAACCCAAGTCAGTGAGCCCGCAATCATCAAGGCAATCACGAAATAAAGCCATTTGCGAATCAGAACGTTCTCTGCTGCCATAGTGTTCATATTGATGGAGTGCTTCGTTAAAGTCACCACAACACAGCCACGGGCCGCTCCATTCCCTTCGGAGTCTGCGAAGCAAATTCCAAAACTCATGACGCAGCTCGCGCCTAGCTTCACCGTAAACAAAGGTTGCTCTCCACGGTTCAGAACCATCCGAAGAAACTGTGACATCAATACAGTGAGCATTATAGCCTTTGAGAGTGACCGAGACCTCTGGAAGCCAAAAGAGAACAAGGCCTCCGCTAAGCCCCACACTGCTAACCGCAAAACTCCCAGTAAAACCCAAAGACCACATCAGATTCTGAGCTCTCGTATCCTTCATCTTCGTCTCAGATAAGAAGAGGAAGGAGGGTCGGAATTTCCGCACAAGCCAGCGGATTTCGCCCACCACCGAGTCCGACCCAAGGCCTCGGCAGTTTAGGCCGATGATACTCATTGCGTCTGGCGGGGCTGCGCCGCAGCCTCCGCCTGATCCGCCGATCGGGTGTTTGTGGTTGCCTCAATAGTCTTCTTCTGTTTCTTGTTTTGATCAATATCCGTCACTTCTACCCCTTCGTTGATAGTAGATTCCAGAGGAATAGCATGTGAGCTAGGGCCCGGAAGAGCCAAGATATGCGTATCAGCTCGTGGTCCGAGTTGTTGTACTGGCATCTCTCTGGCCCTATACTCCTTTCGCTTCTGTCCACTTATACGCGGCACTTCCCTCCTTTGCATCGTTCCTTTGTTGGCCGTAGAAGCATTGCCCTTAGCTTTCCTGCCTTTCTGCTTAGGCATTTTCGACGGGGAGGTAACCTCTCCGTGAGGGTTTTTGTCACGCCCCTGACTCCCTGGCACATCCTGCGCCTGGGTGTGTTGGCCAGATCGGCCAGTACCTGACCAGGACCCTTGTCCACTGGAAAAGGAGCCCTGACTGGATGTTGTTCCTGAGTATTTCTTCCTCCTCTCATCTGGAACACATATCTTCGCCCCATGATAGGGTAGCAGCCCCGCTTCATCTCTTTCAGCAGGATTAGCACAGCCAACAGACGAGTGCCCAACCAAGCCGCAAGAGAAACAGAATGTGGGCAAATTTTCATACATCACAGTATAAACTTCCGTGGACTGACTGCTTTGGGAGAAGACCGAAAGACAGCGAAGCAAAGGTTTAGTAATATCAATCAGCACCCGAACACGGAGGAACTCCCCCCAAGCTCGCCCCTTAGCATCCACCTCCATCTTCTCCACTTGACCCAGTCCACTAGCAAACGCTTTTCCACGTTTGTCATTCATCAGCCCAAACGGCAAGTCCATAATTCGTGCCCAGATGGCTAGCTTCTCGAAACGAATGTCCACAGTCCGTACCTTGGGATCAAATTCATTGAGAATGATGCAATGCCTACCAATAGTCCACGGGGAACCATTCTGAACCTTCACCTTGTCACTTTCCTTTGCAAATTCGGCCAGGAAGATATTGGCACCGAGCGGTCTCAACTCCAGGCCCCTAGGGTTGCCCCAAGCAGGCCGGAGAGCCGATCGGATAGTGGAGATGTGGAGTGTGTTCGGTGCCAAAATCTTCCCCACCAGCGCCCACATTGGGCAGTCTAGATCCTCAGCCTCATCATCCAGGACGAACGGGGTGGCCTCCTGAGCCGTGAGATTGAGCCGTCTCATCATGTCCGCCACACCATCTCCCGTAGTGTCAGCGTTCCGAGGCGTCTCCACTGAGGTTCCAGCGGTTGGCAGATCCGAGAGAGGGATCGCCATGTTCCGGTTGCAGTTGGGCTCACCGGAGTTTGAACCCACCATATCACCCTCCTTCCCGGCCATCACTCCGACGAGGAACCGCCGAAACGCACCCAGCCAAGGGCGGGTAGTAGAACTAGGTCTACCCCTTAATCGCCCCGAGCTCGCTACGGATCGTGGGTCGTTGCCGGCGAGAGAGGCACAGGGAGAGAGACGCGCTGACAGGTGGGAGAGACACAGAGGGGCTCGATGCGTAGCGATCGCGCCGCCCCAAACTGAGTCGAGGGAGATCAAGGCTGCGCGCAATCGCCGGAGCGGAGGCGAAACCCTAGTCTAACCGACCCCCGCAGCATGTTCTGTAAGGCTGTCCGAATGGAATGGTTACGTAATAGTACGTCCCATAAGGGGTTATAATAGAAGTTTTAATTTGATCTTCCTTTTTCATGCGTATTTGATGATACCCGTAATATGCATCGAAAAAGCATAAAAGCTCAGAGCCTGTAGTGGCATCTATTATTTGATCGATTCGTGGTAACGCGAACCTATCTTTTGGACACAGTTTGTTCAAGCCGGTGTATTCTATACACATCCTAAGGGTAGTAGTATCTTTCTTCGGCACTAATACCGGATTTGCAGACCATTCAGTGTGTATAACTTCCTGGATAAAATCTGCTGCTAAAAACCAGATAATTTCCTTGCCAATAGCCTTCCGTCTTCTTCCGTCAAATCGACGGAGACCTTGTTTGACGGGTTTGGAGCCTGGAATCACCTTAAGTTGATGCTCAACAAGTTCCCTGGGTACGTCTGGCATGTGAGCTGGACACCAGGCAAAAATATCTCAGTTCTCACGGAGGAACTTGATGAGCTCGCTTTCCTATTTGTCGGTCATCCCAGTTCCCACTACGAAAATTTTTGTCGGATCTTTGGGATCTAGGATTACCTTTCTTGTGTTCTCGGAGGCCTTGAAGCTATCTGATGGCTTCCGGCTTTCTTTTCCTGCCGGCATTTTTGTCGGCGATACCTCTTTGGCCAACTCCTTCAACTCTTCCTTTGCTATGATCTTCTCAGCGCAAAGGGCGTTTTCTTTTTCCAGCTTGTTTGCCAGCTTGAAGTCTCCAGATATGGTGATTACTCCTCCTTTTGGCCCTGGCATCTTCATCTTGTTATAGATATAACATGATCTTGCCATGAATTTGGCGAAAGCTGGACGTCCGAGTATTGCGTGATACACGCTTTCGAACGGCACCACTTCTAAGGATACTTTTTCCTGACGGAAGTGATCTTTTTCTCCGAAAGTGACATCTAGGGAAATTTCTCCTACGGATCATGCTTGTCTGCCAGGAACAATGCCGTGAAAACGTATGTTGCTGTGGTTGAGCTGGGTCTCGGAGATTTTCAGATGTCTTAGTGTATCCAGGTACATTATGTTAATGCTGGATCCTCCATCCATCATCACTCTTTTTAGCCTAGTGTTCTGGACAATAGGGCTTACAACAAGAGCTTGCGTGCCGGGTTCAGGGATATTTCCGGGATGATCAGACTGATCCCAGGTGATTGGTGTGTTCGAATACTTCAAGAATTTCGGGGTTGCCGGAACAACCACGTTTATTTCTCGTAGCGTTCTTTTTGCCACCTTTGCTGATGGAGTTACCAGGAAGGTTAGGGCACACTCTCCGTCAACTCTCGGAAACTTGGGTTCGCCTTTTCGCTGTTGTTCCTGGATTTTTTTGTCAGTGTCCGATTCGCTGTCTTCTTTCTCAGCTTCTGGCTTTTGCTTGGAAAATTTCCTTTTGGAATTCTTCCCCTTGTTTTCGGATCCAGCACTGCCATTCATGTGCTTGTTCAGCCGGCATTGTGCGTTGGTATGGGTGGGTTTCCCAAATTTCGAACGGTGGACGCAGGGTTCCGACTTAATCTGTTCCCACTGTTCCTTAGTGTAATTGATTGGTTCCGAACTGCGTCCTTTCCACTTGTTCCCCTTTTCACTTCCAAAGGCTATGTTAACCTCTTTGGGCTTTTGTGTTGCATCTGGAGTTTCTTTTTTCTCAGAGCGAGGATTCTTTTTGGCTTGTATCAGTGTATCGATATTGCCTCCTCTAGCTCTGATGTCATCCTCGGCTGCAGCATGTTCATTGGAGGTTGTAAGCATAGATCCGAGATCTTTGTGCTGTTTGGAACCAACCATGAACGGTACGAGTCCGGGTTTTAGGCCATTGATGAAAGCATGCATTGTTTGTATGTCAGTTAATCTAGAGCAGCTATTCTTCATTGCCGTCCATCTTGAGATGAAATCCATGTATGGTTCGTCCTCAAACTAGGTGCAACGGTTTAGCTGGTTGATGCTATTCGGGCGTTTGTAGGTTCCCCAGAAATGCTGAGTAAATACTCGAGCCATATCGTCCCAGCTGTCGACAGTTCTGGAAGGTAATACATTGATCCAATCTCTGGCTCCATCCAGTAACATTAGGGGAAGAAACTTTACAGCTTCCAGGTCTGTCACGTTGTTGATCTGGACGGCTGTATAGTAGTTTGAGAGCCAGGTATCCGGGTTTGTACTGCCGGTATATTTTTGGTACGTTGGACCAACCTTGGCAAAGCCAGAATGCATGGTTATCCTTCGGATCCTATCTGTGAAGCACTTAGGTCCAAAGTATAGATCATCTCTTTCCGCCCTATCCATGTGTGCGGAGTACCTGCCGGCTGAATGGACAGAAGGGGATCTACTCCTTTCCTTTACATTGTTGCGCGGACACGCTTTTCCGGGGTCGTCTCTATTTCTTCCGAGATCATGCCCCTTTGGATGAGGTGGAGTTATACTCCTGTGTCTTTCCTTATCCCTGGGGGGTGTCCGAGATTTCTCACGCCTGTGAGGTATATCCTGTCTTCCGGCTTTTTCAGCTGGGCGTCTCGGAGGCGGCATTGCTTTGCCGTCATTCCGGTGTTTTTCTTCCCGGTCGTGAGGATTAAGTCCACCTTTCGGGAGATGGGCTTCGGTTCTAGACGCTTCATCCTGGTTATCGGGATTTTTCTTGTCTTTTCTCGGATCCGTTTTCTTCTCTTCTGAGTTGTTTGAATCTCCAGGTTCTTTCGGTCCAGGTGCTCCAGCGGCGCATGTAGCTGTTTTGCATAGGGCGGAGTCGTCGTGCAACTTCCCTGATCGCTCTTGCCCTCGCTGTTGTTGTGGCAATTCTTTTCCTAGGAAAGCATACACCCCTTGAAGTTTTTCACCGTTGGAGTACATATCATTGTTGAGGATGACGAACGTTGCTTCCGCGTTTTCTGCCGCGGTTTTGTATATTGGTTCGCCTCTGGCATCTTTGCCGTTTACCTGCTTTTGCCAAGATGGGTTGTGAAACCTTTCTTTTGGCGGCAGTACTTCCGGTCTTACGATTCCGGGTAACCTTGTAGGTTTAATAGCAGATCTATTCTTTTTCTCGTACTCCTTGATTTCTTCCTTCATGAGTTTGATGTCATCCTGGGTTTTTTGGAGGTGTTCACGAGTTCTGAATAGATGTTGCTGTTGCCTTTGGAGAGCTCGTCTCCTGGCTTCTAGCACTTCAGGGGGTTCGTTTGATCCCACTGGTGTTTGCAACAACTCCTGTTCTTCTTGCTCTGTCATTGGCAGAACAAGGATTTCTTTGGTTTTCTTCTCCACGGGCTTTATTCCGCTTGCATCTCCTACTTCCGGGCTTTCGTCGGCTGGATCAGCCGATTTCTTCTTCCGGAGTTTGTACTGGAGCTTTTTAGCGTCCTTATGCTTTTTCTTGGAAGAGGGAGGTTTTTTGATAGGTTCATCCTCTGTCAATTCTTTGACATTGGGGAATATTGGAGAAGTTTCTCCGTCTTCTCTCTCTTCCTCTGGCGGAGGAGTTCTAGGGCTTCCCTGACTGGCGGCATCCGTGTTTTCAGCCGGTTTTGCCATTAGTACTTCATGGAATCCCTCTTGAAGAGATTTAACCTTTCTTTCGAAGGAGTCCTTGTCTTCGTCTTCGGAATCAAAGTCATCTGATCTGGTTTCTGACTCTAATCTCGCCTCAATGGCGGCTAGCACAGAGTCAGCTTCCGAGTTCGTCTCTATGTTGATGGGTGTCGGATCTTCCACCTCTATAGTGGGTTTGCTGTTTTCTGCCTCTTGCACAGGATTGCTTTCATCCGTGTTTTCGGCGACCTCGGATTGCACCATACCGATAAAGTGTGAATCACTTTTATGTTGGAGATCTAAGAAAAACCCGGTATCATAGTCATCTTCGACTGGGTATAGGGCGGGTGGGAAAAATTTGCTTCCACCGCAAAACCCCATGGCCTCTACAGTTAGTCCGATAAAGATATTTGCAGATCCAGTCGGTAACACGCAGGCACTTATCAGATGATTTTGCGCCGGTATGTAAGATCCATTGTCGAGGAAGCGTCCAACATCGTCGTCGAACTCCAGGCTTCCGACAGCTATGGAACTGCAGATTCCGCCGAGTATCCCAGATCGAAAATTAACGCCTCACGTCGCTGGCCCCACGATAGGCGCCAACTGTCGAGACATCGTAGTAGAATTCATAGACGGGGGTGCCATGAGACTACGGGTAGAGACGTGGGGGGACGTGATTGTGCTAAGGACAAAGACACAGGGTTTACCCAGGTTCGGTACGTCGCAGTAATGCGGCGTTCCTACTCCTGCAATCTCACTATTCGGGACTAAAGCCTGTGTATACAAAGTACAATGTGAGATTCTGTTAGCTATTCGTCAAGGATCAACCTCTCGGCGAATTAGCCAGTAGCTTATTTTCCTTATCTATCATATCTCCCGTCCGGCTTTATATAATAGCCGGGTTAGGGCATATAGAGTAGGAAACCTAGAAGACTACGGTAACTATTAACTTGGAAAGTAAGGAATCCGCCTTCTACTCCAAGCCAGTTCACGTGGGCCGTGATCCGGGTTCTTTTAGAATCCGGCTTCTGTGCGTCAGCTTACTAGGCCGCCCAATGGACCGTAGCCCATTACCATTTGGGCCACCCGGGTAATCCGGCACTTTAGACTACCATCTGATATACCCCTATTCGGTATATATCCGACATAGGAGGTATATATAACCGTAGATATGCACATAGTGGTGGATACACACCTAAGAATATATACATATACGCATATATATACCTGACAGATATATTCTAGATTACATGTACACTTGGATATACGTATTTTAGGTATGTATTCTAGATATACAATTCATTTTGAATTTCGAGCGGGAATTTTTAAAGGTTGCACAGATATATCTTATGAAAAAGTTTCTACATACATGCATGTTTTTTTTTGGGAGTGTCTATTGGGCAGATAGCTGTTTTATAATTGGAAAACAGACACATTTTCGAATCAATCAGGAACCGTCACCTGTTAGACTAAAAACTAATGAAGAAAGACTTAACTGTTTTCAATAAGACAAAACAGACATATTATCCAGCCTGAGCCCAACTAACAGTTTTGAATTACCGACCAGTTTTTAGTTTGTTTCCACCTTGAGTTCAATCACATCAGTTACAACAAGGGCCAAAAAGTCCTTGTACACAAAAGTGACAACAAAAAACTCCAAAGCCTCTGCTCCAGATCATCTTCTCCCCAATGAAAATCCATACATGATCGATACCCACTCCTAGTTGATGGAGTAATCTAAAACTGAGATAAGCTTTGCAAAAGGGAGTGTTGCAAAATGAGCTACCTGGAACTGCAACTCTGGAATCCAAGGTAGACTATATATAGAGCCCTGCACCCACTGTTGTCCTCTACTCCCATTAGGAAGCTACAACACACACCACAGTCTTGATTAGGCTAGATGTGAATAACAAAGTTGTAAGCATGCAGTTCATGGATTATTATCATGATTTGATTCAATCCACACCCCCATAGAAATAAAGATAAGGACAACTAGTCATCTGCAGTACAAGCGTTTGTAGAATTAACTCAGCCGGTAAAAACCAAAAAATAAATAGGAAAAATCTAGCCTACCAATACATCCAGTAAGCAATGTAGGGTGTGCTCTTGACCTCCAAAACTATACCCATGCACCTGTATAACCTGTAGCATGAATTTGGTCAAAATCAAGCTAAAAGCTGATAAAGCAAAAGAACCTTATGTCGTTTCTTTTCTTGGTATTTCAAATGCAGCCACTGTGGTAGTAATAGACATACGGAGAGAAATTGTGCAAACAAACATCTGATCAACAACTTACCGAAACCTAAGAGAACCAGAAAATCAAAGGCTACAGAAACATGTAGCAACTATTCATAAGAAGCGGTTCATTCTAAAAAAATCATAACAAAATAAGAAATAAATTAATCCATCATTTTATTTGATTTTACAGGTACAGACTCTCCGGCAAAAAAATCAGGAAAGAAAGGGAAGAAAAGCAAAAAAGCTGCCGCAGAAGACCAAGAAATCCAAGTGGGAATCCCGCAAACCCAATGGAGCGAAGCAGCGTCTGCATCGAACATTGCAAACTGAAGACTTCATTTTGAAAGACTCGAAAAAAATGTATTAATAATGACCTTAATGGACTAAGAATATCCGTGTTAAAAAATTTATGCATTGTGGCGAGTTATTTTGCACTGTTGAGTATTATAGCAAAAACTGCATATTCAAAAAACAAAACACGAGATAGACCATTGACGAAAACATGTAGTGTTCCCTCATCATTTACCCGGGCTTGGAACCGGCTATCACCTTATGTGTTGGATAGGAAAAGTTACCTACACACCCAATCCCAATGCAAAAGCAAAAAATAAGCCATAAATGACAAGTACATGAATGATGAACTAAGGTGTGTTCGGTTCTAGGATGAAGTACAATGGAACGGAACCGTTCCACACCAGGAACCCATTCTTGTGTTCGGTTGAAAAGCGGAATGGAACGAGGTGGTTCCCAGAAAGGGAATATTCCCTCCAGACGCGGAACACACAGGTCCAGCCGGTCCGGCCGATTCGGCCGGACGAAGGTGGAACGAGGTGGAATGGGTGATAATTAATTGAGTTTAGAAACAAATTAATCAAGTTTAGGAATAATTAATCATGTTTAGGAATAATTAATTGAGTTTAGGAATAATTAATCAAAGTTTAGGAAGAATTGTTCGAGTTTAGGAACAAAACGTTTCATTCCATTCTCACCCATTCCAAAACCGAACACAAGAATGGAACGTTTCGATGTTATGTGGCGGAAACGGTAACCTGTTGAGGTTCCTGTGGTTCGTGTTATATAGGCATGAAACAGCCTCATGGGTGGTGATTACAAAGGGATGAGGATAAGGTGAAGTGCTACCACATACTTATCCTACACAAAGAGATAAACATACATTGCTAACACCCTCCCTTCAACTAAACTTGTACAAAGATTTAGATTACGCTTGAACTCATTTAGGCCTCTAAGAGGGAGAGCTTTGGTAAATCCATCTGCTACTTGATCCTTGCTAGAAATAAACTTAATTTCTAAATCCTTATTGGCTACTTTTTCTCTTACAAAATGATAGTCTATTTCTATATGTTTTGTTCGAGCATGAAAGATAGGATTTGATGACAAATAAGTAGCACATAAGTTGTCACACCAAAGACGTGGCTTTTGTGACATTCTCACTCCAAGTTCATGAAGTAATGCTTCAACCCAAATTAATTCTGCAGTAGCATCAGCAAGATTTATATTAAGCCTCGGTATTAGAATGTGATACCCTTGCTTGTTTTCTTGCACTCCAGGAAATCAGATTAGGTCCAAAGAAAATGGCAAAACCACCAGTGGACCTCCTATTATCGAGACATTCTGTCCAATCTGCATATGAGAAAGCACTTAAAAGTGTAGATGATGAACTCATGAAACTAATACCAACATTCACCGTGTGCTTCACATATCTCAAAATTATCTTAAATGTTGTCCAATGAAATGTTGTCGAGGATGAAGATATTGACAGACTTTATTAACTGCAAAAGAAAAATCTGGACGTGTAAGAGTTAAATCACATCAGTTACAACAAGGGCCAAAAATCTGGACGTGTAAGACTTTATTAACTGACATATTATCCTGCCTGAGCCCAACTAGCAGTTTTGAATTACCGACCAGTTTTTAGTTTGTTTCCACATTGAGTTCAATCACATCAGTTACAACAAGGGCCAAAAAGGCCTTGTACACAAAAGTGACAACAAAAAACTCCAAAGCCTCTGCTCCAGATCATCTTCTCCCCAATGAAAATCCATACATGATCGATACCCACTCCTAGTTGATGGAGGAATCTAAAACTAAGATAAGCTTTGCAAAAGGGAGTGTTGCAAAATGAGCTACCTGGAACTGAAACTCTGGAATCCCAGGTAGACTATATATAGAGCCCTGCCCCTCTACTCCCATTAGGAAGCTACAACACACACCACAGTCTTGATTAGGCTAGATGTGAATAACAAAGTTGTAAGCATGCAGTTCATGGATTATTATCATGATTTGATTCAATCCACACCCCCATAGAAATAAAGATAAGGACAACTAGTCATCTGCAGTACAAGCGTTTATAGAATTAACTCAGCCGGTAAAAACCAAAAAATAAATAGGAAAAATCTAGCCTACCAATACATCCAGTAAGCAATGTAGGGTGTGCTCTTGACCTCCAAAACTATACCCATGCACCTGTATAACCTGTAGCATGAATTTGGTCAAAATCAAGCTAAAAGCTGATAAAGCAAAAGAACCTTATGTCGTTTCTTTTCTTGGTATTTCAAATGCAGCCACTGTGGTAGTAATAGACATACAGAGAGAAATTGTGCAAACAAACATCTGATCAAAACTTACCTAAACCTAAGAGAACCAGAAAATCAAAGGCTACAGAAACATGTAGGAACTATTCATAAGAAGCGGTTCATTCTAAAAAAAATCATAACAAAATAAGAAATAAATTAATCCATCATTTCCTTTGATTTTACAGGTCAGACTCTCCGGCGAAAAAATCAGCAAAGAAAGGGAAGAAAAGCAAAAAGGCTGCCGCAGAAGACCAAGAAATCCAAGTGGGAATCCCGCAAACCCAATGGAGCGAAGCAGCGTCTGCACCGAACATTGCAAACTGAAGACATCATTTTGAAAGACTCAAAAAAAATGTATTAATAATGACCTTAATGGACAAAGAATATCTGTGTTCAAAAATTTATGCATTGTGGCGAGTTATTTTGCACTGTTGAGTATTATAGCAAAAACTGCATATTCAAAAAACAAAACACGAGATAGACCATTGACGAAAACATGTAGTGTTCCCTCATCATTTACCCGGGCTTGGAACCGGCTATCACCTTATGTGTTGCATAGGAAGAGTTACCTACACACCCAATCCCAATGCAAAAGCAAAAAATAAGCCATAAATGACAAGTACATGAATGATGAACTAAGGTGTGTTCGGTTCTAGGATGAAGTACAATGGAACGGAACCGTTCCACACCCGGAACCCATTCTTGTGTTCGGTTGAAAAGCGGAATGGAACGAGGTGGTTCCCAGAAAGGGAATATTCCCTCCAGACGCGGAACACACAGGTCCAGCCGGTCCGGCCGATTCGGCCGGACAAAGCTGGAACGAGGTGGAATGGGTGATAATTAATTGAGTTTAGAAACAAATTAATCAAGTTTAGGAATAATTAATCGAGTTTAGGAATAATTAATCAAAGTTTAGGAAGAATTGTTCGAGTTTAGGAACAAAACGTTTCATTCCATTCTCACCCATTCTAAAACCGAACACAAGAATGGAACGTTTCGATGTTATGTGGCGGAAACGGTGACCTGTTGAGGTCCCGTGGTTCGTGTTATATAGGCATGAAACAGCCTCATGGGTGGTGATTACAAAGGGATGAGGATAAGGTGAAGTGCTACCACATACTTATCCTACACAAAGAGATAAACATACATTGCTAACACCCTCCCTTAAACTAAACTTGTACAAAGATTTAGATTAAGCTTGAACTCATTTAGGCCTCTAACAGGGAGAGCTTTGGTAAATCCATCTGCTACTTGATCCTTGCTAGAAATAAACTTAATTTCTAAATCCTTATTGGCTACTTTTTCTCTTAAAAAATGATAGTCTATTTCTATATGTTTTGTTCGAGCATGAAAGATAAGATTTGATGACAAATAAGTAGCACATAAGTTGTCACACCAAAGACGTGGCTTTTGTGACATTCTCACTCCAAGTTCATGAAGTAATGCTTCAACCCAAATTAATTCTGCAGTAGCATCAGCAAGATTTATATTCAGCCTCGGTATTAGAATGTGATACCCTTGCTTGTTTTCTTGCACTCCAGGAAATTAGATTAGGTCCAAAGAAAATGGCAAAACCACCAGTGGACCTCCTATTATCGAGACATTCTGCCCAATCTGCATATGAGAAAGCACTTAAAAGTGTAGATGATGAACTCATGAAACTAATACCAACATTCACCGTGTGCTTCACATATCTCAAAATTATCTTCAATGTTGTCCAATGAAATGTTGTCGAGGATGAAGATATTGACAGACTTTATTAACTGCAAAAGAAAAATCTGGACGTGTAAGAGTTAAATCACATCAGTTACAACAAGGGCCAGCTTCTTTGACGTCCGTCCCAGCAGCACGGGCCGGCATCTGGGATGATGCGACCACACACCTTTTTTTTTTTGAGATTGATGCGACCACAAACTGATATGTCCTTCCCGGCGTAGCTCACCACAACCCACACCCCACGCCCCGCGGTGGTGTGGCAACATCGCCCTTTGGCGAGCCTCTGTGATGCGCTCTTCTCGCCTACGTCTGAGCCGCTCGAGCATGAGCGCCACGCCTTGCTTCGGTTCCGCATGTGTCCCGTCCTTCCATTGGAAGGCCCGGCCCAGCGCGTCACGGCCAAAGGTAACCATGGTTCGCTTAATAACTGGGCGTGAAGGGGAAGTCCAGCGAAACTCGTGGTGCGCCGTGGTGCGTCACGGCGCCCATGTAGCTGCCTCCAAATCGATGGACATTGGCATCGCGACGAGGCGCTCCTGGCCAGTTTCTACAGTCGGCAGCCAGAACCACGACAGAGCACCCTCTACGCCTCCTATGAGTAGGGCTGGTAGAATTGTTCTCACGCCCGGCCCATGGGAAAATACACCATTTTAATATGGAAAATACACCACGTATACTAATATGGAAAATACACCATTTTAATGCTACTTTTTGCAGTTACAAAAAAACCCAGACAAATTCTAAATAAATCAGGATGCCAGACAATAACTAAGAAGCTTCTACAAATTACTTCGCCATAGCATTTCTTTTCTTCATCCAGCACAATTTTTTCAACAAGAACAAAATTGTCCTAAAGCATCTCCATACATTAATATTTATAAAATTACAAATCATGTTCACAACCAGAACTTGATAGATGACGAAGAGCGCGACGGCAGTTGACTAATCTAGCTACCATATCATGGTGAAGATCCCAGCTTACCTAGGACACCTGCAGCCAGTAGCACGAATACAATATTTGCTTAGTCTTCTTACACTACATGGCCAAGATCAGATGCATAAGAAGCAATGAATTTTTTTTGTCAACCAGACCTGCTTGTAGATCAAGTATCTGAATGAGCATGAATGTTATATTTACACCAGCTACAGCAAATGGATACTCCCAAATTGCAGTCACCGTTCTGCTTATGAAGAAGTTCCTGAAAAGATTTCTGCAAAGATAGTAAAGTGCTTAGTATGATGACTATGAATAGGAAAAACAAGGGTATGAGGATACTATCCGGTGCCATGATGATAAGTGTTCGAATATAAGTTCAGTTTTGATAATCTCAAAATAAACAAGTATGCTTGCTATGCTCAAACAGAGGATCTATAGAGAGAGGACTTTATCATCCATCTATGGTAGTTAAAAGAAACCCCATGGCACAAAGGGCATCTAGCAGGAAACTATAAGCATGATCAAGGAAAGGGAACACTAGAGTTAAAGATGGTGACAGAAACATGCTAATGTGTGACAGTCACAGGCTCAATCCATGCTAACATGCCAATAGACAAAGGACAAGAGAGCATGCTGCTGCTGCTGCTGTAGTCAACTATTTATTATGCTAGACAAGGACAAAAGAGTCCCACTTCTATAAGGAGGACAAGAAGATGGAAGGAGTAACCAGATACAAGGAACCTAAATCGATCTATGGTGGTTAAAAGAAACCCCATGGAACATATCAAACATCATTGGAATTAACAACATGCGGTCACTGGATAGGTCCTGGCGAAGAATGTTTTACTACTCCTAAAATATTCAGTTAAAGCGTGCAATCACAAATCTTCAGTTAAACAAAATTTACTACTTCTAAATTATTCATTAAATCAAGAAGTGCAAACAAGCACCCCTAGCTGCTGCAAGCAAGCAGCGCTAACAAGGTGAAACATGAATGTTTGACTTCGAGCTGTAGCTAGCAAGGTGAAACATTTCAAGTCCTACTAGTTCTGAACTGGTTAACTAAAAGAAGAGCTTTTATGGCACCGAGGTTCTAGCCCTCTTCTCACATGCAAACACCAAAAAGTAAATTTTTCTTTCCATATACTACCCATGATTCCTTTGCCCTACGAAACTGAGTTTCCGTGATCCCCGAAATGAACTGTACTACAAAGAAATTTCCATCTTGTAACAAAAATTAGACTCTTCCCTGACAAAAAAAAAACTCGAGAATTAAACAATTACTACGAAACACAAGCAATTACTTAAGTGCAGATTCAAGCTCAGCGTCAGGTATAGTTGACATAGCTTATGCTCTTTTGGATGCAAGTTCAGTTGAGCATAATAATATTTAGTTGGATAGTTGATGTTGACATTCTATTTTGTACTACAGGTGGAGTTGGTCAGTTCCAAACGATTAATTTTACATGCTAGCTAATCATCCTTTGATGATTTCACAACAAGCAACATAACACTAGAAGAGAGAATGACAATATGAAGTGTCTTGCAATAACAAGCCTTGAACATATATAATCATAACCAGTTCTTGATCCACAGAGTGGCTACCTAGAAAAAAATTCAGAGAGGCCAATTCTACAGAGTGGCTACCTAGACAAAATTGGTCATCATAGGATCCTGATTAAGAAAAGCAGGTCACTGCAAAAATTCAGAGAGGCTAATTTTGCAGTGCTTCAGTTTTTGTAGAAAGATGGGGCTAGGAACGAATGGTTATCATAGGAGCCTGATTAAGAAAAGCAGGTTACTCCAAATCCGAGTTACTCGCTTGAGCGTTCTCAGAATGGGCATCACTGAAGCGTCAAGGCCGTCCTCGTCCAAATTCTCTCGGAGTCACCAAAGGTAATGAAAACAACAGCACAGAGAAGATGATTAGGCGCCTCCAACGTTCGGAAAAACCACTAATTAAGCGCCGACATGCCATTTAATCTATCTAAGCACACACACAAGAACTGAAAGAGAGAAAGGGAAGAGATTGACTCACGTGCCGGTGTAAGGGAGATTGACAGCGGCGGCACAGAGATGGGGACAAGCCGGCGGCGAGCCCCTTTCGGGGGCGGCTTCGTCGGGCACGGAGGGAGGAGTCAGGCGACCTTGCTTCCGGTGATGCGGCCGAGAGAGCACGGCAGATGGCGAGCCGGCTTGCGGTGAATCACCGCCCGTGACGAGCACGGACGGAGCCTCCGCTTGTAGAAGCTTCCGTCAAGTACCGACGCGGCCGAGGAAGGGGGAGAGGACGGAGATCATCAGTTCGTCGTCGTCGGTAGCGTCGGCCGAGGAAGGGGAAGAGGACGGAGATGAGCAGGTCGCCGGCGGCAGCGGCGGCGCAAGAAACCCTCGGGCGACTTGGCGTTCGGGGCGTCGTGTGCGGACTGAACCCGTGGGCATCGCGGGTTGAACCCATTCGATGCAAGCCAAACCGCTTCGGTCCGCACCATTATTTTGCTGGACCCGCACCGGCCCAATCCATTTAAGTTTTGTGTCCATTAGAGCCCAATCCAGAAGAAGCCGAAGGCAAACCCGCACCAAATTAGCCGAACGAGACCGCACCATTCCCAGCGTGACCCCCACGTCTCTACCTGTAGTCTCATGGCACCCCCATCCATGAATTCTACTACGATGTCTCGACATCCTATATATCCAAGATCTATGGTTTTATATATACCTCCTATATATCCAAGGTACCCGAGATATTCACAATGTCTACATTACCAGAGTCTAAAACCTATGTGGTACACTAATTATCTTCTGATTTTATTCAGATTTTTCATTTTTTTTACACCGCGCGCCACTGTAAGTTACCCAAAATATACTACATTCTTATACTGGGCTGACCTGAGGCAGAGGCATCGAGCCGCTCAGTATTTCTAAATTACAGCTATGGATAGCATTTGCTTTAGCTCTTTCAGAGTCATATTCTTTTCGTTTTCTCCCCAGAACTTGCAATGGTGTGGCACACATTCTAGCCCAGCATGGCGTGCGCGTGTAATCTTCTTGCCAGTGAGTCTGCTGTGCATGCCCAGTAATGGGAAATCCATTTCCGTGTCAAAAAACGAGCGATGAAAACCAACGAGTTTAAACACATACTACCGTGAAAACAAGCCAGTAGTGCGAGAGAATGAGAGGTGCCTTCGAACACGAAAGATATTATCACCGGCTAACTTTCAGACGCACTGCCATAGGGAAACATGAGTTGGACAAATACATGACATCCATCTCTGGCGCATTGGTTTTAAAAAACTAGTAAAAAGAAAACTGAAAGTCAACTGATCGTGCGCCCAGGAGGGACCTTCATTGATTAACCTCACCAATACTTTGTCATCATTGCTAGTTACTACAGAGAAAGTTCCAGGTGACAAGGTACAGGTCACTCAGGCGTAGCAAGAGCCAAAAGCTGAGAATTCGACGGATGGAATGCAAAGTCTCGAATCAGCGGCTCGGGATGAAGACCAAGACGAGCGCTAGTTAATCACTAGACTCCTTGCTTCCCAAGCCTGAAAAAACATATGAGGTATGCAACATCAGCAAGCTAACGAAGGGTCTTAGCTTCAAAGATCAGTTAACTGCAAATGCTGAACACAACAGTGTGGATTGACAGGTTTCATATAACTCATATTATATGTGCATGTTATAGATGTTACCTTTCTCTTTGAGTAAGGTGAGGCGACTTCTTGTCATAGAACCAATAAATGGGGCCTCGTCTGGTATCTGTATGTCCAAAACTTGATTACGTATAACCTCATCAGCTGTTTGGCGCTTTGGCATGGCTGGTCTTCCAGTTAACTCCGTATTTGCCGTAAAATTTGTAACTTTGCGGGCATCTACACATGTAGCATATCTATTACATTCAAGAAAAACATGCAAGGAAAAATTGACATGATCAATTTCATAATGGAGTTATTATTTGCAGCCTACTGTAATGGAACTCACCTCTCATTTTCAGTAACTTGCAAACACCAAATACCATTAACATCACAAGTGCAATAAGCCCTATAATCCAGTAAATATTTGAGTTCTTGTGAATTCTTGGCATGATACCCACTTGAGGTGCTGATGCCATTTTGTTCAGCAAATTAGCTACAAAATAAATTCAAAACTTAAAACAATTTCAAGAAACAAAATGCGTAAGAAATATAAAAGGATTAGATTACCTACATGAGCAATTCTTTATTTCTTCCACAAAATTTGGATGCTGACCTCCACAAGAAGTATACTTACTGATGAAAACATCAACGGTTGTACCATCATTTATAACACTGCACAAACAGCTTTGAGAGCCTAGGGCTGCAGCTACCAGTTTGCAACACATAGGTGTTGGCTGGACTGTTATACAGATACCATTGATATTTTTGGATAGCAAATCATAATTTCCACAAAAGTCAGATTCTGAAATCTCTACAAACGATCTTGCCTCAGCCCGGGGGAGAATCATAAGAGCCATTATAAAGATCAGCCAGAGAATAGACCGAAGCTTCATTTTATAGTGCTAAGAATAAAAACATGGATCAAATATCAACAAGGAGTTCATGTAATGAGCAGCAAAAGACCGGTACACTATTATTTCAGTCTTTCTTACCTGAAAAGGCATCAGTGAAGGTCCTTTGTGGCACTGAGGTTGCAGACTAACACAAGCATTGACATCAATCAAAGCGTCATGTCCTTCACCACATTTGAATTGGCAGCTGCTGCTTGAATACAACACTGCATCTGCAGAATCTAGCTTGATCGCCTGTACACCAAAACAGAAGTTAAGGACAAAGAATCACACCCTGTTATTGCAGAGTTGAACTAGAATCATGATGTGCGTCGTTTAGTTCAAAACAGAGTATAGTGATGCTCAATGTACAACAGTACATCTAAAGCTACTAGCCTGTGACTGAAGGTGGAAAGTTAAAACTCTTACTCATACGTCATATATGAAACCCAATTCGAAACGGGGCATATCAGAACTTAAGCTAGTGGATTCATCCATTCTATCAGGATGCGGCATAAAGGGTTGTTGTCAGGGGTGGTACCCAAAATGAAGCTACGGTCTATTCTCTGCCTGATCTTTGACTGAGAAGAACTAAAGATGGCAACCATCTGCAGGTCCCAGCTTGGCAATGTTAATGATGTACTCTAGCTCTAATTAACTTCACAAAAACAGTATCTAGTACCCTAGACTATCACTGTAGAGAGAACATTTGATCAACTGCAGAAACTGCTAGCTTTCCAAATAAATACACATTTGATCTACTGTTAGCTGTCTGTTTTTTATCCATAAAAAGAACTTTGTGAGTTTGAAATCACCTTTGCTCAGAAGTAGAGAAAAAATAACAAAGGAGAAATCCTTGGATAGAGAAATCGACATGATCTTATAACAGGGCATGGTTACCTTCCATGAACATTGAGCACTTTCTGCCTCAGATTTCGCTTCCTTGCCCAGTTGCAGCATGTTGGTACTCAGCTGCTCCACGTGCCTTGCAATTACAAGGAAGGGGAATAACATTGGTATCAGTTAGTTTTCCCTACTATAGGCGAATGCAAGAAGAGGGAACAGGAGCGGAGAGTTGGAGAAATGCATACCTTTTAACATCATCGAGCTCCTCAGTGAGCTTCTCCACCTGCCTCTTAATCAGGAGATCACCGGCAGCTGGTGGCACATCAGCGCAGGGTTTCCACCCAGGTGGCGGCACCCAGTACGGGTCAGACACGCCGGCCTCCCGCCGCACCTCGGCCAGATCGGCTGGCTCCAGCCAGTACTCCATGGAGCCATCCGTGTTGTGCCGGCGGCGAAACCGTTCGGTGCTGCCATCCGGTACCCTTACTTCCTTCATTAATTTACTGTTTTTCTGAACCACATTTTCATAGTTGTCCTGTAGTTCAACAATGCAAAGGTCACCATCTACTTGAAGCCAACAAATGATGACCAATGGTTGACCACAATCGATACTGAAAAATAAGTGGAATAAATAAAGGGGCAACCCTACAATTTATTGACGGATCAAAAACATGGCAACTGCAATTCAGAAAAATGTTGGAAATATGGCAACTGAAATTCAGAAAAGTGTGGTATCACTCACATTTTACTGAAAAGGCCACAAAATGTTGATCACTGAGACTAAATTATCTTACAAAACTATCACTCACATGTACTATTTGCTTAATTTGGTTTGGAACAAATGGCGATTAATGCATGTCCTTAATTACCTTCAAAGACAAAATCTGCTTCTCTATCTTTTCATTAGCCTTAACCACCTTCTGGTACTTATCCTGAAAAACAAATGTAAATGAAATTAGTGTACCAAAACAAGCAAAGGAGTGACTTAGCTACAGTGAAGAGTAGACCAGAACAATGAAACCCATTTCATAACGAAATACTATGTGCTTAACACCTGATCCCTCCTTTCCATATTACTTGATTCTCAAATGGATATATCTAGTACTAAAAACTATTTTAGTATTAGATATATCCATTTGAGAGTCAAGTAATATGGAACGGAGGGAGTATTATACTCCCTCCGTCTCAAAATAATTGTCTTAAAGTTGGACAAAAGTGGATGCATCTAGACATATTCTAGTGTAATATACATATAGTTTTGTTCAACTTTGAGACAATTATTTTGAGACAGAGGGAGTACATTGTTTTAGAGAGAACCTGTCAAAAAAGTTTCATGGGGAGATAAGATTAAAGATGAGTAAGGGCATTTACGAACGGGTTATGTTAAAAAATGACTATTTTCTCTCAATAGTTTCAGATATACTCTATGCAGTTTCAAAGACAGAAGAACTAAAGATGGCAACCATCTGGAGGTCCCCGCTTTCCATTACTAATGTTGCACCCTCAAAAGCTTCACAAAAACAGTATCTAGACTAGTAGTGGAGATATTTGATCAAGTGAAGAAATTTCTAGCTTTCCAAATAAATACCCATGTGTATCTAGTTAACTTGCTTGGGGCAAGTTGTTAACTGTGTGTTCTATCTCCCATAAAAAGAACTATGTGAGCTTGAAATCACAAAGTAGAGAAAAAATAACAGAGGGGAATTCCTTGGATAGGGAAATCGACAGGATCTTATAACAGGGCATGGTTACCTTCCATGAACATTGAGCACTTTCTGCCTCAGATTTCGCTTCCTTGCCCAGTTGCAGCATGTTGGTACTCAGCTGCTCCACATGCCTTGCAATTACAAGGAAGGGGAATAACATTGGTATCAGTTAGTTTTCCCTACTATAGGCGAATGCAAGAAGAGGGAACAGCAGAGGAGAGTTGGAGAAATGCATACCTTTTAACATCATCGAGCTCCTCAGTGAGCTTCTCCACCTGCCTCTTAATCAGGAGATCACCGGCAGCTGGTGGCACATCAGCACAGGGTTTCCACCCAGGTGGCGGCACCCAGTACGGGTCAGACACGCCGGCCTCCCGCCGCACCTCGGCCAGATCGGCTGGCTCCAGCCAGTACTCCATGGAGCCATCCGTGTTGTGCCGGCGGCGAAACCGTTCGGTGCTGCCATCCGGTACCCTTACTTCCTTCATTAATTTACTGTTTTTCTGAACCACATTTTCGTAGTTGTCCTGTAGTTCAACAATGCAAAGGTCACCATCTACTTGAAGCCAACAAATGATGACCAATGGTTGACCACAATCGATACTGAAAAATAAGTGGAATAAATAAAGGGGCAACCCTACAATTTATTGACGGATCAAAAACATGGCAACTGCAATTCAGAAAAATGTTGGAAAGATGGCAACTGAAATTCATAAAAGTGTGGTATCACTCACATTTTACTGAAAAGGCCTCAAAATGTTGATCACTGAGACTTAATTATCTTACAAAACTATCATCACATGTACTATTTGCTTAATTTGGTTTGGAACAGTGGCGATTAATGCATGTCCTTAATTACCTTCGAAGACAAAATCTGCTTCTCTATCGTTTCATTAGCCTTAATCACCTTCTGGTATTTATCCTGAAAAACAAATGTAAATGAAATTAGTGTACCAAAACAAGCAAAGGAGTGACTTAGCTACAGTGAAGAGTAGACCAGAACAATGAAACCCATTTCATAATGAAATACTATGTGCTTAACACCTACTCCCTCCTTTCCATATTACTTGACTCTCAAATAGATGTATCTAACACTATTTTAGTACTAGATATATCCATTTGAGAGTCAAGTAATATGGAAAGGAGGGAGTATTATACTCCCTCCGTCTCAAAATAATTGTCTTAAAGTTGGACAAAAGTGGATGTATCTAGACATATTCTAGTGTAAGACACATCTAGTCTTGTCCAACTTTGAGACAATTATGTTGAGTCGGAGTGAGTACATTGCTTTCGAGAGAACCTGTCACAAATTGTTCATGGGGAGATAAGATTGAAGATGATTATAAGGGCAGTTACGAAAGGGTTGTGTTACAAAATAGTTCCAGATAAACTCTATGCAGTTCAAAGACAGAAGAACTAAAGATGGCAACCAGCTGCATTCCGTGCTTGCCATTATTAATAATGTACACTCAAAAGCTTCGTAAAAAAACAGTATCTAGACAACTAGTGTAGAGACATTTGATCGAAACTTCTAGCTTTCCAAATAATTACCCATGTGTATATAGTTAACTTGCTCGGGGGATTTTGTTAACTGTGTGTTTTATCTCCCATAAAAAGAACTATGTGAGCTTGAAATCACAAAGTATATAGAAAAAAGGACAGAGGGGAAATCCTTGGATAGTGAAATCCACAGGATTTTATAACAGGGCATGGTTACCTTCCATGAACTGTGAGCTCTTTCTGCCTCAGATTTCGCTTCCTTGCCCAGTTGCACCATGTTTGAACTCAGCTGCTCCACGTGCCTTGCAATTACAAGGAAGGGGAATAATATTGGTATCAGTTAATTTGCCCTACTATAGGCGAACGCAAGAAGAGGGAACAGCAGAGAAGAGTTGGAGAAATGCATACCTTTTAACATCGTCGAGCTCCTCAGTGAGCTTCTCCACCTGCCTCTTAATAAGGAAATCACCGGCAGCTGGTGACACATCATCACCGGGCTTCCACCCAGGTGGCGGCATCCAGTACGGGTCAGACACGCCGGCCTCCCGCCGCACCTCGGTCAGATCGGCTGGCTCCAGCCAGTACTCCATGGCGCCATCCGCGTTGTGCCGGCGGCGAAACCGTTCGGTGCTGCCATCCGGTACCCTTCCGGCCATGTGCTTCAGCAAGTGGTCGAGCAAAACGGTGTCGCCGATGCGCTTACAGGCTTGCTCCCGCAGCGCCTGCCGTATCACTGGGGCGCCTAAGCGGGCGCCGCTGGAGCGCATGATCTCGAGCAGGCTCCTCTCCGCCGCCGTGTACCGCTCGGCCGACCACCGGTCCTTGCCGCGCCAAGGGTCGCCGTCTTTAGACTCCACGTGGCGCTTCTTCTGCTTCTTGGGACTCCTATATGTCTTCTTCTTCTTCGCCATCCTCTCGGTTCTGGGCTTGTCGTTGCTTGTCTCTGACTCGCCCCTCTTCCTCTTGCCGCTGACAGAGCTCCTCTTATCCTCCTGCTGCGGCGGACTCTGCAGCTCCTGGACGCTGGCCTCTGTTTCATAGCCGCCGATGCTGGCCTCCTTGGAAGCATCTCGGTGCCGGCCAATGTACCTGATGCGGCGCCGCACGCCCCACCCGGCGCCATCGCACTTCAAGGTGTCGAGGAGGCAGGAGCTGGGTGCCGGCGCCTTTGGCTGAGCCGGTGGAGCTTCAGGCGACGACAGCGCGTCAGCTAGAGTTGCCGGGTGGGACGACGCGCTGAAGTCATAGAGGCAGGGGTTGACAAGCCAGAAGCTGTCCTCGTGCATCCCACCCTCGAGCTCCTCCTCGGCCACCCGGCGGCGCAGGATGCGCGCGGCGTGGTTGCTGCTCATGACGAAGCGCTCATCAAGCTCCGGGCCCGCGCTGGGCGCCGGGGATGAGGAGAAGAAGCTCCGGAGCGCCAGGAGGGACGGGAAGCTGACGGTGATGTCGAGGCTCGTATACTCGCTCACCTGCATCCCCAGCAGAAAAGTCGCATCAGAGACGAACCAAATCAAACACTTGAGAGTTTAGACTCCAGGAAAACCCCTGTAAGCGACAGAGAGAAAACAAAATCCTCACCTTCACCACGCGTATGGACTTGAGATGGATTGGTGTTCTGGGGGGCAGCCTCTCGTGGTCGATCTCGTATAACCATCCTGATCACACCAAATTACCAAGTGAAAACCATAATATCAACAACTTGACATACACAGGAATGGAAGTTTTCAGAAAAAACGTACTCACTCCGTCTTAAATTAATTGTCTTAAACTTTGACAAAAGTGGATGTATTTTACACTAGAACATGTCTAGATACATCCACTTTTGTCTAAGTTTGAGACAATTATTTTGAGACGGAGGGAGTATGTCCGAGACCAGCATTGCTCACCAGCATGATAGGTGGGGATGGCAGACGTGGACAGGCTCTGTCTGCTCAAGGACGAGCTGGGGGGTTGGATCTTGGGGTCCTGGCTGCTATCATCCTTGCCGTTTCTGCTGTGGCCTGTAGACCTCTTCTTGTAGCAGAACTTGATCACTTGTGGCCTCTGGAAAAGGTTATACTGTCAGAACAGGTGAGGCATATGTATTGTTGGTGTAAAGAGAAGCAAGGAGAACACATTAACACTGAAATGGAAATGCTTTGGGGAGCCGACGTGCAGCATATGTGCGTTGGATGGGAGGACCTAGTTTTGTGAAGAAGAGACACACATCAACAACACATATACAAACCATTCAGAATATATTGTTTCCTGTTCTGTAGGAACACCTGAGAAAGCTCAGACTAGATTTTGCCTACAATGTCTGGTTTGTATGTTCTACATATGGGAGGTTGCGTGTATTCCACATTAATTCTCAGCACAGGATAAAATTCATAATCCAGATATGATATTATTGGCTTGAAAATGGTCTCTTAAGTGGCAATATATGTTCAGCCTCCGCACAATTAGACAACTAAATCGAACTAAGGTACTAGCATCAGCAGATTGTCAACGCAAGCGTAAGGAAGTTAAAGTATTCAGGACGAATTAAGAAAAACCATTTCTAGCAACATCAGTTATTAATCGAGACAAGAAAATCAACAAAATAAATTGCTAGAATTTGGGATTGCTATCCGTAAAGAAAACGAAAGTAGTGGCTGGTTGTGAGACTCTTGTTTTCTCTGCTTAATCTAATGTGAAGCAATTTTTTTCTTTTTGAAAAGCAAATTTAGCATGGGCTGCAAATTTGAATTCCACTATTGTAAGTGGACTCACATCTATACAGTCCCTTGTTTGTTCAAGTATCACTTGCACAAAATACCCAAAATGTACAGATGCATGCTGCATCATCAAAAGACCATCATAATGGCCTGGCATTGCACCCTAACACCAAACAGGAGCATCATCAATAGCAACTATACTCCTACTACTCCAACTATAACAACATTATTGTCTGGTAAACAGCATTCTGCTCATTCAATTGGCAAATCACATTCCACTTTAGCATTGGGGGCGGATCTATGATACATTTAGCAGTCCACTCCAGTCTGGGATTGTAACTAACTTTGGCAACACGTGTACTAAAATCGCTTGAATTGTGTGCTGATGTAACAAATTCAAATTAATTAGCGTGGTCGCATTAACCCGGAAGTAGCCAGTTAGCAATCCATCGACTTCATTGATGCAACAAACACGGGCAACACATGTCTAAATTTAAATTAACTAGCTAGTGTGATCACATTAACCCGGAAGTGGACAATTAGCAACCCATCTACTTCATTGATGTAACAAACACGGGCACAGCTAACAGCATCTACAGCGGCATGCATATCCTAATTCAGACCCGTATGCTTACACAAAAAGTAGAGGGATCCAACCCGGATGAACAAAAAGGAAAGGAAGCGGTAGAAAAGCTGATGCTCCTGTGGTACGCACGTCACGTACCATGGGCGAGTCCAGCTGCAGGTGAGCCGCGGATGGAGGAGCCGCCGTCTCCGCGTCCATCTGCCTCGGCGCGCGTCTTGTCTGCCGCAACAACAACAAAAGCGCCATGATTAATCCAGCACCCGTCGGTCCATGGTGCAATTAACGAAGCATAGTAGTAGCAGATTCGAGTAAAAGTGCAACAAATCTGGCGCAAAAAGTAAAACCCTAGTCGATGGGTTCCATGCTGCCATTTACCGACCGGAAAAGCATACGAAAAAATCGGGAAGATGTCCCAAAGCAAGCATGACGGGGTGATCGCACAGTACGGGGCGAAACGATCGACGAACCAGATGGTCGCGCGAGGACGGCATTGCGTCGAGCAGCAGCCGCGCATGTGATAGATGGTACTGGTAGGCGTACCTCCTCCTGCTGCGGCGGCGTGAAAAACCCAACGGAAACGGAAGGGATGGGGGAAAGGAAACTCCACGCTTTTGCAGCCGGATCAAAGCAGCTTTCGGCCTGCCATGGGATCGTGCAGAGCGGTACGAGCTGATCCGCGCTGCCGAGTTCCAGGCCCTTTGTCCCGAGGAGGAAAAACACGAAAGAGAAGCCAACGAGAGCACCAAAAAGGAGGAGAGGAAAATCTCGGCGCTTCGATCGCACGAGGAATCGGAGCACGGATCGATCTGCCGCAGAAAACACCAGAAAAACGCAGCAGCGGAAAGAAGATCGGGATCCTCGCACGCATACGAACGCACACGCATATGCTTTAATTTTGAAAAACCCCAGACCACTCACCGACTCACCGTGCTGCTGCTGCTTCGGATCGGAGATCGACGGGAGTAAATATTATGTATAGGGCCGGAGCGGGGGCGGGATTTGGTGGCGGAATAATAGTAAATCGAAGGAACTGGGTTGCTGGGACGGATCGGAAAGGTGGGAGATTTTGCGGCTAGTTCATCGCGGGGTTCTGGGTTTCTCTCTCCCACCCTCTCCTCTCCCGTGGCCGAGATTAACTAGAGAGAGAGAGAGAGAGAGGGAGTGCGTGCGAGACCTTGCTTGGTACTGTACGTATATAGAGGAGAGGGGGAGAGAGCACGGTGGTGTGCGCGCATTCGTGTGTGACTTGTGGCAGGGGCAGATCGTGGTGTAGAGAGAGAGAAAGTGATACGGAGATTCGGAGAGAGAAAGTTGGTTACGGCGTTCGCCACCCCGGACACCGTAGCGGGCTGCGGCTGGCGGCAAAGGGTAAACCACCGACTGCAGTTGCAATTATTATAGTACTCCCTCCGTCCACTTTTATAAGGTTCAAGTACTGAATTGTAAGAAAGGTATTAGCACCACGGGTAGGACAACTTGCACGGTGAAAACTAATTTATAAAGGGATCTGCTGGTACCAAAAATCCTCCGCTTTTGCTGTCATGAGAAAAAACGATTCATTAAAATAATAATTTTACGCTATTATAACAAATTCTAAAATCTCTTCAAATCCCGCTTTTGCTACTATGGAGAAAAAAGGTTCACTTCACTCAAATAAGAAATTTGTGCTATTGTAGCAAAAAATTGTCCATATAAAAAATAAAAAATAACTTTGTCGGAGGCATGGCCGGATACCTCGCCGGAGATATTATAGCAAACATTTTTGCACTACTATAGCAAATCTGAACAACATTTGTAGCAAAATAATTATGCTATTGTAGCAAAAAATAATGACATCGTCGGAGACACCACCAGAGATATTATAGCAAACATTTTACACTACTATAACATTTATTGACAACAATTGTAGCAAAAATATTTTGTTTTATTGTAGCAAAAAAAATGACATCGCCGGAGATTCTCGTCGGAGACCTTGTAGCAAACAAATTATAATAGTATAACAAAATCAGAGACTAATTGTAGCGAACAAAAAAAATCTATTATAGCAGCATGTGTTACGGTGTCAGTTTGCTGAAAACGCAAAAGCTGATAATATATAATGGGCCGGGCCTGCTAAAGAATTGAGGGTTTCCAGCGAAGAGGCCTGCTACGGCTTTTGGGCCTGCCAGCGTGGAGGCCCGCCAGCGAGAGAGCCAACGAGCATGGAGGCCCGCGAGCGAGCCATCCGGAGATACACAACGTTTCCCATTTATAAAACAACTTGCAAAGCTATAAAAATGCATACAACAACTTGTCAAGTTGGAGAAAAAAATCCAAATCCAATCAGAAACAGCCACTTGGACGCCACATTGTTTGCTGCGTGGTCTGAGAATCTTGCAGAAAACCCCCCGTTACTTTCAAATCACACACGTAGGTCCAGGCAAGCCAGGGTTTTGCAATTATTGCCCCGCATCATGGGATCTTCTCTATTAATGTGTCAGGACAGGATAGAAGTGACGCATACGAGGCAGTTGTGATGGTCCTCTCACAGGCGACGTAGGCGACGCATGCGACGCTCTCATCGCCGGCGGACAACATGGCAGGCGAACTAGTGCTACGCAACCACGATGTCTCCCCTCTGTATTGCGGATTGTCTCTCTTGTCTGTCCCTCACATCTTTCTTGTCAACTCGCTCTCCAAAGGAACTCCCGCCATGGTTGGGCTTATCTAGGGTTTTGACCCGCCATCATCGGGTTGGGTACTTGAAATAAGTGGTGGGAATATGCATTGTAGGTGTGCATAAAGGAATTGCCTAGCTATACGAATTCAATTTTGGAAGATTTTTGGATGAACTCGTCGAGGTCGCTGATTTGATGTGCGGCCTTAATTGAGTGATTTCATGGTTTTTAGATCTTTTGAATAGTGTTTCGTTGATGTGTAGGGGCCAATGCTGGTTAGTGAAGTGGTCTAACATGAATCACAGCATGCCCCTGTTTTTCATATTTAGTGTTTGAATTGCAGAAATATTCACAAATTTTGCACCATTAGATTGTTGGCTTGATCCAAATTTGCAATGTTGGATTGATCTATATTAGAGCCACTATGTATTGTAGAAACATTGCAAATTGGGTTTGCTATGTATCAGTTTGAATAATTATGCACATGGTGTGGGTACTAGTTGGATTTAGTGCATTGTCTTGCAGTTCATTGCTCCGCATTTGGAGGGTACAAAGGAGTCATGATTTTAAATTTTGTGTGTGTGTTTGCAATGCAGGTGATGATCCAGATAGGTTCAATATTGCTATTGGGCATAATGGGTTTTTCACACGGCTGGCTGATAAGATTGAGTACGGTGATGGAGGTTTGGCTATCTTTAACAATTGCAACTGTGACACATGGTTCCTAATTTGAATTCATGATTTAATCAGGTAGCTAAATCATGAAATAGATGCAATATTGCATGTGTATTGGTGTTTGCCAGGAAAAAGCATCAATGATATGATAGTGTGCATTTAGAAAGATTCACACATTGTAGCAATGGTTGAAGCAGTCAAGGAGCATACGACACTATCAATACTTCTTGATCACACCAACTTTTTGAAAAAAAATTAGACCTGGATGCATGATGAAGCTTGGTGAAGAGATTTCAAACCAAAACCCAAGGCCAGAGATGGTTGAGGATAGTCTAATTAGGCACATAGAATTAGGAAATGATAGCTCAGCTCAAGTTGAAAATTATGGAAGTGAACTTGTTGAATATGCACAAGATGGGGAAACATACATTGATTTCTATGATAGTGACTATGATGCAAATGATGGAGATGATGGCATTTTTATGCAAATATTGACAAGGAAGTCAATGATCACAATGAAAAAGTAGACATAACTGAAGAACAGGATGATGCAGGCCTTAAGCATGACGATTTGCATCTAAACAGAGAGCGATCACTTGAGTTGAAATACAAATTTAGTTAATTTAATGCTCAAATAGACATGACCAAGCCATATTTTGAGGTTGATATGGTGGTTTCATGCATCAAGGAGTTGAAAGATGGAGTTAAAGCATACAACATAAGGGAGAGAGTGAAGGTTAGCAAAATAAGAAATGAGGCCAAAAGGTTAGAGGTAGTGTGTGATGGAGATTGTAAATTTGGTTGCACATGGTATTTAAAGGCTTAAGAGGATAGCAGGACAAATGCAATTGCAGCCAAGCAATATTTTGGTGTCCACAGATGTGTGAGACTGTGGGAGACCAAGTCCTTGACAGTCAATTTTCTGTGAAATTATTTCCTCAATGAGTTTAGGGACAATCAAAAAATGGATTTGGGAACTTTCAAGACTAAAATTAAGAGGGAGTTTAACATGACTCCAAATATCTGGAAGCTAAGAAGAGAAAGGAAGCAGACACTGACCATAATCCATGGTGATGAGACACAACAGTTCAATCTGTTCTAGGATTATGGTGAAGAGCTGAGGAAAACCAACCATGGGTCCACATTTTTCCTGTCCACAAATTTTTGAATGGAGAAGCAAGATGTTGTTCCAAAACACCACTTGGCGACCTTGTATTGGTCATATGATGTCAGCAAAAGAGGATTTCTTGAAGGATGTAGGTCAATCATATGCATAGATGGGTGCCACATTAAAACCAGATATAAAGGAAATTTGCTTACTGCAGTTGGCGTCGATCCAAATGACTGTATTTTCCCTATTGCATATGGACTAGTTGATGTTGAGTGCACAAGTGCATGGGAAGGATTTGTACCCACATTGGAGGAAGATTTGAACATCACTACCAGTGCTCACTTCACCGTCATGAGCGACAGGGAGAACATACTATCCCTAGCAGTGTTTGAATGCTTTATGCTTAATAATCAATGTGTTTCCTTTAATAATTTGCATACTTTGTGCTTACTAATTTTAATGTGTTGTTTTAATAGAGACTCATTAAGGGTGTTAGTACTGTGTTTCCTGAAGAAGAGCACATACATTGTGTGAGGCATATTTATCAGAATTTTCACAGGAAACACAAAGGAGAGACACTTGAAAGTGCATTTTGTTTTCCCGGTGTTTTCTGTGTTAGTTAACAATACTAAGTACATTATTTATCGGGGGTGTTTAGTGTGAAGGTGTTATACTTAACATCGGCATCGATCACCAAAAAGATTGGTGAAGATTGGGCTAAGAGATTTGGGACAGTGAGGAGCCGGATTATTCTCGGAAACCAGATATTCCGGTTAGGATAGTTTCTGTCCAGTTTGGGACAGAGATGAGCCGAAAAATTGGTACCAGATTATTCATATCGTACCGGAAATTCCGGTTGAGGAGTTTCTGCTCGAAATCGGCTAAGGACTGAAGATGGAACTCACAGTTTCCAACCGGATTATTCATACCGGATTATTCAGAGGCAATCGGAATATCCGGTTGAAGTCAACGAACTCGAGGCAGATCTGGCAAAATATCCTGACCGGATGTTCCGGTCCAAACATGGACCGGATATTCTGGTACCTATTTTGCAGCCAAACGGTTAGATTTGAGGAGGGGGTATAAATACCCCTCCTCTTCCTCCTTGAGCTCTAGTTCTTCCCCAAGCATTCAATATCATTTAAGAGCTCACCAAATCCTCATTAACTTCCAATCCCTCCCACCAAACCCGAAGATCTTTGGTGGATTGAAGGAGAAGGCCCCGATCTACATCTTCACCGAGCCGTTCTTCACTCCCACCGCATTAGCTTGAGGGATCTAGCCTAGGGTATCCTCCTGTGGAGAATCTGGGCATCTTGCTACTCTTGGTGATTCAAGATTGTTGGGAGACCCCAGTTTGGTTGTGGGTGTGTGACCCAAGTTTTTTGTAAAGGATTCGACTCCCGCCTCAAAGGGGATCAATAGTGGAGAGTGGACTAGGCCTTTGTGGAGGGGTTCATCGGAGAATAGGGTGAGTCCTTGGTGGCGTTGAGTAGGCCTTCGTGGCGAGCTCACACCCCTCCAACGAGACGTACTCCCTTAACAAGGAGGAACTTTGGATTACATCGTGTCTCCGCGTGCTTCATATCGGTTACCTCGTTCCCTTCTCCATTTACTTGTACTTGCATTGTGATTGTTGTTATCCTTGTAATATAGGTAAATTCACCTTAGTTGCATTATCTAGAGAATTTACCTTTGTGTCAAGCCTAAACTCTAAGAAAAATTAAAATTGGTCGTAGCACCTATTCACCCCCCTCTAGGTGTCCATACTTTACTTTCAATTGGTATCAGAGCCTCGACTCTTCTATAGGGCTTAACCGCCTAAGAGTTTAAGTATGGTTGATGAGACGGAGACCGCCGGTTCCGAGGTGCATGTCTCTATGAATGATCTCAATGAGTTGAAAAATTCATTGACCTCATCCATGGAGAACAAAATCGATGAATTGCGTCAAGTATTGATGCAATTCGTGAAAGCCAAGGGACCGGAGGCCACCGACTCATCTCCTCCGGACGAAGTCCCGGAGGGCGCCAAGAAAGGGGTAAATGGTGATCTACCTAAAGATGCTTATGATGAAAACGCCACCGATAATGGTACGAGTGGTGATGGAGAATATCACTCCTTCGAAGGACGTTATTCTCCCGATCCTCCCGTCTCACATCCTCATATAATCCCTAGAGGAGATCGACCTAAAATTGATGCATACTCTTTTAGGGGATGGCAATATTACATGGAAACTTACTTGAAATCTTCTTGTATAGAACTTTGGATGGTCACTCGAGATGGATACAAGCCACACGACCCCAAGAACTTGACAAGAAGAGAAGACGTAGATTGTCAACTCAACTACACCGCCTTGTCTATTCTTCAACAAGCCGTGGGTCCTAACCACATGCCTCATCTTCAACCAATTTTCCACCGCCAAGGAAACATGGGACGCTCTTGTCATCATGTTCGTGGGCAATGAAAGCATGCAAAGGAATAGGTATGATTCCTTGATCAATGAGGCCGAAGGGTTCTATATGCATGATGGAGAGAGCCCTGAAGACATGTATTGAAGGCTCAAGACTCTTGCCACCGCATTCAACAATGTTGGTGCCAAGTACATTGATGATGCTTGGATCAAGACGAAGTATGACTGCTCTTATGCCATTTGAGCCTGCGGACTTGAAGAGCATTCAAGGAAGACATTATTTTGCTTCTTTGACCTCAACTCAAGTTATGCAAGAGGTGTGCTCCTATCAAGTGAAAACCAAGAATTCTCTTGACAACCGTGTTAGGGCCATAGGAATGCACAAAGGAGCATAGGTTTCTTTGAAGGCCAAGGTTGTGTCAAGGGAGGTTGATAATGGAGAAGAGTGCCATGAGGAGTTGGCTCGATTGAAGGATCAAGAATATGATCCCGTGCTCAAAGACATCATTGCTCTCACCGTGCAAAAGTTTTGGAGGAATCCTCCCAAGGGAAAGGCATATGTTGAGGAGAATACCAAGTCTCTCCATGGCAATGATGGGACTCAACGAGTGAGTTCTTGCTTCAATTATCAAGATAAGCACCATTTCATTGCGGAGTGTCCCTATGAAAATAGAGAACTCCATGGTGACAAGCTCATTCGCAAGGACAAGTCGAAGGTTGATTACAAGAAACCTCACTTTAAGAAGAAAACATTCAACAATAAGTCCCCCACCAAGTTTGTGCTAGTGACTCAAAAGGAGTATGACTAGAAGTGATGATGAAGAACAAACCACAAGTGAAGTGGCCGCTCTTGCTATTACTTATACTCCATCATCTTCATCTCTCTTTGAATCCTCCAATGAGAATCATCCTCGCCCAAATGCCAAGTGCTTCATGGCTAAGGCCTCGGAGGTATCACCTTTTGCCAACTCTAAGACCCCAAGTGAACTATAAAATCATGCTAGTCTTAGAGTAGAAGATGAAATTCTCTCTTTGGAATGTTTTATGTCTAAGATACAAGGGAGACCAAGAAGTACTTCGATCATCTCATGAGCCAATTGGGAGAGGCCCATGAAGCTCTTGAGAAGAAAGGTGAGATTTAAAGCAGGGATGCGGATGAGATAGCATCCCTCTCTATGACTCTTGAGGAAGAGCATGATGGTAGAGTTTCTCTTGAGGAGGAACTTGAATCTATTGAAGAGTCGCATAATGAACTTGTTTCTAATATCAGTAAGGAATGTGACCTTGCAATTGCTAAATATAAAAAGTCTAAAAAGGATAAGTTTGAGTTTGGTGTTGGTCATGGTAAACTAACCGAGGACTTTGAAAATCTAACCAAGGCTCACAAAGCTTTGGAGAGTCAACACTCTTTGCTCAAAGAGTTGCATGAACAACTTCCAACTCAACTTAATCAACTTAACAACCCTAGAACCTATACTTCTTCTTATGATCATGCAAATATTATTGACAAAGATGCTAGGTTAAAGGATGAGCTAGCAAGGCTCAAGGGCAAAGGCCCTCAAGTTGAGTAGGTTGTGGTCTCTATCCCACAAGTTATTGCCCCTAGATCTGATGTGGTTGTTTCTAGACCAGAATTGAGTGCTCCAAGGCAACAAGTGGGCAAGCAAGGTCTTGGCTATGTTGCTAAGAAAAAGAACAATAATAAGAAGAGCAAGAAGAAGGCCATCAATGGTGCCTAGGGTGGTATTGTCATTAGGGACAACACTACTCATAGCACTCCCGCAAAAGCAATCAATGTTGCTTTGACTAGTAGTGTCATGAGGGACAACACTACTCGTAGCATCTCCGCGGGAACTAACAACCCACACCATTTCTTATATGTTGGTTATTATGGTGTTGTGCAAGCTAAATATGTTAGTCCTATTGAGGATTACATTTACTATACCATTTGGGTTCCAAAGACCCTTGTTGCTAACATGAAGGGACCCTCCTCGGGTCCTAACTCTAGCCAATAATCTCTCGCAGGACTATGCTTCCGGTGGGTCTAAATGGATGATTGATAGTGGATGCAGTAGTCATATGACCAGAAGCAAAGAACTTGTGACAGAGTTGCGCCCAAATGACATTCAAGCAAACGTCACTTATGGATACTCGTCCTCGTCTAAGTGTGCGTTCGGTTCCAGAACCAGGTGGAACGGAATGGAACCGTTCCGCACCTGGAGCCAATTCCTATGTTCGGTTGGCAAAGGGAATGGAATGGGGTGGTTCCTCAGAAGGGAATATTCCGCCTATATTCGGAACCCACCCGTCCGGCTGATTCGGCCGGACCGAGTGGAATGCGTTCGCTGACCACCTCTCTCTCTCTCTCGCTAACCCCTCTCTCTCCCGCTAACCTCTCCCCTCGTCTCTCTCCTCGACCAGCCCGAGGAACGGCGACCAGCAGGCGCGGCGGCCAGCACGCGCGCCGACCAGCCAGCCCGCACCAGGAAGGCGCGGCGGCCAGCACGCGCGGCGACCAGCCAGCCCGCACCAGGCGGCGCGGCGGCCAGCCAGCCAACGCGAGGCGCGTCTGCGGCGGCCGGCCAGCCAGCCAGCCAACGCGAGGCGCGTCTGCGGCGGCCGGCCAGCCAGCCAGCCCAGCGTGAGGCACGGCGGCGGCCAGCGGCCAGCCAACCCAGCGCGCGAGGGGCGGCGGCGGCCAGCCAACCCAGCGCGCGAGGGGCGGCGGCGGCCAGCCAGCCAGCCAGCGCGCGAGGCACGGCGGCGGCCAGCGGCCAGCCAACCCAGCGCGCGAGGGGCGGCGGCGGCTAGCCAGCCAGCCAGCGAGGCGCGGCGGCGGCCAGCCCAGTGCGCGAGGAGCCGCGTCGACTGCAGCCTTGGCCAGGCACGGGCGCGGCGACGACGGCCAGGCACGCGGGCGGCGACGGCGGCCAGGCACACGGGCGCGACCAGGCCGACGACGGCTGCCAGGCACGGGTGCAGCGACGTGGCGACGACGGCGCGCCGGCGGACAACAAGCACGACGGCGCCGGGCGGAGCAAAGGCAACCTCGGCCAGGCGCGGCGGAGCAAGGGACAGTCGCGGTCTTCGCTGCCGTCGGCTCCCTCGTGGCCGCGCTCGTGCCTGGCCAAGGCCGCCGGCGCCCGTCCTTTCCGGTTGGTCGCGCTCTGTATTGAATTGTCAATCCTATATTAGTTGTAAGTGGATTGCTAATTCATATTAGTTGTAAGTGGATTGCTAATTTGGAATTAGACAAGCCATTCCATTCCCTCCTATTTTTTCTGAACCGAACACCCGAACGGGATGTAATCGTTACAGTCTACTAAAATGGAATGGAACCATTCCATTCCATTCCATCTGATACTAGAACCGAACACACCCTAAGGTATCGGGGTTAGGCAAGGTTGTGATTCCTCCCCATATTACTATCGTGAATGTCATGCTTGTTGAATCCCTTGGTTTTAATTTACTTTCGGTCCGTTCTCTTGGAAAGATGGGTTTCTCCGTCTTTTCTGATGAAGATATTGTGGTCCTTTTGAGGAGTAAGACTCTTTACATCGCATACGTGGGACATGTTGAAAATGAGGATTTCGTGGTGGACTTTTCGAAATCTACCAACTCTCAATCAATGTGTCTTTTCGGAAAGGCGAACGTGGGGTGGTTGTGGCATCGCTGCTTATCCCATGTCAACATGAGAACTTTGCAAAGTCTTCACAAAGGTGGCCTTATTCTCAGACTAAAATAGAATGTTTTCTTTTCCAAATATCGCGTTTGTAGGTCGTGCGTTGAAGGAAAGATGCATGATGCCGCCCATAAGTCCAAGTCTATTATCTCATCAAAGAGGATCTTGGAACTTCTCCATGTTGATCTCTTTGGTGCCGTGCCCGAGGCAAGTCTTGGTGGCAAGAAGTATTGCTTGGTCATTGTCGATGATTATTCAAGATACACTTGGATTTATTTCTTCAAGTGCAAGAGCGAGACTCAACAAAACATCATCGACTTATCCAACCAAGTGCAACATCAACACAATGTGCTAATCATGGATATAAGGAGTGACAATGGTTTCGAGTTCAAGAACTACACTTTGAATGAATTCCTTAGTGATGAGGGAATTCATCATCAATACTCCGCCACTTACACTCCTCAACAAAATGGTGTTGCCGAAAGGAATAATCACACTCTCTTGGATATGGCAAGGACCATGTTGGCGGAGTATTCTTCTCCCCAATATTTACGGGCCGAGGCCACATCCACCGCATGCCACTCCTCCAACCGCCTCTACATCTGCAAGGGCTTGGACAAGACTCCATATGAGATCCTCACCGGCAACAAGTCCAATATCTCCTACTTCCGTGTATTCGGTTGTAAGTACTTCTATTTGATCAAGGGTGTTAAGTTGTCTAAATTTCAATCAAAACCTATTGAGGGTATATTTGTTGGTTACGGTGCCAAATTCCACACTTATAGAGTATTTGACAAAGCCTCACTGATTGTCATAGAATATTGTAGTGTGGTTTTCGAGCAAAATTACGGCTCCCAAGTTGTGCAATTTCATGTTTCTAATGTAGATGTTGAAATGCATCAAGAAGTCATAGGAAGGATGGGAGTGGGATTTTTCCGCCCCATTGAGGGACACCTTATGGCGACTCGAGAAGGACTATGATCTACTCAAGTGGATCCCTTCTATACAATAGAAGAACAAGCCAAGGAGCCAAGTGTTGCACCTAACCAAGAACATGTTGAAGACCCTCCTCTCATTGACCAAGTTACTACGCAAGATTCAACCACTCCTAATACTCATGCTAGTCAAGGTCAAGGCTAAGGTCAACCATCCTCATCCTCTTCTCCTCAATTTGAAGCAAATGTTTAAGTTGATGATGATGATGATGATGATGTTGATGATCAAGGCCAAGTTGTTCAAGACGGGGACCCAAATGGTCAAGATGATCAAGTGATTCCTCCTCGCAATAATGAGTAGACCAAAGCCCGTTGTGCTAGAAGGATAAGAATAGCTTTGAAGCATATTGATGCCCAAGACAACAAGGTTTTGGAAGATATTCAAGCTAGAAGATCCAAAAGAAGGAAATTGCCACATTTTAGTTAACATCAAGCTCACATATCTATGGTGGAACCAAAGAAAGTGTTTGAATCTCTTGAGGACTCCGATTGGGTTCAAGGTATGCATGATGAGCTCAATAACTTTGAGCGCAACAAGGTTTGGAGATTAGTTGAGAAGCCCCAATATTGCCACAATGTTATTGGCACTAAGTGGATATTCAAGAACATGCAAGATTAGCATGGAATTATTATAAGAAACAAGGCAAGATTGGTAGCTCAAGATTACACTCAAGTTGAAGGCATTTACTTTGATGAAACCTATGCTCATGTGGCTCGCCTTGAGTCCATCCGTATCCTTCTTGCATATGCATCTTCGCATAATTTTAAATTGCAACAAATGGATGCAAAAAATGCTTTCTTGAATGGTCCACTCAAAGAGAAGGTATATGTTAAGCAACCTCCGGGGTTCGAGAGCCTGAACTTCCCTAACCATGTCTACAAGCTCGATAAGGCTCTCTATGGACTTAAATAAGCACCACGTGCATGGTATGAGCACCTTAGAGAGTTGTTGGATGACCGTGGTTTTGAAGTAGGGAAGATCGACCCCACTCTCTTCACAAAGAGAGTAAAGGGAGAGTTTTTCATATTCCAACTCTATGTGGACGATATCATCTTTGAATCAACTAACCAAGCTTTCAATAAGGAGTTCTCAAAGCTTTTGACTGACAGGTTTGAGATGTCCATGATGGGAGAGCTTAAATTCTTACTTGGCTTTGAGATCAAGCAATTGGCTCGTGGGACTTTCATTTCTCAAGTCAACTATACCCAAGACATGCTCAAGAGGTTTAATTTCCAAGGTGCAAAACTAAAGCCATCTCCTACGCAAGTCAAGTGTCACCTCAAGCGCAACCCGGATGGTAAAGATGTGGACCAAAAGTTGTAGAGTTCTATGATTGGTTCTTTGCTTTACTTTTGTGCATCTACGCCCGATATCATTTTGAGTGTAGGTGTGTGTGCAAGGTATCAAGCAGCTCCTAAGGAAAGGCACTTAGTGGCGGTCCATAGGATCTTTCGGTACTTGGTTCATACCTAAAGGTTTGGTTTGTGGTACCCAAAGGGGGAAGAATTCTCTCTCAAGCGATACATAGATTCCGATTGGGCTGGTGATCAAGATGATAGGAAGTCTACTTCCGGGGCTTGCCAATTCCTTGGTAGGTCTTTGGTGAGTTGGTCTTCCAAGAAGCAAAATTGCATATCTCTTTCCACCGTCGAAGGCCGAGTACGTGGCCGCCGCAAGTGCTTGCACCCAATTGCTATGGATGAGGCAAACTCTCAAGGAATATGACGTTCATTTGAATAAGGTGCCTTTCATGTGTGACAATGAAAGTGCCATCAAGACCGCCTACAGCCCAGTGCAACACACAAGAACGAAGCATATTGAGATTCGTCATCATTTCATCCGAGACCATGTGGCAAGAGGTGATATTGCACTATCTTATGTGCCCACCAAGGAAAATCTCGCGGATATCTTCATGAAGCCACTCGACGATGCAAGATTCATGTTGTTGAGGAATGAACTAAACATCATTGATTCTAGGATTGTGACTTGAGGATCTTGCACCCCCTATAGTTGAGACTTGTTTGGTTTTAGGTGTAGGCATGGACATAGGGGGAGTGTGATCCTAACACATTAGGTTCTCCCTCCCCCCATTATGACCATAACAAAAATCCATTATTATCTTTCTTTTTCTAATGTTGAATTGTGAGCTTTAATGTTGAGAATTGGCAATGCACCCAAGATATATCTTCGCGGTTGCATACCATGATCTCTTACATGGTGGATTAGGCCACCAACCTCTTCTTTGTGAAGAGTTGGATCTTAGTTGGAGTTTATTCGACATTTCATTACATTTCTTGGTTTTCGCTTACTAAGTGTTCTTTCGTAGGAAAGTATCACTCAATTGGTCTTTTTTTTGTTTGATTCTTGCATTTGAGTGGGATAAGTACTACTTTCAGTTTGGCGTTTCTATCCTAAGCCTTCCTACCCAAAAACCAAACTCTATCTAGCACATTTGTCAATCCATTGAAACTAGGAAGTTCTGAATCAAATGGTAGCCGGAATTTCCGGTTCAGTTTTGAACCGGAATATCTGGGTGGTATCGGAATATCCGGTTGAAACTTGAATCGGAATATCCGGTCCAGCGCATCTTCACTTATTCGGAGGGGCACGGGGAGAGAGGCAGTTCTTGCCTTTTCTTCCCCAACTCCTCTTCTCCACCAAAGCACCGCCACCTTGATTCTTGGCCTCCCGGGCCACTTCCTCCACGGGATCTGCGAGTTCTTGCCCGGATCTTGTTCCTATCCTCCTTGGGAGCATTTCCATCCAAGCATCTTCATCCATGGACGCCGGTGAAGTTCAAACCCTTTGAATCTTGGTGCAATAAACCTACCCCTCCACAGATTTGTGTTTTTGTTGACAATGCTTGGTAGTGATTTCTCCTTAAGGTACCCTATGCATGATAGAGACAATAGGATAGATTCTCATGTCACTGATCTAGTTGTTGAATCTAGGAAAGATCAAACTTAGTGCTGGATTCGTGCACCCGGAATATCCGGTTCAGTTTTGAACCAGAATATCCGGTTATGTTCTGTCGCGGAACCGAAATATCCAATATAGAACTGAAGCGGAATATCCGGTTGAGTTTTGTCCCGTTTTCGGCAAGTATTGTTTTTTATCCTAAAATAGAATCACTTCTCGATCGTTATGTGGACTCTACCCTACTGTTTTGACATATGATTCCTCTATTGTTTGACATATGTGCACTTACCCCTATTGCTTCCTCTATGTTTCTCCTTCACAGGTGGCTCTCGCGCTGACAAGTTGGGTCCTCGCAAGCGTCCTTAGTATAAGGACACTAGGGATGAGGATCACGGTGACGCTCACCCTCCAAGGAAAACTATTGCTAACAGAAAGACTCTATCCTCGAAGCCATCAAGGAAGAAGAAAGGAAATGAAGCTAGGAAGAACTACAAGACAGAGATCACCACTCAGGAGTATGCTCAGATTAAGCAGAAGGATTGGTACACCACTCCACGTGATGTTGAGTGTGAGGATGCTCGTTTCTGGTGCTTGGAGCAGTCACATGCGGACATCTATTCTGACTACAAGTTCCCTATCCGTCAGATGAATCCCACCAAGTTTCAGTTGATCGGGGACAAGGAAGAGTTTGCTGATGCTGCTAGTATCATTGAGAGGTTTGGTCTTGTGAAGCTTCTGGAGACTCAATTCCCCTACAACACCGAGCTCATTGTTCAGTTCATGTCCACTCTAGTTTTCAACTCCTGTGTTCCTTCCTGTCTGAAGTGGATGACTCAGACCACTCCTTGTGAGGCTCCTTTTCACAGGTTGGGTCATCTGATTGGGTACCAACACCGCTCTCATCCTCCACTTGGTCATCTTATGCATGATGTGGAGAGACCACAGCGAGTGAGGTCCATGGCTGAGATGTATGCTCCTGGTTTTGCTGTTGGGAAGTTGGAAGGGCTCCTCCTATTCTATGATCAGCTTGTGCGCCTCTTCCGGTCTTTGTTGGTCCCCAGTGGAGGTAACAATGATGCTTTCACTAGTACGCTTTGCAACCTTTTGATTATGGCTAAGCAGTGCATGGAGGATGAGGATCTTGTTGCTTCTTACAATGTGGATGTCATGGACATTATCTTCAATGAGCTACACAATGCTATGATTGGTGGGAACACCATTCCCTATGGGCCTTATATTATGATGTTGATTAAGGATACCATGAAGAGGGAGTTCCGTGAGCTTCCTATGCAAGACCATGCCTTCAATAAGCTATACATCAAGAGGAAGAAGGTTGTATGTGCTCCTGTTCCTCCTCCTGAGGGTGGTTCCTCTATGGGAGGTGTGGCCCCCTTCTAGTGCTCGCCAGTCTGATTCTTCCACCGCTCCGCGCAATGTTAGGAAGCTCTCCTGGTTTCATCGCAATGTGTTGTGCATGAAGGTGGATATTCACAAGGAGCAGTACCAGGCCTACTGCAGGGACACAACTTTGTCTAGCACTTAGAGTCAGATTCTTCACCACGTGAGTGGTGCTACTGGTGATCTTCCTGCTCCCCTTGTTCCTCAGACTTATTCTCAGTGGTCTGCCTAAGAGCGTACCCCTTGGGAGCGTATTGAGGAGTCTCTCTGTGCCACTACTGCTTCTTCTAGTACTCATGTTGTTGATGGTTTTGATGAGGAAGATGAGGACGTGGATGAGGATCTTTAGAGGGATGCTGAGGTTGCTTTTGACGCGTCAGCTGGAGAGTCGTCTGAGCATTCGGATGCTTAGATTGTTGTTGGGACGCTAGCACCACTATTTCTCTCTTTTTTGGTGTCTCGATGCCAAAGGGGGAGAAGTAGTATTAGAATACGGGGATTTGCATGGGTTTCGGCACAAGCGTATGCTTTTACCATTTCTTGAGAGCCTGTATCCATTTAGTCTTATTCGTGAACTGTTTGCTACTTATTGTACCGTTTAAAACTCTGTGCTATTATGTGTTGTGAGACTATGTTTATTGGTTATCATGGATTATCTATCTTATATGTTGAGGATATGGTTATCGTGGATTATCTATCTTATATATGTTGAGGGTATTATCTATTATTGTGCTTGGGTATTCTTGTTATCATCTCTACGCACAAGGTATATATATTTCTCTTATTCTCAACATATTGGTTATTGTTTACTTTGGCATGTTTGCTACTTATAGGAAATTGCTCTCCTTGTATTATTGCATTTTTAGATTTGAGGCAAACAAAAGATGTGCATATAGATAGGGGGAGACATTTCCATTTTGTTTCAAACATGTACTCATCAAGGTTTTATTGCAATCTTAGTATTGTCATCTAACACCAAAAAGGGGGAGATTGAAAGTGCATTTTTTTCCCGGTGTTTTGTGTATTAGTTAACAATACTAAGTACATTATTTATCAAGGTGTTTAGTGTGCAGGTGTTATACTTAACATCGGCATCGATCACCGAAAAGATCGGTGAAGATTGGGCTAAGACATTTGGGACAGTGAGGAGCCGGATTATTCTAACCGGATTATTCTGGGAAACCGGATATTCCGGTTAGGATAGTTTCTGTCCAGTTTGGGACAGAGATGAGTCAGAATATTGGTACCGGATTATTCATATCGTACCGGATATTCCGGTCGAGGAGTTTCTGCTCAAAACCGGCTAAGTACTGAAGATGGAACTCATAGTTGCCAACCGGATTATTCAGAGGCAATCGGAATATCCGGTTGAAGTTAACGAACTCGAGGCAGATCTGGAGAAATATCCCGACCAGATATTCCGGTACCTGTTTGCCAACCAAACGTCTAGATTTGAGGAGGGGGTATAAATACCCCTCCTCTTCTTCCTTGAGCTCTAGTTCTTCCCCAAGCATTCAATAACATTTAAGAGCTCACCAAATCCGCATTAACTCCCAATCCCCCCACCAAACTCGAAGAACTTTGGAGGATTGAAGGAAAAGGCCCCGATCTACATCTTCACCGAGCCGTTTCTTCATTTCCCCCTCATTAGCTTGAGGGATCTAGCCTAGGGTTTCCTCTTGTGGAGAACCTAGGCATCTTGCTACTCTTGGTAATTCAAGATTGTTGGGAGCCCCCAATTTTGTTGTGGGTGTGTGCCTCAAGTTGTTTGTAAAGGATTCGATTCCCGCCTCAAAGGGGATCAATAGTGGAAGGTGGACTAGGCCTTTGTGGCGGGGTTCATTGGAGAATAGGGTGATGCCTTTGTGGCGTTGAATAGGCCTTCGTGGCGAGCTCATACCCCTCCAACGAGACGTACTCCCTTAACAAGGAGGAACTCGGGATTACATCGTGTCTCCGCGTGCTTCATACATATTGAGTATTTGTCCCAAAATCAGGAAAAATTGGACAATGCTACTTTTTTGGTGGACACTTTGTTGTTGTCCATTATATATTGCAATGATTTATGCAACTACATAATGAGGCTAGGGAAATGGCAATGCTATCCATGCTAGAGAATATTTTCTACAAGATGATGCATAGGATAGTTGGGAAAATTTGGAAGCTCCTGAGTGGGATGGAAGTATTTGTCCCAAAATCAACAAAAGTTGGACAAGTACACTGAATTTGCAAAGAACTATGGCGTAGAAGCTTCAGGTGGTGGCAAATTTAAAGTTACTTATGGAGAAATTGAAACAGGATACATAGTGGACTTGAATACTAAGGTTTGTGACTGCAATACATGGAAACTCACAGGGATACCCTGCCACCATGTCATTGCCTGTTGTAGACATGAAAGAATAGCACGTGAAAAAATGGTGCACAAGTGGCACTCCATTGAGACATAGAAAAAGAACTATGCTTATAACTTGGCTTCGCTTAGAGCAAGATGTTTCTAGGAAAAGAAAAATGGAGTGACTGTCCATCCCCCTTTGTACACCAAGGTCATGCGGAGCCTAAGAAAAATAGGAGGAAAATACCAGAAGAGAAGGACATAAATGTTGGTCAAATTCTAACAAAAGCTGGTGCATAGCATTGTTCAATGTGCAAAATGGCATATCACAACAAGAAAGGCCATGCCAAGTACATGGAAGATCTAGCAAATGGCAGACTCCAAGCTCTAGATGTTGATGGATATGTGGATGACCCTACAATATTCGAGCACATCATCCATCCACGAGCAAGGTCCGAACTTGATCCTAGAAACCAACCTCACATGATGATTCACATTATGAGCCAGGAGGTACACGTCATGTATTTTAATGAATTTTGTACCTATTAGGGTCATGCTTGTAAACCGAATGGTGTTTGTTAACTTATTTCCATGGAAAAAAGTAGCGCACTATTTCGGAGCTAATAGCACGATATAGCATATCTGGAGACTCCACGCTAAATTTTAACTTTTTTGCTCGCTATTGTGCTATTCATGTAATAACACGCTAAATCTTTCTAAAAGATCATAATGTTATAACACGCTATTTTTTCCAACCTATCGGCCCAGAGGCCCGAGTTTTCCGCCTTAGGAAGAAGAAATTTTTGCTTCCTATTTTTCGTAACGTTGAACAACAATTATGAATATGATATCACCATGTTTATAATTCCGAATAAGTAAATTTTTACTATGTTGTTGCCCATTAGGATGTTGAGTTTATGCTCTAGAGAACACTTCTGTATGTGGTTATGAAAATATTGTCTCGCGTTTTTGGACTATATCATTTATTTTTGTTGAAATCCTTTAATTTTTTAGATATATTTGATAGTTTTTTCTCAAAACGTTATTTTGATTTAGAACACTATAGAGTGCATAGAATCTGGAGGAGGTTGCCGCTATTTCTTATAGCACGCTATGTTTTGCCTTGCTTATTTCAGCATTAACAGATAAGAGAACCCATAGCAAGACCAAATGTTCCACTGCCCGAGGAGAGTACTTTTGTGGTTGAGGCCAGAGAGGCTATTCCTATTGAAGGTGGGAGATTCACAACTTCCAACCTAAGGGGAAGATTAGCTGCTAGGGGAAGAGGAACATGTGTTGCAATAGGGAGAGGCGATGCACCATGCAGAGGTGTTGCAACATGCAGAGGTGTTGCACCAAATTTGCACCAAACTCTGTCAGAGGAAGAGGTAGAGGTGTAACAGGAGGATAAATGAAGAAAACAAAAGTTGCACCATCATCCAATGTATATGCACCAACATATGGCAATGTAGGTAGAAGATGCAATGCAAATGCCTTCAAAGCAACAAGAAGCAATGCATCAATAGATGTCAATGGAATAGAAGGCAATGGAGGTGATGGAAACCGATAAACAGGAGGCAATGAAATTGGAAGCAATGGTGGAGTAGGTGGAAGAAACATAGGTTACAACAGAGCTCCAGGATCACTTCATTGGTGGTTATTTTGTGATTAGACATGGACACTAGCACCAGGGGTAGCATTGCTAGATTTGAATCAAACCATGGTGCCAAGGACATGCCTGAAAAGATGCAGCTTACACAGAATGAACATGATGTTTGTTAGATTCCCTTTCTCAGTTTAGTTCAAACAGAGCTTGTTCCTGGCTTTTGTACCCACTTTGAGTTCATATGTGAACTACATGTACTGGAGGCATGTTGAGTAATTCATGTAATGCATGACAAGCGTGTAATAATGCAGGAGAAATATTTTATGCTAGATTGATACTTGGTTCATTACATAACTAGGTTCAGTGCATGATTAAAGGATAGCCATAGTGGTTCATTACGTATCCATACTTGGCTCAGCATATATAACATGCATAGCCATACTTGGCTCATTATATATCATATAATTAGCTTCAAGCTTCAAAGTCCATTAGCTTCAAGCTTCACATTCCATTAGCTTCAAGGAGGAGTAGATGCTTATGAATTCCAAGTGCAAAAGCACCTGGCTTAATCGTGTCCACAATGAGCTTTAGAGTTTTATTCTCAGTCCACCTAAACAAGAACATCATAGCATCACCCTCCCCGTAGCCCTGGTCATCCACAACAGCCATCCAATTAGTTGTCATTATGGCTTACTTGTTGGCCTTGTCCATCTTTATCTTCACTTCTTGCATTTTCTTGGACTTGTTGTAGTACACCCTAATGTCATATCCAGTCTTGGACATGCAGGAATGTAAGTTGGTCTTGGTGTACTCTTTGTTGAAGTACTGAAACCATAATGAATGAAAATTAAGAATGTACGCAACTAGCTATGTGCAGCACATAAATAAAATAAATGAATCACTTACCATCTTGTCTTTTCCTTGCTCTGCAATCATTGACTCTCACATTGTGCACACATAGAAAGGAATCCTTGGTTCCTTTTCTTCACATTTTGTTCAGAATGAAAACTTGCTCAGGAACCAGGGCAACACGACTAAGGTGAACACATAAAGCATCATAGTTGTCCTCATTAGCCCATCTTGGCCCTGCATTTTGACATGAGAAAATGAGGTCATTTGGGACCAGCAAAAAGATGTAGATGTCTCCCCTACATGGTGCTGGGACAAACAAGTACAAATATGGCCTACAACTTCAGAAACAAGTACATATGGCCCATACCTTTGATTGTCATACACATGTTCTTGTCAATCTGACACTCCTCACAAGATTCTTTGGAGCTTTCAGACATATCAAAAGAAAGTTCCACAACCTCAACCCACTCTACCATCTACCAAAATCACAATAAAAGGGATCTAAAGTTAACACAATTGCAAACACCCACAAAAATCACAAGATAAAAAACCCTAGATTAAACATGCAAATCCCTAAATGCAGGCTAACATTGCAGAGCACAGAGATCTTGTAATTGCTCGGGAAGAGATTTGCAGGTTCATTCCCAACATTCAGACAAAGAACTCACCTGGATGCGCCGGAGAAGAACTTAATCGCCCGAGAGAATCACCAGGGACTAGATGTGGCTGGAAGAGAAAGGGGCGGAGAGGATAGATATGTGATGCGAGCTGTTGCCTTTAATACAAGGAGATATGTTAGCGGGTGGAGGAATTTATGTGAGAATTAGTAAATGCTACCTACTAGTAGTTGACAGGTGGGCCAGCTATTATTGAAATAAAAATACCTCTGCTATTTTTCTAACATTGTTGGAGCTTGACATGATTTCCCATTGCAATAAAAATGCCTCAGCTAAAATTCAAATGATGAAGTCAAATTATCTAGCATTTTTTGAGCTTAAAATAATTATTTAAATTTAACTCTACATCCATGCATGAACCATACATCAAACACAATATTTGGACAAAATCAATTAAATCCATAGATGGACATTGACACAATCAAATACACATAGGGACATTCACGCAAACATAGAATTTAGTTCAATGTACCACACAATAATGACATCAAATCCAATGACAGGGTTATTTAGGGCTACAAAGATAGATCGAACACACATAGTTCAACTTTCCCTTGAACACATTGAAAAATCCATAGACAAAAATGACTTATTCATCTATAATTTCTTTGATCTTCTTGAACTTATTCTTGTTCACATGGGCAACTTTCAGCAGATCAACAATTTATAACTCAAGCTTGTTTTTCTCAGCTTTCAGTACATCGATGTTCTTGTCTTCCTCCTGCTGCATCACCTAGAGTGCCTTGTTTTCTACCAGAAGATGGTTTATGTGACTCTCTGCTTTCTGCTTCTGTTCAACATTTAAATCCAACTGATTCTACATCTGTTTTGGCACTTGGTGAGCAATTAGTGCCTTCCCCAAGTCTATCTACAACTCTTTCACCTTTACTTCCAGCTGCTTCTTCACCTGATTGAGCTTGTAATATGCTTAAGCTTTCTCTACTGCTCCTATGGCTCTGACACTTCTTTAGAGCTAGTGGCCACTATGGATCAATCCATTTGACAGTTGAACAAACTCCACCACCCTAGAATTTGGCAACATAGTTAATACTACAAGACTAACAGAAATGAGCAACAAGCATCTCTCTAACAGATTACAATACATGATCAACATGCATTTATCTGGTAGATTACAAGTCATGATAACAAGAATTTCTCTAAATAGACATTTCTCTAACAGACTACAACATAGGACCAACAACAAATTCATTCTAAATCTATGAAAAACATGTATCTAACATATTACTATACTTCAGCAACTAGCATTTCTCTGACAGATTAACAGACATGGGCAACATTATAGGAAAATGCACATAGTTACATAACTACTAACCGGTCTAACACATCCCAGGAACCTCCTGCCAGTGTTTTGTTTTTCCAATGCAACATATCTCCCCAATTTCTCAAAATGGTCACACTTTGCTCCGTTAAGCATCTCAATGCCATAGAAATCAGGGTCATGCAGAGTGTTGGGAACCTATTTCATCAAACTGAGCAAAGTTAATCAACCAATGTTACCTCCACTCAACAAATTTTAGCTTAATTTCAAGATTCCCTAGCCCTAACCCTGGTGGAGTACTTGGGGGGCAGAGGAACTCACATCAACAGTGTCGTCTCACGATTCACCGTCGCCCAGGAACAAATTTTCATCATTGCTGCTGTCGCCGTCAATCCATGACGGCATGTTGTCGCGGCGGTGAAGGTGGTGGGGAAGTGTCAGCGGAGAAGGTGACGGGGAAGGGGGCGAGGCTGAGGCGGAGATGGGAGTGATGTTGTGGGCCAGTGGAGTGCGTGGCTGGTTTCACTCCTGTCCCGACACATTAATAGATAAGATCCCATGGTGTTGGGCATTAGCTGCAAAACTCCCGGCCTGTCTAGACCTACATGTTAGACTTGAATGTAACAGGGGGTATCTGCAAGATTCCAAGGCCGCACAACAGCCAAAGTGGTGTAACATTCCTGATTTTTGGAGACATTGAAAAACCACAAAACTTTTTTTTTTGTTTTCTACTAATGCAAGCCATCAAAAACCAAATAAAACTCGAACATAAAGGAAGTATTATATGTTATTCTAATGTTATAGGAAATAGTAATCCAAACATGCCTCTAACTCCATTAACCTTAAACCATTTCTCTATAGCAAACCTTCTTAACGAAAATATTTTCAAATTCAAATGTTACTTGAATATGTTTTCTTGGCATTTAAAACTTGAGTACTTTAAACCCCAAAGATATTTGTAGAATACTTAAATAATTCATGAAGTTAGAAATAATTAATATCATAAAATGGTTTTCAATAAACAAGTTGTTTTCCAAATTGTTTTAATCTTCTACCAATCAATAATAATTCATCTTACAATTATTTGATTAATAAAAATATTTTTAAAGGCCAAATTTAACTTCTAAACCATAAAATGATTTTCACAAAATTACTCTTTGTGTGGAAGTGAGTAAATAACTTAGGGAAACAATATTTTCAAATATCTTATGTCTCGGAAATTAATTGTCCATAAAAATCATTTAATTAACTTTACAAAAGGTGAATAAGATTAAGTTACTATTAGTCATTTATTCTTATTTTGTAAATATAAAATTGTAGTTATTCTTAAAACAGAACATAAATGTTTCCATTGCAAAGAGTATTATCTTACAAAAATTAAGAAATTGGTTTGAGGCCATTTGGAATTTTTAGTCAAAAGTTATGATTATTTTGCTTAAAATGGAAAAGGAAAAAGAAGTCAGAACAAAAAAAGGGGGTATGCGCCCAGCCTAGGCCGAGCCCATCTACCACACCGCGTAAGGCAACGCGTAGTAGTGCGCGGTCCAGCTTCTCAGCCCGTCAGCGGCACATGCTGATTTCCCTCTCACCTCCCTCCCTGATAGAGGGAAGCCACCCGTGACGCCAGCTTGATGGACGCGTGCCGTCACCGTGACGTCACGCCTCAACGTTTGTGTCGAGTAGAACACCACCGCGCCGCCTCTCTCTGCCCCTCCTCCACGCCATCCTGGCCCATAAAAGGACAACCTCCTTTCGACATCTGCGCCTTTCGCATGTCAAACCCTAACCCCAATCTCCTCCGCCTCTGCAAACTATTTTCGACGACGTCGCCATTAGAACATGCCTCGGAAGAGAATGACGCCACCGCTAGGCACACTCCAGGATGTCTGCAAGATCGCCATCAAGCAAGTCACACCGAGCCGTGCTACCTGGACACTTCTCCATGTGCTGGAAGCCCCCGAAGCAGCGACAACAAAGACGAGCGGAACCCCGACGACCTCGCTCGCCATCACCATCCTCTGGAGCACCTCGAAGTCACCACTGTCTTCTCTGTGACTTCTGATACTCGAAGATGCCCTTGACGAGCGCATCCGGGGAGGCCCCACATCGCCGGCGCCGTCGACGACAGGAAGCGCCACCGCCGTCCCCTCCAGCTCTGGTGACTAGACCTGCCAAAGACCCTCTCCTTTGCCCTGCACCGTTGGATCACAGCCAACGGTCACGATTATATCATGAAGCGGTACACCCCTCCACCCGTTAGATATGGATCTAACGATCCAGATTTAATTGTTTTAGCCACGTAGGCAGCACGGTCAGCATGCCACATCGACGTTGCGTCAGTAGCTGCAGCCAATCAGAAGCCGCCAAGTGTCCAACATTTTAATTTGATTTCTCCCGGTAGAATCAATGTAGAAATTATGAAGAAAAGCCTCTCTGTCACATATTCAATTGGAAACACATGTTGTAAGGGGGAAAACTCAAAATTTAGGACCAACAAAAAAAATTATGTTGATCCTTATGTTTTCTAGATTATGATGATCCATATGTAATCCCTGATGATGAATCCAATGAGAAATATGTGCAGTGTGGTTTCCATTGTTTCCTTGTCTTTCAAATCATCTATTCCATTTGGTTTTCTCATTCATGAAACAAACTCCTATAAAAACCCTAAAGCACTAAGTTCTCTTCTTCTTTCTTGTTATTTTCTTCCTTCTTGAGCCTTTCAAATATATATGAATCCAATCTCTAATTCTTGTTATTTTTTATCGTCACCTATCCTTGGCATATGGTCTCACTCACCAGGCCCAAACAATCATTTTTTAAATGGCAATAACCTTGTTTGCATGTTTGTTTTCCTGCCTAGTGTATAAAACGGGAAATTGGAAAACAAAGAAAAACAGGCAATGTGCCTTTTTCTCTCTTGTTTTCAGTGCCAAAACTATTTTATAAAAATAAATAAATATGGGTTTCTGAAACTAAAGATCATATTCTTCAATATCCATTTTTAAAATCTCAAATTGGAAATTCATTTGGTATTTTTACCATAGCCAAACTTTCCTCCGAAAATAATAGGAAACGAGACTTTTCGACAGCGATCAAACTGGTTCAAATTCAAACTTCTGTTTTAAATCTTGGTGATCCATTGTGTCTAGGTTGATCACCACACATTCTACTCCTCATCCATGCCCTTGTATTGCTCTAGAATGCACAACATGAGAAGAACAACAAGTGGATAAATGGAGAGGGAGTAGGTCCGGGGTGTCATTCACCCGAGTGATTTCTTCACACACCTGTGCCCTATTCTCACGACTGTGGCCATTCTCTTCCTCCATGGTGCCACTAAGCGCTCCTCAACGAACCACGTGCTGCTTGCCTTCTAAAGGGAGCACACGAGCTCGCACGAGCATGCGTTTTGTCCCCAAGACACCCGTGCGTGTGCACCCGTGGAAACCACGGTATAAATCATCACTTCATTCCCCCACCCCTAGCTTGCCCTGATCTTATCTCTCTCTGTGAGAGCGGGGAGAAAGCTGCTCTCGGCTCTGCCAAAGAGGAAGGAGCCTAAGACGAACTTCCCTCATCTCTCCCTTATCCTTCTCCATTTCTGCTCTTTGAGCATGCTCTTGCACTCGCATTTTTTCCTAACATCTTGTTTACCTTGGTTGCATGCAGGAATGGCACTGCTGATCTCTACGCCGAGGGACTCGTCTCTAGGATCCCACAAGCGCGTGGGTGTTGCCGCCGTTGCTGACGACTCCAAGCCCCTGCGTCGACCTCCTGCATCATACTTGTCTACTCTCCACTCACTCATGCACGCCCTAGGTGAGCCCCTGTGCGAGATGTCGTAGATAAGCTTGCCGGTGTCTCTGGCTGTGTCGCGAGGAAGACGACGCACGTCGACCGTCCATTGGTTGATCTGCGACTCCATTTGAACCCCCTCGACATGTTCTGGATCGTTGGATCGGGATGTGACGGTAGCTTACCGTTTATCCAGTGCGCAAACACGCACTGGGCTGATCTAGCGCAGCACGGCTAAGCCACTGGCCGGATCTGGCCCGTGGGGTGTTTTCTCCTGCTTTTTATCCATTTTTTAAAGTCCATAAACATGCCGCATTGCTTTTAATCAAAATAAAATGGTTAAACACCAAATTGAACAACACCGATTTTTCCTGTGGTACATTCATGTTTCTAAACTACATGGATGTTGTAGATCTGTTTTTGCACCACTAGTTTACTCTGGAGAAAATCCTAAATCCAACCTATCTGAAATAAAAAACATGTCATTACTTTTATTCTAGGGATCCAAATGATGTGAGATTAATTTTTCTGGATAGATCTCCTTGATACATAACTAGAGCAGTTTCCCTCGCATGCACTTGAGTTTCCTATTTAAATGGAATGCAGAATGGTAAATGACGAGAGAGCCACTAAATGATTTTAATTAATTTTTCTGAAATGATTTTTGAGTTAAATCCTTTTGGATGCACTTTTGTATTCTTAGATCTTATCATATCCTCGATTTGTGTGATTGATTGAGCTATAGATTACTTTTGGCATGCATTACAAGATCTAGTAGTTGTTTGCCATTGTGGAATATTGTTTGTTTATTGTTGGATAGTTGTTTAGGTTGTTACTTCGATCGTACTAGCATGAGTAGAGGTTGTTTCACTCTCTTATGAGTGTTATCTTGTAGATCTACCATGTTATAATATATCTTGTTATAAGATCTAGTGTCATTTTGCATGCATGTTTGTCTAAATGATTGTTATCCATTGCTAGTCTTAGTAGTTATTTTACTCCATGTTATCTTCATGCCCTGAATGTTTCCATGACATGTTTAGTATAGATATGCTTCTATTATTAGGTTGTTTAGCCACTGGTTATATTTTTTTTCATGTATATGTGTGCTTAAGTCACTATATACTTGTGGTAGTGCTTGTTTCTATTTCTTTATGCATGTGTAGTTGTTTCTAGTTTGTTTTCTTGTTATTTTGGTTCATCCTCATGAGTGCACAGAGAGTCATTTCAATTTAGATGGCGTTTTTATGAGAGTGGTACACCCACTGGACGCATGCATTTTGGTCGAGGATTCATAGTATCAAATCTGGAGCGATGTTTGCGAATTGTGCATACATGTTTGATTGATGTTGTGTACCTTAGCGCTATTATTTTTGGGTGTTATTATTTGTGGAACTGCTTACTATATGTGTACTCTAGTAGCTCTTGCTTGCCTCTGTTAGGGGTGCTTTTAATTTTATTTTTACGATACTAGATACTAAGGAGCGTATTAATCCTGAAGTGGTTTTTTGTAATTGTTGTTTATTTCAAGAGCAAGACGAAGACCAGTGCCAAGGCAAGCCACTCTAAATTCTTGCTTGTTGATTACTTATCATTATCTATCATGCATGTTTTAATTCTGAAGCTTTACAAAATTTGATCCAAAACTATTTCCTTAAGTGGACTATACCACTATATATATTATGTATCTATTATGCTATAGCCAGTATACAATGTTGGTGTTACCAAGACCTTTAGTCATTTTAAGCACATCACTTAATCTAACTAAGTCCCTTAGTGGACATTTTAATTGGATGTTTTTGGAAAACAAAAGCTTTGGAAAAACCCCGAGGAAAGGTGGGACCTTGTCCGAGGGAGGTATGTGAAGGAGGAAGTGTTCTCAAATTGTTTTTCCAAAATGACACATAACCTAGTCTTCCCCGGACAACCAATATGTGATGCCATATTACCTCAATATGGGAATGGGATCTAACTAAAAGCTAGCCGATGTTAGTCCGTGCCCATCTCAATGGGCTATACGGGTTAAAGTCCTCTGAACCGAATTGTCGCCGAGAGGGAGTAATGGAACATTCAAAGTGTGGGATTAGGTTCGCCACCAGTTGAAAAGGTTTGGTCTCCTGTCATGGTGGTGTGTTGTCATGGGAAACTGAGTCGATACGGCTAACACACTCGGTGTCGGGGAGAACAAACCCAGTTGAATAGGTAGTCATTTACTAGCACCTGCATTGTTCATAGTTAGGACCTGTTATGTGATGTTCGCATACTGTCGCGGACAGTCCGTCGTTGTTCACGGTGGATGTATTGGATCTTGTGGAATGTGTACACCTCTACAGAGTAAAACTATTCAGAATAGTTGATTCCTCGTATATGGACAGTTGAATGGCCATGCAGCTAATATTGTGTCAATGTTTTAAAAACTTAAAATGGTGATGATGGTGTTGTACCTGGGTGGTACTCGGAAAGGGAATGATCGTACCTTTGAGTAACTGGAGATGATGATCTTGAAGATGTGATATTTCAAGAAGTTTTGCAAATAAAAACTTTCTTTTATTTTATAATGCTTTATCAAAACCTTGTGTACATGCAATATCTAACAGAGAAACTAAATATCTTTTGAAGTGTCTTCTTCAACAAAGAAAACTAAAACTTGAGCAACCATGATGGGTCTTCAATTCATCATGGCTAGATAAACCCTAAGTATAGCCTTCCTACCACTTATATTGAATACTTGCATAGTTAAGCTTTCATTTGGGGTGTCTTGCGAGTACAATCCAATGTAATCATATTGGTTTCGTCCCTGGCTATTGTCTTAGCCAGACTTCGAGGAACAACCTTAGGAGGATATCTACGAGGAGGAGTACTATGAAGATCATGTGAACTAGGCACGTCTCCTGGTCAGCAACCTGTGGTGTTAAGGCGTTGACATGTGTTCTACTTTGTTGTGTTAGCTTCCGCTGAATAAATGTGTGTGAGTGTTTGTCGCCTGCCCTGCTTGGTAGTTGTCTCAGACTTGGTCATGAGACCATTTGTGTAAGTCTATGTTACTCCTGTAATGGATGTGAACTCGAATGTATCATCTCTAAATATGTTGCTCATTACTGTTGATCCGGGATCATGAGTGTGTGCATATTGGAGGTCTCGACGGTAGTCTGGGGTTCGCACACCCTCCATATTAGAATCATCATAGCCTTTTAACCATAGGCCCAAATTAAGCAATCTTCGACTTTTTGAAAAGCCGTAAACATGTAGAATCTTTTAGCACTATTCAGATTTAAATTTGACAAACTTAAATTTGTTCAAATTCAAATATGCTGGTTTGGTGATTTTTAGCATAGTTTTAATTCTACAAATCTGAAAATTTCAAATAAAATATCTATGGAAACCTTAGGATGTATACTTTCATGTTCTCTGCCCCGAAATAATTTTTTAAGCAATTAAAACTTAGTTTCAAATTGATTCGATTTTTTGAGTATTTTTTACTTAGTTTAATTTCCGTAATATTTTCGATATGTTTTCTTTAGCAGTTTTGTTCTAAGTAATAACCTTAGACTAGAGAGACCAAAACCTAAGCCTTTGGATGCCTTGAAACTATGTCCATGTAATTTTGTGCTAGTTGGCCCTTCTAGTTGAAACCACAAATTTGGAATTGTGAAAATCATGAAGTGAAGAAAGATGTTCCCTTTGTCAACCTTGGGATTTTCAACATGAAGCAATAAGAACAGCGGAGGACTTAGCGAAGAAAACAGACTTCAGAAGCATCTCCAAGAAGTAGAAGCACTTAGAAGGAAATCAAGAGGAACTCCAAGAAGGCAACCACATCTTTTTCTCTAAGTCTTTCTTCCCTTTCTTTTCTGTTCTCTTAGACTTTGTTCCATGGCTAAGTTAGATGAGGACCATCCCCTAGTTTGTTTCAAAAAAATCAAGTGTTGTGAATTTCAATGAAGTCACCACCAAGGAGGGAGCTACAAAGGAGCATGAATATTGTACTTAATAAGACCAACCAATGTGAAGACTTGGAGCTTAAAATTTGTTTTCCAAGACTTAGAATTTGGTTTCAAGATGATTAGTATCAAGTTTGTTTTTTCCAATACTTAGAATTTATTTTCCTAAGTGTGATGGGAGCTTTTGGCCAAGACTTCAACATGAAGCCTTTCATCAAGAAGAACAAATTCAACAAGAAGACTCAAGAAGAATACTCTCGGAGCAGATGAAAAAGAAGAGGAAGAAATTTACAAGTCCTTTTTAAAAGGAACCCTAGCACTCTCATTTAACTCTCTTGCTCTATATTAATAAGTACCTAAATCCTAGATAGATACTTCAGGTGACTTTCTTTAACTCAATAAGGAGGACTACAAGCAAGGCCATTGAAGGCATAAAGACTTAGACATTAGAAGCAACTCAAGAAAGCAAAACAAGACTTAGAAACCAAGAAAAAAATAAATTATACCCAAGACCTTTGTGTGATCTTTTTTTATCAAGGTCCAAACCGTAGTCACAAATGTCAAACACTAACTAAAATTAAATAGTTTTTCTTTGTGTATGGAAATAACAAGTTTTACATTTGCATATTAGAGTAAATGTGAGAATCCTTAATGAAACTTTTGATTAATAAGTTTGAACCATTAAAACCCAATCCTTGACCAATCCTTAGCCAATTTCTAAACACTAAACCCAAATACAATAATTCCTTAACAGAGTAAATTGTTGTGTTAAGGTTGTTGATTTTTATACTTTGTTCCTTTGTTTGTGATTGCTTATTGATGACCCAGAAGTATAGGGGGTGTCGTAGTACTTTTGATAAATAATAGTGCCGAACCCAACGAGGAGCAGAAGGTATTGACAAGCAGTTTGGATAAAGGATTCACTTTAAACACTAGAAGACAAATTTTCGCAGGTTTTTGATATAGGTGGTAAATAAAGTACGAGTAAATAAAAGACGTTAATAACAACTGCAGCAAGTGGCCCAATCCTTTCTAGAGGAAAGGACAAGACAGTTGGTTTACTTATGATGACTAAACGTTCTCGAGAACACACGTGTGACGCCCCGGGATCGGGCACTATGCAGATTTCAGCATTTCCGCCAAATCCGCATAATAACCGATTCCAGGTTGCCACTTGTGATAAAATTACAATAGTTCACGAATATTCCACAACAACAGAAAAGATATATACAAGACGACTCAAACGAGTCAAGGATACAACTGATACAATACAAAGATCCAAATAACAGCGGAAGAAACGAAATAGTGTCCGACTACGGACAAGATACAAATTGGACTAAGAGTCCTGAAGATAACCGATGGCGTCCAATCCCTGCCCAGGCCAAGCCGGAGGGATTCCCAAGCTAACGTCGTCAGACTTCAAACCTGTTGACTGCAATGTGGAATATGCAGCCACGAACGGAGTCGTGGGTCAGTACGGTTAAGTACTGGCAAGTCATACTCACAAGATACCAGCGTAACCGATCATCACAAGATACAAATACTTTGGGTACAACGGAAAGAAGGGATTATTGCAAAGAAGCGGCAGCGGGCAGCACTAACAACTAGAGAGACGCGCTACAACTTCCGGCTATTAGAGAGGGATAAGAGAGCGTATCAGAACCAACTACAACTACTCACCAAACAATACCCATCCAATGTTACCCCCTACTAAGGAAGCAACCCAAGGAAACTCACACTGTTGATTAGGGTGACATCATTCTTATGGTGGAGGTAATCTATATTACTAGTCAAGTTATTATCGTTAGGTGTAAGTTGTCTGAGTACTTGTTAGCCAGCACTTTCACCAAGTCATCCATAACCGCGGACAACACGGCTTCTCGAGAAGATTTAACCCTGTAGGGATGCACCAATTTGGCCGTACACGTAGGAATATCCCGCCAGACGGGGGATCAACCCACCAAGCGAGGTACTCAACACAACCCAACTCTTCTTCGCATCAAGCCCAAAGAACCCCGTGCAGTTGAGCGCACGACTAATCAAGCCCCACGAAGAAAAGGGGACCCTCATAGCACTCTAAGAACGTGTCTCCCTAAATGCCGACTACAAAAGTTCCACCCTGGCGCCAAGGTTTCGCACCTGCATATGCATGCGGCAAATGGAAAACCCGAACTAAATGAGGCAATTTGGACGAGATGCGAATCAAATCAAATTGAGGGGGACGCCCATACACGCTTCCCACATGCGGTTAGCGCGTTCATCATGGATAAGTAGACAAGACTCTTTTCCTAACTAAGTTCGACACTAGCAGGCCTCAAAACCACGCCGGGCCTCCTGCCGGTGCCTTATCATCAAATTATTATTACCCAAAACGTTAACATGTTGTTGATTGAATTGAAACCCAACTATCGACTAAACAAGTGATAGAACAAAGGACAACAAGACCTGAGCGCAAACAACAATAATCATGCAACTACGACACGAGGGCCAACAAGGTAAACAAACAACAGTTGATAGGAAGTGGAAGGAAGGCTATATCATGGCTGCAAGGTAAACATATGATAGGATCGAGACACAAGCATCGAATCATAAGGCTAGAATAAAGACAACGGAAAGAATCGGTAACAAGTGAGGAAAGGCAACATAGGTAGCAAGTGAGTATACTTGCCTGAGATCCAGCAAGTAGAGGTACATCCGCAGAACTTGTCGTTGCTCACATCATCTCAACGTCCTATCCGTGAAGAAGCAACGAACCAGACAAACACCGGATGCAACAATTACTACTACGGCAAAAGATCCAGCATGATCGAGATATGGATGCATGACAATTTAATTGATGCATCAAAGTAAACCAGTTGACATGGTAAACATATTTAAATGGGCCCATATGCAATTTGGATTGCATATGGAAAAACCCATGAATTAATGTTGAATTAAATGATCTACAAATAACCATCATGTGAAAGTTGATTAGAATGATGCATGGATGATGAAAACAATAAGAAAACAATAGTAGATTCAGTTTGATATGTTGTTTACCAAGTTTGGAATTTTATTTATTAAGTTATGAAATTTGGCTTCTTAAATGAGTTACACAAGCATTTGTTGTTTTCACCAATTTAAATTGTTCAAAAATAGATGACAAAAGTCATATTTGGAAAGAACACAAAATTTTAGATGGAATACATATTTCATTTTGTTGAATTTGGATTTTAGATGAGCAAGTTATTAAATTGACAATTTTAAATGCATTAATTAAGAAATAGTTGTTTTCAGCAATTTAATTTATTCAAATTAGAAAATAAAGTTTATATTTGGAAAGCTTATTCAATTTTGCATGGAAAACATATTTTACATGTTGGAATTGGATTTGAATTGCCCAAGTTATGAATTTTGCAATTTAAAAGGTTTAATTAAAGCATTGAATTATTGCACCACTTTTAATTAGGGAAAAAAGTAAACAAATTGCATTGAAAAGGTTGATAACATGTATAAAATGTTTCAATGAACAATTTGAGCTATTAAACATAATTTTTGGATCATTATTGAATTTATTATGCAATTTTTTATAAGCATTTTTATTCTGCCCTTTTTAGTAAACAGAAGGAAACATGTTCAAATTTAATTCAATTGTGACCAAATAAAATACCAATGTGTAGAGTTTGTTAAGACAAATTTTTAGAGCCCAAGTTTGCTCAAATTGGATGAACACAACTCAAGTTATGAAATTCCAAAGTTTCAACTTTTAATAGCCATTTAGGTATTTAATTATTTAGTGCAAAAATTATTACAGAAACATGTTGCAACTTTGACATTAACAGAAAGAGCACAAGATTTTGAATCCACATAAACTTGAATCATTGAATTTGGATCAATATTCAATTTGTTATTGATTTTACAATTAATGAATCAGATCTGTTTTTCTGGATTCGGGAAATAAAAGAAAAATGGACAAAAGGGGTGGCTTTTGCTGCGGAAGGGGGGAATCGAACTCGGGGCTACAGGGGGGCGTACGGGGTGCTAGCCACTGTGATATGCGATCGGTTGTGATGGATGTGTAGGCCGGCCCAATTTGAGGTGGTACTGCGCGGAACAAATCTGAAACTGCACAATTCAGTTACAGAACTTGACGAGGACGAGGACGGACAGAGCAATCTCGCCGGAGACCCACGACGGCTGCACGACGGCAGCGCGTCCAGAGCACGAGGGGAGGGGGCCTAGGCCGGGAGAAGGGTGCTCACCACGGGCAGGTGTCGCGGGAGTGCGCGGGGACGGATAGGAGAGCTCGGTGACGGGTTGGCGAGGTCGAGCCTGACGGAGATGGTGACGATGGCAGCTGCGCTTTGGATGGCGGAAGAGCTCGACGGCGTGGCCTCCAGAGAGCCTCTCAGGGCCGGCCGAGTTGATGAGGGCGTAGAGGGAGGTCGCCGGTTTCCGTTCCCGCAGGAAGCAGGGATCGGCGTGGACCAAGGCGACGGCGCGGCGAGCTCTAAGCTCCGGCCATGGAGGGCTCCCTCTCTCTTGGTTCAGAAGATTCAGAGCAAAAAAAGAGAGAGAATTGGGGAAGGGAGAGGGGGAGAGCCGGCGGCGGTGGAGAGGGAAGAGATGGAGGCTAGGGTTGGGGAGGGGCTAGGAGAGCAGCGCTTTAAGGAAGGGAGGGGGCAGGTGGACAGCGACAGGAGCAGGTCACGCCCTCCTCGTGAGCGCTCCTGTACGGACGAAGGTGGAAGACGGGTATCGGGCCAGGACAGAGATGTGGGCTGGGCCTGGCTTGGTTGGTTGGGCTGCTCTTCTCTCCCTCTTAAAACCTTTTTTTCTTTCAGAAATTGGTTAGGCACTATTAAAATAGTTTTATGCACCAAACAAATTCTAGAAAGTTATAGAAAATAGGACTTGATGAAATTTAATTTGATTGCAAGTTTTAAATGACTAATGATGCATTATGCCATGTTATGCAAAGAAAAGAAAAACAAGCAACATGTTTTAATTAGGGGGGGGAATTCCCCGGGTGTTACAGACGACACCACTAACAAGGGATTGCGTCCCCGCAATCCACCCCCTAACCCGGGAGGGGAAAGAAGTTCGACTATCGATTCTTCATGCTTCCAGTTGATCTCCTCGACACCACTAACAAGGGCTTCTCGACACCACTAACAAGAGAATCTTGCTCGGAGTGACGACGATGTTCTTCCATCAGGAATCTTCCGATGATCGAACCTATTAGGTTAAAGGCTCAGAAAACGTCCACCCACGTAGGATCCTAAACCTTTGAAAGATTGAGAGGGAGATAGACTCCAAAACAAATAAGAGGAGAGGAGAAATAGAATAGAGATAAGGAGAAAACAAGAATCCTATTGAGATGTTTCCAAGATAGTTTAGCAGAAATAGTTTTTGACACTCTAGAAACACGACCGTTAGCGAGGTTATCCTACAGGCTTTGCGGACCCGTTGCTTCGATAACCATTCGTATCGAGACAACATCGGGAATCGGAAACCATGCTCTGATACCATTTGTGACGCCCCGGGATCGGGCACTATGCAGATTTCAGCATTTCCGCCAAATCCGCATAATAACCGATTCCAGGTTGCCACTTGTGATAACATTACAACCGTTCACGAATATTCCACAACAACATAAAAGATATATACAAGACGACTCAAACGAGTCAAGGATACAACTGATACAATGCAAAGATCCAAATAACAGCGGAAGAAACGAAATAGTGTCCGACTACGGACAAGATACAAATTGGACTAAGAGTCCTGAAGATAACCGATGGCGTCCAATCCCTGCCCAGGCCAAGCCGGAGGGATTCCCAAGCTAACGTCGTCAGACTTCAAACCTGTTGACTGCAATGTGGAATATGCAGCCACGAACGGAGTCGTGGGTCAGTACGGTTAAGTACTGGCAAGTCATACTCACAAGATACCAGCGTAACCGATCATCACAAGATACAAATACTTTGGGTACAACGGAAAGAAGGGATTAATGCAAAGAAGCGGCAGCGGGCAGCACTAACAACTAGAGAGACGCACTACAACTTCCGGCTATTAGAGAGGGATAAGAGAGCGTATCAGAACCAACTTCAACTACTCACCAAACAATACCCATCCAATGTTACCCCCTACTAAGGAAGCAACCCAAGGAAACTCACACTGTTGATTAGGGTGACATCATTCTTATGGTGGAGGTAATCTATATTACTAGTCAAGTTATTATCGTTAGGTGTAAGTTGTCTGAGTACTTGTTAGCCAGCACTTTCACCAAGTCATCCATAACCGCGGACAACACGGCTTCTCAAGAAGATTTAACCCTGCAGGGATGCACCAATTTGGCCGTACACGTAAGAATATCCCGCCAGACGGGGGATCAACCCACCAAGCGAGGTACTCAACACAACCCAACTCTTCTTCGCATCAAGCCCAAAGAACCCCGTGCAGTTGAGCGCACGACTAATCAAGCCCCACGAAGAAAAGGGGACCCTCATAGCACTCTAAGAACGTGTCTCCCTAAATGCCGACTACAAAAGTTCCACCCTGGCGCCAAGGGTTCGCACCTGCATATGCATGCGGCAAATGGAAAACCCGAACTAAATGAGGCAATTTGGACGAGATGCGAATCAAATCAAATTGAGGGGGGCGCCCATACACGCTTCCCACATGCGGTTAGCGCGTTCATCATGGATAAGTAGACAAGACTCTTTTCCTAACTAAGTTCGACACTAGCAGGCCTCAAAACCACGCTGGGCCTCCTGCCGGTGCCTTATCATCAAATTATTATTACCCAAAACATTAACATGTTGTTGATTGAATTGAAACCCAACTATCGACTAAACAAGTGATAGAACAAAGGACAACAAGACCTGAGCGCAAACAACAATAATCATGCAACTACGACACGAGGGCCAACAAGGTAAACAAACAACAGTTGATAGGAAGTGGAAGGAAGGCTATATCATGGCTGCAAGGTAAACATATGATAGGATCGAGACACAAGCATCAAATCATAAGGCTAGAATAAAGACAACGGAAAGAATCGGTAACAAGTGAGGAAAGGCAACATAGGTAGCAAGTGAGTATACTTGCCTGAGATCCAGCAAGTAGAGGTACATCCGCAGAACTTGTCGTTGCTCACATCATCTCAACGTCCTATCCGCGAAGAAGCAACGAACTAGACAAACACCGGATGCAACAATTACTACTACGGCAAAAGATCCAGCATGATCGAGATATGGATGCATGACAATTTAATTGATGCATCAAAGTAAACCAGTTGACATGGTAAACATATTTAAATGGGCCCATATGCAATTTGGATTGCATATGGAAAAATCCATGAATTAATGTTGAATTAAATGATCTACAAATAACCATCATGTGAAAGTTGATTAGAATGATGCATGGATGATGAAAACAATAAGAAAACAATAGTAGATTCAGTTTGATATGTTCTTTACCAAGTTTGGAATTTTATTTATTAAGTTATGAAATTTGGCTTCTTAAATGAGTTACACAAGCATTTGTTGTTTTCACCAATTTAAATTGTTCAAAAATAGATGAAAAAAGTCATATTTGGAAAGAACACAAAATTTTAGATGGAATACATATTTCATTTTGTTGAATTTGGATTTTAGATGAGCAAGTTATTAAATTGACAATTTTAAATGCATTAATTAAGAAATAGTTGTTTTCAGCAATTTAATTTATTCAAAATATAAAACAAAGTTTATATTTGGAAAGCTTATTCAATTTTGCATGGAAAACATATTTTACATGTTGGAATTGGATTTGAATTGCCCAAGTTATGAATTTTGCAATTTAAAAGGTTTAATTAAAGCATTGAATTATTGCACCACTTTTAATTAGGGAAAACAGTAAAAAAATTGCATTGAAATGGTTGATAACATGTAAAAAATGTTTCAATGAACAATTTGAGCTATTAAACATAATTTTTGGATCATTATTGAATTTATTATGCAATTTTTTATAATCATTTTTATTCTGCCGTTTTTAGGTAACAGAAGGAAACATGTTCAAATTTAATTCAATTGTGACCAAATAAAATACCAATGTGTAGAGTTTGTTAAGACAAATTTTTAGAGCCCAAGTTTGCTCAAATTGGATGAACACAACTCAAGTTATGAAATTCCAAAGTTTCAACTTTTAATAGCCATTTAGGTATTTAATTATTTAATGCAAAAATTATTACAGAAACATGTTGCAACTTTGACATTAACAGAAAGAGCACAAGATTTTGAATCCACAGAAACTTGAATCATTGAATTTGGAGCAATATTCAATTTGTTATTGATTTTACAATTAATGAATCAGATTTGTTTTTCTGGATTCGGGAAATAAAAGAAAAATGGACAAAAGGGGTGGCTTTTGCTGCGGAAGGGGGGAATCGAACTCGGGGCTCCAGGGGGGGCGTACGGGCTGCAAGGTAAACATATGATAGGCCGGGAGAAGGGTGCTCACCACGGGCAGGTGTCGCGGGAGTGCGCGGGGACGGATAGGAGAGCTCGGGGACGGGTTGGCGAGGTCGAGCCTGACGGAGATGGTGACGATGGCAGCTGCGCGTTGGATGGCGGAAGAGCTCGACGGCGTGGCCTCCAGAGAGCCTCTCAGGGCCGGCCGAGTTGATGAGGGCGTAGAGGGAGGTCGCCGGTTTCCGTTCCCGCAGGAAGCAGGGCTCGGCGTGGACCGAGGCGACGGCGAGGAGAGCTCTAAGCTTCGGCCATGGAGGGCTCCCTCTCTCTCGGTTCAGAAGATTCAGAGCAAAAAAAGAGATAGAATTGGGGAAGGGAGAGGGGAGAGCCGGCGGCGGTGGAGAGGGAAGAGATGGAGGCTATGGTTGGGGAGGGGCTAGGAGAGGAGCGCTTTAAGGAAGGGAGGGGGGCAGGTGGACAGCGACAGGAGCAGGTCACGCCCTCCTCGTGAGCGCTCATGTACGGACGAAGGTGGAAGAAGGGTATCGGGCCAGGACAGAGATGTGGGCTGGGCCTGGCTTGGTTGGTTGGGCTGCTCTTCTCTCCCTCTTAAAACCTTTATTTTTTTCTTTCAGAAATTGGTTAGGCACTATTAAAATAGTTTTATGCACCAAAAAAATTCTAGAAAGTTATAGAAAATAGGACTTGATGAAATTTAATTTGATTGCAAGTTTTAAATGACTAATGATGCATTATGCCATGTTATGCAAAGAAAAGAAAAACAAGCAACATGTTTTAATTAGGGGGGGAAATTCCCCGGGTGTTACAACACGGGAATTTTGTCAAGTGCTTTTGCTTCATACAGTTGATTAATATTTTGTGTTTTGATAGGTGTTGTGTGGGTGAACCTACGCTATACACCACCCTACTTGGACTAATACATACTTGTGATTATACCCCTTGCAAGCATCCGCAAGTACAAGAAAACAATTAAGATAAATCTAACTACAACCTTAAACTCTGGGACCCTACACTCCCTCGTGCATCGGTTTCCTAACGGGGGTTTAGGTTTCTATCACTCCGAAAACCCCACAATTAGTAGCCAAATACACAATGCATCCCTCTAGGCCTGTGAAGGTGAAGTCTCATGTAGTCGATGTTCACATGACATCACTAGAAGAATATCACCACAACTTAAATATCAAACCATTAAATATTACTCAACATAACTCCACTACTAACATCTTGACTTCTCTCATGTACTCAAGAACTAAATGAACTAATCACAAGACATCGTATGGATCATGATCATAGGTGATGTAATGATTAATAAAAATCTAGTCATAAAGTGCAAACACCGATAAATCTCGTAAGCATCAACTACTAACAAGTAATCCACACCGGGAGAAAGATCTAGGGGAAAAAACGATATAGAACCCTCATTGTTATTGCGAGACAGATGTGGATAGTGAGGATGATGATGCTGGTGGTGATGAGGATGATGGTCTTGATGATGCCCGGTGCGATAACGGTGACGATGGCGATGATTTCCTCTCTCCGGGGAGGAATTTTCCCAACAGTTTTCTCCCTCCCGGAGAGCTCTTCTCTCTTTGTTGTTTTCCGCCCCGTGGAGGCGGTGGAATATTTCCTCGATGATTCTTCGAGTCTTAGGGTTTCGGGGGGATGAAGTACGCGAAGGGGCTGCCAGTGGTGGGCCAGGGCAGCCACACCACGTGGCGGCGCGGCCGGGGGGCGCGTAACCACATGGTGTGGGCCCTTGGTGGCCCCCCTATGGCTCCCTTCTTGGCTGGATCGGAATCTGGTAAAATAAGAACTCTTTTATGTTCCCCTTCTTCTTCTGGTCTTCAGAAATATAGTATCTTGACGGTGCTTTTTCCAAAAGATTTCTGGTCCCGGCAAATTATTCTCCAATAATTGTAAAACATGCAAAATAGATGAAATAACATAAGTATCATCTCTAAATATGAAATATATCGATGAATAACATTAAATTATGATAAAATAATAGTGATGCAAATGGTCGTATCACTTATTTATTGTTGCTTTACTTGTATTGTTTAGATTGTACAGAGAGCAACGTTCTTTTGTGAAGAAAGTGGGTGAATCAACACCAACTTTAAAGAGTCAAGTAACACACCATCAACTACCCACTAATTTCTATATGGATTAGTTGATTTTAAGTAGTATGCATGATAGTAAAGTTTACTAACTTATATTATGCTATGCTATTATCCTAGTAGTGTGTAGCCATCACTTTTTACCTTGTAGTCATTAATATTTTTAGATGTTTAGCAATGCTTTGAAATTGTTTTACTAAATGTTGAGGAAAATTCTAAGTATAAACCCCAATGAAACACCTTGGTGGAAGTGCAAAGATTGGTTTATATTGAGCGGATCCCTAGGGCCATATCCATGGTATTTTTTACCAAAGGAGTACACTTGCGGATGGCCACCTAAGAACAAAGAGATTAATATGTCCTTCTAAGTTTAGTACCTTCTCGTGCAGCCTTTTGACAAAATGGGCTCTTTCTTGATCAACTAAGTTGTGAGAGTTCAACCTGGGCTTGACAAGAAGATGTAGCAAAATTATAGGTGAAATGGGTCTTGCCAATGGGTTGAACTTCTTCTTCTGAAAGATCTCGTCTTCATTTTCTCCTTTGCATGATGCACTCCAGGTGTATAGGATGTTTGGGCTAATTGAAGACAAAGGGTGAAAGTGCACAACCTCTGCGGAGTTAGAAACTATGATAATAGCCGTCTCCCGGTAATGGACAATTTTGAGAAGCTGGACAAGGATGGACAGAAGAGTCTCAACACCATTTCTAAATAAGTAAAATTTTGAATAAGTGAACAATTTTTTTGGTGCTTGGATCCTAATCGAAAGTTGCCACATTTGAAAATAAAAGTTTGTTTTACAAAAGAGATAGGAGAAAACTTTCTTTATGCAAACTTAGCAAAAACTCCACTCAGCCAAATATGCATGTAGATATAGTATTGCCATTTTATCTCCACCAAATTGTTACTTGCCAATACATTAAATTGTATTGACCCCCTTGTGGTTACATATTCCAAATTGCAGACGGATCAGGTGACAAGTGACGTTTCGTTAAGGATCTCGAGTCTACAACCAACATGTTTTTCCTGTGGCACATGAAGAAGATGAGGCTCAATGTTTTACTATGTTTTTGGTTGTAATTTTATTTATTACTAGTCTTCTGAGACTATGAAAGTTGTAATCATTGTAAAGACTGGATCATGCAATATAATAGATTTTTACGCATTTGCATTATATTTCAATTTTAATTGTGGTGTTAGCAATTGATCTAGGGACTAGCAGAATAACACAGGGCTTTTGCATTGTTGAAATGTGGGAACGCTACACGTGGCGTTCAAGTGGCTGTTTCTGATTAGATTTGGAACTTCTTGCTCAACTTGACAAGTTGTTGTATGACTTTTTATAGGTTTGCAAGTTATTGTATGAATTATTTCCCACCGAGCAAGTTGGTTTCTAATACCTTGTTGTAAAATGCGCGTCCTACAGTGCGTACATATGATACGTTGCAAACGTATCTATAATTTTTTATGCTACATGCTTGTTTTCTACCCAATACCTTTTGTTTTCCACAGGTTTTCTTTCGTTTTCCTTTATTCTCCACATGTTTTCACTGATTACCCAATTAACAAGATGCCCCAGGTAGTTGTTATTTTCTGCTGTATTTTATTTCAGAAAAGTTCATAAGGAAATATTCTCGGAAAGGGTTAAAAATCCACAGAGATAAGTTTTACCCGGAACAAAGACGGAGCCCAAAGGGGAGCCGGGGGCCACAAGGAGGGTGCCAGGCGTGCCCCCTAGGTCATGCATGGTGGGCCCCTGTGTGCCACGATCACCGCCTCCCATCCCCCTTTGCTTATAAATTGCCTTTAACCCTAAAACCATCGGGGACGGAGTTATTCTCCACGAAACATACAGAGAGGCTCTATCACCTTTAAAGTTCAATCTAGGGCTTCTAGAGTCCTTCTGGCACCCTGCCGAAGAGGGGGATCGTTACCGGAGGCCTCTACATCGCCATGATCGCCTCCAACAGATACGTGGGTAGTTCATCTCGGGATTATGGGTCCATAGTGGTAGCCTGATGGTTGTTATATCTCCTATGCCTCCGTTTTTAGAGTCTCGTGAGCTTCGTCACATGATCAAGACCACCATTATGTAACTGTGCATGTTGTGTTTGCTAGGATCCAATTAACCATGAGATTATGATTATGTTGTTAATGTCAATCTAAGATGCTTCACTTATATTTCCAGAGAATTTTTATATTGTCTTGCAATGCTCTTCGGCGTTAATGATTACCTTGGCCACTTTGTTGTTTTCACCTGCAAGATAGGGTTTATATGCTAGATAGTCGGTTCATCCCTCCTTGTTGTCTGCGCTCGAGTGACAGAAACGTGTGGGTGGCGGGATGTGTTGTTGCTTCAGCTTAATACCAAGGGATTTGCTAGATAGATTTCTTGATGTGGAATTTTATGTATGGATGCATGGTGGATAGCGGTACATTTGCCTTGACGTAATGCCTACAATGTTAGAATTCGTGAACTTTATCTCGTCACAATAGTATTGTTATACATTCATGATTTTTCAATTTCCCAGTTGTAGTTTGTTCACCCAACATGTTTGTTTTCTTTGGAGAGACACCACTAGTGAACCTAGGGCCCCGTCCTATTTTCCTCATATTGCAAACCTTCTTTTAGGAACTTTCATAATTGTTTCCTGGTTGTCCTGTTTTTACATTTATTCCAAGACTGTATAGGTTTAATTCTCTTATTTTCAGCAAGACCGAAGATTGACAACTTCTGGAAAGTTGGGGAAAGAGAGAGTTTGTGTTTGTGTGCAGGTTCCACGCTTCTGTCAAATACATACCAGTATTTTGCTGGCGCTGTTGATAAACCAACCTTCTTCAAGACTACGAAGTCCTACTAGTTCGATAAGTCTGGTTCTTTACTAGGGGAAACCTTACTCTGGACTACATCTTCCTTCCTCTTGGGGTCTCCCAACAAGCGTGTGATCACATCATCATGAAGTACTTTTCTGGCGCCATTGTCAGGGATTTCTAGCTTACTTCAAGGTGAGTCTCACACTTCCACTCTATTTCTTTTGTTTTGTTCTTGCTTAGTTTACTTTTGTTTATTCTTGTTTTCTCTAGTTTCTAGTATTTTGTTTGTGTTGTTACTTGTTAGTTTATTTTCTGCATGGCTACCAATGATTAATTTGTTTGAAACTATATCTTATTGGCAAGGTGGGTTCACGGAAGTTCAACAAAAATATTATAAGGAATATCAATTGTACCAAAACAGGGAAGCACTTATGGATACTTAAAAATAAATTGGATAGACATGCTAGAAACTTGTGCTCTATATATGATATATCTTATTGTTGTGATAAATCATGCTGCTATGTGGACTTTAAACACCTTCCTTTCCAACGTGCTTATTCTTTGGAAATTATGACTTTTATGATGTGGAACAAATTGAAGAATTTATTGCTTCGATGGGTGCTATTGAAATTGATTCTTTACTTAAAAATAAAATGATGCTTCTTACAAATATGAAATTTGTGCTATACTTGAATATTTCCATGATGATTGTTAGCATAATGGCTATATTATTAGATATCTTAATAGTTTCTCTCCTTAGGAGGAGACTAATACCTTGCAGGAGCCTATGGAAGAAGAAATAGCTAAAACTAGAAGCTCATTGGATGAAAAAGAGGAGGAGAGTGACGAACAAAAGGAGGAAGATTGGAGTAGCTACCCATGTCTACCTTCTAGTGAGATTAACTCTTTAACTCATACTTTATTTTATTGCCCTCCATGCTTTCCAAAGGAGGATGAGTGATATATTGATGAATATTATGATCATATTGATTCTTTTGAAATATCCCTTTTTCTGAAATTGATACTTGATATACTTGTGACCTTGATGCTTCTATGAATGAAACTTCTGAGAATGATTTAGCTACTGTTATTTATGATAATCCTTGCTACTTTGATAAATCTTATGATAATCCTATATTTATTCCAATCATTGATATGCATGATAATGAGGAAGTTTGCTTGGAAAATTTATATGATAATACTCTAGATGATTGTCCTATGTTAATTGATGTTATAAATTGTAATGCTACTAAAAATGGATTTCTATATGGAGTCCCATACGTTTGAAGAGTGACCAATCATCTTGTTTTAATATTGCTAAAAGTGGGAAAGAATAGGCCATAATTTTCAATTTTGATCCAACTATTTTTTAGCTTGATATGAATTGTGTGCTTTTAGATCATGACAAACATGCTTTATGTGATAGTTATGTTGTTGATTTTGTACATGATCCTACTGAAAATTATTATGAGAGAGGAAAATAGTTGTAGGAATTTTATAGTTATTATAACACCTCTCTTTATGTTGAAACTTTTGAAGTTTCTTTGAAAGATTCCAATGCATATGAAGTGGGTTAGACTTAAATATGTTTCTCATGTCTACGCACACTTCTATTCTTGTAGACTATTTTGGGCCTCCAAGTGCAGAGGTTTGTAGAACAGCAGCAAGTTTCCCTTAAGTGGATTACCTAAGGTTTATCGAACTCAGGGAGGTAGAGGTCAAAGATATCCCTCTCAAGCAACCCTGCAATCAAGATGCAAGAAGTCTCTTGTGTCCCAAACACAGCTAATACAATTGTCAGTTGTATAGGTGCACTAGTTCGGCAAAGAGAGAGTAAAATGCAAGTAATATGGATGATAATAAGTGATAGTTCTGAAATAAAAATGGCAGCAAGCAAACATGTAGCAGAACAGGTGGAAAACAATGTTTCAATGCTTGGAAATAAGGCCTAAGGCTCCTAGTTTCACAAGAGGACACTCTCAACAATGAAAACATAATTGAATGCATAAATATCATTTCTTCACTATGCTATTCCGAACCACTCTCCGGTCGAATAACGAACACTAATCATTGCGTATGGATTTAACAACACTCCTCAGGTCTATATTTCCTCTCTAGGGCACCCCAATGTCACTACGAGCGCCATAAATTAGTACTACACGAACGCCACAATTTCATAGGTTCATCTTCCAACCCAAGATATAAATATCATGCTAAACCACGCGGTGCACACACTATCACCTTTACACCGTGATCAAAGCGTTTACGGAGATAACAAAACCACTTGAGTAGCATAACAGATGAAGATCAATCTACATAATAAACTAGATTGCAAAGCTCATGATCGCATAAAGATCACACCATGGGAGAGAGAGATGAACCACATAGCTAACGGTAGAGCCCTCAGCCTCGAGGGAGAACTACTCCCTCCTCATCATAGGAGACAGCAACGGCGATGGAGATGGCGGTGGAGTCGATGGAGATGGCTTCCGTGGGCACTTCCCCGTCCCAGCAGGGTGCCAGAACATAGATCTGTCCCTCGAAACTTGTCGGTGGCGGCGGTGGAGCTACGGATGTATTTTGTGGAAAAGTTTGATTCCCCTAGGGTTTATGCATCGGGGGGTATATATGGGCGAAAGGGAGATGCCGGGAGATGTCCAGGGGGCCCACACGACTAGGTGGCGCGGCTAGAGCGGAACCGTGCCACCCCATGGCGTGGCCACCCTGTGGCCCACCTTCAGGGATCTTCGGGACTTCTGGATGCTTCCGGGACTTTTAGGACTTCTGGCTTTCGAGTTTTCCAATTCCGAGAATATTTCCAGAACAACTTTTCTGAAACTAAAAATGGCAGAAAACAGGGAACTGGCTCTGTGGCATCTTGTTAATAGGTCAGTCCCGGAAAACGTGTAAAAATGACATAAAGTGTAAGGAGAACATGTGGGAAACAACATGGAACATTAGAAATTAGGGATACGTTTATGACGTATCAGTTTCTGTCGAGACATCGTGGTAGATTTCATAGACGGGGGTGTCATGAGACTACCGATAGAGACGTGGGGGGACGTGATTGTACGATGATCGAAGACACAGGATTTTACCCAAGTTCGCTACGACGCAGTAATGCGACGTTCCTACTCCTGCAATCTCACTATTCAGGACTAAAGTCTGGGAATATAGAGTACAATGTGATGTTCGATTAGCTGCTCGTCAAGGATCAACCTCTCAGCGAGTTAGCCTCTAGCTTCTTTTTCTCTATCTTATCTCCTGTCCGGCTTTATATAATAGCCGGGTTAGGGCATACAGAGAAGGAAACCTAGAAGACTACGGTAACTATTAACTTGGAAAGTAAGGAATCCGCCTTCTACTCCAAGCCAAATCACGTGGGCCGTGATCCGGGTTCTTCTAGAAGCTGGCTTCTGTGCGTCAGCTTATTGGGCCGCCTAACGGGCCATAGCCCACTACCATTTAGGCCACCCTGGTAATCTGGCACTTTAGACCACTATCTGATATACCCTTGATTGGTATATATCCGATAGTAGCCCCCAAGAAGGGTTAAGACTCGGATTCGCCGTATTTCGTCAAATGTGCAAGAAATACTGGCTCTCTGTCTTGATTCTTCTTTTCTTCAAGCGAATACTATAATGCAAAACTCGGATTCCAGAAAATCTGGATTTTCTTTCACGATCCTTCGTGAAGAAGGAACTTCCTACGTCAGCGTTTTAATCATGCTGACGTAAGGGACATTTGGGTTTCGAGCGGGAAACCCTGAAACGTATCTCTGACAGATTCTCGTGGGAAACGAGGTGATAGCAATAATTACCCGTCGTTTCATTTCCCGAATTTCCGGCGAGTGACACGCGTTGATCATCCAACGGTCAAAAGAGCCGTTAACACGCATCGCGATGGGTTTCCGGCTATAAATAGCCGTCTCCGTCCTCTCCGGCAAACCTTCCACTCTCATTCGCAACGCCATTCTCAGCGCCCAAGCCCGTAAGCAAGGCCACTCCCCGAGCGCACGCGCAAACGAAACGCCGCCCGTAACCTCACCGGAGCAGCAGGAAATCTCTTCGCGCCGCCCACAGATGGCACCTCCGAGCTCTTCTCAGGCTCGCTCCGTCACGGCGGACATCGACGAGATCATAAACACCATGGATCCCATGGTGGATTCTCCGCTGCGACCAACCGGCGACAAGCCGGAGAAGACCGCTGGCGGCGTAGCTAGCGAGGAAACTCCCCTCGCCGCCACCAATCTTGCGGGATTCTCCTCCACGCCATCCCCGCCTCTCGTGCCTGAGACGGTGGAGGAAAAAATCATCCTCGTCGGAGAGGAGCTTGCGGCCGCGTCCGCCGCGGTGTCCGCCGCCACCGGGGTGGAAGACGAAGGGGAAACCGCCGGCAATTGGAGCCAGAGCAGTATTCCGCCTTCCCTCCTTCCGACAATGGAGAAGGAGGGGCTGCTGCTGAAGGGCAAATGGCAGAGCCAGGAGGACGAGTCCGAGCCTCTGCCAAAAGACGGGGAACGCGTTCTCCTTACCTCCCACATTGTCAGAGGTATGGGTTTTCCGTCGTCCGGCTTTTTTTCTCCAAGTCTTGGATCATTATAACATTCAACCCCACAATCTGCCTCCAAACTCCATCCATTACTTAGCCGGATTTCAGGCCCTTTTCGAGGGATATCTAGGTTTAGCCCCTAGGTTAGATTTCTGGCTGTATTGTTTTGGGGTTATGCGGAACTCCTCAGAGGGCGCACTCCCAACTTGCGGAACCATATCCTTCACTGTGCGCAGATTCAGGGAGGATTGGTTCCCCAAGATTAAGACATCGGAATCCGTCAAATTCTGGACGGGTTCCTTCTTCTACCATCCCGACGTTCCCTTTCCTGGGAAAACCACCGGGGTTCCACCTTTTTAAAATACCGCTGCCGTTCCCCAAGAGAATTAGGTAACTGAAGCAGTACAGTCCCTGCCGCCGGATCTTCTTAGGATCAAGCGGCGCATCACGAAACTCGTCGCTTCCGATCCGCCTCTAACTGGCATGGACATGGTCCTATGCTGGTTAGAAAGGCGGATTCATCCTTCGGCTAATCACGAAACTCACCTCCTCCGTGATTACACGGGAACCGGCGATTCCATGCGGACAACGAGCAAGACTTGGTCAGCAAAAGATTTGCGAAAACGCGTGAGTCTATTGGTCGCCTCACGCGACCAATATGAAGAAATCCGGCAAATGTATACAACATCGAATCTGGCTCCCAAGGTACAATTTTTTGCCTTTTGGGTTTAGATTCTTTCCATTTTCTCGGTTTCGTGCTTTAACTCAGCCTTTGCCTTTTTAACAGATCACCGAACTTCCTGAGTCGGAACTTTCCTCTGATGCCGAGCTGGGGGCACTGCTCTCCAACTTTGCTGGTGGACGTAAGCGCAAGAAGATTTCCACTTCGCATGAAATTATTGATCTTGACGGGGTTCCCGTCGCAACTTCCAGGTTTGTGCGTCTAGGTTATTCTTCTTTATCGGAATTTTTTTCTTTGTCTCGAAGTTTTAACTTTCCGGCATTTCTCTTTTTTAGCTTAGCCCCCACAACTCTGAAGCCTAAAAAGCTAAAGAGGCACAAATCTGTGGCTAGCAGAGGTCCACATCCTTCTCCTGTGCTGCTTCAAATACCCCTGTAGCAACTGTGGAAGATCATGCCGCTGCCCCCAACACCGATACGCCCCAGACCAGCCAGCCCATTGTACCGGAAACAGACACGAGGGAAAGGGCGGTCCCGGAGGTGGGAGGTCCTTCTCGGGTAACTGAGGAGGAACCCATTCCCACCTTTGATAAGGAATTCAAGAATATCGACGAGGGCCTTAGCGCTGTCGGGACTCTATTTGCAGATTTTGCAAAAGAGTTTACCGAAAATCTCTCAGGTTTGCAGCGGATGAGCCAGGTAATATCTCTAGCCCCCAAGAAATAAGTCAAATGCATGCTTTTCACTTAATGCTTTCATTATTATCATGCTTGTTTCTAAATTAAGCGTTCTTTTTCATTTCCGTGTTTCAGCAAACCGCTGGAACTATAAACCTGGAAGTTTTCAGCAAACTTACCGTCAAGAACAAGGAGGTTAAGAACCTTCTATCCATTCTTGACGTTAAGGAAGCAGAGCTGGCCTCGTCTCAGCAACAGTTGGAGGAAACAACATGTATTATATTTCTCCGTTGTTTCTTTTTAATGCCTTTTTCTAAGTGTTTTTCCGAGTTTTCTAACTTGGAATCGTTACTTGCTTTTCAGCTGCTTTGGCGAAAACCAAACAAATTACTGAAGATGCCGGCAATGCCAAGAACCTCCGCTGGGAGAACCTGGACCTTCATAAGGAACTTATGAGGGTTCAGAAGAAGCTGGAGGCCAGCCAATTGACTGTTGGCATTGCTCAGTCCAATGCCTCCCAGCAAGCTGACAAGGACAAGGCAACCATCCGAGATTTGGAGAATGCCTTGACCCTGCGCCTGGAGGAAGGATCTGATATGGATAAGATCCTCGGTAAGTCATTTACTTTTACCGAATTATCTATGTTTTGATTTCTTTCTCTGCTTTTTCACTAACCCTTTGGTTGTTTGTCTGAAAAAACAGGAGATGACCTAGCACTTACTCGGATTGAGAAAATCCGAGCTTTTGGAAAAGTATTCACCGCGATCAAAGCTGCGGGGATGCTGCTCATCAACAAATAACTTCCCACAAAGTCTGGGGATCTCTCGGAAGTTGAAAAACTTACGGGAGCTATCGTGGAAGTGACGGAGGCCAAGGAATCCACCTTGCGCTCCGCAGCACGGGGTGGTGCACGCATGGCTCTAGGGCTTATGCGTATGCACTATCGCACTGCTAAATCTTGGCGCGTGGAGTCCGGCATCCCTCAAGGATATACGGAGACCCAATGGACCACCATCTTTGATGAGATCAAAGGTCACACTACCAAGATTGCTTCCATCGTGAATGTCTCCATCACCTATCTGGAAGAAGAAATTCCAGAAGCCCCCGAGGCGTCCAGCAGCGAAGAAGACTCGGATGCTTGAAGAATTTTCCTTGCCCTGGATAGGAGAAATAGAAAATAGGAGCATTACTGAACTTTACAATGTAAAGTTTATTGTAATGCTTCTATTCATTTGTATGAACAAGTACTCCGCCTTTTGCAGTTAATATTATTAAATCCTTTGCAAATTTTTCCGGGTTTTATATTGCTTTATCTTCTAAGTTCTCTGGTTCATGTGCTTTAACTGTCCTTAGTGTTTGAAATGGCTCAGTACTATTTTAATCTTCATGCCAAGTGACCGGGTAAAACCAATCAGTTCAAACTCGGAAACACGGATCATACTAAAGCCATTTTTTACTTACTAGTTCCAGTGACCCAGCACACAAACAATCAGATAATACTTAGAGAATAGTAAAGGAATTTTTAGAATGAAACTCGGGCACGCAGGCACAATCTGAGTTTCCTTTAGCCCTTAGTAGGCTGAAAATCGTTCAGTTTTTTAACTCCGAGCACGCAGGCACAATTTGGGTTAACATTGAGTATTTTGAAAGATCATTGGGAAATAGATAAGGCGGAAGATATGCTTTATACTATAATGAACATGTAGAAAACATCGATGTATGAATTCCGGCAACTTTAATTCATGATCTCAAAGATGTTTACATAGAAAATTAACTAAGTATAAAGGGACGTAACTGCTGGATACTTCAGGGCCTCTTTGTCTCTCCTAGTTCATCATCTATCTTTCTCTTTCTTTTGCGATTCGTCTTTTCGGGATGGTCTTCAGTGTCTCGAATGTCTACAAGATAGTATGATCCATTTTTCATAGCTTTGCTGATGACGAATGGTCCTTCCCATACTGGGCCAATTTGTGCTTTCTTTGCTGTACCAATCTTTGCACTTGGTCACCTTCTTTAAAAGAACGATGCCTGATTTTCCGACTATGGTAACATCGTAAACCTTGCTGATAAATGGCGGATCTTTGAAGCACAAGTTCTCATTCCTCTTCTAAGAGATCGACGGCATCCTGTCGTGCGTTTTCGGCATCCGAGTCATCGAAATCCTGCACTCTTGGGCTATCATGGATCATGTCTGTTGGAAGAATTGCTTCGGCACCATAAACTAGGAAAAACGGGGTTTGCCCGGTTGACCTATTTGGTGTTGTTCGAATACTCCAAAGCACGGAGGGTAACTCTTCTACCCATGCTCCAGCTGCTCTATGAAGAGGAGATTAGAGTCTTGGGCGTATTCCTTGCAAGATTGAGCTATTCATTCTTTCAACCTGTCCATTGGATTGCGGGTGTGCCACAGATGCGAGATCTAGGCGAATTCTCGTTTGTTGGCAATATTTTGCCAACTCTCCAATAGAGAAATCTGTCCCGTTGTCTGTTATTATGCTGTGTGGAACGCCGTATCTCATGACTACGTCGATGATGAAATTTCTGGCAGTTACACCGTGAAGCTTTTTGATGAGTATAGCCTCCACCCACTTGGTATATTTATCCACTGCTACGAGTAGATGTGTAAGTCCGCCTCTTGCAGTTTTGAATGGTCCCATCATATCTAGCCCCCAGACCGCAAACGGCCATGTAATGGGGATAGTTTTGAGTGCTTGGGCTGGCATATTTGTCTGCTTGGCGTAATATTGACACCCTGCACATGTATTTACTATGTGCTCAGCATCTGTCTTGGCTGTTAGCCAGAAAAAACCTGCACGGAATGCTTTTTTGACTATGCTTTTTGATTGAGCATAATGTCCGCAATCTCAGGCATGGATTTCTTGCAGGATTTCTCATCCTTCTTCTGGTGAAATACACCGCAGAAAAATTCCAGTAGTACTGCGTTTATACAGGCAATTATTAATTACCGTGTATCATTTGCATCGACGCTGAATCTGTCTCTGCAAGACTTCGTCTGCTCCATCCGGGTACTTCTGATCAACTAAGAAGTTTAAATATGGAATTGTCCAATCCGGGTTAACGAGCATGGCTTCAATTGACTCGGAAGCCAGAGGATAATCACATCTCCACCTTTTATCGATGGTTCATACAAATGTTGGACGAACACACCTGGTGGTAGGATTTTTACCCTTTCTGATCCCATGCGGGCTAATGCGTCCGCGTTCCAATTGTCCTCCCTTTTGACATGGAGTACTTCAAATCCAAAGAAACAAATTGCAAACTCGTCCACCGTTCTCCGATATTCAGCCATGATGGGGCTTTTGACGTCCCAAGTTTGGTTGAGCCGGTGCTGTACCAAATCTGAGTCGCCATAGCATAAGATGCGTTTAACACCTATTTCCTTTGCAATATGCAAGTCATGAAGCAGAGCTTCGTATTCTGCCACGTTATTACTGGCATTGAAGTGTATTTGTAATACATACTCCATTGTGTCTCCTTTAGGGGATTTTAGGACTACACCAGCTCCAGCGCCCTCCTTCATCTTGGATCCGTCAAAGTGCATGATCCAGTACTCGGACTCCGGCATTGGTGTTTTTTTCCATTGCTTCTGTCCAGTCGGCGACGAAAATCTGTGAGAACCTGGGATTTTATTACCGTCCTGGGTTGGTACTTAATGTCGAATGCTGCTAGCTCGATGCCCCATTTGGCTACTCGGCCATTTGCTTCCGCAATATTTATTATATCCCCTAGTGGTGCTTTACATACCACTGTTATGGAATGTCCTTGGAAGAAATGGCGAAGTTTTCGAGATGCGAAAAATACGCCATGTGCCAGTTTTTGATAGTGTGGCTACCTTTGTTTGGACTCGGAGAAAACTTCACTTACATAATATACCGGATGCTGATCTGGTATGCTTTGTTCGTCTTTCTTCCTTTCCACAACTATCACTGCGCTAATAACCCGGTTTGTAGCCATGAGGTACAATAGCATAGGTTCTTCGTCTTTTGGCGATGCCAAAATCGGAGCTTTCATCAAAGTTTCTTTCAACTGGGTTAATGCTGCATCTGCTTCATCTGTCCACTCAAATTTGTCGGATTTTTTCAACAACTTATATAGTGGCAGGGCTTTGTCCCTTAGCCGGCTAATAAACCTGCTAACGGCTGCAGCAGAACCCGTCAATCTTTGTACATCTTTTACGCACGTGGGCTTGGAGATGTTTAAGATTGCTTTGATCTTTTCTGGGTTTACTTCTATTCCTCTGTGAGAAACAATGAAACCCAAAAGTTTTCCTGAGGGAACCCCGAATACGCACTTTAATGGATTTAACTTCATTTTATAAGTGCGCAAATCTTCAAGGAGTGTTTCTTTTTCCTTGGAAACGACAGCAATGTCGTCCACGTAAACATGGACGTTTTTGCCAATCTGACTATGCAAACATCGTTGCATGCAACGCTAGTAAGTTGCACCTGCGTTCTTCAGGCCGAATGGCATGGTTATGTAATAGTACGTCCCATATGGGGTTATGAAGGAAGTTTTGATTTGATCTTCTTTCTTCATGCGTATTTTATGATACCCGGAATATGCATCCAAAAATCATAAAAGCTCAGAGCCTGCAGCGGCATCTATTATTTGATCGATTCGCGGTAACGCAAACCTATCTTTTGGACACAATTTGTTCAAGCCAGTGTAATCTATACACATCCTAAGGGTAGTACTATCTTTCTTCGGGACTAATACTGGATTTGCAGACCATTCAATATGTATAACTTCCAGGATAAAATCTGCTGCCAAAAGCCGGATAATCTCCTTGCCAATAGCCTTTTGTCTTCTTCCGTCGAATCGACGGAGATCTTGTTTGACGGGTTTAGATCCTAGAGTTACCTTGAGTTGATGCTCAGCAAGTTCCCTGGGTACGCCTGGCATGTCCGGTGGACACCAAGCGAAAATGTCCCAGTTCTCACGGAGGAGCTTGATGAGCTCGCTTTCCTATTTGTCGGTCATCCCAGTTCCTACTACGACAAACTTTATCGGATCTTTAGGATCTAGGATTATCTGTCTTGTGTTCTCGGAAGCTTTGAAGCTATCTGCTGGCTTCCGGCTTTCTTTTCCTGCCGACATTTCTGTCGGCGATACTTCTTTCGCCAGCTCTTTCAATTCTTCCTTTGCTATCACTTTCTCAGCACAAAGGGCGTTTTGTTTTTCCAGCTCGTTTGCCAACTTGAAGTCTCTTGTATAGTGATTACTCCTCCTTTGGGCCCTGGCATCTTCAGCTTGTTATAAATATAACATGACTTTGCCATGAATTTGGCGAAAGCTAGACGTCCGAGTATCGCGTGGTACACGCTTTCGAACGGCACCACTTCGAAGGATACGTTTTCCTGACGGAAGTGATCTTTTTCTCCGAAAGTGACATCTAGGGAAATTTCTCCTAGGGATCGGGCTTGTCTGCCAGGGACAATGCCATGAAAACGTATGTTGCTGTGATTGAGCTGGGTCTCGGAAATTTTCATATGCTTCAGTGTATCCAGGTACATTATGTTAATGCTGGATCCTCCATCCATCAGCACTCTTTTTAGCCTAGTGTTCTGGACAATAGGGATTACGACCAGAGCTTGCGTGCCGGGTTCAGGATGTTTTCGGGATGATCAGACTGATCCCAGGTAATTGGTGTATTTGAGTACTTCAAGAATTTCGGGGTCGCAGGAACAACCAAGTTTATTTCTCGGAGCGTTCTCTTTGCCACCTTTGCTGAGGGAGTTGCCAGGAAAGTTAGGTGACATTCTCCATCAACTCTCGGAAACTTGGGTTCGCCCTTTCGCTGCTGTTCCTGGATTTTTTCGTCAGTGTCCGATTCACTGTCTTCTTTTTCAGCTTCTGGCTTTTGCTTGGAAAATTTCCTCTTGGGATTCTTCCCTTTGTTTCCGGATCCTGCACTGCCTTTCATATGCTTGTTCAGCTGGCATTGTGCGTTAGTGTGGGTGGGTTTCCCAAATTGCGAGTGGTGGACGCAGTTTTCCGACTTTATCTTTTCCCACTCTTCCTTGGTGTAGTTAATCGGTTCTGTACTGCGTCCTTTCCACCTGTTCCCATTTTCTCTCCAAAAGGCTATGTTGATTTCTTTGGGTTTTTGCGTTGCATTTGGAGTTTCTTTTTCTCAGGGCGAGGGGTCTTTTTGGCCTGTATCACGGTATCGATATTGCCTCCTCTTGCTCTGATGTCGTCTTCGGCTGCTGCGTGCTCATTAGCGGTTGTAAGCATAGATCCGAGATCTTTGTGCTTTTTGGAACCGATCATGAACGGTACAAGTCCGGGTTTTAAGCCATTGACAAAAGCATGCATTGCTTGAACATCAGTTACTCCAGAGAAACTATTCTTCATTGCCGTCCATCTTGAGATGAAATCCACGTATGGTTCGTCTTCAAATTGGGTGCAACGGTTTAGCTGGTTGATGTTGTTCGGGCGCTTATAGGTTCCCCGAAAATGTTGAGTAAATACTCGAGCCATGTCATCCCAGCTATCGACAGTTCTGGAGGGTAGTCCATTGATCCAGTCTCTGGCTCCATCAAGTAACATTAGGGGGAGAAACTTTACAGCTTCCAAGTCTGTCCCATTGTTAATTTGGACGGCTGTGTAATAGTCTGAAAGCCAAGTATCCGGATTTGTGCTACCGGAGTATTTTTGGTAGGTTGGACCAACTTTGGCGAAGCCAGAATGTAGAGCTATTCTTCGGATCCTATCATTGAAACATTTAGGTCCAAAGTATGAATCATCTCTTTCCGCTCTATCCATGTGTGCGGAGTATCTGTCAGCTGAATGGACAGAAGGGGGTCTGCTCCTTTCTTTTCCATTGTGGCGTGAACACGCTTTTTCGGGATCTTCTCTATTTCTTCCGAGATCATGCCCTTTAGGATAAGGCGGAGTTCTGCTCATGTGTCTTTCCTTATTCCTGGGGGGCGTCCGGGATCTCTCACGCATGTGAGGTATATCCTGTCTTCCAGCTTTTTCAGCGGGGCCTCTCGAAGCGGCATTGCTTTTCTGTCATTCCGGTTCTTTTCTTCCCGATCACGAGGATTAACTCCATCTTTAGGGAGATATGATCCGGTTCTAGACGCTTCATCCTTGTTGTTGGGATTTTTCTTTTCTTTTCTCGGATCTGATTTCTTCTCTTTTGAATTGTGTGAATCTCCAGGTTCTTCCGGTCCAGGTGGTCTAGCGGCGCATGTAGCTTTTTGCATAGGGCGGAGTCGTCGTGCAACTTCCCTGATCGCTGTTGCCCCCGCTGTTGTTGTTGCAATGCTTTTCCTAGGAAAGCATACACCCCTTGAAGTTTTTCACCATTGGAGTACATATCGTTGTTGAGGATGGCGAACGCTGCTTTCGCGTTTTCTGCTGCGGTTTTGTATATTGGTTCGCCTCTGGCATCTTTGTCGTTTACCTGCTTTTGCCAAGATGGGTTGTGAAACCTTTCTTTTGGTGGCATTACTTCTGGTCTTACGATTCCAGGTAACCTTGTAGGTTTAATGGTAGATATATTCTTTCTCTCGTATTCCTCAATTTCTTCCTTCATGAGCTTGATGTCATCCTGGGTTTTTTGGAGGTGTTCTCGAGTTCGAAACAGATGGTGTTGCTGCCTCTGGAGAGCTCGTCTCCTGGTTTCTAGCACTTTAGGGGGTTCGTGAGGTCCCAGTGGTGTTTGGAGTAACTCCTGTTCGTCTTATTCTGTCATTGGCGGAACAAGGATTTCTTTTGTTTTCTTCTCCGTAGGCTTTATTCCGCTTGCATCTCCTACTTTCGGGCTTTCATTGGCTGGATCGGCCGATTTCTTCTTTCGGAGTTTATACTGGAGTTTCTTAGCGGCTTGTGCTTCTTCTTGGAAGAAGGAGGTTTTTTGTTTGGTTCTTCCTCTGTCAATTCTTTGACATCAGGGTATCTTGGAGAAGTTTCTCCTTCTCTCTTTCTTCCTCTGTCGGAGGAGTTCTAGGGCTTTCCTGGCTATCGACCTCCGTGTTTTCAGTCGGTTTTGCCATCAGTACTTCATGGAATCTCTCTTGAAGAGATTTAACCTTTCTTTCGAAAGCGTCCTCATCTTTGTCTTCGGAATCAAAGTTGTCTGATCTGGTTTCTGATTTCAATCTCGCCTCAATGGCGGCTAACACGGAATCAGCTTCCGAGTTCGTCGTGGTGTTGATGAATGTCGGATCTTCCACCTCTGTTGTGGGATTGTTGTTTTCTGCCTCTTGCACGGGATTGCATTCATCCGTGTTTTCGGCGATCTCGGATTGCACCATGCCGATAAAGTGTGATTTACTTGTATGTCGGCGATCTGAGCAAAACCCAGCATCATAGTCATCTTCGACTGTTTATAGGGCGGGTGGGATAAATTTACTTCCACCGCAGAATCCCATTGCCTCTGCAGTTAATCCGATAAAGATGTTTGCAGATCCAATCGGTAATACGCAGGCACTTACCAGATGATTCCACGCCGGCATGTATGATCCGTTGTCGAGGAAGCGTCCGACATCGTTGTCGAACTCCAAGCTTCCGACAGTTATGGTACTGCCGATTCCGCCGAGTATCCCCGATCGAAACTTAACGCCTGACGTCGCCAGCCCCACGGTGGGCGCCAACTGTCGAGACATCGTGGTAGATTTCATAGACGGGGGTGCCATGAGACTACCGATAGAGACGTGGGGGGACGTGATTGTAAGATGATCGAGGACACGGGGTTTTACCCAGGTTCGGTACGACACAGTAATGCGACGTTCCTACTCCTGCAATCTCACTATTCAGGACTAAAGCCTGGGAATACATAGTACAATGTGAGGTAGTATTAGCTGCTCGTCAAGGATCAACCTCTCAGCGAGTTAGCCTCTAGCTTGTTTTTCTCTATCTTATCTCCTGTCCGGCTATATATAATAGCCGGGTTAGGGCATACAGAGAAGGAAACCTAGAAGACTATGGTAACTATTAACTTGAAAAGTAAGGAATCCGCCTTCTACTTCAAGCCAGAACACGTGGGCCGTGATCCGGGTTCTTCTAGAATCCGGCTTCTGTGCGTCAGCTTACTGGGCCGCCTAACGGGTCATAGCCCACTACCATTTAGGCCACCCTGGTAATCTGGCACTTTAGACCACTATCTGATATACCCCTGATTGGTATATATCCGACAGTTTCATATTCGCTCTTGATGATCTGTTTTTCTTCTATTCATATTTATGATGTGAGCATCTTTGAAAATTGCTGAGCCTAGCTAAAAGGCGTTAAAGAAAAGCGCTTGTGGGAGGCAACCCATGTTTGTTTTCCTTTTGTTTTCTTTTGTTATTTTTCTATTTGGGAAGTTGTTACCTCTTTATAAACCGCTCTTTATCCTTTTTATTTAGTTTTTGTACCAAGAGTAAGCTCTAATTGAGAAGTAGTGCGATTTGGGAAGTTGCTTTTCTGAAACAGTTGTTTTGGCTGTTACAAAAAGTTCATATCTCTCAGCCACAATGTCTTGATTACTTCAAACAAAATAGACACATGCCCTAGGTTTTTATGTAACTTTCGTTAGTTTAACACCTTTTGATTTGAGCAACAACATATTTTCTAAAAAAAAAAATCATCTTTACCAATTGTTCTGTTTTGACAGATTTATGCCCATATTTGCATTTGCGTCCTAATCTCTTTATTTTGGTGTTCTTTTGAGACGAAGAGATTTAAAAATAGTTGTGAAAGTAGCTAATATTTTAATTGAAGTGTGAGACTTATGTTGAAACTGAACCAAGTGGATTTATTATTTTTTTGATTACACTAATGTTGCTAATGAAGATTGTGAGGGAAGTTCTCAAGTGTAGGGAGAGAAGAATGATGTGATGAGATGAAGGATGGACAAAAGCTATGGCTTGGGGAAGCCCATGTCACGCCAAGACATATCCAATAAATACAAGCGTCAAATCTCGGGGATGCCCAAGGCAACCCCTTCTTTATCTACAAAAATATGAGGTTTCTTTCAAAACACTATATTTTTATTGCTTCGCATGATATGTGTTATTCTTGGAGCATATTTTTATTTTTATTTCAGTTTGTTTTGTTTTCTTTTCTCCAGCTTTTGGTTTGGTCCTAGCACTTTTATTTTCAGATAGATACGCTATGTTTTCATTGCCTAGAACACTCTAGTTTTCACTCTTATTGTTCTGCGTTTAGCTCTTGTTTTTTACTCTAATTTTGTTCAGAGCTTGTTGGTTTTCTTCAGTTATATTTCATTAGCTCTTTGGATTTGATGATTATTTTCTTTGAGATTTGTTTCGAATAAGTTTATTGTTGTTGGAGAAGAGTAATTTGTTTCATGCTTATAGTGGTGCAACATGAAACTTTTTTTTTACTATGTCTTAGGCTTTGGCGTGTCATGTTAGATTATATTTTAACTGTGTGCTTAGTTTTTTATGATGTATCATGAAAAATAGTCTCAAATACCTTAGAGTGCTTAATGTGCCATTGAATTTTGTCATATGTTGTTCCCTCATATTGAAGCATGGTATTGTGGTATTTCTCCTTTGAATGCTTTAAGTAGATTGACTTGGCGCATGCTGACACCATGTTATGACTACAAACAAAGTCACTTATAGCCTTGATGATAATTTAGTTTTTGACATGTAATATCACTTCATGCTTTGATTAATGATGTTTTGTCTCTATGCATGATTATGGTCGTTGTTGCTCTCTTGGTTGGCCGCACCCAGTCTTTTGCTAGCCTACAGTTGTACTGAGTATGATCTCTACACGTGCATCCAACTCCCCAAAACCAAAGTATGCCAAATGTGTCCACCATATCTACCTATATGTGATATTTAACCGCCACTCCAAGTAAATTTGGTGTGTTCTACCTTTAAACCTTCAAAATTATAACATGTTTGGTGTTCTTGTTTTAGCTCCCGAGGAAGTAGTTTAAAGTTCATTATGGTTTGTGTCAAGAAAAGTTATTCTTCCTTGTTTCACCCTATAAGTATGGAATCTGTGCCCATTAAATCTTGCAGAGAGTTGGTGCCTAATAATAACAAAAAGGCACTTTCCCACGGTTTGACGAAAGCTAGTGGGTACCCGTGAACACGGCTAGCCCTGGTTTGTGAAAGAAAGGTGGGGGAAGTGCCAAACTAATAAACAACAGAAAACGCTCTCAAAATGTTGAACACTTTGCTTGACATGCATTATGATAATTTTTTTCATTACCATTCATTGATATAGATATACACCTCTTTGTTTTCAATATCTATGTTTTGTAAATTAAAAACCTCTAGCACATGAGTAATCCCTTCTTCCCTCTATGAAGGGCCTTTCTTTTACTTTTATGTTGAGTCTTCATATTCTTACTTTATGCACCAGCTAAGAGACCATATTGTCATTCTGAGTATAATGTGCATAGTCCCAAAATTAATTATGGATTGGTTCATGATTTTGGTATTGCTTGCTCTCAAATTATTTGTATCTACCACAAGAAGGCCTAGTTGTATACCAGTTTGTTATGTTTTTCTTTCCGATTGAAACAACATATCACTTTCAACGTTTCATTATTCATTTTCTTTTGTTTGTCTTTCTTTTCATGTGCAACATGGTTTCTAAGTTTACATTAGTTGAAATAATATGTATCATGTCTTTGTTAAACTACTTTGATCTCAGCTTTGCAATGCTTTTACATAACATTGATCAAGATTTGTGTTGGCTTCATGTCACCTCAAAAATTATTTTATTATCACTTACCTACTCCAGGACGAGCAGGAGTTAAGCTTGGGTATGGTGATACGTTTAAAGTATCTAGAATTTGTTATTCTTCATGCTTGTTATCTACCCAATGCCTTTTTTCCACATGTTTTCTTTCATTTTCCGGATGCTTTCACTCACTAACCTATTAACAAGATGCCCTAAGCTAGTTGGCGTTTTTTGATGTTTTCCTATTTCGTAAAAGGTCTTAATTACATATTCTCAAAAATGGGTTAAAATCAGCGGAGATCAATTTTTACCCGGAACGAAGACGGAGTCCAAAGGGGGGCCAGGGGGCCACCGGGAGGGTGCCAGGCATGGCCCCCCTAGGTCACGCCTGGTGGGCTTCTGGGTGCCCTGAGCGCCTCACGCCCCCTTCGCTTATAAATTGCCTTTAACCCTAAAACCATCGAGGAAAGAGCTATTTTCAACAAAACATATAGAGAGGCAATGTTACCTTGAAAGTCAAATATAGGGATTTTGGAGTCCTGCTCCGGCACCCTGTCAGAGGGGGGGGGGGGGGGTCGTGAACGGAGGCCTCTACATTGCCATGATCGTTTTCGGATAGATGCGTCAGTATTTCATCTCGGGACTACGAGTCCATAGCAGTAGCTAGATGGTTGTTCTCTCCCCTATGCCTCCATGTTTAGAGCCTCGTGACCTGGCTCACATGATCGACAACAGCGTTATGTAATTGTACATGTTGTATTTGCTGGGATCCGATGAACCATGAGATTATGATTATTTTATTTTGTCAATCTGAGATCCTTCACTTATATTTTCAGAGAGTTTTAATCTTGTCTTGCAATGATATCTGGTGTTTATGATTACCTTGGCCACGTAGTTTTTTCACCTCCAAGATAGGGTTTATATGCTAGATAGTGGGTTCATGCCTCCTTGTTGCCTGCACTTGAGTGACATAAACGTGCGGGGGTAGGATGTGTTGTTGCCAGGGAGAAAATAGAGGTGTTGTTGTCTAAGTATGGGAACCGTTGCTTACATTACATATTGATCCTAATGAATTTGTCTGTTGCACACATAGCAATCACTTTGTTGCTGCAACTTAATACTAAGGGATTTGCTGGATAACTTTCTTGAGCTGGACTTTTAGATATGGATGTGTAACATCCAAGTATGAAAACTCCCTAGTTGTTGTACTTCTTGTTTTATTTAAGCAATGCATCATGTCATCATCCTCATATTTATTTCTGTTTGCATTGTTTTCATATGAAAGTCAAACTTAATCAACTCTTGTTTTCACACTTGTCTGTTACAATCTTTTTCAAATAAAGAATTGCAAATTAAAAACATCATTTGTTTCCAAACAATCCATTATATTTCATCTATTAAATTGTTGCTTAAATCAATTGATCAATTTAAACAATTAATTTCAAATCATTTCCAAATTCAAACCATTTCTCAAAATCATTAATCTTTTGAATCCATGAAGTTCACCACTAATTGGTATTCTTAAATCACCTTAAAACCCTAGGGGAAACCCTATTGAAATTGCTTTGTTTTTCCAATATTAATTAATATTGCAATTTTCAATTATTTTGGTTCAAATTTTAAACAGCAAGCAAACATTTAAAATTTTGAAAACAAAAGCTACCAAATGTTTGCTTTTCACCTAAGGAATTTATCCTAATTTTTCCAAATTTTTCTATAAACAAAAACCCATGTTTTTATTCCAAAAGCAAAGCTACAAAAAAAAACAGAAGGAAAAAAATAAAAACAAAGCAAAACGCAGCGCGCGCGCAGCAGATAACAGAACCAGCCCAATCTATCTACCGCGCGCGCCAGCCCAGCCCAACTAATCCGCGCGTAACGCTTCGAGATTCGTGCGGATCTTCTATTCGTCTTCGTCGAGCAGTACGGCAGCGCATCGGAGGCGCCACCGCACCCCCGCAACGACTCCGGCGGCCACACCGCGCCTCCACGCCTATAAGTAGCAGCCCTAGGCCCCGTACCTAACCCTAGCTAACCCTAGGTCCTTTTCCTCGCTCCGCCGCCGTCAATCGCCTCCTCCCCGACGAGATCCCCTCCTCTGTCACTCTCACCGGCGGCCACCCCTCTGAAGAACGCCATGGCGCCGCCACCTCCCGTCTCCACTTAGCTACCTACCCCCTGGAACGGATCCGCCACCCTACCAGCTACGCCTTGGACACCCGCGGGAGCACGGAGGAGCACCACGTCCTCGACGCCGTCATCGACTTCGCCGCGGCCACCGTCGTCAGCAGAACGTCACCGTCAGCCCTCTGCTACCTCGACGCCGGTGGTGAGCACCGTTTTCTTCCCTCTCTCCCTTCTACTGCATCCACCACACGTCCGTGCACACACCCGCATCCAGCACCCACTCGTGCACGTCCACGATCACCGCAACGCCGGCGAGCCCCTCTGTTCTGACGGACGAGCAAGCTTTTGTTCGTCAGATTCAGTTAACGCTGTCGATGAAAGATAACCTGTAGGCGTCTCCGTATCTGTCAAACGACTGAACGCAGCGCAGCTGGTTGCGCTTCTCTGAACTTTGCGGCAGGGCGCGGGTTCGAGCCGCAGCGCCCCCAAATTTTTGCTGTTTTTGCTTCCAGCGCGAGCAGGCCCACCTGGCATAGAACCCCACTGCCACGCAAGCGTTTGCTCAGCGCCACGCTGTCTAGGCCCACGGGGCAGTGAGAGTGAGTAGATAGCAGTGCGGTGAAAAATGGTTTCTGCGAATTCCAAAAATTCCAAAATTCATTTTAATTAGCAGAATTAAAACAAAACTTCAAAATTTAATAACTTTCATTCTGTAATTCCAAATAATGCAAGTTTTATATGTTTTCTGATCCAAATTTTCTAATCTTTCCAAATATCCAATTTGTGTACTGTTTTGGAAATTACAAATGCATTTAAAAATTCAAACTTAACTAATTCAAATGTTAATTTGTAAATTCCATAACTAATTATTTATAAATCCAATAAATGCAAATAAAATATATTTTCCATACCATTTTAGATAACCTATTCAAATATAATTTTTATTTTCTGTTTTGGATAATTAAAATTTCCTAAACCATTTAAATCTTGTTTAATGCAATAAAAAATTGTTTAATATTGTTTAATTCATAATTAAATAATCCTAAGTCCAATTTCAAAATGTGAAACATGTAATCCAACTAAAATTTGATAACCTTTTCAAATATCAACTTTGTTATTTGTTTTGAACCCTTTAACTTGTTGAAAACAACCACTACTTGTTTAACACCAATTAAGTAACAATAATTTCCAAACTTTATTAATGTTTTCTAAAATTGTTAACCATCATTCCAATTGCATTTAATATTGTTATCTTCTTGTTCCTCATCATGCATGCATCATGCTAACTCACCTACACCTGATGCTTAGTGGTAGAACAATTAATTCAACTCTAAGGCATGGGTTCTCCATATGCAATCTTTGCATATGGAATCCATTTAAACTTGTGTATCATATCAACTAGTTTATTTGGTGCATCTATTAACATGACATGCATCATCCCATGTTTGTGCACCTATGCCATGTATTGATTGCACGTCTTCCTTCGTTGTTGTTTTTGCTTCTTCTCGCTTTAGACGACGACGTTGGTACCGACGAGCCTTACGACACCACTACCCAGGACCTAGCCCAGTACCCGGCTGCTGAGCTTCCAGGCAAGTTATCACTCACATGAATCATCGAGTTCTCTTCCACACTTGTTGTCGATACTATCCTTTTGTCTATTTCTGCTAGCCCTATGTATCGTTGCTATTCTCCGAACCTATCACATGATACCTTGAGCCATGATATTGCCTCACCTCCATACCTACAGCCCTTGTTTGTGCCTGTTCTTATCTAGCATGCTTAGGGTTGCTTTTGCTCGAGCCTGTTGTCGGTTACTTCTTTTACTATCGTGCTATTATTATTGTTACCGTTCCGGGGGCTCGAATATTAATCAAACAATCCTGTTAATGCTACTGTTAATAATAACTTGATGATAAGGCACCGGCAGGAGGCCCTTTGTGGTTTTGAGGCCTGCTAGTGTCGACCCTAATAGGAAAAGGGTCTTGTCTACCGATCCACGATGAGCGCACTACCCGCATGTGGGAAGCGAGTATGGGCGCCCCCCTCAACTTGACTCGATTCGCATCTCGTCCAAATCGCCGTACTAGTTCGGGCTTTCCTTTTGCTGCATCATATGCAGGTACGAACCCGAGGCCAGGGTGGAACTTTTGTAGTCGGCATTTAGGGCGGCGTGGTCTTCCAGTGCTATGAAGGTCCTCCACTTCTTCGGGGGGCTGGATTAGCCGCGCACGCACAGCACGCGGTGCTTTGGGCTTGATGCGAAGAACAGTTGGTTGTGTTGAGTGTCTCGCTTGGTGGGTTTGAGTCCCATCTGGCGGGATATTCTTACGTGTACGGTTACTATGGTGCACCCCTGCAGGGATAAATCTTCTCGAGGAGCCGTGTTTTCCGCGGTTATGGATTACTTGGTGAAAGTACTGGCTAACAAGTACTCAGGACAACTTCAACATAATGATCAATCATTTTTCACCCAATGATTTATAACTTGACTAGTAATAGGTTATTCACACAATAACTTGACTCATCTTAATCTAACGGTGTGAGTTATCCTCGGATTGCTTCTTCGGATAAGGGGCGAGATCCAGGATGGGTTTGTTTGAAGTTATCTTTCAGTTGGTTACAATTCCTCGATCTTATCTTTTCTGTTAGCCGGAACTTGTAGTTATCTTCTGTAGTTGGTTAGGGCAGCCCGCTGCAGCTTTTATAATACCTATCTTCTTCCGTTGATCCCAAGCATCAAGGCTTGTGTTAACGGGTAACTCTTTGATGAAGTGTGAGTCTTGCTTGCCAGTACTTGGATGTACTGACCCCGTTGGGGCTGTGGTTTACGCAGAGTACGACTACGGCTACGATGATCACCAGGATGGCTACTTTGTGGAGTTTGACGACACTGCAGACGAGTAGTTGACTGGACCCCGGGCAGGATCCAGGACCTACGTGGATGGGCTTCGCTTTCTTTATTTTTTTTCTCCGGCTTCTTAAGCCTTGGATTTGTCTGTACTCAGACCCCTTTGATTGCTTCCGCTGATGTAATGAATGATATGTTGGGACATGTGTCCTCTGGATGAGTGTTTTGCTATCTCTGCCTTAGTGAAGGTTATTTGCAAACTTATTTCATTCTTTTGTGTCTTAGAGACATTCTGTGCTATCATTTCGTTTAAAGCTGTTGACGTACAGTGCGTGCTTGAATATGAAGTACGTCGACAGTAGTGCCTTGGGTTCCTAGCGGATAGTTTACATCGACGATGGAAGCAGGGCTTGTGTTGTCGCGCATAAGCGCAGGCCTACCAGGAAGCTGGGACGTGGGAGCAGGTATGCCCCATAATCCAAGCACCTGCTATCCAGTTCGGCCCGATGAGTATCCTCTAGAAACCGGGGTGCGACAAATGGTATCAGAGCCTGTCTGCCTGTAGGATCCCTTTTTACTGGTCGCAGTTGAGTCTAGAAACTATTTTGTAGCTATATAGGAAAAAAATGAAACGTGAGAGTAGGAATTCTGCCATTTTTCTTCTTTCCCCACCCACCCACCCTTTTCTGGCAAGGAAGTGCAACGTTGTTTTCTGTTCTCACCTAAACTTTCAAGTTAGGATTTCACGTGTTTTGGGTTCTCCTTAGTACCTCAGGTTTTTGGTCTCGTTTTCCCGATGTTGCTTCGATATCCTGTTCTTTTAAAGAATTTTTCGTCCGTTGAAATCTTGTTGTTGTTTTCCACTTCCTTTTTCTCTTACCGGCGACTAATCAAAACCTTCCAAATCATCTGCAGATGGGTCTCAGCTACTACCCGCAGGTGGTTCGCATGACCCGTTGCGAGAGCACCGCCGGTTATCCGGAGATGCTGAGGGACATGGTTACCTATCTGGGGTTCCGTTGGGCACCAGAGTACCAGGTCTACGAGCACCAGCGCGAGTTCGACCAGACTTTCTACCGAGCCATCGTCTACATTCTGTCGGATGATGGCAGGAGCATAGTCCACCGCTACGAGTCCGTTGGTTCCACAGTGGACATGGCAGTGCAGCAGGCAGCGTACGTGAGTCTCACCGTCCTACGTGCTGACTACTGGGGGTTTGATGATTCCATCTATCGTCACATCCCCCGTGGTTACATCACGTCGGCGGGAGTTCACTTCACTATCCACCGCGACCTGGATACCTACGAGGATGATAGCTCCAGGCTGCACACCACTGCTCAGTTCGTGAGCCACAGTGACGCCGTTGCTTCCACACTTGCTCAGGAGTTGGCCTCAGTCAGGGACCAGCTCTACCTCGCGTTGACGCGTCTGGCGACGTACACCACAGACTTCGTTGGAGACGAGCGCTTTGCGCGTTTCACTCAGCCAGCAGGTTTTCCTCTGCCAGATGCGGGAGGTTACGAGCCGATCAGAGGTCCACTCCTCAACCTTGGAGCTGGTTACAGTGGTATTCCTCTCTTTGGAGCACAGGGAGAGGACGCTTTCTACTTCACCACTCCGAGGGTTCCTCTCATAGCAGTTCCTATCTACATGGATCGTCGTGATACTTACTTCCGTGTGCAGACTCCTCCTCGCCGTCCTCTTCGTCGTACCACTCGCCGTACTCGCCGCCGTCCTGCGTGATGAGCATGGGAGTACCGATGTATCCGTTACTAGCTGTGTCTAGTTTATCCTTTCGTTTTCGAACCATGTATGGTGTGAGATTCTGATGTACTCGAACCTATGATGTACCTGTTGGTTATCGATTCATGCGTCGGATTAATCTCTCTTTCGGTTGCTAAGTTTATCCCTTCCTATTGTTGTGCTAAAATGAATTTCAATTCAGGATGCCTCCAACAAGGAACACGCCTGAGCCACCGCCGATCGCTGAGCTCTTGACTCAGATGACTCAGGTCATGGCTCATATGGTCCAGGTTCAGAACCACCAGAACCACCACCACCAGACTGCTCCAAGGGTCACCATCAAGGACTTCCTCAGTGTGGGTCCTAAGGCTTTCGTGGCAACACGCGAGCCGCTGGATGCTGATGACTGGATCCGTGACGTAGCAAGAGCCCTGGAGATTGCTCATGTTGCGGAAGAGGACAAGGTCAACTATGCTGCTTACCTACTGAAGGGTCAGGCAGCCTCGTGGTGGGAGAACTACCAGGCTATGAGAGCTGGCTATCCTATCACTTGGGGTTGCTTCAAGGAGGCTTTCCTGAAGTACCACATCCCCGATGGTCTCATGGAGAGGATGCGTGAAGAGTTTTGCTCGCTGAAGCAGGGCAAGCTCGACGTCATCGGCTACCAGAACGAGTTCAATCGCCTCGCTCGGTATGCTGGAGACGAGGTGTCTACTGAGACCAAGAAGATGGCAAGGTTCCGCCGAGGTTTTAACCTGGAACTGAAGTACGCTCTCACAAACATCAAGTGCAAGGACTTCGTCGAGCTCGTGAACACCGCGCTCAATGAGGAGAATGGGCGCAAGGCGTTCGAAGAGTCGCGCAAGCACTCGCGTGAGGGTGGTTCCTCCTCCAACATGACCACCCCTCCGCAGAAGCGCCGCATCTGGGTGCCAAACAGTGCTGTCACTAGGGCTCCAAATGCCCAAGCTTCTCCAGGCTTTGGTCCCCGCCCACCCAACCCAGCTCAGATGCATGGGCAGAGGTTTGCAATGGCGCAGCCAAGGCCAGATCCTCCGCGTGTCGTCACTTGCTTCAAGTGCAAGGAGACTGGGCACTACGCTGATAAGTGCACTCAGAGGATGCTGCCTCCTCCACCACCTCGCCCCAACACCAACCAGGCGATGGTCCGCGCTCCTCCGCATAAGGCCTTCAACACCAACAACAGGCCTGTTGGGAGGACCGCAAGGGTGAACCACGTCAAGGTTGACACAGCTGAGGAAGCTACTGACGTCGTGCTCGGTACTTTCCCCGTAAACTCTAACCCAGCTAAAGTGTTGTTTGATACCGGAGCATCGCATTCCTTTGTGTCAAAGATCTTTGCGACAACAAGTAAACTTCCCTTTGTTGGTTTGGGTTCCCCTCTAGTAGTAAACTCCCCTGGAGCAACTATGCAAACTTCCAAGATCAGTCATGAGAATCAGATCTTGATTGGAGGTCACATATTCCTTGCTTCCCTCATTCTGCTTGGCAATTCTGACATTGATGTCATCCTTGGTATGGATTGGTTGAAGGCCAATGAAGCTAAAATTGACTGTGCTCAAAAGTCAATAACTCTCTTCCACCCTGCTGGACAGATAGTCTATTCTCCAAATGAATCAAGTCCCATCCAGATATACACACTCGATGCTAAACCTCTACCTCTGCTTGAAAATGTTCCGGTGGTTTGTGAATTCCCTGATGTCTTTCCAGAAGAATTGCCAGGGATGCCTCCGGACAGAGCAGTTGAGTTCGTGATCGAGCTTGAACCAGGTACTGCTCCCATCTCTAAGCATCCATACAAGATAGCTCCTCCTGAACTGAAGTTGTTGAAGGAGCAAATCGATATGTACATGGAGAAAGGCTACATTCAGCCTAGTTCCTCCGCTTGGGGTTGCCCAACTCTGTTCGTTGCCAAGAAAGACCAAACTAAGAGACTTGTTGTGGACTATCGTCCTCTTAACGAGAAAACCATCAAGAACAAATACCCAATTCCTCGTATCGATGATCTTTTTGATCAACTTGCTGGAGCCTCAATATTCTCAAAGTTGGACTTGAGGATGGGTTACCATCAAATAAAGATCAGAAAGGAAGATATTCCAAAGACAGCCTTCACCACTCGCTACGGTCTATATGAATACACCGTAATGTCCTTTGGTCTCACCAATGCACCGGCGACCTTCTCTCGACTGATGAATTCTGTCTTCCACGAATACCTCGACAAGTTCGTTGTGGTATATCTTGATGATATCCTTGTCTACTCAAAATCCGAGAAAGAGCATGAAGAACATCTTCGTCTCACTCTCATGAAACTCCGCGAGCATCGTCTGTATGCCAAATACTCCAAATGTGAGTTCTGGATTTCAGAAGTGGCCTATCTTGGTCATATCATCTCTGCCAAGGGCATAGCCATTGATCCTGAAAAGGTTAAGGCAATTGTTGATTGGAAACCTCCTAGGACGGTGAAGCAAGTCAGAAGTTTTCTTGGCTTGGCTAGATATTGCCGTCGTTTCGTCGAAAACTTCTCCAAGATTGCAAAACCTCTCACTGATCTCACCAAGAAGGACAAGAAGTTCGTTTGGTCTCCACAGTGTGATGAAAGTTTCAATCTCCTCAAAACTAAACTCACTTCTACTCCAGTTCTGGTTGGTCCAGACACCACCAAATCTTTCCAGATATTCTGTGATGCTTCTCTCCAAGGCCTAGGTGCAGTTCTTATGCAAGAACGTCAAGTTGTCGCCTATGCTTCACGTCAGTTGAACCCACATGAGCAAAACTATCCCACTCATGATCTTGAACTTGCAGCAGTTGTGTTTGCCCTCAAGAAATGGAGACAATACTTGTTGGGTAACAAAACTGAAATCTTTTCCGATCACAAGAGTCTGAAATACATCTTCACTCAACCAGATCTAAACCTCAGGCAAAGGAGATGGATTGAAAAGATCAAAGACTTCGATCTCACCATTTCTTACACTCCAGGCAAGGCTAATGTTATGGCTGATGCTCTCAGTCGCAAATCCTATTGCAACAATCTCATGATCATGGACAGCCAACCTCCACTTCATGAAGAATTCCAGAAGCTGAACCTTGGTCTTGTTCCTCAAGGCTATCTTGCTAGCTTGACAGCCAGTCCAACTCTTGAGGACAAGATTCGTTCTGAACAGTTTCGTGATGCTGAAATAAAGAGGATGGTAGAGCAAATCAAAGAGGGCAGTGATAAGTTCAAGTCCTTCTCAATTGATGACAAAGGAGCTGTGTACTTCGAAGGACGCATTGCAGTTCCTCAGATTCAAAGTCTCAAAGATATCATTCTTAAGGAGGCTCATGAAACTCCTCTATCCATCCACCCTGGAAGTACAAAGATGTACCAGGATCTTAAGACTCTGTATTGGTGGCCTGGCATGAAACGTGAAATTGCTCAATACGTTTCTGAATGCGACGTTTGTCAACGTGTCAAGGCAGTCCATCAAAAAACAGCCGGTCTTCTCCAACCTCTCAAAATTCCTGAGTGGAAGTGGGACATGATTGAAATGGACTTCGTTACTGGATTTCCAAAGTCCAAAAAGGGCAACGATGCAATCTTCGTTTAACAAAGTAATAGACTCATCACAAAACACATAATTTCTCATAGTGAGAATAATAGAAACTATGACTAAAAAGGAGGAATCCTTATAGACATGCTTCTACTAAAAATTTGCTATGCAAGCAAGCGTAATAAATAAAGTACTAAAATGCAAACAAGGAACCATGTTATCATAATGGGAATGAAAACATGTCCTCATGCAAGGATACATAAATATCTACCAAACACAAGTTGGCAGGGAAAATAATTCAATACAAAAATGCTAAGGAAAAACTAGTACTACTCACACATGAAGAATCAATGGATGCATTTCAATCAAGTAATTGAAATACAACCAGAGGGTCCATGTTATAAAAACAGTACTGAAAAACATATATACTTTGTATAACAAAAATATCCCATTTGATAAAACAAGTCATCCATTTTCAGGGCAACTCCTACATACTAGTGGTAATAAAAAGGGCATTACTAGGGGAATCAAACAACAACCCAAAGATGGATTTTTCCTAGCAAGCCACACATTATTATAACCACTTACAAACAGAAGCATACCCATTTCTGTTTAGCACAAAAATTCCCAAAGCAAAACTACTAGGCACTCACTAGTTATGAAACTATATAAAAGAAATACATCTAGTTTGGGGAAATAATGTTTCCACCAAAAATGCAATGAAACCAGTGGGTGTTCCACTAGCATAACAAGGCATTAAGAGGTCACAAAGCCTCTGGTCATACTTGACAAAAATTAGCAAAAACCTAAACTAGCACCTAGTGCAATAACGATACTAGAAGAAAAATAATAGGGTGCTAAAAACAAGCAAGGTAATGATACTCATGCTATTGTTTTCACACATGTGAAAACTTTAGGGGTCAAGTACTCATAACAACCTTATCAAAATGCTACTGGTCCTATGAATACAACACAAAAATATGTGGTTTTACAACCACAAATTCTTATGTCAAAAATTCCACACATGAGGGAATTTTTCCAAAACATTTTCATGGTAATGATTAAACTACTCATGCTTTTCTACCAACTCAAATGCAAGCTATCAGAGGTGATAACAACACAAAATAAGTACCAAAATGGTACTGGATACAATCAAAAATCCAAGTGCTTGCACATAATTTCATCACTCAAAAATCCTATGCAAATATTAACTAGAGGATAATCATATGTTAATAACAAAAATCCTATTTCTTCTCAACTCAAGTCCACACATTCTAATATGCTAAAATAGATAAGTAACACTTATAAAACAAGTTCACACAACTTATACATGCTAGAAAACAATATGGAAACACAAAAATATAATCACACAATTTAAATACCTAAAATGCCAAAATGGCAGAAACATGCAAAACAAAGATCTGTCCACCAAAATTTCTATGATGCTCTAAAAATTAAACCCTTCTAGGTTTGGATAGTCCTAAGCATATACAAGACCATCCAATTGAGTTTGCATCAAAAATCATTTTTAATTATTTTATAAAAATCACCAAAGTGCTCTCTGGTGTTTTACCAAATTGCATGCCATTTCAAAAATACAATGAATTTGGAAACGAGGTTAACTTCTTAAGTTAGAAAATTTCAAGGGCTTTCCAATGCAATTGGCCTCACTTCATTCTGAGTTGTAAAATAAAAATGGTGCTCATTTTGGTGTTTCTGGTAGCTGTTACCAAAACATTTTTCATTTCAAATCTATCCATCCAAATGTAGATCTACAACTTGGAGATGGTTTAGATTTTGTTGTTGTACCACTGTGATTTTTGGTTTGGCCAAATTCATCTTTTAGATTAGTTTTTGAAGGCCAAAAGTAAAGATGCATCAATCTGTGAAAAAGAAATTGGAAAAACAAACATTATTGGGCTAGATCCACCAACGGGCCGGCCGGAACCTTTCTCACCGCGAGCAGATCCGCCCTTTGTGGCTGACCAGCGGGCCTGGCAGCCACGCAGGCAGCCACGCGGGCAGCGCGGCCCCACCAGCGGGTTTGACTTCGTCCGCGCGGGGTCAAAGGAGACGGTGACGCGAGCGTGACCTCACCCGCCGGCGGCCACAACTCCGGCGAGGTGCAAACGAGCGACAGAGAGCCCCGTTTCGCGAGTAATCTGCACCTACGCGTAGTACTCGACGAGAGCTACCGAATGGTGGGGGTTGCGTTTCCGGGGAGACGCCGGAAAGGCGGCGGCGACGGCGTGCGGCGACGGCCGGACGGCCACCACGGCGCGTCCGCGTTAGAGAGGGGGAGGGAGAGGGGAAAATGCTCGGGGGGAATCCCCTGCTCACCATGAACGTGTGGGACGGCTCGGATAGGGAGGAGGAAGCTCGTGGCGGCGTGAATAGCTCGCCGGAGCTCGCCGGCCCCGAAGACGAAAATGCACGGCGCGGGCTCCTGGCGCCATCCCGCCTCGATTCCTCTCGCAGGGGCGCTCAGCAAGACTAGGCGGAGGCTATGGGAACCACGGCGACCGGTGGCGAGGTCCTCTGTGGCCGAATCGATTGAGAGCTTTTTCGGGCTAGGGTTCCGATTGGGTTTCTTTTACAGTGAGAGAGAGCTCAAGGGGGGGGGGGAGATAGAGGGGGGGCCTGGGGAGACAAGGCACATGGGGGGGCCCCTTTAACCTCCAGGGATGGCTTCTCATCGAAGGAATGGCTAGGGTGCTGTTCTTCTACAGGGTGCTAGAGGTAGGAGATGACTGGGATATAATTTAGGTCCCTGCGATTTTACAAACAGGTCCCTGCCTTCACTGAAAATTGATGTTTTCCCTAATCAAACAAAGTCAAAAATTAAAATCCTTCTGCCCAAAATTCTAATTAGTTGATATGCACAACATATATGAAAATTGGCTCAAATGAATAAACTTCATAATTCAAAGTTGTTCAAATTTGAATTCTGACATAAATGGACATTGAAATTATTACAATACTTAGGAGCTTCCAAAAATGATAATTTTTGTCACACATTCCTTATTTTGTGTGTTCCTTGTGTGGTAGAAAATTCAAGTCATTTTGAGTTACTTCATAGAACAAACTTGTTCAAATTTCAAAAAGGTGATGTCAAGAAAACAGGGGTGTTTGGCAACTTAAATTATTCAAAAACTTGTGCCCTTTTGGTTTTCATCCTTATTTATGCTATAGAGCATGTGGTATTTATTTCATGGCATTTAGAAAAAGTTTGTAGAACAAACTTGTTCAAAATCCCAAATGTTGCTGTGGAGAAAATTCATGTTTTCAGGGCTTTAATGGATTCAATTTTTGGTCTCCTCTTGTGTGTGTTCCTTATTTGATATAAGGAAGCAATGGTATAAATTTCAGATCATTTGATTAAAGTTTCCAGAAGTAACTTGTTTTAGTTTTCTGTTTCTAGAAATATTGGAATTTCTATTTAATAAAGCACTTGGCTTTTCTTTAACAATTCTTTGCCAAAATATTTATGTGACTAGAGATAGCAAGTCAATGCTCTCTAATACCTTTGTTTTTAATCTTGCAAGGTTGGAAAAACATTTGATAATATTTTGGTGAAGCATTTAAGAATGCCTCTTTTTCTGATAATCTTTTAGGGAAATTTTATTAAGTGTTTCCTCTTTCTTAATTTAGGTCTTGGAATAATATTCAACAAGTATGAGTTTCATAAGATAGTTTTTGGAAAGCTCTTTGATCAATATTTACTTCAGAAAATATTGTCAAGGTCATTGGAACAATATGTTGAATATTTTGTTTTCAATTTCTTAGCCATGTAAGTTTATATAATTAGTTTGTTTAGTTGCACTCAAACAAATACAATCAAAGTTTAATTGTCACAATCAAAGTTTAATTGTCAATCAATTAGCAAAACAATAGTGTTATCAGGTATTCCAAAATTGGGATGTGACAGGTCTTCCCCCCTTAAAAAGAATCTCGTCCCCGAGATTCACAAGCGAGGACTAAGGGAGGGCCAACAAACACAATGTTAGTGTTGGAGTGCAGGTGCTTCCCCCCTTTGACTTTTCTTGGGAGGTGGGGTACATCCCTAAATTAGCAAATTTACTTTAAAAATTTCTCTAGCTATCAATTTACTCAACCACCAAATTTTTAAAAATTTCTGATAACGTCACTACTGCCAACTAGTTCCTTTTAGTGCAGAACTACCTGGAAAAGTACCGTCAATTATTACATGAGTTCCTAGCTATATCCCACATATTACATACCACATATGGAGTGGTGTACCACTCTCATAACAAGGTATATAAAAAGCTAAAAATATAGCTTGTGGGTGCAAAGGTTAGGTTGCTAAGGTAAAATAAACAGATAGAATAATACCCATGGCAGTGGGTATTACTCACCACAAGCAACTATCACTTAATGTGTTCATGATTTTAGTTGAATGTTTTACTTTCATAAGATACTCTAAAACACCATCTTTACACAAGGTAGAACTTCTATTACACAGGCATATAAAAAGGTCTGCACAAATAACACACTAGCATGACAAATCTACACCAGCATGCTATAAGAGATAATCATATCCTATAACCATAGAACATGAAACTAAATAATTCATGGCATGATAACAGAAGTAATAACTTCCTAAACATGCTATATCAACACATATACTCATAAAATAAAAAGAGGGTAATATTAGAGCAAAAATCACCATTTTTTAGTGGTGAAACTAGTTTCACTCTAGAGAAACAAACAATGTTAATATGATGTTTAAACTTAAACAAGCAAGTCATGAATATAAGGGTACCTAATAACAGTACACAAAACTTACTCATGTTAGTAAGCACAAACATCAAAACAATTTCCATGATACAACTATTAAACATGCATAAATTAATTCTAGCAATTTATGTTTTTCTTTAACCAATTGCTAGCAAACAAGCAAGGTATAACTCACACAACCAGTAGCTATGCAATTAATGAAAAGTTATCTAACCCTTTTCAAAAATCCATACACTCAATTTAAAATCATTCACAAACAATCTACCAATCCAGAGGAATTTATTTTATTTGCGAACAATTTAATTTTAGCACACGATAGTGAAACATTTCTTAACATGATACCCCTAAGGAATATTATGCTAACAAAAGGATCACACCTAAACATATTAGTCTTTACTAATAAGATATAAACTTCTCACTTGCATAAGTGAAAAGAAACAATCATATTTTTCCATGGTGAAAAATAGAAATCAATCACATAGTGAAACATGCTATTTTCACACATGTGTATGGTTGGGGATTTTCATCCTCAAGCCAAAAAGCAATGGGACCAGTGGGCTATGGCCTACTAATACCAAGTAAAAATAGGTACTAAGCCTCTGGTTACTCATGAAAAAAACTTTGCATACAAGATAAAAATATAAGGCTATTTAATCTGGTGAAGCAATATTAGTGCATACTGATAGCAACTCTTACATATGCTTTACTATTAAAAGACATGTAAGCTAACATAGGTACATGCATCAAAATATCAGTACCTAAATGGTACTGGACTCAAAGAAAACATAGCACAAAATTTATCAAAGCATTCACACAAAGATCTAGCTTTCACAATAATTCCAAATAATAAAAACTGGAAAAATAGCAAATGTTACTCATGCTTTGCTATAAGATCACATGCAAGTTAAGGAAGATAACATCATATAAATAACAGTACCAAAATGGTACTGGATCTATCATAACCATAACAAAAATCTAGGTACAACAAATCTACAAGGATTTGCCCACTCAACAATCCAAATAATAAACTAGAAGGTAACAAATGCTATTCATTTTTATTCGAGTTTTTAATCATGCACCCACTTTCTAGGGTAGATTCATTGTAAGAAAACAACATAATAACGAGTCTTAACAACTCCATATAAGTTAGGAAGCAAGATTGAATAAAATACAAATTTATTTCAATCAAGAGCACACAAAGAAATAACAACAGGAAAACTGCTGTTTTCCAGATCTATTATAAACATTCCATCGTTCACTTAGTTCCTAAACCCCGAATCTCATAGTACCTACAATGTATATTAAGATTTGGTTTTCCAAATTAGATACACATGATATCCTATTGACTAGTAAACGAATAGGTCATCATCTTATTTTCTCGTGACTTCTCCTTTTTACCAACTAGATTAAAAAGTGTCGTAAGTCACTTAATTCCTTGGTTTAGAAAGAGTTGTCAATAGTTTGCATGATTTGGTTAGGTGTCAACCTAAGATTAGAACAAGGCATGTTAGTCTTGTTAACTTTCTAATTAATCATGTTTGTCCGACAAGATACGACTAGCGTCCTACGTCGAATATTGAATTGTGCTCTTTGATTGGCCTTTGAGGGGGTTGCGCATCATGGCATGTGAAGACTTCTTTTGCAAACAGACAAAACATAGAGGTTTTGGTCAGTATTGGTTGGTTTTCTTTACGCCTTTTCTTCTTTGAGGATTTTCGTTGTTGGAGCTTTATTTGTTGGAGTGCATCACTGGTAGCAATGCTATCAGCTCGTGTGGCTTGATGGTCCTCTATTATTAGGCACAACGGTGCTTTCATTGATGGTGGGGAAATGGTGGTGGTTCACGACGGGTCGCATTATGAAGCGAAAACAAGTATAAGTCTAAGCAACAAATTCTTGTTTTTGAATGCTATACAAACATTTTTTGCTTGCAAAAATTTAACACGAGGCGATTCAAAAACAAGAGCGGGGCAATCACAAATATGCAAATCTTGAGCACTCCGCAAACATATAGAAGCCTAGATGAATCAAAATCTACACCACACAATAGCACAAAGTCCTACGGACACACATAAGCAAGCCAAAACACACAAGCAAGGCTCCATTGGAGCTACGTCGGGGAATGATCCAAAATCCTAGAAGTGGCTGAAGAACTATATCTACTTCTGACCATCATCACTGTAGAGCTAGGCAATTATTTTGGTCTTCTCGGGACATCGGCAAGTATAAAAGTTTTTGTATGGAAACAAGATAATAGGAGTAAAGTTTTGATAAAACTTTATGCAACAATCTGTTTTTGAAACCCCAACTATTTTCTGAACAGAAAACTTCAAAGATGAGAGATGTTTCAAAAACAGAGCGGAGCAGTTGCAAATAAGTAAGAAATAAACTCTTAACCGAGAGAGATACTAACTCCGTAAGGCCCGCCCTTCGAACCACTGTTCAAGGACGCCCTTGATATGCATTTAGAATCTTTTGAAAAGATAATAAGGAGGGGAAAATATACTAAAATTCCCTTAGATAAAAATCATGTAGATAGTAAAAAGGTTTTTACTCCAAAAATACTTTTCTTTCCTATCTGACGTCCATGCTAACTAAGGTCTCCTAAGGTCAAGATGGCTCTGATACCAACTCTGTAAGGACCCCAGACCGGCAGTCTGAAACCCTACGTATGCATACATTCACGATCCCAGAAAGATCAGTCGTGAACAACATACACAGTTGGCACACAGATATACATCATCCATTACACGAATACATAAAGGTATTACAAAAATGATCACACGATCAAGTCTAGCACAGCTGCCACAAAGGGCAGGCTACTTAACAAACACAGCGGAAGACAATCCAAACACAACGTAGTTGAGCCCAAGTCACGCCTTAACCTACAGGCTGCTGACCCGGAGACGATCCTAGTTCGCAAAGCCGTCAACTCCGTACTTCTCTTCATAGATCTCCTTCGGAGACTCCTTCTCCAAATCTGATAAGTAGATACCAGGGGCGAAACCATAATGAGTACATTTGAATGTACTCAGCAAGACATCCATCATGTCACTTACCAACATGCAAATATGCTTATATGGTGGAATAGGTAGGCTATAAATAGGGTTCACTACCAATGGTGTTCATATATGACGACACCACAGTTGCAGTCAGTTTAATCTGTATCTTCGTTGGAGAAGATACTTCAGAAGAAAATAATATAGTTTTATTTCTCTTGTAGATATCACATGTACAAGAGGTTTTGTAAAACTTTGTGAAAGAATATTTTCTCTTTGCAAAACTTCTTGGAATCAGTTTCCAGAATTCTTGCTTAGAGTAGAAAAGGTTTTCTTTGCAAAACATTTTGTTTTGTATAACAACATCTGGCTTTTCATCATCGACGATACCTCCACGGTATAAGTTTCCATTCCTTTCCGAACTTCACAAGTTCAACACTTCCTTTCCAAAATTCCTTTTCAAAAACTTCCTTTTTGAAAACATTGACACAATGCTAGCTACATGGCCATTCAACCGTCCATATCCGAGGACGCGGCTATCTCGAAATAGTTTTACTCTGCAGAGGTGTACACATTTCCACCAGATCCAGAATCCGCCATGAAACACCCATGGACTGTCCTCAACCTATGAGAACATCAGATAACTGATCTTGACTATCCACTATGTACAAGCTAGAACATGACTATCTCTTCAATTGGGTTTCCCCCTCCCCGGCAAGCCGTGTCCCACACCGCCCAGACAGGAGGCCCAACTGCTGCATCCGGAGGGAAAATTAATCCCACACTTTAGATGTCCCGTATTCCCCACTCCTAGCAACATTTCGGTTCGGAGGATCCCATCCCCTATAGCACTTGAGATAGCACACATACTAACCATAACAAGTTTTTAATCAAGCCCCTACCCATATCGGGGTAAAGTGGCAGTACGGTAAAGGTTGTCCAGCGAAGACTAGGTTATGTGTCATTTTTGAAAACACCACTTTCTCAAAAATGACCACTTCCACATTCCTCCGGAGAACAAGGATCCGCCTTTTCTCCGGGTTTTTCCGTAAAGCCTTTGTTTTGTAGAATCACAATTTTAGGGTGTCCACTTAGGGACTAGTATATTTGATGGTAATAAATACCATATGGTGGCTTATGGGCTTGGTATTACCAAGTTTATCTACTGGCATGATAGTAACCTATATACTAATATAGTAGTAATAGCCACATCAAAAATAGTTTTGATAATCAAGTTTTGGTAAAACTTCAGAGGTAAAACATGCATGATAGATAATGGTAAGTATTGTATCAGCAAGCAATCAGGATGGCTTGCCTGGTATCTCTTGTGTCCCTGGTTTTGGAGTGACTGGAACTTGAAACAGAGCTTCACGACACTTCCTTCCTCTTCGTTTTCTAACGCCGTAAAAGGAATAAAGGACACACATTCAGAACCAATCAAGGCAAGCAACAATGCATAACCATACATACAGCAAGGAAATCTAATAATAACCAATCACACAATTATTAATGGAGGCAACCAATCAAACAAAACTATTTGGCAGAAATGCCATTTAATACGACAGCTCAAGGTTGGAGGAACATATCTCACAACCTTAATATCATGGATTCAGTGGGTGTGCCACTCTCATACCAAGATATTAATAAGCCCAAAATACACTTAGTTTCACAAGGGTGAGACTACTGAAAGTATATAAAACATGCACCAAAAATAATTATGGCAATGGGTCTATCAACCAAACAACAAAAAGAAAAGGGTAGCTATCCTACTGAGTCTAAATTCACATCAAGAATAATTTAGGCACATGATTTGCAAAAGTTACTTGTACAAATCAGTGGGCCTACACAAATGTAACAAAGTAATAGACTCATCACAAAACACATAATTTCTCATAGTGAGAATAATAGAAACTATGACTAAAAAGGAGGAATCCTTATAGACATGCTTCTACTAAAAATTTGCTATGCAAGCAAGCGTAATAAATAAAGTACTAAAATGCAAACAAGGAACCATGTTATCATAATGGGAATGAAAACATGTCCTCATGCAAGGATACATAAATATCTACCAAACACAAGTTGGCAGGGAAAATAATTCAATACAAAAATGCTAAGGAAAAACTAGTACTACTCACACATGAAGAATCAATGGATGCATTTCAATCAAGTAATTGAAATACAACCAGAGGGTCCATGTTATAAAAACAGTACTGAAAAACATATATACTTTGTATAACAAAAATATCCCATTTGATAAAACAAGTCATCCATTTTCAGGGCAACTCCTACATACTAGTGGTAATAAAAAGGGCATTACTAGGGGAATCAAACAACAACCCAAAGATGGATTTTTCCTAGCAAGCCACACATTATTATAACCACTTACAAACAGAAGCATACCCATTTCTGTTTAGCACAAAAATTCCCAAAGCAAAACTACTAGGCACTCACTAGTTATGAAACTATATAAAAGAAATACATCTAGTTTGGGGAAATAATGTTTCCACCAAAAATGCAATGAAACCAGTGGGTGTTCCACTAGCATAACAAGGCATTAAGAGGTCACAAAGCCTCTGGTCATACTTGACAAAAATTAGCAAAAACCTAAACTAGCACCTAGTGCAATAACGATACTAGAAGAAAAATAATAGGGTGCTAAAAACAAGCAAGGTAATGATACTCATGCTATTGTTTTCACACATGTGAAAACTTTAGGGGTCAAGTACTCATAACAACCTTATCAAAATGCTACTGGTCCTATGAATACAACACAAAAATATGTGGTTTTACAACCACAAATTCTTATGTCAAAAATTCCACACATGAGGGAATTTTTCCAAAACATTTTCATGGTAATGATTAAACTACTCATGCTTTTCTACCAACTCAAATGCAAGCTATCAGAGGTGATAACAACACAAAATAAGTACCAAAATGGTACTGGATACAATCAAAAATCCAAGTGCTTGCACATAATTTCATCACTCAAAAATCCTATGCAAATATTAACTAGAGGATAATCATATGTTAATAACAAAAATCCTATTTCTTCTCAACTCAAGTCCACACATTCTAATATGCTAAAATAGATAAGTAACACTTATAAAACAAGTTCACACAACTTATACATGCTAGAAAACAATATGGAAACACAAAAATATAATCACACAATTTAAATACCTAAAATGCCAAAATGGCAGAAACATGCAAAACAAAGATCTGTCCACCAAAATTTCTATGATGCTCTAAAAATTAAACCCTTCTAGGTTTGGATAGTCCTAAGCATATACAAGACCATCCAATTGAGTTTGCATCAAAAATCATTTTTAATTATTTTATAAAAATCACCAAAGTGCTCTCTGGTGTTTTACCAAATTGCATGCCATTTCAAAAATACAATGAATTTGGAAACGAGGTTAACTTCTTAAGTTAGAAAATTTCAAGGGCTTTCCAATGCAATTGGCCTCACTTCATTCTGAGTTGTAAAATAAAAATGGTGCTCATTTTGGTGTTTCTGGTAGCTGTTACCAAAACATTTTTCATTTCAAATCTATCCATCCAAATGTAGATCTACAACTTGGAGATGGTTTAGATTTTGTTGTTGTACCACTGTGATTTTTGGTTTGGCCAAATTCATCTTTTAGATTAGTTTTTGAAGGCCAAAAGTAAAGATGCATCAATCTGTGAAAAAGAAATTGGAAAAACAAACATTATTGGGCTAGATCCACCAACGGGCCGGCCGGAACCTTTCTCACCGCGAGCAGATCCGCCCTTTGTGGCTGACCAGCGGGCCTGGCAGCCACGCAGGCAGCCACGCGGGCAGCGCGGCCCCACCAGCGGGTTTGACTTCGTCCGCGCGGGGTCAAAGGAGACGGTGACGCGAGCGTGACCTCACCCGCCGGCGGCCACAACTCCGGCGAGGTGCAAACGAGCGACAGAGAGCCCCGTTTCGCGAGTAATCTGCACCTACGCGTAGTACTCGACGAGAGCTACCGAATGGTGGGGGTTGCGTTTCCGGGGAGACGCCGGAAAGGCGGCGGCGACGGCGTGCGGCGACGGCCGGACGGCCACCACGGCGCGTCCGCGTTAGAGAGGGGGAGGGAGAGGGGAAAATGCTCGGGGGGAATCCCCTGCTCACCATGAACGTGTGGGACGGCTCGGATAGGGAGGAGGAAGCTCGTGGCGGCGTGAATAGCTCGCCGGAGCTCGCCGGCCCCGAAGACGAAAATGCACGGCGCGGGCTCCTGGCGCCATCCCGCCTCGATTCCTCTCGCAGGGGCGCTCAGCAAGACTAGGCGGAGGCTATGGGAACCACGGCGACCGGTGGCGAGGTCCTCTGTGGCCGAATCGATTGAGAGCTTTTTCGGGCTAGGGTTCCGATTGGGTTTCTTTTACAGTGAGAGAGAGCTCAAGGGGGGGGGGAGATAGAGGGGGGGCCTGGGGAGACAAGGCACATGGGGGGGCCCCTTTAACCTCCAGGGATGGCTTCTCATCGAAGGAATGGCTAGGGTGCTGTTCTTCTACAGGGTGCTAGAGGTAGGAGATGACTGGGATATAATTTAGGTCCCTGCGATTTTACAAACAGGTCCCTGCCTTCACTGAAAATTGATGTTTTCCCTAATCAAACAAAGTCAAAAATTAAAATCCTTCTGCCCAAAATTCTAATTAGTTGATATGCACAACATATATGAAAATTGGCTCAAATGAATAAACTTCATAATTCAAAGTTGTTCAAATTTGAATTCTGACATAAATGGACATTGAAATTATTACAATACTTAGGAGCTTCCAAAAATGATAATTTTTGTCACACATTCCTTATTTTGTGTGTTCCTTGTGTGGTAGAAAATTCAAGTCATTTTGAGTTACTTCATAGAACAAACTTGTTCAAATTTCAAAAAGGTGATGTCAAGAAAACAGGGGTGTTTGGCAACTTAAATTATTCAAAAACTTGTGCCCTTTTGGTTTTCATCCTTATTTATGCTATAGAGCATGTGGTATTTATTTCATGGCATTTAGAAAAAGTTTGTAGAACAAACTTGTTCAAAATCCCAAATGTTGCTGTGGAGAAAATTCATGTTTTCAGGGCTTTAATGGATTCAATTTTTGGTCTCCTCTTGTGTGTGTTCCTTATTTGATATAAGGAAGCAATGGTATAAATTTCAGATCATTTGATTAAAGTTTCCAGAAGTAACTTGTTTTAGTTTTCTGTTTCTAGAAATATTGGAATTTCTATTTAATAAAGCACTTGGCTTTTCTTTAACAATTCTTTGCCAAAATATTTATGTGACTAGAGATAGCAAGTCAATGCTCTCTAATACCTTTGTTTTTAATCTTGCAAGGTTGGAAAAACATTTGATAATATTTTGGTGAAGCATTTAAGAATGCCTCTTTTTCTGATAATCTTTTAGGGAAATTTTATTAAGTGTTTCCTCTTTCTTAATTTAGGTCTTGGAATAATATTCAACAAGTATGAGTTTCATAAGATAGTTTTTGGAAAGCTCTTTGATCAATATTTACTTCAGAAAATATTGTCAAGGTCATTGGAACAATATGTTGAATATTTTGTTTTCAATTTCTTAGCCATGTAAGTTTATATAATTAGTTTGTTTAGTTGCACTCAAACAAATACAATCAAAGTTTAATTGTCACAATCAAAGTTTAATTGTCAATCAATTAGCAAAACAATAGTGTTATCAGGTATTCCAAAATTGGGATGTGACAGGTTTGGGTTCCCCTCTAGTAGTAAACTCCCCTGGAGCAACTATGCAAACTTCCAAGATCAGTCATGAGAATCAGATCTTGATTGGAGGTCACATATTCCTTGCTTCCCTCATTCTGCTTGGCAATTCTGACATTGATGTCATCCTTGGTATGGATTGGTTGAAGGCCAATGAAGCTAAAATTGACTGTGCTCAAAAGTCAATAACTCTCTTCCACCCTGCTGGACAGATAGTCTATTCTCCAAATGAATCAAGTCCCATCCAGATATACACACTCGATGCTAAACCTCTACCTCTGCTTGAAAATGTTCCGGTGGTTTGTGAATTCCCTGACGTCTTTCCAGAAGAATTGTCAGGGATGCCTCCGGACAGAGCAGTTGAGTTCGTGATCGAGCTTGAACCAGGTACTGCTCCCATCTCTAAGCATCCATACAAGATAGCTCCTCCTGAACTGAAGTTGTTGAAGGAGCAAATCGATATGTACATGGAGAAAGGCTACATTCAGCCTAGTTCCTCCGCTTGGGGTTGCCCAACTCTGTTCGTTGCCAAGAAAGACCAAACTAAGAGACTTGTTGTGGACTATCGTCCTCTTAACGAGAAAACCATCAAGAACAAATACCCAATTCCTCGTATCGATGATCTTTTTGATCAACTTGCTGGAGCCTCAATATTCTCAAAGTTGGACTTGAGGATGGGTTACCATCAAATAAAGATCAGAAAGGAAGATATTCCAAAGACAGCCTTCACCACTCGCTACGGTCTATATGAATACACCGTAATGTCCTTTGGTCTCACCAATGCACCGGCGACCTTCTCTCGACTGATGAATTCTGTCTTCCACGAATACCTCGACAAGTTCGTTGTGGTATATCTTGATGATATCCTTGTCTACTCAAAATCCGAGAAAGAGCATGAAGAACATCTTCGTCTCACTCTCATGAAACTCCGCGAGCATCGTCTGTATGCCAAATACTCCAAATGTGAGTTCTGGATTTCAGAAGTGGCCTATCTTGGTCATATCATCTCTGCCAAGGGCATAGCCATTGATCCTGAAAAGGTTAAGGCAATTGTTGATTGGAAACCTCCTAGGACGGTGAAGCAAGTCAGAAGTTTTCTTGGCTTGGCTAGATATTGCCGTCGTTTCGTCGAAAACTTCTCCAAGATTGCAAAACCTCTCACTGATCTCACCAAGAAGGACAAGAAGTTCGTTTGGTCTCCACAGTGTGATGAAAGTTTCAATCTCCTCAAAACTAAACTCACTTCTACTCCAGTTCTGGTTGGTCCAGACACCACCAAATCTTTCCAGATATTCTGTGATGCTTCTCTCCAAGGCCTAGGTGCAGTTCTTATGCAAGAACGTCAAGTTGTCGCCTATGCTTCACGTCAGTTGAACCCACATGAGCAAAACTATCCCACTCATGATCTTGAACTTGCAGCAGTTGTGTTTGCCCTCAAGAAATGGAGACAATACTTGTTGGGTAACAAAACTGAAATCTTTTCCGATCACAAGAGTCTGAAATACATCTTCACTCAACCAGATCTAAACCTCAGGCAAAGGAGATGGATTGAAAAGATCAAAGACTTCGATCTCACCATTTCTTACACTCCAGGCAAGGCTAATGTTATGGCTGATGCTCTCAGTCGCAAATCCTATTGCAACAATCTCATGATCATGGACAGCCAACCTCCACTTCATGAAGAATTCCAGAAGCTGAACCTTGGTCTTGTTCCTCAAGGCTATCTTGCTAGCTTGACAGCCAGTCCAACTCTTGAGGACAAGATTCGTTCTGAACAGTTTCGTGATGCTGAAATAAAGAGGATGGTAGAGCAAATCAAAGAGGGCAGTGATAAGTTCAAGTCCTTCTCAATTGATGACAAAGGAGCTGTGTACTTCGAAGGACGCATTGCAGTTCCTCAGATTCAAAGTCTCAAAGATATCATTCTTAAGGAGGCTCATGAAACTCCTCTATCCATCCACCCTGGAAGTACAAAGATGTACCAGGATCTTAAGACTCTGTATTGGTGGCCTGGCATGAAACGTGAAATTGCTCAATACGTTTCTGAATGCGACGTTTGTCAACGTGTCAAGGCAGTCCATCAAAAAACAGCCGGTCTTCTCCAACCTCTCAAAATTCCTGAGTGGAAGTGGGACATGATTGAAATGGACTTCGTTACTGGATTTCCAAAGTCCAAAAAGGGCAACGATGCAATCTTCGTTGTCATTGATCGTCTCACCAAGTTTGCTCACTTCTTTGCTGTGAAAGAGACTATATCAGCTAGCCAGTTAGCAGAACTCTACACAACAAAGATTGTTCCTCTTCATGGTGTTTCATTGGAAATTAGCTCAGACCGTGGAAGCATATTCACTTCTCATTTCTGGAAGAGTTTCCAAGATGCATTGGGCACTAAACTTCTGTTCAGCACAGCTTACCATCCTCAGTCTCAGGGGCAAGTCGAAAGAGTCAATCAGATTCTCGAGGATATGCTCAGAGCATGTGGTCTCTCCTTTGGCATGAAATGGGAGGATTGTCTTCCATATGCTGAATTCTCCTACAACAACAGCTACCAGGCAAGCCTAGGCATGGCACCATTTGAGGCATTATATGGCCGCAGATGCAGGAGTCCAATCAATTGGTCTGGAGCTGGTGAACGTTCACTCTTGGGTCCTGACATTGTTAAAGAGGCCGAAGAGAAAGTTCGCATCATTCGTGACAATCTCAGAATTGCTCAGTCTCGTCAGAAGAGTTACTATGACAGCAAGCACCGGGACATGGTCTATGCACCTGGTGACAAAGCATATCTCCGTGTAACTCCCTTCAGAGGCACTCATCGTTTTGGTGTGAAAGGAAAGTTGGCACCAAGATACATTGGTCCTTTCAACATCCTGTCAAGACGTGCAGAAAATGCCTATCGTCTCGAGCTTCCAGAAAAACTATCCAAAGTGCACGATGTGTTCCACGTGTCACAGCTCAAGAAGTGCTTCAAGGATCCAGATCGTGCAGTTGATCATGATGATATTGAACTGCAAGATGATCTCTCTTATGAGGAGCACCCTACTCGAATTCTCGATGAGACCGTTCGTAAGACTCGCAACAAGAGCACCAAGTTCTTGAAAGTGCAATGGTCGCATCATTCTGATAAAGAGGCAACATGGGAGACCGAAGAGGATCTTCGCAAGAAGTATCCGGACCTTTTCACTTCTCCGTAGGAATCTCGGGGCGCGATTCCTTCAAGGGGGGGGCGTTTTGTAACATCCAAGTATGAAAACTCCCTAGTTGTTGTACTTCTTGTTTTATTTAAGCAATGCATCATGTCATCATCCTCATATTTATTTCTGTTTGCATTGTTTCCATATGAAAGTCAAACTTAATCAACTCTTGTTTTCACACTTGTCTGTTACAATCTTTTTCAAATAAAGAATTGCAAATTAAAAACATCATTTGTTTCCAAACAATCCATTATATTTCATCTATTAAATTGTTGCTTAAATCAATTGATCAATTTAAACAATTAATTTCAAATCATTTCCAAATTCAAACCATTTCTCAAAATCATTAATCTTTTGAATCCATGAAGTTCACCACTAATTGGTATTCTTAAATCACCTTAAAACCCTAGGGGAAACCCTATTGAAATTGCTTTGTTTTTCCAATATTAATTAATATTGCAATTTTCAATTATTTTGGTTCAAATTTTAAACAGCAAGCAAACATTTAAAATTTTGAAAACAAAAGCTACCAAATGTTTGCTTTTCACCTAAGGAATTTATCCTAATTTCTTCCAAATTTTTCTATAAACAAAAACCCATGTTTTTATTCCAAAAGCAAAGCTACAAAAAAAAAAAACAGAAGGAAAAAAATAAAAACAAAGCAAAACGCAGCGCGCGCAGCAGATAACAGAACCAGCCCAATCTATCTACCGCGCGCGCCAGCCCAGCCCAACTAATCCGCGCGTAACGCTTCGAGATTCGTGCGGATCTTCTATTCGTCTTCGTCGAGCAGTACGGCAGCGCATCGGAGGCGCCACCGCACCCCCGCAGCGACTCCGGCGGCCACACCGCGCCTCCACGCCTATAAGTAGAAGCCCTAGGCCCCGTACCTAACCCTAGCTAACCCTAGGTCCTTTTCCTCGCTCCGCCGCCGTCAATCGCCTCCTCCCCGACGAGATCCCCTCCTCTGTCACTCTCACCGGCGGCCACCCCTCTGAAGAACGCCATGGCGCCGCCACCTCCCGTCTCCACTTAGCTACCTACCCCCTGGAACGGATCCGCCACCCTACCAGCTACGGCTTGGACACCCGCGGGAGCACGGAGGAGCACCACGTCCTCGACGCCGTCATCGACTTCGCCGCGGCCACCGTCGTCAGCAGAACGTCACCGTCAGCCCTCTGCTACCTCGACGCCGGTGGTGAGCACCGTTTTCTTCCCTCTCTCCCTTCTACTGCATCCACCACACGTCCGTGCACACACCCGCATCCAGCACCCACTCGTGCACGTCCACGATCACCGCAACGCCGGCGAGCCCCTCTGTTCTGACGGACGAGCAAGCTTTTGTTCGTCAGATTCAGTTAACGCTGTCGATGAAAGATAACCTGTAGGCGTCCCCGTATCTGTCAAACGACTGAACGCAGCGCAGCTGGTTGCGCTTCTCTGAACTTTGCGGCAGGGCGCGGGTTCGAGCCGCAGCGCCCCCAAATTTTTGTTGTTTTTGCTTCCAGCGCGAGCAGGCCCACCTGGCATAGAACCCCACTGCCACGCAAGCGTTTGCTCAGCGCCACGCTGTCTAGGCCCACGGGGCAGTGAGAGTGAGTAGATAGCAGTGCGGTGAAAAAAGGTTTCTGCGAATTCCAAAAATTCCAAAATTCATTTTAATTAGCAGAATTAAAACAAAACTTCAAAATTTAATAACTTTCATTCTGTAATTCCAAATAATGCAAGTTTTATATGTTTTCTGATCCAAATTTTCCAATCTTTCCAAATATCCAATTTGTGTACTGTTTTGGAAATTACAAATGCATTTAAAAATTCAAACTTAACTAATTCAAATGTTAATTTGTAAATTCCATAACTAATTATTTATAAATCCAATAAATGCAAATAAAATATGTTTTCCATACCATTTTAGATAACCTATTCAAATATAATTTTTGTTTCCTGTTTTGGATAATTAAAATTGCCTAAACCATTTAAATCTTGTTTAATGCAATTAAAAATTGTTTAATATTGTTTAATTCATAATTAAATAATCCTAAGTCCAATTTCAAAATGTGAAACATGTAATCCAACTAAAATTTGATAACCTTTTCAAATATCAACTTTGTTATTTGTTTTGAACCCTTTAACTTGTTGAAAACAACCACTACTTGTTTAACACCAATTAAGTAACAATAATTTCCAAACTTTATTAATGTTTTCTAAAATTGTTAACCATCATTCCAATTGCATTTAATATTGTTATCTTCTTGTTCCTCATCATGCATGCATCATGCTAACTCACCTACACCTGATGCTTAGTGGTAGAACAATTAATTCAACTCTAAGGCATGGGTTCTCCATATGCAATCTTTGCATATGGAATCCATTTAAACTTGTGTATCATATCAACTAGTTTATTTGGTGCATCTATTAACATGACATGCATCATCCCATGTTTGTGCACCTATGCCATGTATTGATTGCCCGTCTTCCTTCGTTGTTGTTTTTGCTTCTTCTCGCTTTAGACAACGACGTTGGTACCGACGAGCCTTACGACACCACTACCCAGGACCTAGCCCAGTACCCGGCTGCTGAGCTTCCAGGCAAGTTATCACTCACATGAATCATCGAGTTCTCTTCCACACTTGTTGTCGATACTATCCTTTTGTCTATTTCTGCTAGCCCTATGTATCGTTGCTATTCTCCGAACCCATCACATGATACCTTGAGCCATGATATTGCCTCACCTCCATACCTACAGCCCTTGTTTGTGCCTGTTCTTATCTAGCATGCTTAGGGTTGCTTTTGCTCGAGCCTGTTGTCGGTTACTTCTTTTACTATCGTGCTATTATTATTGTTACCGTTCCGGGGGCTCGAATATTAATCAAACAATCCTGTTAATGCTACTGTTAATAATAACTTGATGATAAGGCACCGGCAGGAGGCCCTTTGTGGTTTTGAGGCCTGCTAGTGTCGACCCTAATAGGAAAAGGGTCTTGTCTACCGATCCATGATGAGCGCACTACCCGCATGTGGGAAGCGAGTATGGGCGCCCCCCTCAACTTGACTCGATTCGCATCTCGTCCAAATCGCCGTACTAGTTCGGGCTTTCCTTTTGCTGCATCATATGCAGGTACGAACCCGAGGCCAGGGTGGAACTTTTGTAGTCGGCATTTAGGGCGGCGTGGTCTTCCAGTGCTATGAAGGTCCTCCACTTCTTCGGGGGGCTGGATTAGCCGCGCACGCACAGCACGCGGTGCTTTGGGCTTGATGCGAAGAACAGTTGGTTGTGTTGAGTGTCTCGCTTGGTGGGTTTGATTCCCATCTGGCGGGATATTCTTACGTTTACGGTTACTATGGTGCACCCCTGCAGGGATAAATCTTCTCGAGGAGCCGTGTTTTCCGCGGTTATGGATTACTTGGTGAAAGTACTGGCTAACAAGTACTCAGGACAACTTCAACATAATGATCAATCATTTTTCACCCAATGATTTATAACTTGACTAGTAATAGGTTATTCACACAATAACTTGACTCATCTTAATCTAACGGTGTGAGTTATCCTCGGATTGCTTCTTCGGATAAGGGGCGAGATCCAGGATGGGTTTGTTTGAAGTTATCTTTCAGTTGGTTACAATTCCTCGATCTTATCTTTTCTGTTAGCCGGAACTTGTAGTTATCTTCTGTAGTTGGTCAGGGCAGCCCGCTGCAGCTTTTATAATACCTATCTTCTTCCGTTGATCCCAAGCATCAAGGCTTGTGTTGACGGGTAACTCTTTGATGAAGTGTGAGTCTTGCTTGCCAGTACTTGGATGTACTGACCCCGTTGGGGCTGTGGTTTACACAGAGTACGACTACGGCTACGATGATCACCAGGATGGCTACTTTGTGGAGTTTGACGACACTGCAGACGAGTAGTTGACTGGACCCCGGGCAGGATCCAGGACCTACGTGGATGGGCTTCGCTTTCTTTATTTTTTTTCTCCGGCTTCTTAAGCCTTGGATTTGTCTGTACTCAGACCCCTTTGATTGCTTCCGCTGATGTAATGAATGATATGTTGGGACATGTGTCCTCTGGATGAGTGTTTTGCTATCTCTGCCTTAGTGAAGGCTATTTGCAAACTTATTTCATTCTTTTGTGTCTTAGAGACATTCTGTGCTATCATTTCGTTTAAAGCTGTTGACGTACAGTGCGTGCTTGAATATGAAGTACGTCGACAGTAGTGCCTTGGGTTCCTAGCGGATAGTTTACATCGACGATGGAAGCAGGGCTTGTGTTGTCGCGCATAAGCGCAGGCCTACCAGGAAGCTGGGACGTGGGAGCAGGTATGCCCCATAATCCAAGCACCTGCTATCCAGTTCGGCCCGATGAGTATCCTCTAGAAACCGGGGTGCGACAGGATGCATGCTAGATAGCGGTCCATATGACTTGACGTAATGCATCTAATGTTAGAACCCGTGAAATTTATCTCGTCATAATAGCATTGTTATACATTCATGATTTGTCAATTGTCCTGCTATAATTTGTTCACCCAGCATGTTTGTTTTCTTTGGAGAGACACCACTAGTGAACATATGGCCCATGGTCCTATTTTTCTCATATTGCAAACCTTCTTTTAAGAACTTCAATAATTGTTTCTTTGCTGTCCCATTTTTACTTTTATTGTTTTCCAAGACATTATAAGTTTAATTCTCCTGTTTTCAACAAGACCGGAAGATTGACAACCATCCAGAAAGTTGGGGCAAGAGAGAGTTTGTGATTGTGTGCAGGTTCCATGCTCCCGTCAACTACACACCAGTACTTTGTTGGCTCCATTTATAAAGAAACCTTCTTCAAGACTAAGAAGTCCTACTGGTTTGATAACTTGGGTTCTTTACTAGGGAAAAACTTACTCTATACTACATCATACCTTCTGCTTGGGGTCTACCAAAGAGCGTGTGATCACATCATCATCAACATGCCATGTCGTCGGGAAGAATGTTACTCCAGAAGAGGGAACCACTTGCTTGTGGTGAAAATTAACAAAATTAACCTCATTGTCAACAAAAAAAACCTCAAAAATAATCTTCAGCATAAAATAAACATATTTTTTCTTCTTCATAAATAACTCTTTTGTGTGGTGCACGCATAGGAGGTGCAGCGTTCTGTAGAGTAGCGGCCTACCCCTAGGGTGCTGCACTATTTGCCAGCATGGCAAGGTGGAACCCGCGGTGCGGTCATGTAGTGACGGCAGCTGGATTGTGAGGAGTAAAAGTGTGGCGCCGGGAACTAGGGTGTCACCCTTAGGGAGAGATGGGTTCCCTCACGACGCCGAAACGGCTAAGTCCCACGGTGTGGCACCCTTGCATGTAGAAGTGTGGCACCCTTGTGTGAGGTGTCACACGTAAAAATAAAATGTTGCGACCCGAGACGGATTAGTTCCCTCGTGACGTTGAAATGTCTAAGTCACAGTGTGTGGCATCCTAGGAACAGGCGCTGCACGTAGAAGTGTGGCATCCCGTCTGGGGTGTCACTCTTAGATATTTCAACATAATTTCAAAGAAATTAATCAAAAAATCATTCAAAACAAATCAAAGTCCCAGGATTCATAACAAACATCTTTCACAAAAATTTCTAGCACATACATCAATCACTTTTCCCCCATCATTGCAACAAATTTACAAGTCCATAAAAAAACTAGAAACGAGAAGACGATAAGAACTCCACTATCTACTTCGTTCCTCTCGTCTTCCTCGATGCTCCATCTCGCGCCTCCTTCCGCCTACACGCAAGCTTCTTAATCCTTGTTGTTCCTGGGTTATTGCGGTCTCGGGCACCTCGTCCTCGTCCTCGTCCTCGGCATCGGGCACCTCGTCGTGTTCATCCTCGTCCTTGTTCTCATCCAACCCCTTATTTTTTCTAAGATCTATGTCTGATGACCATGGCACTCCGGCTTACTGTTGTGGTTATGCCCTACATAGCCCAAAAGCCATAATTCCATAGTTGCCCGCATGGTTGTAAGGCTTGGACTTACACGGCGACCCAGCAAGCCGAAGCACAATGCCGCTGCGATCCGGCATATGGAAGACGGAAACATGGAAGATTCCGACTTGGAGAAGAAGCCCGACAATCATGTCCGTTTATATCTAGGTTATCTCTTAGAGGGTAGAAATTTACTTATAATACCTAGCCCGACTCTATATATAAATCCGGGAAGGAGAAACCCTAAGGGGTGACAACCTCGTTGTAATTTGTTCACGGGTTCGCCTGCGATAGTGAATCTTGAAGGAAGTAGGGATCCGCCTCCAGCTAACCTAAACTTGGGTAAACTCGTGTCTACCACCTCCTACAAACTCCCTTGACCTCCCTCCACTACATATTTAATCGGGACATGTGTCCTATTGGCCTGTCTAAATCTACAAACCCCCGATAGTTAGCGCCCATCGTGGGGCCAGCTATGTCTAGATTTACATTTCGAGCGGGGATCTTGGGCGGAACTGGCGAAACCATCACCGTCAGATGTGTCGTACCCGGACTTCTATAGGATACTCACCGGGCCGCTAAACAGTAGATGATTGGATTACGGGGCCTACCTGCACCCGCACCTCTTACGAGTAGGCCAACACATATACGTGTGACAACCAACCTCTACTATTCATCGTCGGCGCAAACCATCCCATAGAAATCCGACTACTTCCATTGACGTACTTCATAACATACACACATGGTACATCAACGTCATTTGAACAAGTGATATCACAACAAATCTCTAAGACACAAAGAAATAGAAATAAGTGGCAAATAGCTCTCACTAGAGCAGAGATAGCAAATACAATCATGCAGAGGACACATGTCCCAACAAGTCATCATTACTTCACAGCGAAAGCATCCAAAGTGTCTGAGTACAGACAAGATCCAAATAGGCCTAAGAGGCCGGAAACGAAAAGGAAACGGAGCCCATCCACAAAGTCTCGGATCCTGCCCGGGTCCGCTATCTACTCGTCAACAGCCTCGTCATACTCCACGTAGTAGCCACCATGGGGATCCTCGGAAACGTAGTCTGCAGAACACGCAGCCCCAAAGGGGTCAGTACAGACGAGTACTGGCAAGCAAGACTCACAAGATACCAAGGTGTACCCGGCAACACCAAGTACAGATGCTTTGGGTTCAACGGAAGAAATAGGTGATACAAAAGTACGGCAGCGGGCTGCAGTAACCAACTACAGAGACACGCTACAACATCCGGCTAACAGAAAGAGATAACATAGCGTATCGTAACCAACTACCACTAACCTCAAACAAACCCATCCAATGTTACCCCCTACTAAGGAAGCAACCCAAGGAAACTCACACTGTTGATTAGGGTGACATCATTCTTATGGTGGAAGTAATCTATATTACTAGTCAAGTTATTATAGTTAGGTGTAAGTTGTCTGAGTACTTGTTAGCCAGCACTTTTACCAAGTCATCCATAACCGCGGACAACACGACTTCTCAAGAAGATTTAACCCTGCAGGGATGCACCAATGTAGCCGTACACGTAAGAATAACCCGCCAGATGGAAATGCACTTCCACCAAGCGAGGCACTCAACACAACCCAACTCTTCTTCGCATCAAGCCCAAAGAACCCCGTGCAATTGAGCGCACGACTAATCGAGCCCCACGAAGAAAAGGGGACCCTAATAGCACTCTAAGAACGTGCCTCCCTAAATGCTGACTACAAAAGTTCCACCCTGGCCTCGGGTTCGCACCTGCATATGCATGCGGCAAATGGAAAACCCGAACTAAATGAGGCGATTTGGACGAGATGCGAATCGAATCAAATTGAGGGGGGCGCCCATACACGCTTCCCACATGCGGTTAGTGCGCTCATCATGGATCAGTAGACAAGACCCTTTTCCTAATTAAGTTCGACACTAGCAGGCCTCAAAACCACGCCGGGCCTCCTGCCGGTGCCTTATCATCAAATTATTATTACCCAAAACATTAACATGATTGTTGTTTAAACATCGAGCCCTCAGAACATAATAAATATGGTAAAAGAAATAAAGGACATCAGACTCGAGCACAACAACCCTAAGCATGCTAGTAAGACACAGGCAACAAGCAACAGGGTTATAGGTGTGGAGGTGAGGCCATATCAGGGTTACATGATAACATGTGATAGGATCGGAACACAAGCAACGAATCTTAAGGCTAGCAGAATAGACAACGGAAAGTATCGGTATCCAGTGTGGAAAGGACACAATGGTTCATGTGAGTGAATACTTGCCTGCAAACTCAGTAGCCTGGTACTGGGCTAACTCCTCAGAAGTAGTGTCGTAAACCTCGTCTGTCTCAACGTCGTCGTCTATTCGAGAAGAAGCAAACAAACAACAAAGAGAGACAAGCAATCAATAACATGGCATAATGCACAAACATGGGATGATGCATGACAATTTAACTGATGCATCAAAGATAAGCTAGTTGACATGGTAACACAATTAAATGGACCCATATGCAATTTGGATTGCACATCGCAAGCCCATGAATTAAGGTTGGATTAAATGATCTACAAATAACCATCATGTGAAAGTTGATTAGAATGATGCATGGATGATGTTAACAAAAAGGAAACAACAATAGCTTCAATGTGAAATGTTGTTTTCCAAGTTTGGAATTTTATTTATTAAGTTATGAAATTTTGGCTTCTTAAATGAGTTACACAAACATTTATTGTTTTCACCAATTTTAATTGTTCAAAATAGATAACCAAATTCATATTTGGAAAGAACACAAAATTTTAGATGGAATACATATTTCATTTGTTGACAAAGGAATTAAAATGAACAAGTTATTAATTTGACAATTTTAAATGCATTAAACAAGATCTAAATTATTGAACCAATTTTAATTATTCAAAACAGGAAACAAAGTTTATATTTGTAAAGCTTGTTCAATTTTGCATGGAAAACATATTTAACATGTGTCATTTGAATTAAATTTGAATTAGTTATGAATTTGACCAAATTTAAATGAGTTATTTGAATTTGAAATTTTGAAACCATTTGAAATGTTCAAAAAAGTAAACAAATGGTTTAAACATGTAGAGAATTAAATTTAGTATGGAAAACATATTTTATTTATTAAATTTGGATTTGAAATGCAAAAGTTATTTGCATTTGAAATTTGGGGGCTATTCTGCAATTTTAAAAGCATTAGATTTTATTCCAGGGGCTTAGCTGCGAAAAAGAAATTCAGGAAAGGCCCCTGGGATTTCTTCTACGCGGGGAAGCTCAGCCCTAGGTCACTGGCTAGTGGGCCAGCGCCTAGCTGGCGCTGCGTGGCGCGCGGGTGTGTGCTGGCGTGGCCACCACTGCCAATGGCAGGTGGGGCCAGCGTGCATGCGTGGCAAATGAGCAAAAAGGTGGGTTTATTCTGCGCGGCGGGGGCTCAAACCCGCGCCCTAGCGCTGCGCACCGTTGGATCTAGCCACTGTGGTGCGGATCGAATCGTGACACAGGAAGCGCGCGCGTGGTTTTGAGGTGGATCTGCGGGGTGCTCGCTTAACTGACGAAACTGAACCCAACGTTCAGTCCGTGGCGGCAGCAGACGGCACGGCGGCGCGCGCTCACCGTCGATGACCATAAATTGGCGGGGCTAGGGTGTTTCGTGGGTGCAGATGCGATCTAGGAGCGGCAGGCGACACGTGCAAGGTAGAGGAAGGAGCAGCAGAGGCACGATGGCATGCTCAGCGCGCGTTCATGGCGGAGGTGCTCGGGTTCAGAACTCCACCTGCGCGGATACGCCACGGATCGTCGGGGAAACGACTCGGATGGAAGCGGTGGCTCACCGTGAGTGTGTTGGAGTAGTCGAGAGGGGTTGCCGTGGACGAGGACGACGAGATGACGACGAAGTTCAGAAACGGCCGGCGAGGGGACAGGGAAAATCCGGCGTCGTGGAGGCTGCCCGTGCTTGGCGTTGCGGTCGTAGAGGTAGCAGAGGTCCCGGGGGTGGTGCACGTCTCCCTAGCGTGGCCTGAGATGCACCATGGCGGCGTGTGGACGGCGGCGTCCCTCCCTGTCGCTCTCGGGGTTTCATAAGAAAGAAAGGGGGAACAGAGGGGAGAGGAGATGCTGGCGGCGCGAGGAGGAAGGGGAGGATGGATGGCTAGGGTTTGGGGCCTCGGTTGGTAGCTAAAGGGCGAGGAGGGGGAGCAGGTGGAGCGCGCGGTGGTGCGTTGTGTGTGCGTGGTGGCGTCAGCTGACGCTGTCCGTACGGAGAAAGAAGAAAGGGCCGCGCGGGCCGTGCGCTGGCTGGGGTAGTAGGTGGGCTGGGCTGGCCCAGCTGGCTGGCCTGGTCTGCCTCCTCCAGCCGTTTTTCTGTTTTTATTTTTCTTTCTCTTTTTTTTTGCAGAAAAGAAAAAGAGAAGAAAAGATGGGTTTTTAGGATAGAAAAATTTTGGGGATAATTTTTATGAGTTATTTATCACAAAAGCACAATTGTGCAACTTTCTGTTTTCCAAAAAATTTAAAGTTTGTTGCTGTTTGAAATTCAAATGGATTTGATTGAAATTTGCAATATTTGAATTATTGAGAATTAGGCAAGTTATTACTTTGGAAAATATAGTTTATTGGAAGCAATTGAATGGTTTGGTTGGAAAGTTTTATTTGAAAAATTGTAACAGAACAAGTATGAACATAATATTTGAAATTTGGTTTGAAATTTAAATGGAAAATAAGTGGAAACAAATGCAATGCTCATGATGGAAATGATGCAACTTAATTTAAACAAAAAGCAAGCATTGTAAGGTGGTTTTTCATACTTGGGATGTTACAAAACGCCCCCCTTGAAGGAATCGCGCCCCGAGATTCCTACTGAGAAGAGAAAAGGTCCGGATACTTCTTGCGAAGATCCTCTTCGGTCTCCCACGTTGCCTCTTTATCGGAATGATGAGACCACTGCACTTTTAAGAACTTGGTGCTCTTGTTGCGAGTCTTACGCTCGGTCTCATCGAGAATGCGAACAGGATGCTCTTCATAAGAGAGGTCTTCTTGCAGATCAATGGAATCATGATCAACTGGACGACCTGGATATTTGAAGCACCTCTTGAGCTGTGACACGTGAAACACATCGTGCACCTTGGATAGTTTTTATGGAAGTTCATGACGATAGGTAGGCTGACTGGCTAGCTGAGATTGTCTCTTTGACAGGAAAGAAGTGAGCTACTTTAGTGAGTCGATCAATGACAACGAAGATTGCATCGTTGCCCCTCTTGGACTTTGGAAAACCAGTGACGAAGTCCATTTCAATCATGTCCCACTTCCACTCAGGGATTTTCAGAGGTTGGAGAAGACCGTCTGTTTTCTGATGAACTGCCTTGACACGTTGACAAACGTCGCATTCAGAAACGTATTGAGCAATTTCACGTTTCATGCTAGGCCACCAATACAGTGTCTTGAGATCCTGGTACATCTTTGTACTTCCAGGGTGTATGAAGAGAGGAGTTTCATCAGCCTCCTTGAGAATGACATCTTTGAGACTTTGAACTTGAGGAACTGCAATGCGTCCTTCGAAGAACACGATTCCCTTATCATCAACTGAGAAGGACTTAAATTTCTCCTTGCCTTGTTTGATGTGCTCTACCATCTTCTTGATTTTAGCATCACGAAGTTGTTCAGAACGAATCTTGTCCTCGAGAGTTGGACTGGCTGTCAAGTTCGCAAGATAGCCTTGAGGAACAAGACCAAAGTTCAGCTTCTGGAATTCTTCATGAAGAGGAGGTTGGCTTTCCATGATCATGAGATTATTGCAATACTACTTGCGACTGAGAGCATCGTCCATAACATTAGCCTTGCCTGGAGTGTAAGAAATGGTAAGATCAAAGTCTTTAATCTTTTCAATCCATCTCCTTTGCCTGAGGTTTAGGTCTGGTTGAGTGAAGATGTATTTTAGACTCTTATGATCGGAAAAGATTTCGGTGCGATTACCCAACAAGTATTGTCTCCATTTCTTGAGGGCAAACACAACTGCTGCAAGTTCAAGGTCATGAGTGGGATAATTGAGCTCATGTGCGTTCAACTGACGTGAAGCATAAGCCACAACTTGACGTTCTTGCATAAGAACTGCACCTAGACCTTGGAGAGAAGCATCACAGAATATTTGGAAAGGTTTGGTAGGATCTGGGCCAACCAGAACTGGTGTAGAAGTGAGTTTAGTCTTCAGGAGTTTGAAACTTTCATCACATTGTGGAGACCAGACGAACTTCTTGTCCTTCTTTGTGAGGTCAGTGAGAGGTTTGGCAATCTTGGAGAAGTTTTGGACGAAGCGACGGCAATAGCTAGCCAAACCAAGAAAACTTCTGACTTGCTTCACCGTCTTTGGAGGTTTCCAATCAACAATTGCTTTAACCTTTTCTGGATCAATGGCTATGCCCTTGGCAGAGATGACATGACCAAGATAAACGACTTCGGAAATCCAAAACTCACATTTGGAGAATTTGTCATAGAGACGATGCTCGCGAAGCTTCATGAGAGTGAGGCGAAGATGTTCTTCATGCTCTTCCTCGGATTTGGAGTAGACAAGAATGTCATCAAGATATACCACAACGAACTTGTCGAGGTATTCATGGAAGACAGAATTCATGAGTCGAGAAAAGGTCGCCGGTGCATTGGTGAGACCAAAGGACATGACGGTGTATTCGTATAGACCGTAGCGAGTGGTGAAGGTTGTCTTTGGAATATCCTCTTTTCTGATCTTTATTTGATGGTAACCCATTATCAAGTCCAACTTGGAAAATACTGAGGCTCCAACAAGTTGATCAAAAAGATCATCGATACGAGGAATTGGATACTTTTTTTTGATGGTTTTCTCGTTAAGAGGACGATAGTCAACAACGAGTCTCTTTGTTTGATCCTTCTTCGCAACGAACAGAGTTGGGCAACCCCAACCCGAGGAACTAGGTTGAATGTAACCTTTCTCCATATACATATCAATTTGTTCCTTCAACAACTTCAGCTCGGGAGTTCCTATCTTGTAGGGATGCTTATAGATTGGAGCAGTACCTGGTTCAAGTTCGATCACGAACTCTACAGCTCTGTCCGGAGGCATTCCTGGCAACTCTTCTGGAAAGACGTCAGGGAATTCGTAAACCACCGAAACATTTTCAAGTGAAGGTAGAGGTTTTCATTGAGGGTGCATAGCTGAATGGAACTTGATTCATGTGGAGAATAGATTATCTGGCCAGAAGGGTGGAACAGAGTTATTGACTTTTGAGCACAGTCAATTTTTGCTTTATTGGTCTTCAGCCAATCCATACCAAGAATGATATCAATGTCAGAATTTCCCAGCAACATGAGAGAAGCAAGGAATATGCGACCTCCAATTAGGATTTGATTGTCCTTACTTATCATGGAAGTCAACATTTGAGATCCCGGGGAGTGAACAGTGATTTGATTGCTTAGTGGAACCATAATTAGGTTGTTTGTTGTGGCAAACGTCTTTGACACAAAAGAATGTGATGCTCCGGTATCAAACAACACTTTAGCTGGAAAAGAGTTTACGGGGAATGTACCGAGAACGACGTCAGGAGCTTACTCAGCTTTGTCGATCTTGACATGATTCACCCTTGCGGTCCTCCCGACAGGCCTGTTGTTGGAGTTGAAGGCCTTATGAGGGGGAGCGCGCACCATTGCCTGGTTTGTGTTAGGACGAGGTGGTGGTGGAGGTAGCTGCCTCTGCGTGCACTTGTCGGCGTAGTGCCCCGTCTGCTTGCACTTGTAGCATGTGACGACACGAGGAGGCCCTGGCCTTGGCTGCCCCATCGAAGCCCTTGGATCATTCAGCTGAGCAGGGTTGGGTGGGCGGGGAGCGAAGCCTGGAGAAGTTTGGGCGTATGGAGCCCGAGTGACAGCACCATTTGACACCCAGATGCGGCGCTTCTGCGGAGGGGTGGTCATGTTGGAGGAGGAACCACCCTCACGCGAGTGCTTGTGAGACTCCTCGAATGCCTTGCGCCCATTTTCTTCATTGAGCGCGGTGTTAACGAGCTCCTCGAAGCTGTTGGCCTTGACATTGGTGAGGGCATACTTGAGTTCCGGGTTAAAACCTCTGCGGAACCTTGCCATCTTCTTAACCTCAGTGGACACCTCATCTCCAGCGTACCGAGCGAGGCGATTGAACTCACTCTGATACCCGATGACGTCCAACTTGCCCTGCTTGGGAGAGCAAAACTCTTCACGCATTCTTTCCATGAGACCATCTGGAATGTGGTGCTTCAGGAAGGCTTCCTTGAAACGATCCCACGTGACTGGCATCCCAGTTCTCATGGCCTGGAAATTTTCCCACCACGAAGCTGCCTGACCCTTCAGCAGATAGGAGGCATACTTGACCTTGTCTTCTTCAGCTACGTGTGCAATCTCCAGAGCCTTGGCTATCTCACGGATCCAGTCATCAGCGTCCAGAGGCTCGCGTGTGGCCACGAAAGCTTTTGGGCCCAGACTGAGAAACTCCTTGATACTGACTCGTGGAGCTGTCTGGTTGATGTGCTGATTAGCCTGAAACTGGGCCATCTACGTCATGACTTGGGTCATCTGAGTCAACAGCTCTGCGATTGGCGGTGGCTCGGGCGTGTTGTTCCTTGTTGGCGGCATCCTGAATGGAAATGCATTTTAGCACAACAATAGAAAGGGATAGACTTGGCAACCGAAAGAGAGATTATTCCGACACATGAATAGATAACCAACAGGTACACCATCACATGTTCAAATACATCAAAATATCCAACACACCATAAATGGTTCTAATACCAAAGGATAACTAAACATAGCTAAGAATGGATACATCGGTACTCCCATGCTCATCACGCGGGACGGCGGCTAGGAGTACGGAGAGAGGTACGGTGAGGAGCACGCTCACGAAAGTATGTGGAACGACGATCCACGTAAATCTGACGTGGTCTGAGACCGACTCTAGGCGTGGTGAAGTACATAGCATCGGCTCCCTGTGCTCCAAAGCGGGGAATCCCAGTGTAACCAGCACCAAGGTTGAGGAGTGGACCTCTGATCGGCTCGTAACCTCCAGCATCTGGCAGACGACGCCCAACTGGCTGATCGAAACGTGCAAAGCGCTCGTCTCCAACAAAGTCTGTGGTGTAAGTCGCCAGACGAGTCAAAGCAAGGTAGAGCTGCTCCCTGACTAAAGCCAACTCCTGAGATTGTGTGCTGGCAACTGCGTCACTGTGTCTCACAAACTGAGCGGTGGTGTGCAGCCTGGAGTTATCATGCTCGTAAACATCCAATTTGACGTAGAGAGTGAAGTGTGCTCCATCCGAAGTGATGTAACCACGGGGAAGGTGGCGATAGATAGAATCGTCAAATCCTCAGTAGTCAGCACGAAGGACGGTGAGGCTCACATAAGCTGCCTGCTGCACAGCCATATCCACTGTGGAACCCACTGCCTCGTAGCGGTGAACTACGCTCATGCCATCATCTGACAGAATGTAGACGATAACCTGGTAGTAGGTCTTCTCAAACTCTCGCTGCTGCTCGTAGACCTGGTACTCTGGTGCCCAACGGAACCCCAGATAAGTGACCATGTCTCTCAGCATCTCCGGATAACCGGCAGTGCTCTCGCAACGAGTCATCCGAACCACCTGCGGGTAGAACCTGAGATCCATCTGCAGATGATCGGGGAAACTTTGATTAGACGCCGGTAGAAGAATTGAAGTGGAAAGCAACAACAAGGTTCCAACGGACGAAAAGGATCTTGAGAAGAACAGGATATCGAAGCAACATTCGGGAAACACGAGACCAAACACTCCTGAGGTACTACGGAAAACCCATCCGGGCTTCTAAAAGATCAATATCTACTGCTTAAGGAATAGAGGATCTGCTTCCGGGGCTTACACGCCTCCGTTCTCAATCGTGAGTAGGCAACATGATAAATCATGTCACAACCACCTCCATTCCTATGGTCTAGTAGATATAACTATCCTAGAGAAACCAGGATACGTGAAATCCTAACTTGAAAGTTTAGATGAGAAGGGAAAAACAACGTTGCACTTCCTTACCAGAAAAAGGGAGGGTGGGTGGGGAAAGAAATAAAAGAACAGAATTCCTACTCTCACGTTTCATTTTTCCTATATAGCTACAAAATAGTTTCTAGACTCAACTGCGACCACTAAAAGGGATCCTACGGGCAGACAGGCTCTCATACCATTTGTCGTACCCGGACTTCTATAGGATACTCACCGGGCCGCTAAACAGTAGATGATTGGATTACGGGGCCTACCTGCACTCGCACCTCTTACGAGTAGACCAACACGTATACGTGTGACAACCAACCTCTACTATTCATCGTCGGCGCAAACCATCCCATAGAAATCCGACTACTTCCATTGACGTACTTCATAACATACACACATGGTACGTCAACGGCATTTGAACAAGTGATATCACAACAAATCTCTAAGACACAAAGAAATAGAAATAAGTGGCAAATAGCTCTCACTAGAGCAGAGATAGCAAATACAATCATGCAGAGGACACATGTCCCAACAAGTCATCATTACATCACAGCGGAAGCATCCAAAGTGTCTGAGTATAGACAAGATCCAAATAGGCCTAATAGGCCGGAAACGAAAAGGAAACGGAGCCCATCCACGAAGTCTCGGATCCTGCCCTGGTCCGCTATCTACTCGTCAACAGCCTCGTCATACTCCACGTAGTAGCCACCATGGGGATCCTCGGAAACGTAGTCTGCAGAACACGCAGCCCCAAAGGGGTCAGTACAGACGAGTACTGGCAAGCAAGACTCACAAGATACCAAGGTGTACCCGGCAACACCAAGTACAGATGCTTTGGGTTCAACGGAAGAAATAGGTGATACAAAAGTACGGCAGCGGGCTGCAGTAACCAACTACAGAGACACGCTTCAACATCCGGCTAACAGAAAGAGATAACATAGCGTATCGTAACCAACTACCACTAACCTCAAACAAACCCATCCAATGTTACCCCCTACTAAGGAAGCAACCCAAGGAAACTCACATTGTTGATTAGGGTGACATCATTCTTATGGTGGAAGTAATCTATGTTACTAGTCAAGTTATTATAGTTAGGTGTAAGTTGTCTGAGTACTTGTTAGACAGCATTTTCACCAAGTCATCCATAACCGCGGACAACACGGCTTCTCGAGAAGATTTAACCCTGCAGGGATGCACCAATGTAGCCGTACACGTATGAATAACCCGCCAGATGGAAATGCACTTCCACCAAGCGAGGCACTCAACACAACCCAACTCTTCTTCGCATCAAGCCCAAAGAACCCCGTGCAATTGAGCGCACGACTAATCGAGCCCCACGAAGAAAAGGGGACCCTAATAGCACTCTAAGAACGTGTCTCCCTAAATGCCGACTACAAAAGTTCCACCCTGGCCTCGGGTTCGCACCTGCATATGCATGTGGCAAATGGAAAACCCGAACTAAATGAGGCGATTTGGACGAGATGCGAATCGAATCAAATTGAGGGGGGCGCCCATACACGCTTCCCACATGCGGTTAGTGCGCTCATCATGGATCAGTAGACAAGACCCTTTTCCTAATTAAGTTCGACACTAGCAGGCCTCAAAACCACGCCGGGCCTTCTGCCGGTGCCTTATCATCAAATTATTATTACCCAAAACATTAACATGATTGTTGTTTAAACATCGAGCGCTCAGAACATAATAAATATGGTAAAAGAAATAACGGACATCAGACTCGAGCACAACAACCCTAAGCATGCTAGTAAGACACAGGCAACAAGCAACAGGGTTATAGGTGTGGAGGTGAGGCCATATCAGGGTTACATGATAACATGTGATAGGATCGGAACACAAGCAACGAATCTTAAGGCTAGCAGAATAGACAACGGAAAGTATCGGTATCCAGTGTGGAAAGGACACAATGGTTCATGTGAGTGAATACTTGCCTGCAAACTCAGTAGCCTGGTACTGGGCTAACTCCTCAGAAGTAGTGTCGTAAACCTCGTCTATCTCAACGTCGTCGTCTATTCGAGAAGAAGCAAACAAACAACGAAGAGAGACAAGCAATCAATAACATGGCATAATGCACAAACATGGGATGATGCATGACAATTTAATTGATGCATCAAAGATAAGCTAGTTGACATGGTAACACAATTAAATGGACCCATATGCAATTTGGATTGCATATGGCAAGCCCATGAATTAAGGTTGGATTAAATGATCTACAAATAACCATCATGTGAAAGTTGATTAGAATGATGCATGGATGATGTTAACAAAAAGGAAACAATAATAGCTTCAATGTGAAATGTTGTTTTCCAAGTTTGGAATTTTATTTATTAAGTTATGAAATTTTGGCTTCTTAAATGAGTTACACAAACATTTATTGTTTTCACCAATTTTAATTGTTCAAAATAGATAACCAAATTCATATTTGGAAAGAACACAAAATTTTAGATGGAATACATATTTCATTTGTTGACAAAGGAATTAAAATGAACAAGTTATTAATTTGACAATTTTAAATGCATTAAACAAGATTTAAATTATTGAACCAATTTTAATTATTCAAAACAGGAAACAAAGTTTATATTTGGAAAGCTTGTTCAATTTTGTATGGAAAACATATTTAACATGTGCCATTTGAATTAAATTTGAATTAGTTATGAATTTGACCAAATTTAAATGAGTTATTTGAATTTGAAATTTTGAAACCATTTGAAATATTCAAAACAGTAAACAAATGGTTTAAACATGTAGAGAATTAAATTTGGTATGGAAAACATATTTTATTTATTAAATTTGGATTTGAAATGCAAAAGTTATTTGCATTTGAAATTTGGGGGCTATTCTGCAATTTTAAAAGCATTAGATTTTATTCCAGGGGCTTAGCTGGGAAAAAGAAATTCAGGAAAGGCCCCTGGGATTTCTTCTACGCGGGGCAGCTCAGTCCTAGGTCACTGGCCAGTGGGCCAGCGCCTAGCTGGCGCTGCGTGGCGCGCGGGTGTGTGCTGGCGTGGCCACCACTGCCAATGGCAGGTGGGGCCAGCGTGCATACGTGGCAAACGAGCAAAAAGGTGGGTTTATTCTGCGCGGCGGGGGATCGAACCCGCGCCATAGCGCTGCGCACCGTTTGATCTAGCCACTGATGTGCGGATCGAATCGTGACAGAGGAAGCGCGCGCGTGGTTTTGAGGTGGATCTGCGGGGTGCTCGCTTAACTGACGAAACTGAACCCAACGTTCAGTCCGTGGCGGCAGCAGACGGCACGGCGGCGCGCGCTCACCATCGATGACCACAAATTGGCGGCACTAGGGTGTTTCGTGGGTGCAGATGCGATCTAGGAGCGGCAGGCGACACGTGCAAGGTAGAGGAAGGAGCAGCAGAGGCACGATGGCATGCTCAGCGCGCGTTCATGGCGGAGGTGCTCGGGTTCAGAACTCCACATGCGCGGATACGCCACGGATCGTCGGGGAAACGGCTCGGATGGAAGCGGTGGCTCACCGTGAGTGTGTTGGAGTAGTCGAGAGGGGTTGCCGTGGACGAGGACGACGAGATGACGACGAAGTTCAGAAACGGCCGACAGGGGACAGGGAAAATCCGGCGTCGTGGAGGCTGCCCGTGCTTGGCGTTGCGGTCGTAGAGGTAGCAGAGGTCCCGGGGGTGGTGCACGTCTCCCTAGCGTGGCCGGAGATGCACCATGGCGGCGTGTCGACGGCGGCGTCCCTCCCTGTCGCTCTCGGGGTTTCAGAAGAAAGAAAGGGGGAATAGAGGGGAGAGGAGATGATGGCGGCGCGAGGAGGAAGGGGAGGATGGATGGCTAGGGTTTGGGGCCTCGGTTGGTAGATAAAGGGCGAGGAGGGGGAGCAGGTGGAGGGCGCGGTGGTGCGCTGTGTGTGCATGCCGGCGTCAGCTGACGCTGGCCGTACGGAGAAAGAAGAAAGGGTCGCGCGGGCCGTGCGCTGGCTGGGGTAGTAGGTGGGCTGGGCTGGCCCAGCTGGCTGGCCTGGTCTGCCTCCCCCAGCCGTTTTTCTGTTTTTATTTTTCTTTCTCTCTTTTTTTTTGCAGAAAAGAAAAAGAGAAGAAAAGATGGGTTTTTAGGATAGAAAAATTTTGGGGATAATTTTTATGAGTTATTTATCACAAAAGCACAATTGTGCAACTTTCTGTTTTCCAAAAAATTTAAAGTTTGTTGCTGTTTGAAATTCAAATGGATTTGATTGAAATTTGCAATATTTGAATTATTGAGAATTAGGCAAGTTATTACTTCGGAAAATATAGTTTATTGGAAGCAATTGAATGGTTTGGTTGGAAAGTTTTATTTTAAAAATTGTAACAGAACAAGTATGAACATAATATTTGAAATTTAAATGGAAAACAAGTGGAAACAAATGCAATGCTCATGATGGAAATGATGCAACTTAATTTAAACAAAAAGCAAGCATTGTAAGGTGGTTTTTCATACTTGGGATGTTACAAGATGCTCCGTGTTTGGAAAAACCGGCGGCTACGTCATCGACAACAACTCCTACATGTCAGAGAACGACTACCTCGCCAACGCCTACATCTTCCCGATTGGCGGTGCTTGTTGGCATGGGAACACATCCGTTGGGAAACCCCAAGAGGATGGTCTGATGTAGTCAAGCAGCAAATTTCCCCATTTCAGGAACCAGGGTTATCAAACCAGTAGAATTTATAAATTTCTTAGTATGTTGCTTGTATCAACAACACCGTCTAACTTTATTGACCAAGCGTGGACATGCACAAAAACAAAAACTCTCTATTTCTCCCAACTTTCCGAGAAGGCTGTTAATCTTCCCGTCTTGCTGAAAAATGGAGAATTAATTTTGTCGAATGGTTGAAGAGTATTAAATGAAAATGGAACAGCGAGAAAACGACGATGAAATCAAGTAAACGAGGTTGTAAACTATGAGGAAAATAGGACCTGGGGCCATAGTTTCACTAGTGGTGTATCTCCATAAAACAATAAACGTGCAGGGTGAACAAATTACAATTGAGAAATTGAGAAATCATGAGCGTATGACAATACTATTATTAAAAAATAAGTTCACGATTTCTAACATTCTAGGAATTGCTTCAAGGTAAATAGACCGCCATACGGCAACATCTATTTCTAAAAGTCCAACTTGAGGCAGAAATCTATCAAATCTCGCTGGTACTAAGTTGCGCAACGAACTGATTGCTTGTGTGCAACAGACAAATGCAATAAGAAAATATGTAATGTAAGCAATAATTCCCATCCATAGACAAGAACATTAAATATGAATCAAGAGTCAAGCATGGTAATAAAATAATTCAAATCATCAAACACCCCCAATTTTTTTTGTCGGGATCAAGCCAAGTGATACCAAAAAGTAGAAGATCATCGTATTATTTGCGCACTTTAGAAGAGTGAGTGTTTACCATTGGTTCGTCGCACCACTATGTTATGGATAAAAGAACATTATGGGAGGTTTGGATCTTCAATGAAAGAAAGTCTCACACATTTTAAAGTGATCATTAGACAAGAGGAGGTCTTATAATCAAAGTTATGCAAGGAGTAGTGATTGCCACACAACGGATGCACATAGATCTATAAGTGTATGAAAGAATAGGAACTAGCAGGGGTGACTCCAACTTTCTTGCTCACGAAGAGCTAGATAAATTTTGAGGAGGCTCATCATTGGAATATACACGCAAAGTTCTATAATGTAAGGATCCCCACATAGTTATGCAAGTGATAATATGAAAACTCTCTCCAAACTGAAGTAACCGTGCTAAACATAAGCACGAGTGTGTAATAAAGTATAGTAATGATGCCTCCTCTCCCTTTTTGTATTCTTTTTTTTTTATTTGGTGGCCTCTGTGGCTCTTTTATATTTTCTCTCATTTTTCCTCTCTGGGATCTTTTCTTGTGGCCACTTTGGACCTTTTTTGGTGGTCTCTTTGGAATCTTTTCAATCCTCACCGGTACGGGAAACATTCTGTATACAATGAATCATCACACTTTTAGTACTCATAACTCATAATGAAACTCTATATGATGTATCAAACTAAATGCAATATAAATGAAACATAATGTACGCCCTCCATCTCAAATTTATTGTCACAAATGTGGACAAAAGTGGATGTATCTAGACATGATTTAGTGTTAGATACATCAAATTTTGTCCATCTTTGTGACAATTAATTTGAGAAGGAGGGAGTAGATGGATGTTGCATGGCTATATATCTCGGAACGGCTATGGAAATTGTCGTGGGATAATCACGGCAGATGTTACCTGGGGTAACTGATCTTGGGGCAAGTCGACACAGGTATTTGGGAGAGGGTTTAGCTCGAAAGAGAACATGGCGAAAGCAATCTAAGAACCGGAAAACAACTCGCCGGCTCTTGATATGATTATACTGGATACTCGATAACAGGTGTTACAACTATGACTTGGATCTCTCTTAGGCGAAGCCCAGGGGTTGGTTTATATAGTACTCATACCCCTCCGGGCTTGCCCTACCAAACGCTCCTCGAGTCCTACTCGAACTCTACATACGAACCCTAACTTTTCTTACCGTAACCCACAACCCGGGTTACGATCCTTACAAGCCCTGGGCCTTCCAGGAGTTTCTTCGTCCTTAGCCGGATTCGGTCCATCCGTCGTTTGGGCCGGGTCACACCCGGGAGCTGGCACACCGGGTTACTATTCCCTCATCAGTAGTCCCCAGGATAGCGCGGGCTTCACAGATTCATCCTTGAAGTGCTCGCTATTCCCTAAGAAGATATGAAACGCCCAAGCTTACGTGAACCGGGCCAAGTTACTTTAACAGATGACTAGGCCCAGCTCCGTAGCGGTCATTCGACAGCTCGATCCTTCCTCAAATGCTCAACGGACCTTTCCAAGTTTGAATCCTAAGATATTAAGGTCCTATTCTCGATAAGGATCCCTGATATCTCGGAACGAATCGCGTTCCCCCTGTCAACGGAATATTCCACCTCGTTCCAAACACCCGTAACACCAAATCTGTGCGGATAATCATTGCTCCGCAGCTTCCGGCTTTCCAGCCGCAGGCGGGCTCACCACCTCCCTTATAAATATTAACCGAAAGTAACCCTAGGCCCTTCACTTCGCCTTAGCATCCTTTCTCTCCTTGCTTCCTCGCAGTCCCTGCCACCAGGCTCGCGCACGCTGCGAAAGATAAGGCCACCTCCGGCCGCAATCGCCCCCGAGCTTCCCAACGCCGCCATCAAACACCGTTGTCACACCCGCGCTTCCTCATCGAGGGCCGTGACGCGACACTCAAGCCGCGCCACGCACCATCCTCGCTTCGGACCTCAACTCCTTTGGTACGCCTTTCTTCAACCATTCAATTGAAACTCGCAGCCTTTTCAATCTGACCAAGATTGGATCTGGGTCAACCCGTAAACTAATTTTCTGATATCACCAAATTAAACCGCTTCGGTAGACCTCAATTCCTTTAATCACCTGATGCGTAGTCGCAGCTCATCCCCGCGCATTTATTGGCCATCCAACTTTGCATAAGATTGCTTGCGAGCTTTTCGATCTAGATCCATTCCACCTTGTTCTTTCCGCCTGTCGCATTAACACCCGGAAAATCCTCTTTTTCCAGCTAGTCCCTCCATAATAAAGGTATGGGCAACCATCCATGTTCACCCAATTCTCCCCAACGCGTAAGTTATTAACAGTTTACTCAACCTCGTCTGACACCCGGAAAATCTTCCGCACTTAACATCGTAGTGCATTATCCGGGTTTCACTTTAGCCTTCAGCGCCCTGATGTCTCCAAACTCGAATGATTTGATGTTCCGAACCTCATACATTTCCTGTCCCTTGCAGGTCAACTCCATGGCTCCTAAAAGGCAAGGAAGACACCCGGCTTCTGCAAAGGCCTCTCAAACCACTTCTGCCAACTGGGGTCGATCTTCAACGACAAAGGCCAAGCTAGATGGGATGGCCGAGTTAGGAATCCTTCCTTCTCAAAAGGAAATACACTGGAGGGCTCCTGGCGATGAGACCCGCCCCACTCCTATCGGGAATGAGGTAATTTGTTTTACCGAGCATGTGACCCGGGGATTCCGTCCTCCGGGTCACTCTTTTTTCCGGGAAGTCTTGAGCCACTATGGTCTCCGGGTGTTCGACATAGGGCCTAGCTCTATGCTGAACATCACCCACTTCATAGTTTTGTCCGAGTCGTACTTATGCACTCCACCAAACCTTATTCTTTTTACCGAATTATTCCAATGCGAACCATGCCATGAGAGTGGTAACGGAACACTTCTTACCTGCGGCGGGGTATCCCTCCAGCGTCGCAAACACTCATTGATGCCACCTCTCATCCTGAACTCCAACGCCAAAAACTGGCAATTATCCTTCTTTTATTGCCACGACACTTCTCCGGATGGCGAGAGGAAACTACCGGGTTATTCGGAGAGCCCTCTCGAGCCCTCCGAGTCTTTCAGTGCCTTTGCATCTGATCTTGATAGGGAAGCGATTCAGCCCCTTCTGGCCAAGTTAGCGGCTCTCTCAACCCACGGCCTTCTTGGGCTCAATCTAATAAAGACTTGGGTAGACTTCCGGGTTCAGCCCAACTCGATTCGCCCGAAGCTGTTACACGAATATTCGGGTCACGTCACAGATTCCCTCCGCTACTCCACCAAGAACTTCCCTGCCGGCAATACCAACAAAACCATCAAGGGCTTCCTGGCGGAGAGACTAGATGTTATAAAGAACACTACCGGGTTACCCCCGTTTACCCGGGAAAACCCCGCCCCAGCGGTAAGACCTGACTCCTTTTTCTCATTTCAGTACTTTCGTCCGTTATAGTCTCTGACCACCACTTGTGTTTATTTGTTCACAGGATGACAATCCCTTCTGGAAAGTTGAAAACCCCCCTCCTTCTCAAGACCCTGAAGAGGAAACCGAGTCCGTTGATGATGATGAGGGTACTCTCCCATACCCTTTACACCTGCCTTTCGTCTGTGTTATTTTTCTTATCTGATACTTACTCGGCTTTCAGGGTCGGGGGATGAAGAGGAGGAAGAAGAAAATGACCCGGAAGCCACCGAGTCTGATCAGGAGCCCCCAGTCGGAAACAAGAGGAAGGCTAGAGGGGTAGTTGAAAAGGTTCCCTTCTCTTCTATGTCTCGTGCGCCTTACTCCTTTGCTGCTATGCATGAACTTAACGAGCGATTATCACATTCATCCTTCTTGAAGGACCCTCTCCCGACTAAACGTAGGGTGACCCGGAATTCTCCGGGGGATGATCCCCTTAACCCGGGTATCTCCACTTCACCCACTCATCGAGCCAGTACCCCTCCAGCTCAACCTTCCCAATCTCCTCAACGTCATCCGTCTCCCAATCATCCACTTGCCGGGCAACTTCGCGTGCCACAGCCAGTGCTCTTGCCAACGTCATCCGCCTCCAGCGGCGAGCTTCCCCCGGATTATGCCGTGAACACCGGGTAAACTACCTTTACTTTATATTTTCTCATACTGGTTACCTTTCTTTTTTCCGTATATTCCATTGATCAATGTCTCCCTTCTTTTCTTCAGTGCCACAGTTACGCTGAGCGACCCGGATGTCCCTGAATCAGAAGAGCAGGGAGAAGAGAAGCCAAGTGATGACATGGACGTTGAAGTTGAGGACGAGGCCGAGGATGGAAATGGAGAAGATCCTTTTAAGGACCCAGTCCCACCAAAGACTGCATCACCCCAGCCCTCTGAAGAAGTGGACGAAGACATCGTTGTGGAGACCAAGTCGGGCTCTCCTATCCCGGACGTTCAAACAATCCGGGTTTCGACCCCCAAACCCGGAACAACTCCGCCACAAGAGGGCCAATCCTCCGGCCCTTCTCAACTTCGTCCTGAAGACATGACCTTTGCTCAAATGCTAGATGCCCTTCATACCTTGAAGGGCGACGAAGAAAACATACTAGATGCCTTAATAACCAAGCACGAGGTAACCCCGACTAATCATCAATTGTCTCCATGCCTAGTCCCCAAGTTCCGAGTAAATTACTAGGTAACTTGCTTGGAACTTTGCATAATGATTCTGGCTGATCCCTCCTCATGCTTCTTTACAGGACTATGTTTCACAGTTGGAGAAGAAGCTGGCCAAGTCCACCAAGCGTATTGGAAAAGAAACGGCCCTTCGTGAAGCTGCTGAGACTGAGGCTCGCAGGTGCCAAAAGATGACGAAAAAGTACAGGAAGAGAGCTCACAGAGCTAAGGAAAAACTTACAACTCTTTCTGCTCAAATTGCTGATGTTCACCGTACCGCGACTGGTAAGATTTTTTAATTTCACCTTTTTATGACTCGGATTGCTTTGATTTGAACACTTGCGCTTGCTTGCCTACTATCTTTGCTCCTTTTGCCTTTCTTAGCAGGCCCACGTGATGCTGCCCCCGAAGAAGATGATGCTGCCAAGCTTAAAACCATCAAGAATACTCTTCGCCAACTTTGCGGCGGAGTTAGCTGGATACTTGATGAGCTGCGGCTGCCGGATATCAAGCCAGATAACATGAAGAGATTACTGGAATTCTGCTCCACGATCCCCGAGTGGATTTGGCACTGGAAACGGTCCTCCTGCCGATTTGGGGTAACCCGGGGGCTCGCACTGGCTAAAGCATACGCCCCCAAGCTACAACTTGCCAAACTTATGAGTGGATTTCCGGAGTTCAACTTGGATGGGTCCAAGTTTTTGCCAAAGGACTTCAAGGCTATTCAGAAAGAAGTCCGCCACCCGGCTAGCGTCATTGCTGACAGCTTAGAGATTGATGAGATTCTCCCTGCTTATGATGCTAATGACAAGGTTGTCAAGGCGAACCGCCCCCAGCCATTCGATATGCTTGCCCGTTGGAAGGAGCAGGCGATCAAGGTGAAGGAAGAGGCCGCTAGGAAGACCGGGGCCGACTCTGCTCCTGCAACTTCTGCTGCACAACCCGGGACTGCTGCTGACCCGAGTGGCGCCGCAACTACAGGTGGCGACAAGGGCAAAGCCAAGATGGATCCTGCAGCTTGAAGTAATGCCTATCGTTCCACATACGTCAGCCGGCAAGGCATCATTAAAACAGCTTTACTATTCGTTTAAGCAGAGCGCCTGTGCTCTTTTGATACTTTATGGTTTTTGTAACACTTTATTTAAACTCCCGATGCACTTGGCGCCTCTCTGCGCTTTTGATGAATATGTCTTTGCATTTGTTTGTTCTTGATATCCGCTTGCTTTATTCTCGATACCTTATACTGTTTTTTTTTATACTTTCCTGAGCAAGACCCGTCCTCCAGGTGTTGTCGTCTAGGGATCGGTTTTACACCTGAATCCCTAAGCTCCTAAGACCCGGATGCGTGGCTTGTTTTAATTTTATCGGCTGGATGATGCTGTTTCTTCCTTAGAGCTCATAAGTCCCCAGTCCGGGTTTCCGTGTCTAGGATGCATGATTGTTTTCTTTCAAGGAAACGACTCGCCTGCCACCGAATGCCCAAGACTTCAGGACAATTTTTTATGAGGCTTGAAGTTATGCTTGATAATCGTTGAGTTTCCGGCTATCGGCCTTATACTCTGCATAACTTGTGGTTTAGATGACCCTTTCGACTATCTTGTACTATAAGCCGGCTTTCGCGTGGATACCATGTTGTTACATCAATACGAAAACGGGGTCAAGCGAGTCCCGTTTGGGTCTCATGACCGACATTAATCGTAAGCGAACGAATCATGCCACTTCGTTGCGAGTCACATCGAGCTTAAGTAAGAATAGCCGAGAAATTTGGACTTCTTTGTCCGGTTATAAGATTGTAGCCGCACTCGTTTTTTCGAGTGACGGCCCCTATAACTCATTGGCATCAAGGCCGGGTCTTTTTTGAGTTTACAGCTGTGCTTGTATGAGCAACCAGCCCTCAAGACCTGAATATTCACATTGTATAAATAACACTTGCTTCTTTTCTTGATAATCCCTTTTTACTTGATATGAAAAAAATTAGGCCAGCAAGCCGCCTCATTAAAAACCCATCCAGTCCCCAAGGGTGCCCTGGACAGGAAAAGAGTGCGTCTGGAACCTGCTGCCTGTTACATCTTTTTCTGCTAAGTATAGTATGGACGTAGCTGAGCCACGTTCCACGGTCTATCTCTTTCTTGCATAGGTGCAGTTGTGTGAGCAGTATCGTTGAGTGTGGTCGATTCTTCTCTTGCATCTATCAAGTAATATGACCCATTATGCAGGCTCCGGCTTACGATGAAGGGTCCCTCCCATGGTGGCGATAGTTTGTGTCTTCCCTCGTTTGTCTGAACCAAGCGCAAGACCAAGTCTCCCTCCTGAAAGACCCGGCTTTTCACCCGCCGACTATGATATCTTCGCAAGTCCTGCTGGTATATGGCTGATCTTTCCAAGGCTTGCTCCCTTTGTTCTTCTAACATATCCACGGCGTCTTGCCGAGTTTTCTCGTTCTCTACTTCCACATAAGCTGTCACTCTAGGTGAATCATGAATGATGTCGCTTGGTAATACCGCTTCTGCGCCGTAGACCATGAAAAAAGGTGTCATCTGGGTGGATCGGTTGGGGGTAGTGTTAATACCCCAGACCACGGAAGGAAGCTCTTCAACCCATGCCCCAGCGGCCCTGATACAGGGAACCCTCAGTCTTGGCTTCAATCCACGAAGTAGTTCTTGGTTCGCCCTCTCAACTTGGCCGTTGGCTTGCGGATGTGCTACTGATGCTACATCAAGCCTGATTCCATTGCTGCCACAAAATTTTTCCATCTCTCCAAGGGACATGTTAGTTCCATTGTCGGTAATTATGCTGTGGGGGTACCCGAACCGGTATATAATTCTTTTCAGGAATTTGACTGCTGTGGCCGCTTCGCAATTGGTGACCGGCATAACCTCCACCCATTTGGTAAACTTATCAACAGCAACTAAAAGGTGCGTCTTCTTGCAAGGTGACATATGGAAGGGGCCGACCATGTCCATACCCCAAACAGCGAATGGCCAAGTTAATGGAATGGTCCGTAACTCCATAGCCGGCACATGAGTTTGACGAGCGTACCTTTGACATCCGTCGCACCTTGCCACTATCCGCTCCGCGTCTGCTAGAGCTGTGAGCCAGAAGAACCCATGTCGATAGGCCTTGGCCACAAGAGACCTTTGTGGACGCATGATGCCCGCAATCACCTTCATGGATCTCCTTAAGAATCTGTCGGCCTTCTTCTGGTGTCACACAGCGCAAAAAGACTCTGCCGCACTTCTCTTGTACAACTCTCCATTGATAATAGCATATCCTTTTGCCCACCTCACGATTTGTCTTGCTAGTACCTCCTGTTCTGGTAGTTCGCCTCTTGATAAGTATGCCAGATATGGCTCCGTCCATTCGGGGACGCCGTGTATCGTAGCCACGAGCTCCACGTCCGGGTCTCGATTTGCTAATTCTTCTTCAGACTCGGATTTAACTGACGGCCGCCATAGCTCGTCCACGAAAACATTAGGTGGAACCGGCTCCCTGCGCGAGCCGAGTCTAGCGAGTGCGTCCGCCGCCTCGTTCTTTCTTCTGTCTATGTGCTCCACTTCATACCCGGAGAAAGACCCGGCAACCCTATCAACCTCCCTGCGATACGCTGCCATAGTGGCGTCCTTCCTGTCCCAGGTTCCTGACACCTGCTGCACCACGAGATCCGAGTCCCCAAAGCATCGTATCCTTCTAATGTTCATCTCCTTGGCTACCTTCAAGCCATGTAACAGAGCCTCATACTCGGCCACGTTGTTTGAGCAATCAAAATGAATCTGTAGCACATAACTTAGTTTGTCTCCCTTGGGCGATGTCAGCACCACTCCGGCTCCTGACCCCTCGTACTGCTTTGATCCATCGAAGTGCATGGTCCATGACTCGGAACTTGGAACTGCGGTAACCATTCCAGTGTGCGTCCAGTCGTTGACGAAATCAGCCAAGGCCTGGGACTTGATTGCCGATCTGGGCTCGTAGCTTATATGATAATCTCCCATCTCTATTGCCCATTTGGCTATTCTGCCCGTTGCATCCGAGTTCCTGATGATATCCGACATTGGTATTGAACTAACCACTGTTATGGGATGTTCTTGGAAATATGGCTTCAACTTCCGGCTGGCCATAAAGACCCCAAACACCAATTTTTGCCAATGCGGGTAACGCTGCTTCGTTTCCGATAACACTTCACTGACGTAGTACACCGGCCTCTGGACCGGGTAACCTTTCCCATCTTCTTTGCGTTCCACGACAACCACTGCACTGACGGCTCGGGGGCCGGCTGCCACGTATAATAACATAGGCTCTTTAGGACCCGGAGCCGCTAGTACTGGTGCTTCAGATAACTGTTTCTTTAGTGCTTCTAACGCCTCATCTGCCTCCTGATCCCATACGAACTTATCTGATTTCCGCAAAAGCCGGTACAGGGGTATTGCCTTTTCTCCAAGCCTGGATATGAACCTGCTCAGGGCTGCCACGCACCCCGTGAGTTTTTGAACGTGCTTCAAATTTTCCGGTTTCTTCAAATTCTGTATGGCCTTGATTTTATCCGGGTTTGCCTCAATTCCTCTCTCGGAGACTATAAAGCCAAGTAACTTCCCGGCCGGGACTCCGAATACACACTTCGTTGGGTTAAGCTTCATCTGATACCTCCTCAAGTTTTTAAACGTTTCTTTTAAATCATCAATAAATGTCTCTGCCTTCCGGGTCTTGATAACCACATCATCCACATACGCGTGCACGTTACGCCCAATTTGATCCTTAAAGCACTTCTGAATACACCGCTGATAAGTTGCGCCCGCATTTTTCAACCCAAACGTCATGGTTTTGTAGCAAAAGGCCCCAAAAGGGGTTATAAACGAGGTTTTCTCCCAATCCTCCCTTTTGAGTTTAATCTGGTGGTACCCCGAATATGCGTCCAAGAAACATAGCAAGTCGCTTCCGGCTACCGCGTCTATGATCTGGTCTATCCTTGGCAGCGCGAACGGATCCTTTGGGCAATGCTTGTTGAGGCTCGTGAAATCAATGCACATCCTCCATTCATTTGTCTTTTTCATCACTAGAACCGGATTCGCTAACCAGTCCGGGTGAAATACTTCCATGATAAAGCCTGCGGTTAATAGTCGTGCGATTTCCTCGCCTATAGCTCTTCTCCTTTCCTCGTTCATTTTTCTCAAACCTTGCTTCACAGGCCTGGCCCTGGGATCCACATGCAAACTGTGCTCTGCCAACTCGGTAGGGATACCCGGCATGTCGCTGGGTGTCCAGGCGAACACATCCGCATTTGAGCGTATAAATTCCACTAGGGCCTTTTCTTGTGCGTCTTCCAAATTGGACCCTATAGTGAACTGCTTGGTGGGGTCTCCTTCCACAAAATCTACTTTCTTGGTGTCTTGAGCCGCCTTAAATTTCACTCTTTCGTCTTCAGAATCTGGTCTTCTCAATGCCGTGCCATCTTCCGGATCCACCTGAGACCGGTAATATTTAAGCTCTTCCTTTCTGCAGGCTTGCTCGGCCATCACCGAATCTCCCTCATCACACTCTGCTGCTATATCTCGGTTTCCATGGATAGTGATGGTCCGCTTGGGGCCTGGAATTTTTAACTGCAAATATACGTAGCACGGCCTAGCCATGAATTTAGCGTAAGCCGGTCTTCCGAACAGAGCGTGGTAGGGGCTATGCAGCTTGACCACTTCAAACGTAAGCCACTCCACCCGATAGTTATCTACCGATTCTCCAAAGACCACTTCCAAGGCAATTTTCCCTTCGGGGCGTGCCGAATGACCTGGCACGATCCCATGGAACACCGTCGAACTTTTTTGTAGCTGAGACTCCTTGAGGTTCATGCGCAAGAAGGTTTCCCAATATAGGATGTTGATGCTGCTCCCTCCGTCCATCAATACCTTTTTCAATTCATAACCATTGACCTGTGGCGAAACCACTAACGCCAAAGTTCCGGGGCGCTCTACTCCTTCTGGATGATCTCTTCTGCTCCATGTTACCTCTTGCTCTGCCCACCTCAAGTATTCCGGAGTGGCCGAGGAGGATAGATTCGCTGTTTGTTTTAACGCCTTTTTGTCCCTGCTGGAAGTTCCTGTAACATGCACATGATATTGTCCGTTCGAATTGAGTGTACGTACCATGCCGATGAAGATACTGATTTGGCCGATTGACACCTCGGATCCAGATTCGCAGCGATCCGGGTCCAACTCCCACCCGGAACTGTCCACTATTCTTTCTCCTTCGCCATTGGAGTAGATCTCGCCGACGACGAAGTTCTCCATGCTCTTCCGAGCTTCTCCCGTGATGTAAACACCTTTGGACGCAGGCCCCACGGTGGGCGCCAACTGTCGTGGGATAATCACGGCAGATGTTACCTGGGGTAACTGATCTTGGGGCAAGTCGACACAGGTATTTGGGAGAGGGTTTAGCTCGAAAGAGAACATGGCGAAAGCAATCTAAGAACCGGAAAACAACTCGCCGGCTCTTGATATGATTATACTGGATACTCGATAACAGGTGTTACAACTATGACTTGGATCTCTCTTAGGCGAAGCCCAGGGGTTGGTTTATATAGTACTCATACCCCTCCGGGCTTGCCCTACCAAACGCTCCTCGAGTCCTACTCGAACTCTACATACGAACCCTAACTTTTCTTACCGTAACCCACAACCCGGGTTACGATCCTTACAAGCCCTGGGCCTTCCAGGAGTTTCTTCGTCCTTAGCCGGATTCGGTCCATCCGTCGTTTGGGCCGGGTCACACCCGGGAGCTGGCACACCGGGTTACTATTCCCTCATCAGAAATGGTGGGGGAAGGTAAGTATGGTGGCTGTTTTGAGGAAGATATATGGCTTATGTGTAGGAGAACATGATGAAGTCGTCCCTTTTTCCATGCAATATCATATGCTAGTTGCAATACCTTTAAACTTGTGAGTTCTTTTTTATAAAAATTAAGTTGTGGTTTATTTGGCACTTCCACTAACCATATTTTCTAGCGTCTTTGGTGTTATGCATTGCCCTTCCTCACATTGAGAGTAGGTACATACTTCTCCAGTATATCCACACCATGTGGGACGACTTCATCATGTTCTCCTACACACAAGTTTAAAGGTATTGCAACTAGCATATGATATTGCATGGAAAAATGAATATAACTCCAAGAGGGTCTGTGGAAGTGACAAGTCACTGTTAGCTACCCCGACCTTAGAGCATAACAAAAATCTACCAAAGTTTCCATCCATGATGAAAGTCAGAAAGAACCAAGCTATCAACTGATTATTTGAATGTGGCACGGTTTCATGATTTTAGACCAGACAATAAAGGTTTTACTTTGCTATACTAGAAAGTTTAACCATTAATCAAATTAATGTCTCAAAACTCCAGCAATGATTCAAGTGAAACAATTTAATGATCTACAAGATTATGCAGTTTCTTCTCATACCAATACCACATGCATGAAAATTTGTAGTCCAGTCAATCACCAAGGAACTTGAAACAACTCTCTAAAAGAATATTCGAGAAAGACGAGAGAGCTAATCATATATAAATATAGCTACCAAACAAGCTCTAAATAAAATAAGCAAGGAAAACTGGAGCTAATAACAGAAATAGCAAAATCATAACACTCACAAAGCAATAAGAGTGAATAGTAAAGTGTTATAGACAATAATAACAGAGTCTTTTTTATCTCCAACAAAGAAAGCTATGATCCAACGAAATATGACCATAAAGCAAATAAAACTAAACTAAAATAAAAATAAAAATACGCTCCAAGAATAACACGTAATATGTTAAGCAATAAAAATATAGGGTGTTGAAACATGACGTGATATTTTTGTTGGGGGAGAAGGGGATGCCTTGGGCATCCCCCATCTTTGACACTTGTACTTCTTTGATATTTATTGGGTTGACATGGGTATTCCCAAGCTTGAGCTTTTTTCCATCTTCATCTTCTCATATCATCCTCCTCTCCTTACAGTTGGAATCTTCCTTCTCACAATCTTCATTAGCGGGGTTAGTGCATCAAATATATAAATCCATTTGATTCAGCTTCAACACAAGTAAAACACACAGCTTAAACATTATCTACTATCACAACTTTTTTAAAGCATTTTCCCCAAGATAACACAATAGAAAAAGATAAAGAAGAAAATGCAATCAAAAGGCAGAAATCTATCAAAACAAAACTGACTGTAAATATGAATATTTTTCGAGGCACTTCCGAAGCTCAAATAAAAAATGGTCTGATAATGAAAATTAGATAACAACCTGGGGAATCCTCCTGACTGTTTTCAGGATTTTATCGCACTCTGGCTGATACAAATTTTTTGGTGAGGCAAAAAATCTGGACATGAAACAACAAGTTGGACTTCCTCTCAAATAGAGCTTATTCTTGGAAAAAAATGAAACAAAAAGGATAATGAGTGGTTGTTACAGGGGTAAAAACTTCAAATACTCACATAAAATAAAACATAAATAAAACAAGAGAAAACAAAGTGGGTTGCCTCCCACAAGCGCTTTTCTTTAACGCCTTTTAGCTAGGCAAAGAGCAAGAATCAAGTATTATAAATAGAATCATAGCTAAACCTCACAATGGACTCAAAAGTTAACAACATTATCTTTCTAGGAAATGTTCCGTGCCCTTCTTGAGGGAAAACTTAAATCTTATAAATCCCTCTTTCATATCAATCATAGCCCCAACGGTGCAAAGAAAAGGTCTTCCTAAAATAATAGGACAAGAAGCATTGCATTCAATATCCAAAACATGGAAATCAACAGGATCAAAATTAACGGTAGGAATAAAAAAACATCAATCCTTCCCAAATTACCCTTAACAGTAGAATCAATAAGATGGATTCCCAAAAAACTAGCATCCATAGGCTTGAAATCAAGCATATCATACAATTTTTTTGGCATACCGGAAGAACTAGCAATAAGGTCACATAAAGCATTACAATGAAAATAATTAACTCTTATTCTAATAGTGGGTTCCCAGCCATCTTGCAGTTTTCTAGGAATAGAGTTCTCAAGTTTGACCCTTTCTTCTCTAGCTTTAATAAGAGCATTAGTGATACGTTTAGTGAAAGCAATATTTATATTAGTAGCATTAGGATCTTTGGCCAATTTTTGTAGGAAAATTATAACATAAAATAGGGTAAAGTTATCAAAACAAATTTTATCATCCTCAAATATAGTGGGAAATTTCTCCTAAAATCTTATTATCATCAAGCCCACTTTCAACAATTTTCTGACTAGAAAAATTCTCACTCTCCAATTTTTGGCGACTCCTTATACCTAATGTATTTACCTCTTCAATGCCATTTTTTGACCTTTAAAATTATTAGGATCATTAGCATGCGCATGGGTACTGAAAATTTTAAGTTCTTCAAAAGGCTGGATAGTGCAAATTTTAATAGGCTCTCTTTTGACAGAAATTTCAGCAACTTCTTCTCTTTCTCTTCTAGCATGAATTTGAGTTAAAATTCTCATACTCTCATTAATTTGAACTTGTATATCATTTATAGGTTAAGTTTTCTTTACTTTAAGAGGTCTAGTCATATTTTTTAAAGTTTGAAAATCATGATAAATAATATCAACTTTCAAGACAACATTATATAGTTTTTCAAGCTTTTCCTCAACGATTTTATTGAAAACTTTTTGTGAAGAAATAAATTCTTCGAGGATGTTTTCTAGATCATAGGTGGAAATTTTAGGATTGTTATAAGAATATCCATAATAATTACCAGACGAATTACCATTACTATGAGGAAAAGGCCTATAGTTGTTGCCACCAAATTTATTCTTATAAGCACTATTGTTGAAATTGTTTCTAGCAATAAAATTCACATCAACTTGATCATTTTCATTAGAAACCAGAGAGTTGAAGGGAACATTATTAGGACCCATAGGAACTTGTTTAGCAAGCAAAGAATCAAGCATATCAATTTTATAACCCAAAGAAGAGACCTTCTCAACATAATTTACCTTTTTACCTGATGGAACCCTTTCTGTGTGCCATTGAGACGAGTTTCTCATCAAGTTATCCAATAAATTATTTTGTGAACCTAATGTGAGATTCATAAAGGTTCCTCAAGCAGCTAAATCCAATAAATTACTTGAAGAAAAAACTAATCTTGCATTAAAAGTTTGGACAACCATCCACATAGTTAATCTATGTGTAGGACAATACTTTACCATGGTTTTCATTCTTTTCCGAGATTGAGAAACATGTTAATTATGATTTTGACTAAATTTCATAATTTTACTCCTCAATTGTATAATTTTTTCAGGTGGATAATACTTCCCAATAAAAGCATCTTTGCATTTAGTCCAAGAATCAATACTATTTTTAGGCAAAGACAATTACCACTCCTTAGCTCTTCCTCTTAATGAGAAAGGGAAAAGCCATAATTTCACAATGTCACCATCTACCTCTTCATACTTTTGAATATCACATAACTCAATATTATTTAAATGAGAGGCAACATCTTCTCCAATACCATAAAATTGTTCTTTTATGACAAGATTTAACAAAGATTGTTTAATATCATAGAATTCTGCAATAGTAGCAGGTGGAGCAATAGGTGTGTATATGAAATCATTATTATTGGTACTAGTAAAGTCACATATCTTGATTGTATCATTGGTACCCATGCTTGTGATACGTCCATTTTGCATCACTATGTTATATCGTAATTTTCTGTTATTCATCGATATATTTAATGTTATGATGCATCTCTTATGTTATTTTATCTTATTTTGCATGTCTTATAATTTTTGGAGAATAAACACCGGGAGCATGAATCTGATGGAAAAAGCACCACCGGGATACCATATCTTAGAAGATCAGAAGAAGAAGAAGAAGAAGTGGGACACCGGGGTGTCCTAAAAGTTCAGAGGAGGAACCCACCCAGAAGAAGAGCCAGAGGGGGCCACCAGGGGCCCACACCATGGGGTGGCGCCCCCCTTGGCCGCGCCACCTAGGGGTGTGGCCACCCTGGCCCACCTATGGGGGATATCTTTTACGTACCTCTCCCCCAGGAAACCCTAAGCCACATTCCATCGTCAAAGAAGTATTCCGACGCCGCCTAGGGGCAGAAAACACCCGAGAGAGAAAGCTCTCTAGCAGGGAGAAATCTGCCGGGGAAATTCCTCTCCGGAGAGGGGAAATCACCGCCATCGTCACTGTCATCACTCCGGGCATCATCAAGATCGTCATCATCATCATCATCACCACTAGCACCATTAATCTCAGCATCCACTTCATCCCTCTATCGTTTTTTTTGCATTAGATCTCTCTCCTGGTGTGGGTTACTTGTTAGTAGTTGATGCTTGTGAGATTTATCGGTGTTTGCACTTTATGACCATATTGTTATCATTCATTATATCAACTCTCATCATGATCCATATGATGTCTTGTGAGTATTTCGTGTTGTTCTTGAGGACATGGTAGAAGTCAAGTTGTTAGTAGTGAAGTAATGTTGAGTAATATTTAATGTTTGATATTTAAGTTGTGGTGTTATTCTTCTAGTGGTGTCATGTGAACGTCGACTACATGATACTTCACCATTTATGGGCCTAGGGGAATGCATCGTGTATTTGTCTACTAATTGTGGGGTTTCCGGAGTGACAGAAACCTAAACCCCCTTTAGGAGACCATTACACGAGGGAGCATAGGATCCCGGATTTTAAAGTTGTGGTTAGATTTATTTCTTAGTTACTTTCTTGTAGTGGAGGATACTTGCAAGGGGTATAATCAAAAGTATGTATTAGTATTGGATGGGACGGTACATTAGCATAGGTTCACCCATACAACACTTATCAAAACACCAAAATTATTCAGCTGCATGGAACAAAAGCACTTGACAGAAACCTCCCGTGTGTCCTCGAGAACGTTTGTGTATCATAAGTAAACCCACCGGCTTGTCCTTTGCTGAAGAAAGGATTGGGCCACTTGCTGCAATTATTACTACTGCATTTTATTTAATCGCACTTTATTTATCTGCAATATCAAAAACCCCTACAAATCTATTTTCTAGTATTTAGAGTTATTCCTTCACCGAAACTGCTTGTCAACACCTTCTGCTCCTCGTTGGGTTCGACACTCTTATTTATCGAAAGTACTACGATACACCCCTACACTTGTGGCCCATCAAGACTATTTTCTGGTGCCGTTACCGGGTAGTGAAGCACTATTAGGAAGTGGAATTAATAAAGGAAGCTTCTGCTGTAAATGCTATTTTTATTACCTGTTTACGGATTTATTACACTATGTTTGGATCTCCTTTTGAGTCCTTATTTGCGGGCACTGCTACCACTGCTAGAGTAGTAAGTGACCCACCGCCTGATGATTTGGATCCTTATAAAATACCTATAAAGATTGCTAAATATGCTAGGGATAACTGCTATTCAGGTGATGGAACTGTCCATCCTGCTGATCATTTGCTCCTTTTACATGAATTATGCAAGTTGTTCAAGTGTGCAGGTATTACAATGAGCCAAGTGAAGAGGAAATTATTCTCTATATCATTGACAGGCCTAGCCACTAAATGGTTCAAACTGCTGAAAAATAACTATACTATTGGATGGGAGGAAATTGTACCTCTCTTTTATTCTAGATTCTATCCTCCAAGTGAAATCCATAGAGTTCGGAATTATATATATAATTTTTGGCCTCATGACGGAGAGAGTATGGCCCAAGCATGGGGGAGATTGAAGTTATTAATGCTCAAATGCCCCATTCATGAGCTTCCCAGTAATATTGTTCTTAATAATTTCTATGCAAGGCTTCCTCTTCATGATAAGGATTTATTGGATGCTTCTTGTTCTGGATCATTTACACGTATGAAGGATGAAGCTAAATGGGATCTTCTTGACTGTATTCAATAAAACACTAAAGGATGGGAGAATGACAAACGTAGAAAGTCAGGTATAAATTATGACTATGAATGCATTAAAAAAATTATGTCATCCGAGGATTTTCATAAGGTTAGTGTTGTTTATGGTCTTGATTCTCAAGTTCCTGCAAACTTATATAAGGATTTTTCTTCTTACATTGATATTCCTAAAAATGAATGGAATAAGTACCATGCACCTTATAAAGATACTATTAATTGTGTTCCTGGTAGAGATATAGAAATTCATATTCCTATTGAGTTCTTTCAGGCTACCTGGGAGTTAGTGAAAGATGATATTATGAATTTGTTTAATGACTGGTATGTGGGAAAACTAGGTCTCTACAGACTCAACTTTGGCATGATTATCCTTCTTCAGAAAACTCCTGATGCAGACTGCTTACAGAAATACAGACCTATCTGCCTGTTACAAGTGCTTTACAAAATCATCACTAAGGTTGCTACAATAAGGGTGGAGCCCTTCATGGACAAGTTAATCTCTAAATGTCAGACAGCATTTATTAAAGGGAGAAATATCATGGATGGAGTAATGTCTTTGCACGAGATCCTTCATGAGGCAAAAAGGAAAAAACATCAGGGAGTTGTTTTTAAGATCGACTTTGAGAAAGCCTATGATAAGGTTGACTGGTCCTATTTACTTCACTGTGTGACCTTAAAGGGTTTCAGCCCACTGTGGAGGAGGTTGATTGAAGATATTGTTAAGGATGGTACTCTTTGTGTGAAAATCAATAACACAAGAGGAAGAGATTTTGGAAGTCACAGGGGTGTTAGGCAGGGAGATCCTTTCTCTCCTTTCCTGTTTAACCTTGCTGCAGAAGGCCTTGCTAAACTCATTCAGCAGGCCCAGGAGATTGGCCTCATTGTGGGTCTAGTACCTCATCTAGTTGATAAGGGTGTGGCTATTTTTCAGTATGCTGATGATACTCTGCTAATGATCCAGGATGATGTGAATCAAGTTACACAGCTTAAGATGATTCTGTACTTGTTTGAAGCTATGTCAGGACTGAAGATCACTTTTATGAAGAGTGAACTTTTCATGATTCTGGAGGATTCAGATAAAAGTGTCCACTACTCTGACATGCTCAATTGCCAAATTGGTCACTGGCCCATGAAATATTTGGGGGTGCCTGTTTGTGGGTCTAGGATCCGAGTTGCTGATTTGAACCCTTTGGTGGAAAAGCTGGGTAAAAGGTTAGATGGTTGGGCTGGCAACAATTCGTCTATTGGTGGGAGATTAATTCTTATTCAATCCTCCTTGAGCAGCATTCCAATCTATCATATGTCTATGTACTTACTTCCTTCCTCATGTTTGGAAGAAATGACTAAAGTAATCAGGAGATTTTTTTGGCAAGGAACAGATTCCAAGAAAAAGTATCATCTGGTGAGATGGAATTTGATTAACAAGCCTAAGAGTAAAGGGGGGCTAGGCATCAAAGACCTTAAGATTTTCAATTACAGTCTGTTATGCAAATGGTGGTGGAGGTTAGAAATGGAAGAAGGAGTTTGGCAAAATTTGGTCAAGGAAAAATATGGAATAAAGCATGGGATTTCCAGGATTACAGTCAAGCATCAGGACTCTCCTGTGTGGAAAGATCTCTTGAAGGTCAAGCATTGGTATCTTCAGTGTAGATACACGATGGTGTGTGGTGGGAATGAAACTGATTTTTGGCACGACCAATGGTGTGGTCCTTTACCTTTTTGTGAAAGGTTTCCAGGATTGTTTGAAATTTGCAATAATCAGGTTTGCACAGTGAGGGAGATGGCAGATAGAAATTGGCGGTTGGATACTAGGAGATGGTTGAGTGTACCTTTGCAACAACAAGCTTCAGTAATGCGTAGTCTTCTTATGACTGTTGCATTGGGACAGGGTCCTGATAGACCCAAGTGGAAACTAACGAAATCAGGAAAGTTCACTGTTAAATCAATGTATAATAGACTGTCTTCCTCTAACGTGGACAGATCCTTTTTACATCTTTGGAAGGCTAAAATTCCACTGAAAATCAAAGTGTGGCTTTGGTTAATTTGGCATAATTCGATTGCCACAAAGGATAATATGAAGAAAAGAAAATGGGTTGGAGACTTTTCCTGTAGCTTTTGTGATGCTTTTGAAACCATCAATCACTTGTTCTTTGCGTGTCCTGCTGCTGCTTACATGTGGTCTGTCATTTCTTCAGTAATTGGTGCTTTTAACAGACCCTGCAATTTTACTCAGTATTTTTGGTGGATTTCGGTCTTTTTTCCGAATCAATTGAATCTTCATGTCGTTGGAATTGCTGCCTTTTGCTGGGCAATTTGGAAAACTAGAAACAGAGCTTGTTTTGATAAGAAGTTGATTTCATCTCCTGTCGAGTTGATTTGTTATTTTTGTGCGTTCTTGCGCTACTGGGCAGGTC